>OY292398.1:13507148-14127511 GCA_958496205.1 Idaea biselata
AAATAACAATAGGTAGATAGGCTACCTATTGTTATTTAGTGAAGTACTTACCTATTGTTACTTCACTAAGTTTATCTATACCTGGAAGAGGTTGTTTACCTTGCAACTACATTACTATGTTATTTTTTCAATGTTTAGAAAACATTTAGCTTAACTCGAAATTGTACGATTTTCAAAAAGTTATGTAGAATAGGTGTCCTATCATTGTTTTATGATATACTAGTCACACCCAACAACATACAAAATACAATTTGTAAAGATTTGATCGTAAATGGTTAACTAGAAAACACAACATTATCGCTTCTATTTTCCGAAAGGGCGGGTCGGGGCAGGACTTCTTGGTGTCAGGTGAAAGGTAAAGACCTATACTATAACAAATTGTTGCCCAAAGTGCGGGATCGACCATAAGTTGGAAGCTAGAGACCAAAACATATGTCGTTTCATACATTTTTTTCACACAAAGTCGATTTCCTCGAGAATTATTCATATTTAAGTATTCTTGTAGAACATTTTTTTATTGTTTTAAGTAGCTCTAGCGATCGCCATTTAAAAAAATTAGAATTATCAACTTTGATTCCTAAGTCCGCTGATTTCCCGTTTCAGCCCACTGTGAGACGGACAGACGGACAGACGGACAGACGGACAGACGGACAGACGGACAGACGGACAGACGGACAGACGGACAGACGGACAGACGGACAGACGGACAGACGGACAGACGGACAGACGGACAGACGGACAGACGGACAGACGGACAGACGGACAGACGGACAGACGGACAGACGGACAGACGGACAGCCAGACAGACAGACATGACGAATCTATAAGGGTTCCATTTTTTTTGCCATTTGGCTACGGAACCCTAAAAAGAGCTGCCAATTGAAAAGCTTCATCAATAATGAAAAAAGAGTTTTCAATAAATGTAAGACTTTTTTAAACATTTTTGATCAAAGATTTTGAATCGATTTTTTTGTTTAGAAAAAAAATCACAAGGCATTTTTACTAGAACTATTTTACAAGAAGAAATGCGTCATCAAAATTTCTCCCAAGACAGGATGCATTACAGGTTCGAATCCTGTCATGGGAATTTCGGTTAATTTCTGCTTCTAATTCTTTTAATAAGTAATCCTGATATTCCCACGGGATTAGATCATAAACGGTTGGAACGCGAGCGGCGCCAGTCACAAAATCGTGTCGTGAAACAACGTGCACGAGCGAGTTCCGTTAGTGAACTATGCGGCAAGCTGAGCCTCACTACCTATATCTATAGGTAGTAGGTACAGTAGGTACCTACTGCTATAACGTTACGTCATCATATTTTCAAAACTAACAGAGTCCCGCGGTTTTACTCGCTTAAATCCCGATCCCGTGGGAATATCGGGATCAAAAGTAGCCTACGTTACTCCTTGACTCCTCCTTGATAATATAGTTTTCTATTGGTGAAAGAATTATTAAAATCGGCACAGAAGTTTTGAGTTTATTCATTACAAACATTCACACACACACACAAATACAAATCTTTCCTCATTATAATATTAGTGTAGATGTTGAAGTGTAGATGTAGATGTAGACTAACAGTCCCGCGGTTTCACTTGCCCAATCAAGTGGGATTTTCCAAAAACCCTATGTTAGTGGATACCTGCACAGCACAAAGAACATATTCTCCAAATTTCTTGTCTCTACGATCAGGGACTGACTGAATTATACTATATCAACGCATAGCATAAAACGGGCTATGCGTTGATATAGTATTTTCGGACTGCCAATCAATCAGTCAGGACTTTGAATTTCGTTATGTGTATACCTGTGCTCTAAGGTCATAATATTTCTTTTTTAAGAAAAAACGGAATGTTTTTACCTCCCGTTTGTAAACATAAAGTTCGTACAACAGCTCCTAAGAACCGGCGTCAAAATTTGTTATTGACAGGGGCTTTCTTGGGGTTTTAAGTTGTTATGACTGTTTCATCATTAGAAACACAACACGAACTTTATGTACGGCCAGTCCGAACTGAAGGTGAAACTGATCGTTTATAACGGTCTGCCGGTGTGGGTACGGTATTCAAGTAATTAATACATTCCCGTTTTCTAGTTTAATTGCTTCGAATCTGAAATATTTCGAAGTCCGTGGGGGTTTAATAACTGTTGGATTGTTTTTGACTGTGGTTTTGTCTGCATTCTTGTATGTCGGCGGTTGCCCTTTTGTTCTGAAGGGTTGAATTGTTGTCTGTCTGTTGAATCATGAGTTGGAGTTTAACGTTTTAGCTTGGATTTTAATATGAAATTAGTTAAGTATAAAGGATCCTATGATGGAATTCCTCTGGTAGACTCAATAGAAAAATAATTTGTCATTTCGATATACGAGCATTTTAACAACTAGAAGTAGTTATAACAATTAGAAGTAGTTATATCCTATGTGAGATTAGTGTGAGAGATTGTAAGAGACAATGTAGTCTAAGATGTAGCACGCTCTATCAGTAGATACCTGTTCCTGAAGGTAAGAAGAAGCCATGCGTTGAGCCCTGTCTTTCTTAGTGGATGCCAAAGCAGCCAAGGGAATTTGTCTCTGGACATGTCCAGAGCTGCACTGGCCAAAGTATCGGAACATGGACAAGATCACTTTTGACAGGGATTAGGCCGGTACATGATGAAAGCCATAGTCAAAGCCTTCATTATATCTAGCACTAGCTGACCCGGCAAACGTTGTTTTGCCTTATAAATTATAGATAATTAAATTTTTCCTGAATTTTCTTTGCTATAAACCTCACGGAGCCCGAGACCTTTCCAACGAATGCAAAACCGTGGAAATCGGTTCGTGCGTTCTGGAGTTATAGCGTCAGGAAGGAAAACCCGACTTATTTTTATATAGTAGATAATTATTCGATTTTCTAATCCAAGGTTGTCCGAGATTTAGGCACTCTTTCTGTTCCTATGGACATGTCCACTTAGCTGCACTGGCCTAAGTAACGGATCACAGACAAAAGCACTTGGTGATACAGCTTAGGCCAGAGATGGTGATAATAAGCCTCGACCAAAGCCTGATATTCTTATTCTATTTTCTAATCCTAAGAAATCCTATTTAAAATTTCCGTTACGCCATGTCCTATGCAAGTCTCTTACCCATTCATTTCGGTTACCCATTTTGAAACTTTACTAATGCTGATGTTTGAACTAAGTAATGCATTAAGGATCTTTTAAAAGGGTTAAATTAACCCTTCCACGTTTACTGTTGCAAAATTAATTGAAATCCTATGTACCGAGGATAGTTTTGGTTAATTCTAAAACCTGAGTTTACAAATAACAAATAAGCAGGCTGGTAAAACAGGCAAACACAATTAGTTTGAGTGTAAATTTGACATGCGCGGTGGGCGCGAGGGCAACAGATAATGTGCAACCCTCTTTGTTAGGGATGTAACTTGATAAGTGATATCGAAACCTGATTATCGATAAGACAAATCAAATATTTGATGAAGATACCATTTTAGATTAGGTATAATAAAAAAATCAACTCGCATGTTTTTTTTTATAGTTATTCTAACACTTTGGATGACTAGTTGTCTAGACTAGTCAAGTCACTGATGGTGAAATTTTTGGAAAGCATTTTTAAATAAAAAATAACTCATTTTGACCCTTGCTGAATGCCCGACGTTTTGAGAGCTTTTTAGACCGCGATTAAGTCTAGAAAATAGATGTGAAATGACAACTTCTACAAATGATAGTTTTTGTACGGCTGTCTGTTTGCGAATTTTGATAGATTGATTCATTATTCCACAAAATTATAAAAACAAACATCATGAACATCTTCGATCCAGGTGGAACAAAGTGCGGCCATATCGTTTTAAGCGATTTCTTCTAGGCAACCTTTGTATGTATAAGAAATCACGGAAGGTAAAGGTGAGGTGTAGGGTGGCCCTTTGTCTGTGAATTTTTTGTTAGATAAGAGATATAAAAGGACTGAAGTTGTTATTTTTTTTTTAAATCAAATAAAACAAAAGTGTATTTTTTACCCTTTTTGAGTACTGAACCCTAAAAATCAAGTCTACTTAAGAATTGATTTTTGTTGGAGGTTTTAGGGTTAGATTAGGTTGCAGAGCGTCCCATCCCTAATGAGTGCCCTCGGTAACTGCGCCCTTGCACTTCGGAAGGGTGAAGTTGAATTATTGTTTAGAGGTGCGGGGCGGGGGCGCGGGGAGGGGGAGGCTTTTAAACCGGGAAACCCCAGCCATTGTGCAGAGCCGATTTCCCGCTATACGCCATTTTAATGTCCTTCGCCGTCTGACAATGTGTGGGTTGTGTGTTGCAGGTGATAAGATTATTTTTTTGTTTTAAAATATTATTACATTGATTTTGTATGCACTTAATTATTTGCAAAAAATAAATTGATTAAATTTAATCTGGGGGCACGGTAGTGCCCCCGCCAAGACGAGCCAGCGAAGCGTACGGGCACTACCTACCTTTTCTCGAAAGGTTTCGTCGGATTTTTGAACCCTCATAACTTGGGTTTGGAATATACCAGATGAATGTAAATCACGGAGTATAATGTCAATAGGGGACTTAATAAAAATACACAGTTTCAATTACATAGCTCCTATAGTTTAGATTTTATTGATATCTGAAAACCCCCGATTTCGTCACTGACTCATTCACTCACTCACTCACTGATGATCATCAAAATTCAAATGGTACTTCCCGAAGTCCTAGAAAGCTAAAATTTGGTATGTAGGTAGGTATTAGTACACAAACAACTAAAAAATTCTAAAAGTTGAAACTTTCACCCCCCAACCCCTAAAATTAAGGGATGGCTATTTGTATGAGACTTTCGCAAATTTTGATGCTAGAGGTACTACAACTTCTTATCTGGGTTAAAAATAATAAAATACAGAAAACCAGGATTTTTAGTAATTCACCCTCTAGCCTTTAAATTAGGGGATGGAGTTAAGCGCGCGCACTGCACCTAATGCTTATTAAAGGTGCTAAAGGTATGAAAATTGATTGATAATTAGAAAGGTTTACCGCTGTCGTACAGTGATGGATAACAAGAATATTTTTAAAAGTTCTTTCGCTATCCGCCAGTGGTGGCCAAACGACTTGTGAACAGTGGAAACATCGTCCTAAACGCCTTACCTACGGCGTCGTTAGTCGTTAATTCACGACCTATTGGAAATGAAAAAGAGAAAAAATATATATTTAACTGATAAATAAATACATCCTACTTTACCTACTAATAAATGATTCCTGACGGTTGCCCCTCGGGGACGCTATAACATATATGCGTAGGTATTAGAGAACTGGGTTTGCTTTACCTACTAATATTATGAAGCTGAAAGTTTGTTTAATTGAAAAAAAATGTAATAATTAGGCAAACTACAAAAAGAGATGAAATCCCCTCAAAAACATTTTCATGTAAAATGTAGCCAAGACGAGAGCGAGATCATGATGGGCACTGTCAAAAAGTTATCAGATGTCATGTACCTAAAGCCAAGCTTATAACTCTACACGCCCCAACTCCACAAGCACCTTACTTCATAAACTCAACTTCTTAGCCAAAATATATGGGCTTGGCCGTTTATTTAGGTACCGCAAGAACAATAATTGTTTATAAACAGTAAACCCATGCATGGTAGCGATACGGCCAGCCATATATTTTGGCTAAGAAGTTGAGTTTATGAAGTAAGGTGCTTGTGGAGTTGGGGCGTGTAGAGTTATAAGCTTGGCTTTAGGTACATGACATCTGATAACTTTTTGACAGTGCCCATCATGATCTCGCTCTCGTCTTGGCTACATTTTACATGAAAATGTTTTTGAGGGTTGAACTTTAATCTTTTTAGGATTCTTTTTGAAAATAACACCAGACTTATGCGAGGCGAGGTATAGTTTGCCACGGAATCCGTAACTTTGTTTCAATTTTATTTTTATTAATCGTCTATTGTACAACTGTCTCAAATACACTAGCGTTTCGGGACACGATCTATCTATTACTGATTTCGAATAGTAGCTCCAGGGAGTGGCCAGCGGTACAGCGGACTCCCTCATTTATGGCTAAGCGTTGGATGGTTGTTGCAGAAGTTATTTATTTGTCAGCTCATTTTAATCCAATGTTGGGCAAATGCCTCACTTGATTCTCTATCTAGGCCTGTCTAGAGCCTGGATTCTACTTGTATCTCCTCCTACGACACAGTCAATAATACACTAGATTTTCTGAAAGTTATAACCGCCACAGGCGTATGAAACCTTCCCCGAATTTCCTAAAAAATTCATAATTCCCATGGATTTTCATCGTCAAGGTAAGATGGCTTTGTGGGTTTAAGCAACGCAAACCGCAAAAGCTTATAACCTGCACCATACCCGATTTTTTCAGTGTGCACAATTTTTCCCTTCACGTACACTACAATGCAAGTGTATGCATTAGGTATAACCTTTATTACTCCTTTCTGAGAATAGTCGTATTGTTGTCATGTTAGGCAAGCCACCCTATACCGCTGAAGTCAAATACGTAGGTAATTTGTGAAAATATTGCTGTCGGAGCATAAAACTCAAAACTCAAAATATGTTTATTCATTTGGAAAACATAACACTTTGAATCGTCAATTATACAATGTAATCTAATGTGTCTTCGGAACGCGACCTCCGCGACGCGACAATGAGAAGAAGACACAAGAAACTCATAGGTTTTTTTTTGCAGTAATCATGTGACTTGAGTTTAACCTTTTAAGAGTAGATATGACATCAGAAGGAAGACAGTTGTAAACAGCTATTGCGGTAACGATACCACAAACTCAATGATCCCTTTGACGTTTCAATCGACTTTATCTTAGCGCCTGCAGAGGTTCTCATTTCTTTTTTACACTAGACGTCACAATAATAGTTGTCGCCCTTTTTTTACGGTTCCTGAGATAGGCGCGTTCAAACAAACAAACAAACTCTTCAGCTTTATAAAAAAAGGAGGAGATTCTAAATTGTTTTTTTAATTGCTTCCTTGTGGTGCAGTCTTTTTGTCATCTTTATCCGAACCCGAAGTCGTAAGTCTTCCTTCTTAAGCCTTGGTCTATTAACTAAGTACGTATAAACCTTGTATAAACAAACTAAGATCTCAACAGCCCAGCACCAATTTGGGCAGCCATTTGGCGACATTAAAGAACACTTATCAGGGAGGGGGACAGCCGATCATTTTTGGATTATGACTGCCCCCTGCAGATAGGAATTAATTTCGGAAAGCACCAGTTTGTCGAGAGCTCTGTCGCGGACAAAACTGTGTTGATTTTCTTGTTGAAATATAGGGTGTTAGTAACTTTAAAGCACTTCACAGGTTTTCATCTACATCTACACTAATATTATAAAGAGGAAAGACTTGTGTTTTTGTGTGTATGTTTGTGTGTTAACTCAAAAACTACTGGACCGATTTCAAAACTTCTTTCACCAAAAGAAAGCTACATTATCGAGGAGTAAATATAGGATCCCGATATTCTTACGGGCTCGGGACTTACGCGCGTGAAACCGCGGAACGCAGCTAGTTATTGATATTGCAGTAGGTAAATCCGTTGTCTATACCCATAGTACCCACAAATTATACCTATAGTGTAAGCCTAGTTGCTTTGCGGCTAGATAGCGCTGTGTGCAACGGAAATACACCACTTGTAAAAATATCAACTGTCTAGTTATCACGGTTCATGAGTTACAGCCTGATGAGTGATGTTGATAGACAGGCAGACGAACAGTGGAGTCTTAGTAAAAGGGTCTTGTTTTTACTCTTTAAGTATGGAACCCTAGAAAATAGCTCTGGCAGGTGGGAGTGGGGCTAAGAAAATACTTATTAAAAAAACCATATGAGAACCTCCTCCTTTTTTGAAGTCCGATAAAAACTATCAACCGATGACACGTCGTTGGTCTACTGAGGTCTATATTTGTGGAGGTCTTCGTAAGCTGGTAGGGTGTCAACTGGACGTTCTTTGAGGGATTATGGCCGGCTGTTAGGGATGAGATGTTTTTGCGTAATTAGTGACGCGAGTACTCGCCCTGTGATAATTTAGCCGAATTCATGCGTAAGGACAAATAGGAATCATTTTCTCGAGCTTCGGAAGGCACGTTAAGCAGTTGGTCCCAGTTGGAATCTTCGAATTGTTAGGTCAAATTAGAGGCCTAAGGACGACCTGAAAATGTTAATACTATAGAAGCCATATCCATAAACGTGGAGTAAGGTCGCAAGTAATTTTACTACTTTTTGTTTCTTTCTGTCTGTCTGAAGCAAGATCTCTGTGTGATGCTTATTCTGTGGCCAAGATGAGTTTAATGAATGACGATTTAAACGTCAAAAGCATCATTAAGTTAGCGGTAACGTTATATACCGCAGTGGCTGTTTACAACTGTCTTCCTTCTGATGTCATATAGATATTACTAGCTGACCCGGCAAACGTTGTTTTGCCTTATAAATTATAGATAGTAGCCGATTCTCAGACCTACTGAATACGAATACAAAATTTCAAAAAAATCGGTCAAGCCGTTTCGGAGGAGTACGGTAACTAACACTGTGACATGAAAATTTTATATATTAGAAGAAGATAAGTTACTTTTTAAAATTTCAGACTATAATCTGACGTCTAGATTCTTTGTATTTATTTTTTTTTCTTTAGAAAGGTGTGTCAAATCGTAGTCTACATTTAAAAAACGATACTCTTGATTGAGATCGATGATCTCGCTACATCTCAATTTGCACAAACAAAGCCTTACAAAAAATACCTAACTGTCATAACCAAGTGACAATTTTAACACAGAATAAAATTAATTCCCCGCAGCCACCGCTGTTCGGTCACTTTTGTTCGTCTCCGGTACGTCACTTTTATCTGATTCAAAATGGCGGCCGAGCTTTGATTTTTCCATTTCCTGGAACGTTTTGAATCGTATTTATTTATAATATTTTATATTTCGTTACGTATTTATTGTTTAACTGGATTCTTTGTACTATGACGCACTGGAAATGCAATCCTATCCTACCCTATCCTACTAATATAAAGCTGAAAGTTTGTGAGTATGTATGTGTGTGTGTTTGTTACTCAATCACCTAAAAGCCGCTGAACCGATTACCATGAAACATGGTGTGTAGATAGCTGGAGACCTGGAATAACACATAGGCTACCTTTTATCCCGATATTCCCGCTGAATCGGGACTTGCGCGGGTGAAACCGCGGGTCGCAGCTAGTTATACATACGCCTCTTTATTATCAAACGAAAGCTAAGCGTAAACCATAGTTTATCTTCGGGTTTAAACCATTTTTGGAAAGCTCCCAGTTGCCAGTAGAAAAAAATGTACGTTACTTATAATGTGGTAAACGGTTCAACTGAGGTTATCACTATTTACCGTCTAGCATTACTTAGTCTTAAACTAAGTTTATACTTAGATTTACAATAAAGTCATATTGCAAAGCGGTTAAAAATAGATTAAGCAAGCAACAAGGGAGTGAAATTATATTTAAAAGGCGCGTGCGAAAGCGCTATTTCAAATTCAGAACTAATCACGTCATGACGAACGTTTTTTTATACGGCCCCGGCGTAAAAAATCGATTATTAGCTACAAAGATAGAGATACCTAGTTAAAGTTAAAAGAAAAATAAACCCGAAAAATATTATAAATTCATATGAAGGTATACAAAAGATACGAAATAAACAAAACAAAAATCTGAATACAAGAATTTTAACTCGCCTACCTAATAAAATGAAGTTTTACGCAGAAAATAGGGGAGCGCGAGCGAGCCAAGCAAGCTGTATGGCATAATGAAATATTTTGAATATTTGTATCTGATTCTACTTAGAACTCTATATTATAATATGCTACCAATATAACTAGAGTCCTGATATGTAAGGAAGTTAATATACAAATTCATATAAAAGATGTCTCAAGTTACGTTGGAGTTGCGAAGATATGAAAAAGGGAGTCTATGTCGAAATTTTTAATTTTCAGTTGAAAAACTTTGATATTTGTATTTACTTTACGAGTTTTATTTGGTTGTTTTGGAACATTTCATATTTACTGTAAACGAAGAGAAAATTAGACGAAAATATTATGCTTCTGCTTATGAAGTAGGTACTGCCTATATTATGTATGTGGTTCCTACTGTACCTATTGCATTGGTAGGTACATACCTAATAGTTTTAAGAAACAATCTGTCGGATCACGGACGACAGGAAGACATTTTGGCAATGGAATTATTATCCTCAAAGAAAGGACTTCTCAAACTACCTAATGTATTTAGAAGTATAAATACATGAGCGACGAACGTTCAGAAGAAATGGATACACTCTTAGTAGCTGAACCGGCCTACGTACCAGAATACGAACGAGAAGGCGCAGGCAAATTTCAACTGTTGAGCTACCACGATTCACTAAATACAGCCTGACCTGGTTATAGCGTCCCCAACTATGGCCAACATTTAGGCATAAATGGAGGGGTCCGCTCTACCGTCAGACCAGTCGTGCACCCAGGAGCAACCGTCCGGGATCAGTTATAGATCGTGTCCCCAAGCGCTAGTGTTTGGTTCCCTAAAAGAAGAGTTGCCTCGTGCCCAAGTGACACTACTTGATTGTCCAGACAGGTACCGGAGCAATAAAGCTGTTCACCACTCGCACCTCAGAAAGGAGCTAATGGCAACCTCGCTGAGGGCGGTAGAGAAGCCACCTACCACTATAATATGTTATAGCGTCCCCAACTATGACCACTTTGGGTATAAATGCAGGGTCCGCTGTACCGTCAGGCCACTCCGAGGAGCAACCGTCAGGGATCTGTTTTAGACACATCGTGTCCCCCAACGCTAGTTCAGTGACAGACAGACAGACGGACTGTGGATTTTACCCTAAAATGATTTGGTAGGATTACTATTATTAAAAACGATCAGGTTACAAGCGTTATTATAACAAGCGCCGAGGCGCACAACTTTAGGTAAACTGTGGTATTGTCATCGCCGCCGTAGATACCTATACTAACTACTAGGTAAACTGTGGTATTATTGTATATTTACCTCAAGCGCCGATGATAACGAGGCTTTCTCCTGTTTTAGAGTTTCCACGCGGCTTTTGTATTGCAGAAGGGTCCGCACAGTCTCCTCCATTCTGTAACAATTGACAAAATATGGACATGAATATTTACGTAGATTGTTCTTTGGTTTTCGTGATGCTCTTATGAAACCAAACTGAACGCATAAATATCTTAAATAAATAAAAATAAAAGTAACGTAAATGAGTTTATTTTCAAAAAGTAGGTATCTACATAAAATTTGGGATGAGAAATTCATCCCAAAACTTGCGTGGTCTAGCCAACTAGACCACGCAAGTTTTGGGATGAGGCTTGAACTCGCATCTTTGCGCTGTACCCCAACGTCTATTCCATTCTAAAATAGACGTTGGGGTACAGCCCAAAGACGCGAGTTCAAGCCTCGTCAAACATTTTCCAAATTTTATATTTCCTTAAAAAAATATGAGAAAGTCTTTAATAAAATATACTTAAATTTTACTTCATTACTATTTTTCTGTAATTATTTTAGCAGCACACTATTTTTTTCGCTAATTTGTAGTATTGCTGTTGAAAAAAAAATTATGGTCTCGCACGCTTGCATATAACCAATGTTTTAAGTAAGTAGGTATGCACGTATATTCAATTCAATTCAATTCAATTATTTATTCATAATATAGGTTTAGTTTACAGGTGGTGGAACAGGTGGTCTACTTATCTACTATTTTTTTTCTTTATGTCTAGAAGTAATTTAGAAAATTTTGCCCCTCGACTGCCATCTTTTAACTAAAACACTTAGTAAGTTGGTATCCCTAATCCTCAGTCGAGTGTAGTCTGTAAAGTTGACAACATCGAGCGTGACCGGAATACATTGACGGGTGTCAATATCTATTACTTCGCGATTAAGTAGCATTACTGTTTCCGCTTCCGGAATGATTTATTATCCTTTGAAAGCTTTTTTTTTAATATAATGTAAGTTGTGTTCTTTAAATGGTTTTGTGGTATTTAAAAATCGTAGTTTATTTCTTTGGATTTCATATTAAAAAAACGTTAAAACTAGATTAGAGAGATTTTTTATATCGCACTGTGTTGCCAGAATAAAAATACCTAAGTGGGACTTAACGATTTCAGGAATTGGAGCACCCATTTGTCTAATAAAATATAATATCTTCAAAATATTGTATTCTAAATTGATGGAATACAAAGTACTTAGACCAACCTATCTCTAATATCATTAAAAAACAAAAACTTTATGCCCCATTAAAAGCACTTCATTACACAAATGGGTAAACTACACGTTCTGTGCTAGACAAGGATAAACTTACAGCTTTCTGTAACGTTAGTAAGAGACAACCACATAGGAAGTGTACTTAACGTTTCGTCGCCACTTCATTAGCAGACGACATCCGTTGCGGTTTTCATAATGACGTGTAGAGTTTGAATTTCGAACGTATGTTTTTTTTCTTTTGTCCAGTTGTTTGTTTGATTTTCGAACTGGAGTTTGAAGTCACGTTATTCTAATGTCCGTTATTTTGGAGGAATGGTGAAAAATATTCTACGCTTTTTTTGATTTAATCCCAAAAGATTTAGAAGTCTACTATTTTTTTTAACAGCGTGTTTTTCAATAAATCTATAATAAATAAATGTTTCAATTAATATATTATAAACTTTTTAGAATAATTATGATTACTATTAGGTACACCTCAGACTACCTGTGAAAAAGAGGCACTGTAAAGTCCTCGAAACATCAGACGTTTGAAATATGTTAAACATAATAAAGCAACGTGATTGAATGCAATAAAATGAGTTTAAATTTCATATCCAATATTTAAATTAATTTAGCTCTTCATTTCGCCACAAAAGGCGGATTAAAGATTATAACTCTGAATTAAATCTCTGGGTACACAATTTTACCCTCTTTTTAAATTTAATACAACAAGGATTTAAAACTATAATTAAACCCATATTAAGGGTAGAGAGGACTTGAATTTAATTATAAATTGCTTGAGATCCTTAGAGTGTCTTACACTTAAGGTAGGTACTCCTAAAAATACTTAAAAACATTTATTTATTAAGTTTTCGCTTGGCACTTTTAAGTTTTGGCACACCAGTGTCAAAAGTCTTGGACATACTTTCGTTAAGCTTTAGTTAAAAATTAAAAAGAATGTGTTTCATAATAATTTATGTTGGTGTTCCATGAACTTGCGAAACGAAATTTTCGTGTAGTGGTGTGGCTCACCTAGTGTTAGAGTTTTCAGACCGCCCTAAGGCCTCTAACTTGACCTAACGACTGCTATCCGAGATAACAACCGAAACGAAATTAAAAGTAATTTTATATTCATTGAAGTTACTATACTAACGATTAGAACGTCTAACGACTACTTAAAAGTGTTTTATTTATTAACATGAAAACAACTACATAGTAGGAAGGAAGGTACGTATTTAAATAATTAAATTCTAAAGATTTCATTTATCAAACTGTTTCTGAACGAATCCTTTTGTTTCGAAACGATAGAGACAGTTACATATTAATCGATTCTTCAGCAAAGATACTGAGTAAATGGAACTTTTTCAATATCTAACTGGCTGAACGGAACGCGGAAGAATGAGACGTTCCTTTTTCAAAACTAGATTGGTGATCTTTTTTTTTTCTTCTTGGATCTTCTTTTAGTTTTGGCGTCGTACATCTTGTACATCTTGCCAGTATCAAGTATAATAATTTACATGAAATTGGCCCGATCGGGTTAAAAGTCTCAGTGAGGAGCTATGGTAAAGCGGTGGCAACTTTACCATAACCTTAAAGGAGCTTTGGAGAAAACGAGGAAAGTCCATGTTTAACACTCAATTTGGTTTTCACTACACTTGTGCACATTCATGGAACTAAATTCAAAAAGGTTCAACCAAAATTACACAATTTAACACGGTTTACAACATAGTTTCATGAAAGTAAAATTGGAGCACGACATGTTGTCTGTGCGTTCCCCCACCAAAACTTTTTTTTTTCTTAGATCATGGCCCCCACGACACGGGAAAGCTCTTTTTATTTTTAGCGTTTGCATGTTGACAGTATTATAAATCTTAATTACAGTGGATATACAGCTTATGTAAAGTTAGGTACACTTTATGAAACAATGGCTCCAAAATGAACATAGTTAAAGCTTTTAGAACCAATTTAGGACTGAAATATTTTCTTTTCTCACGCGTAGGTATATCTTCTATAATATCTGTACTAATATTATAAAGAGGAAAGATTTGTATTTTTGTGTGTGTGTGTGTCTGTATGTTTGTTATGAATAAACTCAAAAACTACTAGACCGATTTCAAAAATTTTACCATTAGAAAGCTACATTCACCCTGAGTAATAAGGCTACTTTTGATCCCGATATTCCCACGGGATCGAGACTTACGCGGGTGAAACCGCGGCACGCAGCTAGTACGTAATAAAATAGCAAAACGAGAAGAAATATAACGCAAAAAACTTCAATTAATCACAAAATTCCAACGAAAACTGAAAAACCCGCTTCACAACCTGTTTTTCGCGAAATTTCCCACGTGAATATCTAGACGTTTTTTTAAAGGGTCGATCACCCGAAGTTTGGCCGTCGAGCCTTATTACAGGGTAATTTAATGTTTTTTTTTTGTTTTTTCTTTTTTTCGGGGAAGGTTTTTATACCTACTTACAAGGAGTTTTTACTGCGTTCAGTCACGGCAACTGTATCGACCGTGTAGTTTTTGGGTGTTTCCATATTTGATGAATAGGCACACCTTGAAATTTAATTTTGATAGGCCGTTTAAACTAGGTACGGCTGATATTGTTTAAATTCATAATTTTCAAAAAGAATTTTAATTTCAATAAGTCGTGGATCAAACAGATCAAAACCAGAAATAATCAATTATGGTGTTTTTTACCTAAGTGTTGGCTCACGAATAAAATAGAAAACAGATAAGTAAACCATTAGTTACGTCCCTATGTATTATTTGACAGTGGCTAGTATGTTGTATAGAACTGTTGTGTCTATTTGAAAAAAGTAAAAATTAAACGATTCAATTTTTTTTTGTAGGTAATCACTAATCACCATAAAAATACTAAAATGTTTTGCGCACATTACGAAATGAACCCTCGTGGTATTCCAGATTCGAATTTAAATAGCGGAAGTTTGCATGACTTTTAAACAATTGCAAACGTAATATCCGGTGTCCGGATATAGGGGAGTTTTTATTGTAGGAAAAAAAACTTTATACCGTCATGGAAAATTATGGAAATATACGTTAAAATTGCGACATCTATTATATTATAACATGGTGTGTTTACGTGAAGAAAATAATATGAAGTACCTAATAATTATAAGTATAAATTATATAGTGTGTGTATTTTGGACTGAATATATACCTACATACATGGTATATATTCAATTCAGTACAACCACTCATGAATGCAATAACAGAAAAATGTCCCAGGCACTACAGCGCCGTAAATTACTGGATCTATGGTTGCTTGCCTTTACGCGAAGGGACCCGCCATTTTCCCTAGCGGCGAAAATTAAGTTTTTTATGTTATGTTGTGTTATTATGTTGTACCTACTAATCTAGCATGAGTCAGCAATACCAATGAGTCAAGTGATTTACTTTATCAATTTCCTTGACTGTCAAGGGGTCAGGGGGAAGTCACCACGTGCTCATACTTACAGAAGTGTGAGTCATTGGGAGATAAAAAAAAACACTTTGATTTAATCATCTACAAAGTTATATGAAATCGTCACAAATAGTCAAAAAATATTCTAGAGGAGTGCCAAAAGAAAATTGCGATTTGACCGCGAATTTTTTTTATGACAAAAAGCTACTACTCCCCAAACCGGTCAATTACGAATCGGACTCGTGCACAAAGGGTTCCGTACAATAAAATATAAAAAAACACGTTTGTTGTATGTGTTGGTATTGTATTATAGCGGAAATTCATCATATTCTTTGAAAATTTGAACTGTCTGACTATCGTGGATCATGCGATACATAGTGACAGCCTGGTCTTAGTAAAAGGGGGCCCTTTTTAAGTTTTTACCATGTGAATACCCTAAAAAGTAAACTTTTTAATGCCAACTGAAATTGAAGAGCATCACTTTCTTAACAACGCTTTTACCACAATGCTTCTTTAAAAAGTGTCAAAGGTTTTACCAAAATAATAAGAAAAAAGATAGACTAACAAAACTAACATATCGCGATCAAAATCATAACACTCCTTTACCGTAGTAGGGTAACCAGCCAGGAGCCTTAACCAGCAGCGACTGTATGGGTTAAAAGCTTTTTGCCTGCCCTTTCTGGAACACAACAAAAAGAAGTTCAAATACGACGACGCAATGGGCGATAAATAAAGACCGTACACCAGATTAATAAATTCACAACTGACCTAATTTCACTGTAAAGTTGGCCAACGTACACTAATTCAAAACACTGTAGGCACAAACTTACCTGCCAAACAGTGTTGGTTTGGCCCTAAAACCTTTAAATGAGTCGTAAACACCTCACGGCTGCTTCGCTAGCTTGCTACATCACTTTACAGCGCAGTATAACGTGGTATAACCATCATTTCGTAAACGGGACGCAAGTGAGCCGGTGAATTTTTAATAAAACAACCCGAAGTGGGTAACTTTGCACCTGATTTTGTGCCTCTGATGAAAATGCTTTCGTTACATGATATTTGAATATATTGGCGTGGGTAGATATACCTACCTACCAATATGATGGATTTTTGAGTTTCTTTTTTTTCAGTAAGCTTAACGCCGGGGCATGTCGTCAAACTGCCAGTGTCATGTTATTTATTTTCAATATGACTGATTGGTTTTGGCGGGAACGCGTTGAGCGTTGCTGATTTTTCATTTTCGTGAAACCTAGTTAAAATATTAAACTAATTATACCTAGTGTAGGTAAAAGAAAAACAGTGCAAAACATGTACTTTAGCGTTGTTTCCAGACCTCGTGAAAAAGTCATTTTAAGTACTACTTCCTCGACTGGATTACAAATCTGTCTGCGAATAACTTGTATAATAACACGTTACACTGTAAACGGCCACAATCAGTTCATAGGTAACCGGTAAAAACCGACTGATGGCGATAAAAAGTGCGCCGGGTCAGCTAGTAATATATTTTAAAATAACATGAACAATAATTACCAGCTCACCTAGCACTAACTACAGGTTTCATACCCCCAAATGTCCACAATAATTGTTTCCCCAAGCCTCTAACTGGCAATAATGTATGAAATTACTATTCTTAGCTTAACTAAAGGTTAATTAAACAAAACAAGGCAATAAATTCAGCTTAACTGTCGAGCCTTGGCCTAACCTTTCAGGCGTTTAGTTCAAGGGCGAATCTAGTTGGTGAAAATTAACTTTTTGATCGGAAAAACTGTTGTTGATTTATAGCCAAGTTAGAGGCTTTAGGGCGACCTATATAAACCTTACAACTAAGTGAGCTACACCACTTTACAAAAAGATGAAGAAGAAGAAGATTTATAGTTAGTAAGTATAAAAAAAGTTGATCGCATCGTATAGCTGTCGAAAGAGATAATCGAAAATCGGCTATTGAAAACAGCAAAGTGATCAAAGAAACAGCTGTGTGGCAAAAACGATACGTAAAAAAAAAAAAAACGTAAGTAAGTGGTTCATTGGAAAAACAAAATAATATGATCGACAACAAAAACAGCTAGTGTAAAGTTAAAGAAAGTAAAAGACAAAAAAAATAGAAGTTACCTAATTAAAATCTCATTCTACAAACTAAGCTTTCATGATCACAAAAATAATAGCTAGCACAAACCAAAGGTCACACAATAATCCCCGGAAGGTGACCTCGATGGTGCGGCACGGAACCCTAATTTACCATGTTTGAACTTAATGAGCGCTGGCGTGGAAGGACTTAGGTAAGAAGCAGGTAGGTACGTAGGTGTTAAGCCTATACCGACAGCCTATTATACCCATGCTATTAAAATACTTTATTAGGTACTTATACATTTTGCGAATTTCTACTTTTTTCTTGATTTAAGTAAAAAAACCGGCCAAGTGCAAGTCGGACTTGAACGAAGGGTTCTGTACTATCACAGATATCTGAACATCTGCTCTGTGTGTACGATAATCACAAAAAATCACATTTGTTGTATGGGACCACTTAAATATTTTGGTCTATGACTGATTAGTAATTTGCTGATATAGCTGCAACAGAAATACATCATCAGTGAAAATTTTAACTGTCTAGTTATTACGGTTCATGAGATACAGCCTGGTGATAAACGGACAGACGGACAATTTAATGGAGACCTAGTCTTTAGGTACGGTACCCTAAAACGAAAGTTTAAGTGAGTCTATCACTACATAGTTAATTTTTAGTCTAGATCTTTAAATTCACTTTGTTTTCCGGTCTATTTCTATCAAATAATTCAAAATCTTCGTACCCCAGTAACCTGCCACGTGTAAACATGACACGTGTCTGCCTCGACACGACGTGTCACAGGTGACACACGACCCAATTTCACCGCTTTATTGAAGGTACCAACTTTATTGGGAACACCTTTACTTGAGTTTAATTGCTTACCTTTGTAGTAGGTTGTAGGCGTTAATTGGCCCTTACGAACCTTGTTTTGGTTAAGGGATGGAAGGTTTTAAGGAGTTTTTAATGGCAACATTCAGTATACAAAATCAATATGTTGGGTACCTTACGTTCTTGCATTGACAATAAAAAAGTTGGGAGTGCGTAATTTTGATAATTTAATTATGTTAAGCCACCCAATTAAAAGTCAAAATTCATTCAATGCTTAAATATTAAACCTAAGTTACTTAGTCTCAATTTTTTTTTAAAGGTGAAAATTATACGATTAAGGTGAAAGAATACATCGTGAGAAAACTGACATGTCCTAGGACTCACCACAATTCGAAGTCACGTCATATTGCCTAATCCCTCAAAGAGGAGGCCTGCGCCCTACAGTGGGACTAATTAGCGGGCTCACTAAAAGTATATATAGGTAGTACAAAACAATCCCCAAATGCACTCAAAAAATCCACAACAACGGTTTATGGGTTACTTGCTCGAACTTAAAAAAGCGGGCTACAGTGTTACCAACCGCAGCTATTAAAAAATCGCGGGATTTTTCGAGAACAATGGGATCTCGATGAGAGAATGAGTAGGTAGCGTAAGCCCATTTAGCCGTGAAGAATGCTTTTAAAGGCATTGGTGCAATGTGCTCTTGAATCAAGGGCTTTGGAAGTATACCTAGGTGATAAGTAGGTTTGTAAAAATGATGTCGCAGATTATTTATTACAATATTGTGACTGACTTTTGTAGTCTCGCTTAGTGTAACTTTTATTTTGATAAAATCATAATTAATCGCATATTTTCAATTAAAAAGACAAATAAGGTTAACGACATGTGTCCTCGGGCGATTTCGCGCGACGTAGGTATAGTATAAATCAAACTTAAAAGGCCAATGCCTGAGACAATGTCAGGCACCTGAATTAAATTATTAGGTAGGTACCTACTTAGATTCTCAGTTACAAAATTAATTTAGGTTGGTCTTATTAGGTAGGTACAAAGCTTCAGAAATGAACTAAGATTTAATAAAGGTATTTATGATAGTTTATTATCGCCTCAGCGTATTCTATAAGTACATTTCCCCCCGTTTTAGCTATGTATTTGCAGCATACCCTTGCTGACTGGACAGGCAAGGGATAGGGGCCGATAAGTAGCTATTTTTATGGTTTCCCGCTCATTTCTCCACACGTTATGAAAAATGCTGTTGAATGGTAAGTACTGTCAGGAACCCTTACTTTCGGCTCTAAATAACTCTTGCAATTTCTTTTTTTTCATCTTAGACCGAATTATGGCCATTTGGCTATTAGCCAGTGTCAAGTATTTTATAATATTGCGGATACAAAAACAAGTCAAGAGCTCGTAGTTCTTTAGTCAAGTCAATTTTACAACAACTCTTTACGAGGATTTGGAAGCAACGCGAAAGCTCCACATTTGGCACTGGTTTTAATTCCATGATGCAATTTTTTTTTTGGATTTTATTACGATTAAGTATTTAAAAAATGTTAGAGCTAGATTGGGGCTGAGAAAGATTTTAGTTTGTGGTTAATTCATCTAAGTTTTAAAAAGAATAAACTTACTTCTTTTTCAATAATCTGTTCTACAGCAGGTGTAAATCGTCTATAATAGGGCTTTAAGAAGTCAATCAAGCCAACTCTTTGAAAATGGCATTTCTCCCTTTACAAAAGCAGAATTATCAGTTCGAGGCAAGACGTTCGTTCGAGTGTGAAAGGCGTTTTCAGCAGACTGTTTTACAAAGGAACATTATACGGATCGTCTTTAATCCGATTTGGATTTTCTATTTGAAAAATAATTGTGACTTATTGACTTTGTGGTAACGTTACCGCAGAGGCTGTTTATAACTGTCTACCTTCTGATGTCATATCTACTATTAAGGTTGAGATTAATGTGGTGACTAAATAATGATACAAAAGTTGAGGGAATAAAAATAAATATTCTAATATTCCTATAGGGCCACAACAACAAAAAAAATTGGAAACTTACTAACTCTTGTTCCAAATTTGAAATATCAAATTTGAAAAAAAATATAATATTATTTTTTTCGATTCTTGGCTTCAGTCGGCTTGCACACTCTGCCGGCGAGTTATTAACTGCCAGCGGTGGACCCAATAAATTTGCCCCAAATTCATAGATGGCTATTTGCGTCGATTAGGCTATAACGGTGGCCATTAGGGGCTAATCGGGCTATAGAGGTGACCGGCCGGTAACACCTGCGGCCAATGGTGGCCAAATACAGGTGGAAACTTTAGGGTAAGGGCATGGATTATTTGTTAGTTTCCGTGGTTTAGGAATGGTTTACGCACGGAAGAATAAAATTTAAGAAGTTTTAACTCATGGTCGCTCATATTATTATCTAATAGCACTACAATGCTATCGTTGTTTACATATCTACTGGATTTTATAATCATTGTGCTCGTAGTTTTAAGCCAAGTCGAGGGATTATTAGCAAAATGGCGGCTAACAATTTTACAACAACTCTTAACGAGATTTGGAAGCACCGTAAAAGTCTATGTTTGGCACTGGTTTTTATTTTCATTCACTCTTACACTTTCACGACACCGAATTCATTAATAATAAGCCACCGAAATGAAATAATTTTCACGCATTTTAACTATAGGTTCAACAAAAATCAAAATTTAGCAACACATTTCATCAACGCGTTCCCGCCAAATTCGACTACTTTTTTTCGGGTTTGAAATGCATAAGGCTATTTAGGATTTAGCCAGTGTAAAATATTTTATATTATCTGGCTGTTCTAAATTGTACATATCGGTCTCAGACCGAACAAAACAGTCAAGTCGTCGTCGTAGTTGTAATAAGTCAAGTCGAAGAGTACATTGTACAAGGCACTATACTTAAGGTACAATCAGGCACAGCCAGGTATTTCAATAACGCTGACTTACGACTTACGACACTTCAGTGTGATTTATAGGACTCTATTCAATTCAGTAGATGGATTAGTTGTTAGCGACTGTACCTGCGAAATGAATTGAAGACGTGACAGCGAGCGATTTAATTAAAATAGTGGTTCTATTTTCAAATAGAAAGGTAGGTTGTCCTTTTCTGACATGAAAGTTTCTGGAACTCTCTCTCTTCCCTCTCTTTTTTTAGTTTTTTTTAAGGTACAACAATACATTTTTGACTTTGTACCGTTATAAAAATATGTGAGCCGAATGAGTGAGAGAATTTTCGACCAAAGAATTTTTAAATAAAATTTTTGATATGATCCTCTAATGATAGACCAATAAAATTAAATGGGTAGATAGCTAATGAAGTAAGGAAGTTTTTGAAGTTGGCTTGAAAAAAATAAAAAGGCGAGTTTTTCTTTTAATTGCTCTTTTAAGTGTTTATAGCGTTTTGTCTACGCCCTCTTTATGAAATACTTTTTTTATTTGTAACAGCTTGGTTAGTGTTACGCCTTTTTTTTGTAACAGGTAACATGACCCTATTATTTAGCTCCACATTTGAAAAGAAATCAGCCAATTATCTTAATTATTGAAGTTAGTATGAGTAAATAGGTATCAGTGGTCGCATTTTAGTAGAAAAATGAGAAAAAAGGCCGTAACTCCTAAACTACGAAAAATCGCGGAACATACATGGGGGTGATTCGGGTACCCCTTAAGGTCCTCTACCTCTGGACTTTCGCTTGACACTCGTTTCTGGGACACCCTGTATATAAGTATAATTTCATTTCTCTGGTTAGAAGATACATTTATTTCATGTCGACCTAAAACCTCATTTACATAATTTAAAATTTATTCCAAATTCAAAACACTCAAAAGGAACACGCGTGACGTGTCATTTGGAGGGAAATTAAAGACGCCATGTTTGTAAGAAAGTTCGAGAAGGTTTTCAGCTGTAATGAGCGGGGACGCGTAATTTTGTAACGTTTAACCGAATGTGAGTGTTCAGTGGAACTGTTTAATTTCTTCAAATGTTGAACAAAGGTTCGGGGAATGTTTTCTTAAGATTTTGACGAAGTTTCTTGGTGGTGAAATTGTTGAGTTTTCTTTAGGAATTTCTGAGATTCTGTGCTGTGGCCAACCAAAACTAAGGGTCAATTCACACGTACCACAACCACACCACAGCCACAACCACACCACAACGCGACGCCACGTGGTCGGGCGTATATTTTGTATTGAAAATGAATATTACAATTCACACGTACCACATTTTGCCGTTGTTTATCGACCACCTGTGTAAAACGACCACATCGCAACCACATCGCGACGGCAACGCCACCACCGGCGGCGGCACCGCGGCCACATCGCCACGACATGACAGGGTCAATTCACACGTACCACAACCACACCACATCGACATTTTGTCGGTACCACAACGCAACTGCAAAAAGTCGCTGCGACACTATTCACACGTAACCACAGCTTGACCACATTTTGTCGCTGCGACGTGGTGTGGTTGTGGTACGTGTGAATTGACCCTTAAGCTCAAAATACACGATGACACTACTTAACACTTAACCTAAAACTTTATATGTGTGGGTAGGTGTGGGATGTTTTAGGTAGTGTCATCGTGTAGTTTGACTATAATCACACTGAACTCGTGTTGAAATATTATCTTCTATGTTACGCAGCGAACTACGTGGACGATTGGATGCGAACGCGATTGCGAAGCGATCCGATCCGGTGCGGTGCGGAAACAAGGAACAGTCGATAGCTATTGAAGTGTCCTATGTGACCAAATGCACGCAAAGTGCGATGCGGCGCGATTCTCGACTGTTCTTTGTTTCCGCGCCGCACCGCGCCGCATCGCGTTCGCATCCGATCGCCCACGTAGGACGCTGCGTTAGTTCGGCCCCCGTAGGTATTGTCTAGCTCGTTGTCAACTCAGTTTGATAGGCACTATGCAGCAGGTACATTGCTAAGGCATCACTGGTGATTACCAATTAACACGAAAGTAGAAAGAAAGAAACTAAATACGTAGCACACAGTTAAACAGTATAAGGAACATAAATGAAAAAGAAACCATACAAACAACTTATAAAAAAAAAACCCTAGACAAAAAAATTCACAAAAATCGTTGTGTTTTATAAATTAAAAATCACATTTGTTGTAATAATTTCCTTGACATATGTTATATTTAATGATGCGTAGCCTACCTCTGTTACATACGCTTATGTACTAAACTGGTACCTAGTCGTTGATAATTTTCTAGAACATTCATCATTCATCAGTCTCAGACTGATCGTCTAGACGCTACAGTATGACAAGTTTGACAGTCCTATGATGGATGAGCTCTTGTGTGGAGATAATCCTATTCTACTAATATTATAAAGGTGAAAATGTACAGTGTACATGTACACTAATATTATAAACTAGCAGATTCCCGCGGTTTCACCCGCGTAAGTCCCGATACCGTGGGAATATCGGGATCAAAATTAGCCTATGTTACTCAGGGTGAATGTAGCTTTCTAATGGTGAAAGAATTTTTTAATAGTAGTAGTTTTGGAGATTACCCCCAATATACATACGTACATACATGTTACCAACGTTACCTCTTTATAATATTAGTATAGACAGGAAAGATTTGTGTTTTCGTGTCTGTGTGTTTCGTGTGTTTGTAATGAATAAACTCATAATGTACTGGACCGATTTTGCAAATTCTTTCACCTTTTGATCCCGATATTCCCACGGGATCGGGACTTACGCGGGTGAAACCGTGGACGCAGTCGCACAGTATCCTATGTTGCCTACTTCTGGATAATGTACCTTTCTATTGGTGAAAGAATTATTGAAATTGATCCAGTAGTTTCGGAGATTACCCCCAATATACATACAAACATACACGTTACCCTTTTTAGGGTTCCGTACCCAGAGGGTAAAAACGGGACCCTATTACTGAGACTTCGCTGTCTGTCTGTCTGTCTGTTCGTCCGTCCGTCCGTCCGTCTGTCACCAGGCTGTATCTCATGAACCGTAATAGCTAGACGGTTGAAGTTTTCACAGAAGATGTATTTCGGTTGCCGCTACAACAACAAATACTAAAAACAAAATAAAACAAATATTTAAGAGGGGCTCCCATACAACAAACGTGTTTTAAAAACTACAAGGGAATCGAGTAGGTCGTGGAATTCAAAATGGCCGCCCTGTCTGTCAAATATACCAGTCTGCCTTCACTTACCAAAGAGTTTCTTATAAATTTCAGATTTTCTTTGTGCCAAAGTTTTTTTTTTCTTTTTTTTGAGTGGTGTGGTCGTATGAAGGGAGTAAGGATCGAAGCTAAATATTTCATATTTTCCTATCAAATTTAAAAATTGGATGTAAATCATTTTAGGTTTCCGTACCCAAATGTCATAGTGGTACGGAACCCTTCATGCGCGAGTGTCGCACTTGCCCGGTTTTTTTTAGGTATAATATTAGTATAGAAAGTCTTTTGCAGCGACCCCTGGAGAATCATCACAATAATAGACACACCGGCGGCGGATAGTGGAGTCTTGGTATAAGAGTCCCGTTTTTACACTTTCGGTACGGAATCCTAAAACGCATAATTCTCTAAAATATCTATTTTATAATAATTTCAAAAGCACAGTATTTCAAAAAATCTCCACATAACATAACCATTAAAGCAGAAAGCCATAAACTAACTCTCTCCCTTTGCTTCGTTCACGAAACTGCTTGCAAATAATTTCCATATGAAAACGTCTAATCTGTGGCGCCATTGTGTCGCCGACGTCACTTCCGGTCGCGAAGATGACTGCTTCCGTTGGCGGTGCCACTTCCGGGAAAGTTTTCCTGAAGCTATCTTGGGAAATATTATGTGTATGCTTGGTTTATTTCTTTTGGATAAAATAATAAATAAAGTGGTATGGTAGATACCCCGACTTTCATTCCGGGGGTTGTGGGTTTGAATCCCAAGTCAATCGCGAAGCATTGTGTTTTTCTTTAAGAAATTACTACCTATATGAACTACTAGCAGTACCCTGCGACTTCGTCCGCCAATTATTTTTTTAATATCTTATTGTCTTCCTCAATAAATGGACTATGCAACACTGAAAGAATTTTTCAAATCGGACCAGTGGTTAATATTAGTACGATAAAACAAACAAACAAATTCTTTAGCTTTATAATAACAAAGACATTTTCGGTTTGAATCGCGTGGTTTTTATTACTTTTAGCATTGTTACAACGCTCAACGTTTCGAGACCTTTCCAGGTCTCTTCTTCAGGATAGACATGGATTGAAATGTCTTTAATTTCAATACAACATCGCAAAAACAGAAGAAGAATCTTTATAATAATAGATAAGTAGATTAAAACAAATTATAGAGGGTGTTTCGACGAGGGGGTATTAAGCCGAAAGGAGGTTGTTCTAAAGGTCTAGGCGAACAACTTTTGTTCTACAAGTTTTGGAAATTCGAAGTAGTTTTCGAAAATTTTGAGTTTAAAGTTTGCATGAAAATCAGCTGTTTTTTATAGTTTGAGGTCATTGGCCTTAAGGTACCCTTTTATTTAGTTTGGACCACTACAATCAAAACATTAATTGCCTTATTTTTACAAAACAGCTGTTTTTTTAGTGATACAACTTTAAAATTTTCGAAAAAAAAGTTCGAATTTCCAAAAGTCATAGAATAAAAGTTGTTCGCCTAGACCTCTAGAACAACCCCCTTTCGGCTTAATACCCCCTCGCCGAAATATCCTGTATGTAGTACTAGCTGCTTCCGCGGTTTTACCCGTCTAAGACCCGATCCCGCGCGATTTACGGTATTAAAAGTAGCCTATGTTGTTCTCCAAGGTCCTATCTATCTCTATACCAAAATTCATCAATATCGGTTCGGCGGTTTTGGCGTGTAAGCGTAACAGACAGACAGTTTATAACATTAGTACGATAAATTATCCGTTGTCTATTGTCTAGTGAGAGAGCGGTGTTGGTCTAGTGGTAGATACCGCGACTTTCATTCCGAAGGTCGTGGTTTCATGTCCTGGCCGACCGCGCACCAATGTCTTTTTCTTTAAGAAAAAGTTATGTGCGTTATTAGCATCGCTCTTACGATGAAGGAAAACATCGTAAGGAAATCCACGGCTTAGTTAGCTCCTGACGTATTGACCTGTTCTTTCCTCTGGTCATGGCAGACTTGACTGGGAGGGTGGTACAGGTGCTGGGCAAGCCTACTCCACCTAACAATGACCCGGGCACTACAGCGCCAAAATAGCATGGATTAAAAAGTTGCATGCGCTGTATAAATCATCTTAAAATAGATGAAAAGGCCAATTATTATTATTATTGTCTAGTACCCATAACACAAGCCTAGTTGCACAGTATGGGGTTAGGTGAGGGTTTATGCTACGATCGGCATTTAAAAAAAAATTGAACAGGTATCGACTTGACCTATTTGTTCAAGTTTGTCAAAAAGTATGAGTTCTTTCAAGTAGGTACTTATACCGTATACCTAACTTATATTATAACATCAAAAGATAACACTTTACACAGCTGACACAATGCCCTTTGCCCTTTGACCTCCGACCTCTCGTCCCTCATTGGAGGGTCATCGAAGCCTTTGTCATATTTTTATACCTCTACTAACATGCTTACATTTATAGTACCTACCTACGTAGGTAGGTTGGTGCCTATAAAATCCTACCAACCAATATTTGATTTGATGATTGACGATCTCTGTGGAGCATCGTGCGAATGGCCGACTGCAATGCAAAAGGTTGGGGGATCGTTCCCGTTGGGTACAAGTAAATCTATATCTATACATATATTATAAAGAGGTAACGTTGGTAACATTGGTATGTATGTAAATATGTATGTATGTATATTGGGGGTAATCTCCGAAACTACTGGACCGATTTCAAAAATTCTTCACCATTAGAAAGCTACATTCACTCTAAGTAACATAGGCTACTTTTGATCCCGATACTCCCACGGGATCGGAACTTACGCGGGCGAAACCGCGGGAAAAATAAATATTTGTTTCATTTGAAAAATAAATATTTGATCAGTCAGTCAGTCAGGACAAAGCATTTTATAGATATCCATACTAATATTATAAAGCTGAAGAGTTTGTTTGTTTATTTGAACGCGCTAATCTCAAGAACCGCTCATCCGATTTGAAAAATTCTTTCAGTGTTAGATAGTCCATTTATTGAAGAAGGCTATAGGCTACTTTTGATCCCGATATTCCCACGGGATCGGGACTTACGCGAAACCGCGGGACTCAGCTAATTATAGATAATTGTCGTAGATAGTCTACGACTGCTACGTCGTAGCGTAGCTCGTAGCCCTGCGAGGCTGCATAGACTGTTTTAGCATTAATTTATAAAAAAAACAGTATATTTGTTAAATCATTAAAATTTAAACAAGGATTATTTTACGTATGTAGCTATGAAAAGCTTCACGCGCATTTTATAGCGCGGCTTTCAGTTAGCCAGTTTCTTCAATAATAAAAATCAAAACTGTGCTCTAATATGTTTAAAATAAAGTTTGAATCGACGTAACATGTTGTTTAACAGTGATTTTGAGCTGCTAACAAGCAGAGAAGTACTCTGTCATGTCCCATTAAGGTTTAAATTACGATGGCAAGTTGTTTGCTAGAGATTTATGCAAGCTGCGTGGTTGATGAGTTTTTTATGACGTCATCAAAACGCTGGAGCGATGGCGGTACAGTATTTTGGATCGTTTACGTATTTTTAGACAGGTCCTGTCTGTGACATGAGATTGATAACTTTTGATAAATAATTATGCCGAGTTTTTGCTAAAACGTGCTGACAGATACCCCTTTACGATAAACTAGCTGACTCGGAGAACTGCGTATCGTCATCAGTAATATTGTTATCGAAAAAAAAAAAACCTGGTCAAGTGCGAGGTGGACTCGCGCACGAAGAGATTCGTGCAATTATCACAAAAAAATTACGGTTGTTGAGTGGGAGTCCCACTTAAATTATTTATTTTGTTCTGTTTGTATTTGTTGTTATAGCGGCAACAAAAATACATCATCTGTGTAAATTTCAACTGTCTAGCTATCACAGTTCATGAGATACAGCCTGGTGACAGACAGATAGACAGACAGTGGAGTCGTTGACCAAAATAAAGGTTCCGTTTTACCCTATAAGTACAGAACCTATCCCAAAATTGTTTTTCAAGCTTCTCGATTCGAATCCGCAAACAAACACGATTCATTAACACGTTCCCATTAAATCTACCTTTACGCAAATTGATCAATCTGGCTATATGCACAAGCCTTCCGAAACCATACAACACAAAGAAAAAAACAGCTCGCGCCTAACTTATATAAAAACATACAAATAAAATATCTTGCATGTTTAAACCGAAAGAAAGACGTGCGTCTTCGTTATTTATTACTATCATAACCGTCTCACCTGATGCTGAAGAGCATTTAGAGACAGAATTCCCGCTCAAAGCTTCCAAGTAAAGTACCGAGACGTGAATGTACGAAGCAATGGATGCGATTTGCGAAGGATATTGCGTGTAGTGACATGATGTGCACAGTTGAAATTGAGATGTTGAATGTAATTACAGAGTACGGAGTTAAGGGAATAGAACTAAATTGTGTCTTCGTGTAAGTAGATACTTGTTTTATGTTTTGGAGGAGTTTTAATAATACTTTACCTTGGATTTTGGGTAAAATATTAGAGCTGCAGATGATGATCTTGTTAAAAAAATCTATACAAACCTAGGGCTGTATGTGTAGGGGTTGTTAATAGTCACACACCAAAATTATACCATAATATTTGGCATAGTTATAATAATAAAACAGTATTAGTTAGTTTAAGGTGTAACTTAGTCATATTAATAATGTAAATTAAATACATAAACATTAGGTAACCTATAGTTGAATTGAATAATGTTGCAGACCGTATTTATTTATTACTGCAACAAAGTAAATAAAGACACTGTCGCAGAAAGCAACAGCGAGATTGTGCTGGTTAAGCAACGCCTGGCGCGGTCATTACTAGGATGGATGACCGATTATGTGTCCGACATTATTTTCTCAAGCTCCTCCGTACTTTAGAAGTCACGTTAAGTAGTTAGTCCCTGTTGTTCTCTGTGATAGCAGTCGTCTTAGTTAGTCGTCAACTTAAACACTAACACCCGGTATTTTCAGGAGAATCTAAGTGATTACTTTGGCTAAGCAATGCCCTGTCTCGCTCTTATTACTGATTTTTAACGTCAACGAAAATGTGACAGACATATTACTTAGACAAGCAATTAGAATTGACTATAAATACAAGTGTAGGAGAGCCACACCAACACACGAAAAGCAGATCAAACCTAGCAACGACAAACAACCGCATCCGAAACATAGACTACGCTAACACCTCTACATCCACGGTAGGTAAGTAAGTGATATATTACTGCCCTCTCGAGACGAACTCGCTAATGATCGACCCGACATATGATTGACAAAGGATCAGCGAGAATTGATCACTTTACTTACCTGGGCTAAGGATCGATCCGTCTGTTTACTCTGATCCCTTTTTGAATGTTTATGCGTTAAGAAAGGTGGTAGATACAAGAGTTATTAATGGTAGATCGGGAATGTGAAAATAGTCACATTTTTACATTGATCTTAATGAAATCAGAAAGAAGACAGTTGTAAACAGCCACTGCGGTAACGTTACCGCAAACTCAATGAAAATTTTGACGCAAGTATGGCTAAAAATCCCATCCCACTATAATATTATAATTGCGAACTATTATACGTATTATAAATATATGTGAGACGGTTTGTGTCTAAATCACAAAAAAACGGCTGCACTGATTTGGCTGAAAAAATAAAGCACCCGGGTACATACTTACCCGTGTGCTTAATTTCAACCAAATCCGGATTAAGAAATAAGATGTTTTTCGTCCCGGCATTACTACGAAAACAGGAGCTACGCGGTTAAACCCGCGGGGCACAGCATGAATAATAAATAGCTAGGCGCCATCTTTTCAACCGTCTTTTCAGTTTCAAGTCAATATTTTCCACCATATTTTCATAATAAAGCAACGTAGGTAGGTAATGTTCAAATACTGCCCTTTTGATCGATATCCCGACACGTAGTAAATGATTCCATATTTTCTTTTATACTTTATTTGCACATAAATCTGTGGTGTATTCACAGCAGAGTTTGATGTGTGGGGTTATAGTGTAAGCGTTATATTAGACTGGCTTGACGTCGTAAGGACGAATATGCGTGTAAATGGCCTCACTACACAGGATGCCAAAGATCGTGCGAAGTGGAGACGTAAAAGTAGGGAAGTGGAGAGGAATGCAACCGGGAACATCGCTCAAGTAAAGATTAAATATTCGTAAATTTATATAAACGAAAAAAAAACACAACTACTTTACGATTTAAAAACTGTCCATTACTTAAACCGACGTAACTCAGATTGGAGGACAAGACAACGGCGGTCGTGTGGGCTTAACGAGGCTCAATACTCAACTTCTCAATAAAATTAAGTTTATTTAAAAAAAAAAATCAGCCAATTAAAAATCTATCATCATCATCCGAGCGTTGTTCCCGGTTGCATCTCTCTCGAGAGCCGCTGCTTTCCTACTTTTACGTCTCCACTTCGCACGATCTTCGGCATCCCGTGTAGTGAGGCCAATTAAAAATCTATCAGTGACACATAATGCACTTAAAAATATTATACAAAATTTATTAAAATAATAAAAAAGTAATAACACTGAGTACATAAATAGTATATGTAGTAACACTTATGTTTACCATCAAGGCCAAGGATAAGGCCAGACAGAAGAAAAAGAAGGATTAATACATTTTTTTTAAAATTAGAATCTATGTTAGTAGCAACTAAGTTTTTAGAGTTGAAACCCGCTGCACATCAGACCGCACCCTAACATTACCGTGAAAGCTTTATGAGTCAATCCCGTGAGCTACATTCGATGTTATTATGCGTTCCGTTTTATGTAACTTTCATTCGGCAGCCGTCACGGAATAAACTATTTTAGGAGAATTCAGACGATCGTTCGATCGGTACCTACTTACCGTTAAACGGAACGTAACGTGTCGCATTCACTTTTATTGTAACTATAACACTTAAATACTGATATTTTTAGTAAGATATAGAAAAAAGATACTTTATTGTGTCGTTTTTTATGTCGATGTGGCGAGAACAAAGGCTTCGGGAAACTATAAAAATTTGGTGTTTTCTTTATTTTTACTTTATTTTTGTTTTTCGTATATCTGTGTTAATTGGATTATAAAAAGGCAACAAAGATTTATTAATACCTACCTTATAGCCTACCTACTATAAATATGTGATAATAATTGAATGGATCTTCTTGTACCTATAAACTATACTAAACCGATCCCAATGAAATTTAAGCAAAACTCTTTACCCGACTGCAAGGAACGGGTTACGTTTTTCGCGACTATCTTTGTATTTTTATTTGTAGCTAGTTATTATTCTTTATCCATCTACGGCTCTACAAAGTAACTTAATATGACCAAAAAGTCACCGTAAAGCAAGTTTTTAGTCTCCAGGGCTTAAATTACGCGTTTAAGCCCTAAGCTTAAAGTAATTTAATTTTCGAACGTTTAAATTCATACGGTCATTGTCAATCCAACGCTTCACTCTGGACTCCAGGTACATTACTCCCTTGCTTCGCTCAGGAGTTAAACTTTTAACACCCTCGCTGAGCTCGGGAGTTAACTCTAGAATCCTTCGTTACGCTCTGAATTCAATATGACGCTCTCTATGTAAGACAGGGCTTTAGTACTTCGGTGTATAAACTACTATTATGCTTTTTTTCTTAATTTCTTAGATTTCTTAAATAAAGGTTTTGTTAGATTCGCCTCATTATTATTTCGCCGCTAAAGTGATAGCGACGAAACTTTTGATGTGAAACATCTATAGGCGCGGATAAACCTAAAAATCCGCGTGGCGATACAGGCCATGGCGACACCTCGCCACGCTATAAGTATATATACCCATCTATATGATGGAATATTATAATGTAGAATGTAGATACTATTATAAACGTAGCCAGTCGATGTTTCACATCTGCCAGGCCCGTGACGGATCATATTTTTTATCTTGTTATTCCCATAAAAAGCGAGTAAAACAGTGACGCGAAACTAGTACCTAGCCAAAATAAAAATATTTTTTCCTTACTTACCGTAAACTCTAAGCTACTTCCGCAACTTAAGTAAGTAAGTAACTACAAAGTACAATTGCAAACAAAGTGCAAACTGTAATCAAACATTAACAACGTCCGCGAAAATGTGACAGTGATTTTACTTAGCCAGAGTAATTACTCGATTCGTCTATTTAGATAACCACTTAGGTTTATAAAAACATTTTTTATTTTGATATTAACTTAAGCGAGTAAAACAGCGAGGCGAAGCTAGTAGCCAAAATAAAAACAAATCTTCATAATTTTCCTTACTTAACAGAAAACTCTAAGCTACTTCCCTAACTTAAGTAAGTTAGTAACTATAAAGTACAATCGCAAACAAAGTGCAAACTGTAATCAAACATTTTCGTGCTCGCGACTATAAAACAACATTCGTCAAAGTTCGGCTTATTAAGCTGTTAATACAGGCTGCGTCACCCGACTCCGTTCGCATTTCTCTCACTAAACACCTATTGGCACGAACGCCGTAGGTTTATTTATGATTGTAGTTATTGGTTGCGTCACGCGGTTTTACTCGTAGACCGCATTTACTTTGAAAGGGTTTGGGGTTTCTATCTTCTACACTAGTGTTATAAAGAAGAAGGATTTATTTGTTTGTTTGTCACGAATAGGCTTCGAAACTACTGGACCGATTCCAAAAATTCTTTCGCCAATAGAAAGCTACATTCTCGAGGAGTGTATAGGCTACTTTTTATTCCGATATTCCTTCGGGATCTAGTCTTACCCGGGTGAACCCGCGGGACGCAGTTAGTGCACTATAAATTCTATGGAATTTCAGTCTGCTCGCGACCATGACTATTGTAATAAAGTTGAAAAGTTGAGGGTAGAGAATTTAAAAATAATAATACACGAATGTGTAAAAAATGTAAATGTCTATGGAATAAATGTTAGTGTGATTTGGTCCTTAGTTGTCCCGCCTACCAAATAAACAACAGGTTTTTATTCCAATATTCCTGCGGGATCGGGACTTACGCGGGTGAAACCGCGGGGCGCAGCTCTCATTCCTTGCACTCATTATTATTTTTTAATTAGCCGCGCTCTGCTCTATTCATTCAAGAGGTTAAAAATTACCCTCCCGTATATTTAAGACGAAAAAGGTCCAGTTTAATCTTTTAATACACATTCAAAATTCACATAGAATTGTGAAAGTTACTAAGATAAAATTAATTCCTTTCAGGCGAGTATGAATTACTACGGTGTGCGAACACAGAGCGAGATAAAAGTGAATTTATAAGTTGCTGTCGCCCCCGGCTGGACGGTGCAGGGGGCGGACTTAGGCGGGTGGAAAAGGGGCAGAGTTTCTTGTGGTTTCTTCTCATCGGAGCTGGAGAGCGCGTGACAAAACAACATATCATTCGATAGAAAGATTGTTTACTTCTTTATTGTATCAACAAAATAGTATTTAGTTTTTAGAACGATTCAAAATACCTATGTGAAATTCATTGAGTACAAGATCATTTTAGAACTAAAAGATTGATAAATAAATGTTAAAATTAAGATTGGATTGCGTTGAAACAAAATGCTTACATTTTCTTCTGTTTTCGCGATGTTGGATAGAAATTAAAGACATTTTTCGGTTTTAATCGCGTGGTGTTTATTTAGCATATTATAGCCTATCGAGAGCACCGAATTTTCAAAAAGATGCAAATCTACAAATAACATTTTGAGCGTTGCACACCGTGTTAAGCCCTAATGCCTATTTATATTTATTTGTGCTATAGGCGTGTAGATACTTTTAGAAATAAAGTTGTTTTTATTAATGTTATAAACTCCTCGTATAGTATACGTAAATCAATAGCTTCAACATTGTAATCGCCCAGTTCGCCTACCGTTAGGCCGCCCTAGGTCCGCCTCTGTATTACCGACTACAGTTACAAAGGACAACGGTTTCACTTAAAACTCAGTTAGCTTCGTGTAATTTGTTACGACGCTCCGTTCCGGTTTTATTTTGCATTGTTCAATATTAATTTTATCCATATTTAATATCTGCTCTGTAACGTTACAAACGAGGAAGTAACTCCGTCTGTCTGTTGGGTTTTTAGAGTTCCGTAGGTACCTAAAGGGTAAACGGGACATTTTTTATTAAGACTCTACTATTCTCCGTCTGTCTGTCACCATGCTCTTCATGGACCGTGTGATAGCTAGACACTGAACTCTATGTATAAAAGTAGGAATAGCTAGACAGTTGAAATTTTTCACAGATTATGTATTTCTGTTGCTGCTATAACAACTATTTATTCCGTTTTAAGTAAGTTTAAAACGGAATATAATAAAATTGTAGGTGGGGCTCCTATACAACAAACTTTATTCTTTTGTGATAGTGGTATGGAACTCTTTGCGCGCGAGCCGTAACTCACACTTGTTATCTACTGATGTATCAAAATAGTTAGTGATAGTTAATAAATAGTGATGCTAACTCTCGCCATCTCCGTTCAACAGAGACCCTTCTCCTCAGAGTTCCCAGCTCTAGCTCCAACTTCTACACTAATTCTTTCTCTTTTCAATCTGTCATCCTCTGGAATTCCCTACCACAATATATCCGTTCCGCTAAGTCATTGCCCACTTTCAAAACTATGGTCACTAATCATTACCTTGCTACTGTCTAACTGTATGTTCAACATTAAAACCAGTTAAAACCTTACTTATGTATTGTATGTATGCCTATGTATATATTATATGTATTGTGTGTATTGTATCTGTATTATATATTTTTGTGTAGGTATATATAATGTTTTGTATAGCATGTATTTTATATTTCTATTTATATATTAATATTAGTTATTGTCTATTGTTTTATAGTTCATATATTTGTTTCTTTTTTTTTTTTGGTCTTCTACTCAATTATTTATCCTGCATAACCTACCGTTTCAAGCTAAACAGTTTATCTCCATCCCAAGGTTGCCTGGAAGAAATCGCTTTTAGCGATAAGGCCACCCATTTGTGCAATTTTCTACTTTTAAGCTTTTATGTTTTTAAACTTAATGTATGACTGTATTATACCTACTTAATGTTGTGCAAATAAAGCGTTCATCTATCTATCTATCTATCTATCTAGTTAATGTTTGGTAAGCAGGGAGACACGCATTTTTTTTTATCGTCCCTTTTCTTATCGAGTACCTAATGTGAAATTAAATGCAAGCCTATATGTCAAATATAATAAAACTTTATTGTCTTATTTTTTTTTTCACTTTTACTAATTGTTTTTCAGTTTCAGCAATAAAGTTTTATTTTTTTATTTTTAAATTTCATACGTCCTAAAACGACTGTCAAGTAAATCTACGCATATTTTAAATTAAATTCATTTCCCCGGTTTTTAATGAGTTTCTTTTATTATTAGTAAAATTAACCCTCAAAAGCTACACTCTATTACGAAACACAAATGGAACAAATTAATTCTTGAAATAAATTACATAACAGCCAATTACCTCGCAAATTAATACGGCAAACCTAATCAAATCCTTAAAATTCATGTCCTTTCATTTTTAACGAGTCCAATTTTTCTGTACCATCCTTTATAAACCCCAAAAGGGTTGAAAACTCAAGTCACTACATTTCGTCCCCTATAATTAAATATTTCAACTGATTAACTACGGATTCTTAAAGCGCTAAGGGGTGGTCAGGAGTGATATTATTTTTAATTTCATCTTTAAGGGCGAGATTAAGATTTGCGAGTGACGTTTGGGGTAGTTATAAGATTTAATGGAAGGGGTTGAAATTGATGTTCTTAGAAATAATTGTGGTAGTAATCGCTCTTGTAGATTTCCGGTTTTTTATTTCTAAGGATTATTTTGAAGTCAGCTGCGGTTTATAGATTTTTTAATCTTGAATAAATACCTCCCTCGTACCTACCTACATAATAGCCTTTCTTGCTTTTTTTGTGTTCAAATTAAGATTTTTTTGAGTGTGCACCTCAAAGGGTTAAAAAGAACCCCTATAAGGCAGTCACTCGCTTGTCGATCTTTCTGTCTGTGTCACCACCGATTTGTCTAAATAATACTTTTATTAGGGCTAGTGAAAATATCTGTTTTTAATAAATCAGAAAGATTGAACTAAGCAAGAAGTATGTCTAGGTAGACCTACTTCTTGCTTAGTTCAAAGATGTGAAAACGCGAGTCTATTGGTAGACCAATAGATTCGCGTTTTCACATCTTTGCACCGAGCATGAAAAATACTAAACAAAATAATAAATGTTATGTTTCTGGACGTTGTACACAGAACAATCTAGCCGTAAATCAAGTCGTACTGGCTTGTACTATGGGTGCACCGAAAAAAAAACATTAATAATAAATAAATTTTGCTAAAGTAGGTAGGCACCTTCTCCAGAGTTTAATCCTTTTAAACTTAAACCTATTACGTGTAAGAATCTCAAACACGTTTCATTCAATTAAAAAAAAAACTTTCACAAAAGAGGTCCCAAATATAAAGTCACAGAAGAAAAATATTCTTCAATTAAGTCACAGAGTATAAATTGTAACAAAGAAAGTTCATTCTAAAGACAAAAGGAAGGAGCGAGGTACTACCGTCTTGAAGTTACTACAAGGGAGGAATCTTATTAGCAAGAGGGGGTGAATTAAGGGGGGTAGTTTAATTACTGCACTTCTAGTTGTACTGTACTGTATTACACGAAGGGTCGAGATAATTTCTTACAGCCTATTTGGTACGGGTCAAGCCACAGTGGAGAAAGTACTACAGTGGGTCAAAGAAGATTTTTACGGAAGTAATAAGGGAATTGGATATAAAACGCAATGGGCTATAGTAGATGTAGAATTGAAGTAGGTTATTAGTTCAATGAGTGTGAAAAATAAGGTTTTTTTCGGTTATTTTTGTTGTCGGTTGACTTACTTTTAGCTATTCTAGTGTATAAAGTGGAGTTTCGAAACTAGTGGCATGCAATTTAGAGCTATTTTCACAAAAAAGTTGCGTAGACACAGCGGTTACTATCTACTTCTATAGTAATATTATAAAGAGGAAAAAATTGCATTTTTGTTTGTATGTGAGTCGTCTGTTTGTAATAAATAAAATCAAAAACTACTGGATCGATTTCAAAAATTCTTTCACCATTAGAAAGCTACATTCACCCTGAGTAACAGGCTACGTCCCGCGGTTTTACCCGCGTAAGTCCCGATCTCATGGGAATATCGGGATCAAAAGTAGCCTGTGTTACTCAGGGTGAATGTAGCTTTATTAGAAATAATTCAATTTTTTAATTCGGTCCAGTAGTTTTTAAATTTATTCATAACAAACATACAGACAAACACACACACACACACAAATACAAATCTTTCCTCTTTATAATATTAGTATAGATAAAAAACAAATAAATCCTATGTTTTATAGGTAGTACACTAGCAGCACAAAGGGGAGAGCGGGGCAACGTCGGGGTAGGTACGTTTAATCACGACGACCGCCGCGCCTGCGATAAATCTAATAGCAAAGGGTCTGTATTAAATTATTTTACAACTCATAACAAGGTACCAACGAGCCGTGTGAGACCTCCTAGTTGTACGTTGAAGTGCTGAAGTTTATATTGTTGTTGGAGTCAAGTTGGGCGCATGTACCTAAGGAGCGCGAACAAAATTTTGTACAAAATTACGACGGTTTTTCTAATCTACCTATTAGTTTTGTTTTTTTTCTAAATTTTCGAGTTTCTCTGAACTCGAAAATTTATCTCAATTTATACTTCATTTTTTAATTGAAGACGATTTGACACATCTTTCTGAAGAAAGCATGTCAATTCCTAAGAACCAAAACGTCAGATCGTAGTCTGAAATTAAAAAAGTATTAAGTATTAAGTACCTAATTATATTAAATGAAATCCAATACCTACCTAATTTAGTTATTGGAATTTATTTAATTAGCATTATACGTCACGTGTCCCATGGCTGTGGTCGCAGGTTTGGTCGCGTCGATGGCACACTTTAAATATATCATCCGTTGAGAGCGTTGTAAAACTAGGAAGTTTTGTAATAAATGTTTTAGAATCTATGATCCCGCGGTAACGTCAATTTGCTTTGAAATGGCTTTTGCACTTTGGAGTAGGTTCCCGATTTTATCTTTTGTAGTGTAGGTATTCCAACCATAAAAAGGTAATAAAAAATTCAAACCCTATTAAGAAATTTTCCAATCCAGATGTAATGTCTATCGATCTATACCTGAAACAAAGAAAAAAATACATTAATATCGTTTCAAAGTTCGAAACAGTCTTGTATCGAGAAAAAGTCAGTGAATAGGTCTGTAATATTGGATTCTATTCGACCTTAAAACATAAACATTAATTTCGAAACTTTACAGAAATCAATTTCCCATTTCCATTCATTTACTTCGGAGTTTCTATAGAAAATTATTGAGAGAGAAACGATCAAAATTATAATAACTGTTTCAGGTGACGCCACCATTTTACATTGGTCCGCGGAGTGCCTAACTTTAGCGGTGTTTGGGGATCGAATGTTCGACGCTGCATGGCGTTAGGGCTCTTAAGATATTGGTCAAATTTTAGCAGTACATGGCCAACGGATTATTGGAAACGTTTTTGACATTTTAATATAGATTTTGAGGGTTCAAATGATGATGATCAAAATAGAAGGTAGGTACTCGGTTAAAAGGTGAAATTGTCAGTAAAATTATGTCTAAAAACGTCATTCGCACTTTGGAAATTTTATAATTTAACACAAGCTGTTTCGAAAATCAATAACATGCTTTGGGGGGGTTTCAAACCGAGAATCTGTCGAATCCATCAGTCCATCGTGTTTCTAACTGTGTCACCTGAATTACTGTAGTCACGAGTGTCATTTTAATTTTGCAGTTTCCTTCGGCTAGTTAAATATTTTTAACGAAAAAATAAAGATAAAGTACCTTCAAAAACTTCACCATGATGAAATTCGAATTCGCGTCTAAGTATACGGCTTGATGTTTCCAAAAAACTTTTCCTTTTTAAACATTGATTTTCATGTTTCAACATTGCATCTCATCGCTGCCTTATTTACAAAGAACCGGCTCATTTTAATATATTAGCACAGAGCAAAAAACTCCCATTTCCCCAAACAATCGTTTAACGAACCATTTCATCCATTTAAACTTAATAAAGTATCGAAAAGCAGCTTTATTAAATTATAAAAAGGACGTGCCCATTTTTTCCCGACTCTCCTTTCAAGATAAATATAGGCACAGACAGTACACTATTAGTCGGCCGATGAGGTTTGAACTGGCATCTTTTGGAAGATGTACGTACGTACTATACCTCACATATTTGCAGACCTAGCGCCTTTACACGCACTGATAAGTCGCGGCGGAGCGCTTCTTTGCCATAACCACTTGGTATGCCGATAGCTTGAGATCTGGATTAACTGATAGGCTACCTTTTATCCCGGAATTCCCACGGGATCGGAACTTACGCGGGTGAAACCGCGTAGCATATGTGTTATTTCAGATCTCCAGCTACCTACAGACTGTATACCGAGTTCATGGTAATCGGTTCAGCGGTTTTTACATGATTGAGTTACAAACACACACATACTCACAAACTTTCTTTATAATATTATTAGTAGGATTGCTTTCAGCTAATGGCTCAACAAGATACACCGATAAAAAATCTCCAGTCCATACTTTTTAACCTTAAGAGGGAAGTCCACCCTTAAGACGCCCTTGGGAAAATAATTATATTTTATACTTAGATATTAGAAGTCGAAGGAAAACTTAGTTTATTTTGCTATTAGGCTGTTTGACGAGGTTTAAATTATGTAAGACTTCTAAACATTTAAATTGAGTGGTGTATCGTAGGAGTTAGGATTTATTGGACGGGACAAACCATGAGTTTTGAGCGAGGCGGAAGAAACTACCAGCGCTCAAAAAGTTCGGAATTGCGTCTCCAAAAATAAGATAAAGCCAGCAATTTGTCATATTAAGCAGATAGATAGTTTTAGATGCGCCTTCTTTGATTTTTTATGGATACAAAGAATAAGGGTAAATGACGTTGTGTAATTACTGTAGATTTTCAATGGGAGCTGTAGTATTGCAATGTCAAATGATCGTTTGACATATCTTTCATAATGACAATACACCCCCTTACTTATAAACGATGACTAAGTTTTTGTAACGTTTGTCACTGTCAAACTATGAAACTTCATGTCACAGTAAAAGACAAACGATACATAAATTTATGCAGCTGTTTATACGTAAGAGGGTCAGAGCTTAAACCACTTATTAGACAATTTTATTTGTTTAGTGTTACTCATACTTTGGGGAATATTTGTATATTTGGAAAAGATGCTTTTTGTTCACATTTCACTTATTAGAATAAATACAGCCTGGTGATAGACGGACGGGCAGACAGCGGAGTCTCAATAGGGTTCCGTTTTTACCCTTTGGGTACGGAACCCTAAAAATTCAATAAAAGTTGGTGCAACGAGGGTTCGAGTGACTTACTTACCAATCTTGGGCCAGTTGTCCATTATCATTTAGCTATAAGCTTGTCACTTGTACCATTATATTTGTCGAGTCCCCCTCAAGAGACTAGTAGCTTATTTAATCATGTTTCAATATTCATATACCGATTTCGACGGCTTACTGGCCTCTTTCAAAATGTTTAATGGAATCTTCATACTTTGGAGAATGTTTTCTAAATCACTTAGAGGGGTTTTGTAGAAAATTTGATTTAAACTTAAATAGCCTTATTCATAAACGTGAAGTAAGGTCGGAGTAGTTTTACCACTTTTTGTTTCCGTCTGTCAACTGTAAAAGTTCTTGGAACGGAAAAAGACAAAGCATGTTCTGACTACTCCGACCTTACTCCACGTTTATTAATATGGCTATCAATGAATTTACTAAAACCAGTTATCGAAACCGTAATATCATTGACGTTTCTAATATTCATTCGATTCTAAGATTTCTAAGATCCTGTAGTCCTATTTTAGGCTCTAAGCATAAGTCACGATAAAACTTTTGGTCTTCCGTCATTGCGAAGGAATATTTCTGAATGCAATTGCATTGAAGATCCCTTTTCTTGCTGGAAGTCGGTAAGGTCGGTTGTGCCTTAGCGTTGCATACAGTTAGGCACGATGTGGATGCCAAAATTTTAGGGTAGGGGATGCCCAAAAGGCTAACTGCGTTGCCTCTTCAAATGAGCCAAAAAAAATTTGTAGGCCAAAGCATTTCGTCATGTACTCGTAGTACCTATCATGAATGTATTATACTTCGTTTTTTAATTTCATACTACGATCTGACGTTTTGGTTCTTTATATTTGTCATTTTTCTTCGAGAAGATGTGTCAAATCATAGTCTACAATTAAAAAACGAAGCATACTTAATGTGGTTTAACTTATAACGTTATTCAAATGTCAGAAAAAGGGTGAAATAATTATGACAGACACACGTAAAGGGTTGCGCTTATCTGATTAGTCTGACATTTGACTGTAATTATGACTGATGTAAATTAATATATGTTTCCTCTAGTCTAGGTAAGGGTCTAAACCGACATCAATATTTAGGCGGCCATCATGACAAAATGCTAGACGTCTATATTTCGTTTTTTAAGGGGAAAGTCTACCAACTCTTTTCTCCATACAACCTTTACAAACGTAGTCGATTGTTTCAACTCTGGATAAAAACATAATAGCAAAGCACGGCGGGCGGCGCGGCGGTAGCGGCTTAGAGATCGGGGCTTGGACTGCCGCTCGGGTTCTTTTCTGGTGCAGAGGATGGCCGTTGCTATCCAACGAGGAAATGTTGCGTGCGTTTTAGGGTCCTTTGCGCCGGCAACGAATTCGGGTGGCCTGTTCGACTGACTTTGTTGTTTTAGTAAATTTGTAGTTTTTAAGTTTAATTGTAATTAGGTTTTAATTTGGGTTTTTTTAGTTTTTATTTTTAAGTTGATTGTAATTTTAATGTATGCTTTAATGAATAAATGATTTTTGTAATAGCAAATATGCCATAAAATATTTACCAGCTATGACCATGGCCCTATGTTTTGGTAGACCACGATCTAATATTTTAGGCCTTTGTATTTGACAAATTTTATTCAGGGTGATTTGTGAAATCTTAGTCCAAATCTATCTAAAGTTCATCTTTAAAAAATAATCTATATCTACCTATAGGTTCACTTATATAGAATTATGTTAACTGGCTGACTATAAACGCACAGCCTAAACCAACCTATTTATAATAACTAATATAGGAGTAGGAGTCCGCTAAGAAAGGTATTTAGGAAATCCCCTCAAAAAATAAGAAAAAGGCCACAACACTTTAAGTTTCCGAAGCTATTCGAGACAAACAACAATTTCTTAAACGCTTTAGATTGTTGTGAAACAATACAAACACGGGATTTGTTCGGAAAGTATCCCTTTGACGTACAAATATAAGGTTTCCACAGTAGGTACCGCGTCTTGTCGGGAAAATCTTGGTCACGACGAAAAAAAAGTTACTCCTAGTTTAACAGTGAAGGTACTTATAAACGATGACTTAGTTTATGTAATGTTAGCCTCTGTCTGTTAACTTTAAAACCTCATGTCATATTAAATGGTGCTTACGTAGCGTTTTACTTTTCAATATCACTTTTGTTGTATGGGGACATTTGTTTTATTTTGCTTTTAGTATTTGTTGTTATAGCGGCTACAAATACATCATGTCAAAAGTCAGTTTTTTAAATAATTTTTCTTTTTAACTCTCCTCCTTTTTGAAATCTGTTAAAAAACAGAAAACCTTTTCGAAACACAAACATTTCACCAACAATTTCTCTTATCGCCTAACCTATTTCTTCCAAATGGCAAACATAAGTCTTCTAACTAATACGTACTCCGTACACAAATATAAAAGATGTTTGTCCGTTCGTAGTATCAAAGCGGTCCTATGCACACAGAAGGATCATTTAATTGGGTTCCGAATGCTTATTTGCTCGCCTAATAACGAATAGGGTATGTTTGTAAGACCCTCGAATGGGCTTCCTTATCGAATTGTGGTAAGAAACCTTTACAGCTCTGATTTTCAGGTGTTTGACTAGTTTAGTGTTGCCATTTATTGATTAAATCAAGGAATATGACCAAGTTTGAACTGACAGTATAATTGACGATGTTGCCAGTATTGATTAGATTAACGGAACTAGTTTGTATTATTATTAGATAGCTATGATTATTCAGGATGTGGCAAGGTATTGGATTGAGTCTATGATTGAATTTTATGGAGAATAAGGCTGGCCGCGACATTATATAGCAGGGATAAAAAATAGCCCTTCTGTTAATCCAGATTTTCAGTTATCTAATGCATACTAAGTATCATCGCAATCGGTTTAATTGCTTTTACGTGATGGAGTAACCTTCATTATAGAAGCTTATTTTCTCCAGGACCTATAGCTATTATGCTGCAGAAAATAACCGTCCATTATTAGGATCAAATTTCAACTTCACAATAGTTACTAAAAGTTAAATACATCGTTAGAGCTAAGCTGAGGTCTATAGGTGGTCTATAGTTCGTATAGTCCTTGTAATAGCAACGGTTAGCAAGGGTTATGTAACGGAAGCCTGGGGCTAGCAATATCCTGGGTAGTCAGGCTGCAGAGCAAACAGCGCGCGTCCGAGCGGAGGAAAAACAGCCGAGAGCGTGTACCTTGTGATGTTGATACCCGGTAAGGGCTGTGAATTGGATACTGTTGAAAATGTTCTACGCTGATAGAGATAGCACTGTTAATATTTTTTTTTTTTTTATAAATTTTTTATCTGTTTTCAGTATGCTGATTTGAAATGAAACTTATTAAAATGCTATAATAATAAATTTAGTACAGATTAAAATGCTATAATAATAAATTTAGTAAGATGGAGTCGATGAATGTAGATGAAAAACGTTACCGCAGTGGCTGTTTACAAATGTCTTCCTTCTGATGTCATATCTTCTTCTTCTTCTTATAGTTTTGGCGTCGTACATCTTGTACATCTTGCCAGTATCAAGTATTTTGCATGAAATTAGCCCGATCGGGCCTATAAGGAGCTTCGGCGCGAACGACGCAAAGTCCATGTTTAACACTCAATTTTGTTTTCACTACACTTGTGCACATTCACGGAACTAAATTGAATAAGATTCCACCAAAATTACACAATTTAACCGGGTTTACAACATAGTTTAACGAAAATAAAATTGGAGCACGACATGTTGTCTCCGCTTTCCCGCCGAAAGTCCTGATGTCATATCTACTGTTAAGGATGAGGACATTTTTTTTTCCATCTATAACCATAGATTATAGAACCATACTATTTAGTCTATGCTATAACTAAACTTCTATTGAAAGAACACTTTCTTTATCTTAACAAACTTCGTAGACTGCAAGAAAATATGTTTTAAAGTAATTTTGAAGTGCCTCCCACGTTTCCACTTGCAGGCGAAAATTTTATTAAAGCATTGCCGACTTGGTTTCCTCATAATACAGATTAAGTTAAAAATTGCTATGACGTTCCGGCCTACGCAGTAGGGAGCCGTATTTTTTTTAATTATCTCAAACAGTATCTGGAGATTCGATAATATGGTTATGTCTATACAGCCAGTGTTGGTTATTCAATTTGTTTTTTTTTTCGAGGGCGATGTTCTTTGAGAGATTGATTTGAGTTTTTTTAATTTAGATTAAATTACCTTATATTATATTAGTAAAATGATTTCGGAATATCGAGGAAAAGTGTATGTTCTTCTCAAACGTCCCGCCTATCTCTATCCCAAAACTCATCATAAACGGTTTAGCGGTTAAGGCGTGAAAGTGAACAGACAGAGAGACAAACAGAGTTGCTTTCGCATTTATTAGTATATAGGTAGATAGATTTTAGATAGATGACTACAAACTACTATAAATCTAGGAAAAACGTATGATTAGCGTTAAACAAAAACCTTTCGGCTCTATCTATACTTACCTACTTTAATATTATAAAGAAGTAACGTTGGTAACGTGTATGTATGTATGTCTTTTGGGGGTAATCTCCGAAACCACTAAACCGATTTCAAAAATTATTTTAGCAATAGACAGCCACATTATCGAGAAGTAACATAGGCTACTTTTGGTACCGATGTTCCCACGGGATCGGGACTTACGCAAGAGAAACGCGGGACTCTGCTTGTTAAAAATATATCCGCCCCCAATAACCAAACCGTTCCTCATGAAACGTGATATATTTCAGTTTCAGTTGAAAAACTCATTGCTTACTGGACTTTTCGACGTAACAGTACCTACCTCCAGTAATTGTTAAGCCTACAAAGCAGTAACAATCGTCGACTCGCCATTACATCAAAGAACAAGTTATACTTTTTGTTCACGAAAGTACCATTTTAATTTCCTCCCCTCTTTATGAAATAAGTTTTTTTTTCTAACAAGATTATTTTTATGAAGAAGGAATTGAAAGATCAGGAATTTCGCTTTTTCTTTTTGAAGTCCACGACATGAGTGTTTTAAGATGTTATTTATTTGTTTTCTTTTTTTATTAAAATGCGTCTTTTTAATTTTGGTTTGTTTACATAGACATTTTTTAGAGTTCCGTAGAGATAAAAAAACATTACCCTTCCTTTTGGCTTCGCCGTAGTCGGGTAAAAAATAGCCCTTATATATAAGAATGTGCGTTGATATATAGATCAGTCAGGACTTTGAATTTTATATAAAGGTATAGATTTATTTATAAAGTAACATTAAAATTACAGGCCAAGAAGTAAATCCTTAAGCCGTACATTCAGTCTAACATTCTAAACACCCTGTATCATATTAATAACCATGGTTCAATCAATTGCCAAGTGGAACATCCTCTAGACGTCCCCCAAGTTTCAGTGATGCACTGAACTTCACAATTTGACTATAAACTATGAGATCTGTCAACTGTAATCTCGTTGGCTGTGCCTTTTATTAGGGTTGTCTTCAATTTCTCTATTAGGTTTTACAATTTATGTATTACATTGTTACAAAAAAATAAAACAACATTATTATTAAAAAAGTTTGATAATATGTATTTTATCCGTTTTCTAGTACCCATAGTACTAGCCTAATTGCTTAGTTTGGGACTTTTTGCTTAGTTTGGGTCTAGATTGTATTTTTTTATAAACATTATTTTAACAAAAAGAAAAAATATATAGGTAACATTGTTAGGTATAATTAATTGTAAAACGGTAATAAATAAGAATACACGGTTTAACTGTGAGAATTTTCCCAATACAGATTTGAACGAAGTCTACTACTAAGTATCAAACCGGCAAAGTAACAATTAATAAGTAAACACAGAAATCTTTGCAAAAATCGTTTAATTGCATATATGCGTATTAAGAAAGGATTTTTGGGAATATCCAAGGCTATTAAAAAATTACAATTAAAATTAACAGCAAATTAAACGACACGTGTTTTTTGACAAATAAAACATCTTTTTAAATCTTATTAATCTCAAGTAGGTACCTACCTAGAACTGTTGGCAGCCCTTACAGTTCGCTAAGGGTGAGACGGATTATCATACCGAATGAATATTTTATACTCGGTCTGATTCAATTAGACAGAATGTGGGTACAATGCGATGTCATAAACGAGACGTACCTCTGTAACTGAATAATGCCGAATTTATTCACGTCTGTTGTTTAATTCGTGATTGTTTTAATTGAAATAAGGCGTTGAAAAGGCACTGGACTTTGTGAAATCGATGAACTCTTTTGAAGATACTTTGACGAATAAAAGAAGTCTATTGAAGATTCTAGACTGGTTATACGCAGAATTCTTGCGAAATTAAACAGAAAGATGTTCCGTGCCACCGAGGCACGTTTGTGACATAGGTAGGAGCCCCACTTAAAAACATTAATTTTATTCTACTAGTATTCTACTCTTAAGTGTTTGTTGTTATAGCGGCAACAGAAATGATCAAGGGTGATATCTCAAACATATTCCATGTTCCTTTTACGCGAAATAAATATAAAAAGCTGCTGCAGCGCTGACAATATTGTTACGTCGTCGTCGTACGGCCAGCGTAAAAATGTAATGACTTAGCTTAGATCAAGTCTATAAATGACGCTTAAAACGTCAAAGGTATCATTGAATTTGAGGCAGCAGTACTTCAGCGGCTAGTTTCAACTGTCTTCCTTCTGATGCCATCAAAGATCTTTTGCTAGAGACGTATTTCGATGGATGCCATATCTACCTACTGAAGGTTGAGATCAATGGTATCGTATGACACTAGTTAATTGTCATGTAGTCTTGCATTACGGCCGTAGGTACATGCAACGAGAATGGTCTCCACACGAGTTTCATGTACATAGCTGTATGTTTGTGTATGTAAGTACTCAAGTCGTGTCCGCCTATAGAGTGTGTGGTGTTCATCCTGAGTGATAGCGGAAAGTTTTTTAGATGCCTATTTATCAATGATTTTCCTATTTTTTTGAACTAGGCGCCACACGGGACCCACGTGACACGGTGAACTTAAATTATGCTTCCTCCCTTCAAATTATGTTTTGTTTAACGATTTCTCAAAGAAAATCTTTACTAAGTATAGTTTAAGTAACCGTTAAATGTCTCTGAGTGCGGCGGTAAGGCTCGGTTTGAAAATATGTTATTTTATTGTCATACCATAATAAATGTCTTGCTATGGCGCCTCCGCCCGGCCACGGCGGAGGCGCCATAGATTGGGAAGACCCAAAAAGTGCTAGTTTGACGTTCGGATATGCGTGCAAATGACCCCGGGCTCCCCAAAAGGGATGCATTTGGGAACATCGCTCCGATGATGATGATGATGATCATAAGTTAATCAATTTCGTTACTAGCTAGTAATAGTTATGGATGGTAAGTAACTAAACGAGTATGTTTGTTACTTCTTCACGCAAAAACTAACTGGAGTGCGCGCGTGTGAGATTTAATATCAATTAGAGATATGTCGAAAAAACATGGCGGAAATGGTGGATGTCCATCGAAAACAGATTTTTCCGTCCTTTTTTGCCCGACATATCTCTAAAAGACAATAGGTAAGTCTCACGCGCGCGAGAATCGCCCACCCTTAACGATTGTGTTGAAACTTAATATGTAGTTAGACAAATTTTTCGATATTCCCTCGGGAATGTGACTTACGTGACTGAAACCGCGAGGCCCTGCTAGTTACGTCTATAATTCTGTAGCTGCAAATATTAACTTCTTTATAATAAAATGACCAGGAATCCTACATAAACTTGGACCGTGTCCCGGCTCTCGGCTGTAAATCAGTGCAAAGCGACCTTCCACGGTACTTCATTATGTTTATTCATGAACACTGCTCATCTAAAGAAAGTGAATCTTTGTTTACAGAGTGTAACGGAACGTAACTTAACGTGTTTAGTCTTTGTTTATGTTGTTGGTGAAATTAGCGCGTTGGCTGTTATTTTTGGAGATTTTCTTCTTTTAGGTACCTATAGGTGGTAAACATATAACTTAGGGTGTAGGGAATTGTATTATAAGAACTAAGTAGTTTACACTATCTACGCTTAATATTATAAAGAGGAAAGATTTGTATGTGTGTCTGGATGATTGTAATAATAAATAAACTCAAAAACTACTGTGTCGATTTCAGAAATTCTTTCACCAATAGAAAGCTACATTATCGAGGAGTAACATCGGCTACTTTTGTCCCGATATTCCCGCGGGATCGGGACTTATGCGGGTGAAAACGCGGGACGCAGCTAGTATTTTATATTTTAGGAGAATAGGAGGGAACAAAGAAACCCTAAATAAATTGGGATAAGGGTAGGATCATCATCATCATCCGAGCAATGTTCTCGGTTGCATATCTCTCTCAAGCGCCGGCGGGGTCCGTTTTCCTACTTTTACGTCTGGAAAGGTAGGATTGATGAAGATGAAGTAGTACAATATGAGGCGGACAATGCTGTAGGGCATTAATAAAATGCTTAAAATAATAAAAGCAACGGGATTAAAACCGGCAAAATTAGTTTAATTTCAAAAACATGTTTGCTCTAATATCTATAGATATCCAGAGTCACAGTCGACTACGTTTGTATAAAGAAAGAGTAGGTGGGTATCCTTCCCCTTAAACCTTAAGTCATAATCAGTTAATCACCAGATCGTTCCATTCCACGCATGAGCTCTATTCAAACATTAATTCACTCAACGTAACCCGCATCAAGACAATAACACCGTTAAATGTAACGTTATAATTTCGAAAACAATTGCTGCCGAAAATCGGCAGTATTTCGTAACATTTCGGGGTGCTTCGCCGTATTTCGCGGAATCCTTTCATCTCTGTTCTATATTTAAATCAGTCCGGAAAGAGAGGAACAGACAAATCCTAGCGTGACCCATTTCCGCTCAATCCGGCTAATGCCTACCGACAAACTTCCGCTAAGCTGTGTGGCTACACTTGCAGCGAGGAACTCACTTCTCTTTGATTTCGACCTTGGCAAAGCGCGGACTGCGATTAAACGCAAGCGGTTTACGAATAGCTGAAAACGCAGAACCGCGTATCAACAAGCAAAATCAGTCATTAAAAAAACGCTAATGCGTGGGCTTGTATAGACCTACCGAAAATCGCAGTGCGTGCTAAGCCACAGTAGATATGGCATCAGAAGGAAGACAGTAACTGAAGTTGAAACAAACCACTGAAGTGACGCCTCCTTAAATTCAATGGTGATTTTAACGTTTTAATTGTCATTCTATTTTTGAGATAAAAGTCCTCAACTTACAATAACATTATTCTCGATTAACACTTTGCCAACAGCGTGTTAGTTTCATATATTTTTGACACTTATTGAGAAAAATAATTGTAATGGAGACCTACTTACGATGAATGAAGAAGCTCAGAGATCTTTAAATAGAGCATGGTAGAACAAAGCAAGCAAAATGTTGGTTGAAAGAAGTAAGCTTTTTAATTGATTTACCTAACGTAGGTACTCATCCCAAACAGATCCTAAGTGACAATATAATCTCAGCTACAATTGACCAGGGGTGAGCAAGTATGTACCAAGTAAGCGTGTTACATCTTAGACCAGGTTTATCGGCACTAGGAAGAACGCAGCCGAACTAGTGTCTGTTTCTTCTTTGTAAAAGGGTTAAAGGCTGCACCGCCCCACATTTTAAAATACAGACGATTTCCCTATGTAACTTTTTGCCTCTACAATACCAAGATTTAAAACACAAAATTCAAAAAGACTTCAAAATCGCTAACACTCCAACCCTAACCATTTCACAACCCAGTTACGCAAAGGCCTCTGCAAAAAAATAATAACAGTTTGCATAAGCATTTTTTCGTCGCTTCGCTCAGGACTTTACATTGGAATAGGTGGCAGAATCCCCAAGAATATAGGCTAAGTGGAACTCGGCGGGTTTTCATTGCATTGTGAGATGATACGAGATTATTAAAGTTGGAGATTGGTGTAGCATTGTTGGAGAATTGTGCTCGTATGACCACAATGTGTCTTTGTGTTCCTTGAATAGTAGTAGAGATTCGTTTTTGCGGCGGTTTTCTGGTATTTTCTATTCAATAGGAATTGTTTGGGAGAAAATTGTTGGATGATTTTAGTCATGTAGATTGGTAAAGAGTAAAAAGTGAAGTAGGAAAAGAAAGAATGTAAGTATATAACTTATGTAAGTACTTGTATAATTAAGAAATAAACTCAAATAGAACACCAAAAATGAAGGTGAGTGTAGATGATAGACTCAATTTATTGACCCAAAAATATAAACAACAGTTTGAAGAAAAAGAAATAAAAATTTAAAACTGAAGTGGCCACAATGGACGGCTAGCAAAGAATAGATATTAAAATAAAAAGTGTAATAAGAAATAAGAAGCCATGTGGCCCCGAAAAGGACACGCCTCAGCAAACAAACTGCGGCAGAACCAAAACATGTCAAAAGTCAAAAAAACAAGTTGTTTGTGAGTTTTTCACACATAAAAGACGTCAAATTTATCAAAACATGAGAAAGCTGCTCAACGGTTTGCAACGTTTGACAACCGTCCCGTAGAAAATACTATCCGTAAGTTAAAAGCATCGCATTTTCAGTGTAGAAACCCAGCATCGGGTAAATATTTAAAAATCAAATAAAGATAAACTAAAAATATTCCCTACACTTAACAGGACATAACATAGAATATTTGAATTCTTAACAATTTGATTTAGTAAACATTAAAAATTTTGTTCAGTAATAAATTAAATTAGTAAAGCCATTTCCGCTTAGCTAAATAAATCACTTGCATTGTTCCTCAGCTGAATATTCATAAAATATGGGTTTTTGTCTGCGGCGGACGAGGGCGCGGACGGGCGCGGACGGGCGCGGACGGGCGCGGACGGGGGCGGACGCGGGCGGACATAGGGAATCTTAATGCGTTGCTATTTTAGTTTGATGTTTACAAATAGATGGAGTTTTGAGATGCTTTATGAATTCGGTGACGAGCCAAGATACAAACTTATTCGACTATAGCTTGACTTGTTGTATTTGGCATCTTAAAGCCGTACATAATATATTACATTAGAAAATGTATATGCGGGAAATTTTCTTAATTTTCTTAAGAGGATAGTCTCCAGTCTCTTTCTCCATACAAACGAAGTTTACATTTTCTTCCTTGGATAAAGACATTAGATCAAATATGTTTATGCCATAAAACCTATATCTGTCATGACAATGCATTTACCTTTTTATTTTTTTTTATTTTCTAATTAAAATGATGATAAAAAATAAAAAAACAATAAAATGAAAAAAAAAATAAAAAGGTCCATGCATAGTCATGGCAGATATAAGTTTTATGGCATAAACATATTTGCTCTAATGTCTTTATCCAGAGAGGAAAATGTAAACTACGTTTATATGGAGAAAGAGAATGGAGACTATCCTCTTAAACTATTCTTAATAACTTCTGCGTTTTACTTTATTTTAATAAGTGCCATTTATGACCGGATAGCGCTAAAGCAATTTCACAATTTCTACTGAAATGGCACTCCATATAAAATGTAGAATAGAAATTATTAAAAGTTATTAAATAGTTGGAATTACCCCGAAGTCGAGATTGCCCCGCTGCACCTTACTAATTAAGGAAAAAAACAATATTTATTTTAAGAATATTAAAGGGACTTATTCATTTCTAGTTTTTTAGGTAGGTACTTCCGGTCGTTTAGATCCTAAATAAATTTAAAATGCGTCCAAAATATTACCTCGCTTCCACTTACACAACACGCGCTTTTATGACATCGGTTAAAACAAATAAGAACAAAAAGAAAGAAAGAAAGAAACAAAGGCTATGTTTAGGAAGCTAATAACTTCAACTTAATCTAATCTGATCGTGTTCTTTAGTTTCTAACGTATAAAAAGTTATCAACTTGACTAAAAAAGGAATTCCGAATTACGGAAGTGTCTGTATTTTTCGTTTTATCTGTGAAAATCTATGCGATTGCAATCATTGTGAAAGGCTTCGGATCAACCTCGACTTTTTGCTGTCCCTTTGTCTTTTATTCTAAAGGATAGGGCTAGCAGGATACTATTGAAATTGATTTGGAAAACATATTGATAGTAATTGATATAAATTAATTTCAATGTGCATTTAAAATTTTAAGGTAAGTTTTTTTTTTCGGTCGGTCATCATGAACCAATTATGGCTATTTTGCAATTAGCCAGTGTCAAGTAGTACTTACCTATTTCATGTTTTGTCAAGGTTTCAAAATGATCATGTATTTGTATATACATTGCTCTCATTGAATAAAAGAATTTGAATTTGACTTTATTGTATTTTCAAATTATTTGCAGGTACAAAAACAATCAAGTCCTCGATAGATAAGTAAGTAAGAGGTCTTATTGCGATCTGAAAACTTTAAACACTTGTAGCCTCATTAATACACGTGGAATAAGATAAGAGTACTTTTAAATCTTTTGGTTCCTGTCAATGACAATGACTGCATTGACGAATTGTCATTTTACTGCGCAGGTGGCGCAGTTTCTTTCAAAGTTCTTGTTGAAGACAAATCATGTTCTTTCTACTTCGACCTTTTCCACGTTTATTAATAACGTTATTGGTGAGCTACATTAGAAGAAGGCTCCATAACCCCGTGAAGTATTCAGACTATGAAAAAAAACTCATATTATGAATTTGGAAGGCAGCACACCCCTATTCTCAAATCTCCTTCGCCCGAGTTCGCCGCTCGGTGACAATTTATGACGGACGCTGACGACGCCTAATTCGGACGAGTCCTCATTAAACGGACCTAACACAGCCCTATATTCACTTACAACGCCCGTTTTTCGCCCGGACCGTTTTTTGTGACCGTATATTTATGGCCCGCCCAGTTTTCCCCGTAAGCGTATTACGTTTCGACGACCTCTGTGGCGCGTCGTGCGAGAGCGCGACTGCAATGCAGGAGGTTGCGGGTTCGATTCCCGCCGGGTGCAAGTATTTATGCTTAAAAATAAATATTTGTGTCTGGTCTGGGTGTCCTTCTATGTATAATATGTATGTATTTACAAAAGAAAAATAAATATAAGTATTATATCCGTTGTCTAGTCACCGTAACACAAGCTTAGTCGCTTACCACGGGGCTAGATGGCGCTGTGTGTTGTTCGCAGAATTTATTTATTTATTATTATTATTAAGCGTTTTATTTTTTTTGGTTGGTTTATAGGTTCATAGGTTATTCGTTTTAGGACAATGACTGCATTGACGAATTGACGTTTTAGTGCGCAGGTGTCGCAGGTTCGATTCCCTTTGTCTGACGAAATTGATCAATTTATTTATTTCAAAAAACAACTACTTACCTACAGCAATTTTTATGGGATCCCCCAATGCAATGGAGTAGGTATCAAGAGTAAAAGTAACATTTTCTTTCTTTCTTTTTTCTATCTTATTTTATTGCTTACTATCTCTGTCCCGGGGTGTCACACGCATAAGTCCCGATCCCGTGGGAATTATTATCGTATAATTACATCACATAAAAGAACCCAAATTGTTGTGCGTTAATCCATTAATTCGCATTTCAGAACAAAACTTTTTAAAGATTTAGATTTTTGAGAGACTAAAATTCTTCGGTAGGTACCTTTCATAAGGTGTAGTGGGGTAATTTCGCCAGTGGGGTTATTCCAATTTTTTTAAATAAGATATGCTGATATGTAGGCACCAATGTTTAATATTATACGTTTATAAAATAAACCTATTGAGGTTAAACATTAGTAGCCTTATTAATAAACGTGGAATAGTGTTGAAGTAATTTTACCACTTTTTGTTTTTGTCTGTCAACTTTGAAAGTTCTTGTCACAGAAAAGGACAAAACATGTACTCACTACTCCGACCTTACTCTACGTTTATTAATAAGGCTAGCCGTGTCTTAGTTTGACTTGACGCTAAATTTTTTAACTAAGGTTTATATAACGTTTACGAATAAAGAGATAAGTTTACAAAGCGTTCGGTTCCTTTAAAATTCAAATAAATTAATGTGTTTGAATTCTCAAAACGAAACTAAGAGTCATACATCAAAACTCAAACAATCGAAATCCCCAGCCCAAAACTACTCCAATTCTACCGCAACTTTCCCATTAAAAAGATAAATCTTACCACAGAAAAGAAACGACGACAGCTGAAACAAGAGTTACATAACGAAAAAGCTCTATAACTCATTTGTAAGAAAAACACCCGAAAAGTCACTGGTGAAAAGCCGGTGACCTAGAAAAATGTCACTATCTGACCTAATTCTAAAGGCAATGACCCTTCGAGCACGCATTATAAGGGTAAATTTGTTACAACACGAAAAAGCACCCTATCCCTTACGTGTTCGGTATAATATCGCGTGGTACAAACGAATTTAATTTAAGAATTTATCTAGAGAATGATCATGTGAGTGTAAACTTTATAGAGTGAAGTAAATTACTTTTCGTGATGGGTTTGTTTACGTAGGTTTCGGAGTTTAGCGCATTATGCATAAAAGATACGTCGCGAGTTCATTATAGAGGAAAGCTTCGAGTTTGTACTTAAAGTTTTATAGCACGAAGACGTTATTTTGAACTAAAATATACGTTTAACTAAGGTTAGTATTAAAAAGGCGTCATTGTTATATTTGCTCATAAATACAATTTAAATAAAATGAGCTACCTTAACTAAATGCGTATACAAAATCTCGTGTCTTGACAGTCACCAAGACTGTCAAAAAGTTCCTCTGTTTGAAGTCAACCCTGGGTATACCAACAGGTCATGCTTATCATGTTATCAAAACTCTAGAAGTCCACGCTAATAATATGTGAACTGTGATGTGCCTTAGATGATCTTAGTACACTGTGGAGGGTGAAAGCGCTATTATATTGAGAACCTAATTCAAGATTATTTCACGTAGTCAGTGAATATATTATTTAGTCCCGTTTCCCAGCAAAAACAAGCATTATTCCAGCAATCGGATAAACGAAAGCCTTGCCCATAACAAATATTTATTTACGGAAATGTAACTTTCTAAGCGCGCTCCTAAAACTACATTCTTGGCTCAAATCCAATATGATTTGATAAATGTGTTTATGTTTGTACGAGCGAGCGAATGTGGATGTAAATGAAAGTGATATTTGTGATGGAATCCAATAAGTATAACATAATTTATACGTACTAAATCTTCAATAGCGGTGTTGGTCTAGTGGTAGACTTAATTCCACTTTAGTTCCAAAGATCATCTTTGACGTTTCCACGAGAGCCTACTCCGCATTGGCGAATGTCCCGATGCCTTCGAACCGCTATGAATTTTAAGACATGTCGGTTTCTTCGTAGATTTTTTTCTCCGCCGTAAGAGCGTTCTAATGAGCCCGAAGAGCACATGGCCTATGATGATGCTCTCAAAAACCTTTGGAAACTTTCCACTTTCGTTCGAAGGCATCGGGACATTCGCCAATGCGGAGTAGGCTTCCGTGGCGTCCTACTGCCTAACCATTTTAAGAGGAGATCCTTGTCCTACAGTGGGACAATTTTGCGAAAAAAAAAATCAAAAGTTAAGTTAATTTAGACCAGACCATCATGACTATGATTTTAGGCTGATTTTCGTGTGGTTTCCTTACATTTTCAACAGCATGGAATTGCTGTATACCTATGGAATAGCATCTTCAATGTAAAATACTAACTAGCAGACAAGAGTTGTAACAAACTATAGACAAGAAATAAGCGAGACGTACCAACTATCTATGTACTACCAAATAAGTGTCTAACAAGCACAAGTCTGAGAGCTTCTGAAGAAACTTTGCTGTACCACGCTGTACTGAGACATTTTGTCACATTTTCGCACAAAGGGTTTATTTCATTCATATCCTACTAATATTATAAACGTGAAAGTTTGCAAGTATGTATGTAAGTTTGTAACTCTTTCATGGAAACACTTCTGAATGGATGGCGATGAAACTTGGTATGCAGATGGATCTCTGGAGATCTGGATTAATACATAGGCTACTTTTAATCCCGATATTCCCGCGGGATCGGAAATTACGATCTGGTAGTTCATTTATGAAATACTAGCTGCGTCCCGCGGTTTCACCCGCGTAATTCCCGATCCCGTGGGAATATCGAGAATTTTTGAAATCAGTTCAGTAGTTTTTGAGTTTATTCATAACAAACTTACAGACGCACCACACACGCAAAAATACAAATCTTTCCTCTTTATAATTATTAGTATAGATATAGACTAGTCAGATGGTAAATGTAAGTGCCGAGACGCACAAGTACTAGGTATGTATGTGGGAAATGGTAGTCAGCAAATCATTTATTATTTTCCGAACGCTAAAACTCGATGAATTTAATATCTGCCTACGAACCAAATGCAATAGGCTGGAGATAAAAATCAATTGGAATCAAGTTAGGCTGGCGAACTGGCGACTTGGCAGCAAGAGTCGAACTACCGAAAGCACATCTTAATTAAACCTACTTTAAACTTTTTTTAACCTATACGATTGGTTGTGATCCTCGACTAACATCAATATTTATAGACACGAGTCGAGTAATTACTTTGGCTAAGTAAAGAATATCACATTTTAAATAAAAAATATATTTTACTATAATTTATGTTCTATTTTGCTTATGTGACCGGTTATACTCTCCCTTACTAAACTGCCACGTCCTCGACATACTTATTTTTTTAATAGTCGACTATGATTTACACATCTTTATGCAGAAAAAAAGACAAATACAATGAACCAAAATGTCAGATCGTAGTCTGAAATTAAGAAACGAAGTGTTGAAGTGAATCACGTAGGTCAAACTACCACAGACTGCCAGCCCGTAAGTTCTGAACAGCCATTGAGTATGCACATAAATTGTCAGGCAAGAGGGAAGATCTGGCGGATAATCTCCGGGTCATGGCGAATGGTTAACTAACGAAATTAAATATCTTAAACTTTGGGCCTTCAAGATTTATGCCGATAGAGAATAATGTAGCGTGATAACTAAGTTGCTGTTAAGATGTTCTGATAAACCCCCTTACTTATAAACGATGACTAAGTTAACATAGTTACATTCCCGGGTCTTTATCGCGTATTATTATTTATTTTCTTACCTCGACGTTTCAACCATGCAACCATACAACCAAGACCATTGTAACATGGTAACATAAAATAAAGGAAAATGTAACTATGTTAAGAAATCGTGTGAATTTAAAAAGTTTGATGACTAAGTTTATGTAACGTTTGTCTCGTTTGAAACTTCATGTCACTGTAAAAGACAAACGTTACGTAAAGTTAGTCATCGTTTATAAGTAAGGGGGTAAGTTCGCTTGTCATCCTAAAGTCGACTGTTATTTTCTTAAAATATGTCTTAAAACTAGTCTTTTTTTAATTCAGTTTTTCTAAGTGTTCTATCATGATATTTTTCTGTGTTTTCAACAGTAACGTGAGTACGTGACACTAAGAGACGCAATGTCGCACAGGCCTCGTTAGGTGTGGTGCGACATGGTCTGTCCAGAGATATAACGGGCTGTGGGACCCCAGCTTTAGAAGGTTAAAGCAGTAAGACGCCACGGGCGGCTACTCCAAATTGGCGAATATTTTATGCTTTTGGATCGTGGTGAGTCCTAGGATATGCATCTATGTTTCCTCTTGATATTTTCGAGCGATGTTACCTGATTTCTGAGCCATAATATGTCCTAAATATGCTCTTTGAACTCGAATTTAACTAGATCTATAGTTAAATTCGAGTTGAAAGAGCATATTTAGGACATATTATGGCTCAGAAATCAGATTTCCAACCTTTGAAAAATCAAAGCAAGTTCAATGCCCTACATAAGTTGTGTAAGATTCGATCGAGCGTCCCTCCAATGGGTTTCCGAATCAAACACTATATTCCAATAAAAAGTTCCGCAAATAGTGAACAAAATAGCTTTTTATGAGGACAACTCCGTTTCGAAGTATCATAGTGGATGGCGGGGAGAGGAAAGATTTTACGTACTGGTAAACTTCGGTATGGTAAAATAGTTACTGATTTTTTTTGTTTCTTTTTATAAGTATATTTTAATGCTCTAGCTGGGCTTATCCGCTAGAACATAAAATATTAGTATTTTCAAGGATATGTATTCTATAATTTATCGCAGCGGGGCTCGAATTGGCGTATTTCGTTTATAGTTCGTTTTTTAATTTCCGACTATAACTTGACGTTTTGGATCTTTGTATTTGACATATTTTCTTCAGAAAGGTGTGTCAAATCATAGTCTACAATTAAAACACAAAGAACTAATACATGCCAATTAAGTTTCAATATTGAGAATTGCACTGTCGTTATTACACCAATGAACAGATTGCAGTCACACGCGTCATTTCCGCCTGGACAAGTGCTGCCAACCCCCGGCGGCCATTCGTTTCCGGTAGACAATGGCCTTGTCCAACCGTATCCGTTAACTGATTTTAAATTCAAAATACTACAGAAATCGTTTTAGCATCATCTCACTAAATAAGAGTTATTAAGTATAACATAGTGGGAAGTACTAAAAGTATGCAAGCTATTCTTTTTTCTGAGAACGGACTTAGACAAGTCCTTTAACCCGTCACATACTTTTTTTATTATCAATTTAAAAAAAAAATGGAGACTTTTGTCATGTACTGACCATGTCGGTTTCATTTTTTAAACTATACTTATAATTAATTTATATAATACAAAAAAATACTATATAAAGTTAAGTTACTCACTTAATAAATTATACATTAATTGGTAGAGCAAGGTCACATTACTTGTCCAGTATAACTTACCTATGTGACCAGTCACATGATTATATTCTGGGAAACAAATTTCTATGAAAGATGGTCAACTTTAGGAGCCCCGCGAGGCGCTAACTACTAGGCGAACTGTAGTTATAATAAATTCGTTCTTGATATTCGTTTATCCTACATATTTATTCTATTCTCAAAGAGAATAAATAAATAAATAATATTGCACGACGACACAGCGCAATCTAGCCCCAAACTAAGCACTAGGCTTGTACTATGGGTACTAGACAACGGATATACTACATATTGTACTTTTTTTTTTGTAAATACATACATATGATATATAGAAAACACTGTATATCCCATGTCTTCGGACCGTGGTGAGTCCTAGGACATGTTGGTTTCCTCACGATGTTTTTCCTTCACCGTAAGAGCGATGTTATTAGCGCACATACCTTTTTCTTAAAGAAAAAGACATTGGTGCGCGGTCGGTCTGGATTCGAACCCACGACTCTCAGAATGAAAGCCGGGGTATTTACCAACACCGCTCTAAGAATAGACCTACTTAACATTTTCCTGCATTTTTACGAGCGAAGTTCGCCACAGGCGTAATTAGCCTTCGACATCGCTATGCGTTAGTTGGGCGTTTGGGCGATAAAATAGTTTCTTCATCAGGCTAATGGCTTGTAAGCTGATTCGCGCCCCCTATGCTTGTCAAAATATACTTTATTTTCAACCTTATTACGTTGAGATAACAGTGAAAAATGATAAAGCATTTTCAGGCTACAAAAGAGGTCGTAACTCAATGGTTTTTCTCGCGAGTCATTGTGTTGGCAGCATTGTTTTTGAGCACGCCTTTTTGTGATGAGGATGTGACGTGTTCAGTTATTTTGTTTATGGTATACAGCCTTTTTGACGGCGAAATTAAATACCCATAACTATTATACCTACGTTTTTAGGGTTCCGTAGCCAAATGGCAAAAAACGGATCACTTATAGATTAGCCATGTCTGTCTGTCTGTCCGTCCGTATGTCGCAGCCACTTTTTTCCGAAACTATAAGAACTATACTGTTGAAACTTGGTAAGTAGATGTCTTCTGTGAACCGCATTTAGATTTTCACTCAAAAATAGAAAAAAAAAAGACAAATATACAGTCATTAGTTAAAACATTTTAGAATAGATGTCATGGCATCATACGAGCACGATAAAAAAAATACCGATCGATCGAAAATGACGTTTTTTTTCTCGATCGACATTTTTTTCCTCGGCACGCCTCCGCAGCTACACTATAGGCGCCAAAAGTATTAACTACTAAATGCGAGTGTTCACTAAAACTGCGATTTATTAACCACCGAACATAGCCGCTGTGGAATGGAGCCATTATCTGCAGGCGGAGGGGTAATGGGCCAAGCAACTTGTACCGATGTTGTACGGAACTAAGTAGCTCTACTTATCCCTCTCCTGTCCTGTTTGGTTCTGTACTAATTATTTTCTTTTGTTGCTTATTGCTATTAAGTAGGAACGGAAAAGGAATTTTCCCTTTTTAGGTAGGAATTTCAGTAGATGGGTAGTTAGTGGTAAGTAGGTATATTGTTTTTCGTAAGCGGCATGTTTGAGCTAAACTTAAAATCCTTTTCGGGTTCATGAAACATTGTTCAATTCAATTCAATTAAATTCAATTTTTAAACAGTTACGCCGAAGGATGTTGAAACCATAAAAATGTTTCTTATTACATAGTCGTATTTTTTTAGAAAATAGTTTTAAAAGAGACTCAGTGATCGGCCTATATATTTTTTTTAAATCATACACCGAAAAACATATTTTCTAAGTTCTTGTTCATGTCAATTAAGTATGGTTTGTAAAACTCTTTCAAATCTAAAAGCCTCTATTCACAGAAAACTCAATGCATCAAGATTTTTGCTCTCATCTCATAATTCAGGATCACAATAAAAGTGAAGTGGGAAAATAGAAATTGCTCAATAAAGACATCGGGGGACAGTGGCGCAGTGGCGATGGCGCCAACCGCGTGGAAACTCGACATGGCGGATAGGGGCGTGACGACTGATACAATTGACATTCTTTTTTTGAAAATCGCTGCCGAATTTTATTTTGAAAATGGAATGTTTTCAGAATTAGAAAACACGGTTGAAGTGCAGTTGTTGGTGCGTCAGTAAATCAGTATTTTAGGCGGAAATGATAAAAATACATGGACATGGTTTTATTTTTCAATTTCATTTCATAGTAGTCGTTATTCGTAGATATCTGTTGCCTAGACACCATATTACAAGCTTAGTAGCTTACTCGTGACCACCAATGATCCTCAAACTCCTCTAATCTTGATTTGATACGTATGCAAATTATTGACTTACCATGTAATGTAGCAAGAACTTATCGGTTCAAATGTTATAGTAAATTATTGGTGTAGTGTTTACCTGAAACAAATAAAAACAATACAATATAGTCTAATCATTTATTGCTTCGTGGGTAGAATAAGTTTTAGAATTACCTACATTTAAGTTACAATGGATTACCAGCTTGTCGTTAGAAACTCAGAAACTAGAAGTGGTCATAAGTATACGGATTTCGTCATCGCTCAGGATGGACTCGCAACTTGTCAGAAACGAAACTCGACAGACACACAACTCGACAGACACGCAACTCGACTGACACACAACTCGACAGACACGCACCGACAGATAGGTATGCAATGCATTCCGTCGGATACCTGTCTGAAGCCAAATAGATACAAAAAGACGATCAAAATCACTGCTCTTTAATATAATGTTACAAAAGTACAACAAGTCAGGGACTCTAGTCTGCTGTTACAATCGTGTTTCAATAAAGTGTCGAAATAATAGTAATTATCATATTTGACGTGGATTTGACACATTTTACTACCGAATGTGTCAAATACAACGGATCATATTTGACTAACTAACAATATTTAGTTCAGCTCAAAAGCTAATATCTAAGCTTCATGACTTGTGTGTATTTATTTTGTGATTTCTGTAGAAACGAGTAGATAAATGTAGATTTTTCTTATATTCATCTAAATAGAACATTCATTATATATTTTATTTGTTCTGATAAGGGTTATTTATGCCTTAGGCGATGTGTTCCCGACATTAAATAACGAGAAAATATTTTAGGAGAATTATAATCTCCATAGCAAGACGCGCCACCGCAGACAAGAGACGCCATCTTGATTTATTTTCTTTTGTCTGGGGTTAATGAGAAAAAAATCATGTTGAATTATTGTTTTTTAACTTCTGTATTATTTGGGATTAAGCAGATGGTCGTTGGGGCCGAAAAGTTCTCGAATGGAGACCGCGGATCGGAAAGCGCAGCGTTGGACGTCCACCAACGAGATGGACGGACGACTTAGTTAAGGCCGCGGGTTCACGATGGATGCAGGCCACTTATGACCGAAGCATCTGGAAATCTATGAGGGAGGCTTATGTCCAGCAGTGGACTTCTTACAGCTGAAATGATGATGATGATGATGAGATATGCGACCTTCCATTACATGTAATATTTATGCATTTTTTTGACTAAGTGTTTCAGAATAAAAAATATTAATTGAATTGAAGACCACACGATACTTTGTATCTACACTTTATAATACGGGCATTCGGTGGTACTCCTAAAAGTTTTCCGAGAGTTTTGAGGATGTCATAGTTTTTTTTTAATTTGTGCTTTTTTCTAATTTCAACTTTGCGACCTCGTATCTTTGCCATTCGCGCAGCTTAAAACCCCTTTGTGTTTACCCGACTGCGCGGCACAAAGAAGTTTATTAACGAAATAATTGGATAGTGTTTTAGCTTAAAGCTTTGGAACGATATAATATGTGTAGATAGGTACCTACATATGATGTGTACCTACAAATTGTACTCACATAATGTGTGATAATAATGATATTTAAGGTTCGCAGCAGTTTAACTAAAATTAAGATTAAACTCATTTTTCGAGAACATGGACAAGGCATGTTCTCACTACTCCGACCTTACTCCACGTTTATTAGTAAGGCTAGTGGTGTTTATTACTTTTAGCATACGTTGAGCATTGAAACAATGCTAAAAGTAATAAACACCACTAGACTTACTTATAAACGTGGAGTAAGGTCGGAGTAGTGAAAACATGTCTTGTCTATGTTCTCACTACTCCGCAACTACTACTACTTGCATGTAACATTAATAGCCTTATTAATAAACGTGGAATAGTGTCGGAGTAATTTTACCGCTTTTTGTTTTTGTCTGTCAACTTAGAAAGTTCTTGTCACAGAAAAAGACAAAACATGTTGTCACTACTCCGACCTTACTCCACGTTTATTAATAAGGCTATAAGAGGATAGTCTCTATTCTATTTCTCCATACAAACGTAGTTTATATTTTCCTCCCTGGATAAAGACATTAGAGCAAATATGTTTGTGTCATAAAACTTATATCTGTCATGTCATGACTATGCATCTACCTTTTTATTTTATTATTTTGTATTATTATTTTAATTAGAAAATAAAAAAAAATAAAAAGGTAGATGGATTATCATGACAGATATAGGTTTTATGGCATAAACATATTTGCTCTAATGTCTTTATCCAGAGAGGAAAATGTAAACTACGTTTGTATGGAGAAAGAGAATGGAGACTATCGTCTTAAGATCTCTTACACCCTGTGTTGTAGGGTCGAAAAGAAGTCGACGAACAATCGGCAGATGGAAAATCGACCAGTCTGCGAGTACCATTAAAATTGCCTCCAGCTCTTTTTAACTGTAGCTCCCATGAAATACTCTTGCGTATTATGCGTTACATGTCAAACTTTTCTGATATCGTTTTATGGGGCTTACTTCTCCCATGTCGGCATTTTTTCCAATCGTCAGTTTTTCGTTAGAGCCCGCGGGCTGTGTGCGTACGTTGACTTTTATGGGACAGGACGGCATGGAAAACTTTTAAGGGTAATGGCGTTTCATGTACATATTTGTGTATTTGCTCTTTTTAGGGTTCCGTGCTTCAAAAGGTAAGCAGGAACCCTTATAAGATTACTTTCTTGTCCATATTTTTTTAGCAAGACATGGAGTCAACTAACATACTTAACTGTCTTCCGCAGTTTCACTCGCGTAAGTCGGAATTTACAAAACCTTAGTTAAACCAGTTTACTTACATTTCAAATTTCTAGTTTCCACGATTAGCGATTATAAACCCTGTTAGCCTTATAAACGTGGAGTAAGTTCAGAGTAATATTACCACTTTTTGTTTATTAATAAGGCTATGTGCGTTTATAGTCAGTCTGAACAGAACACACATTTTTATAGGTATAAATATAGGTATCTAGTAAACCGAAGTTTAACCACTTAGTTTCTGTGGGCAGTGTAACACTTCTATTCCGATTTGATTCCCATGATTTAAACTCAGTACTCAGAGTAGATACAGTGCTCTATCCGTACATAACTGCTACTAAAATGGTACCAACTAATAACTATTAGTTTTTGTTCAGTACCCGCATCTACATTATCTTCCCCAATGGCCGCGCTTTGCGAGCTTTAACGAGCGTAAACCAGAGTCAGTCCGACGTAAGATGTCTTAGGGCCGTCCCTCGTCTGATGGATTTTGTGAGCTGAAGGTGAAAGCAGACTAGGTACTGGATTTTGGATCGACTGATTGTTTGGCGACAATAGGGAACATTTTTGAAAACTTGTCCTAAATTGTTTGGACAGGTTTTCAAAAATGACTAAACCAATTTATTTTACAATAAATAGCACATTTTTGCACATAATTCATGTTTAGTCTGAAAAAAACACGTTTTAGTTTTAGGATTTTAAATTCAATACAAAACAGCTGTGGGCGTACCTACCGGCTAGATCGTGACGTCCCTGACGTAAAAATAATTACAACTTTTAATGTTTCCAGACGCAGCGCGCGTTAAATAATTGAGCTAATTTGTAATATTTAAAATTTAATCCAAAGTTTTTAGTGGTGTACGATGTATCAGCGTGGACACATTAATTATTATCTCCAAAAATGTATGTGTTGATTACTTGAAGATGACGTCATTCATTGTAATATCTGGACTTGTTCTTCAAGAGTACGGCAGTGAAGGAGTATACAATATACACTTACGTCTTATGTAAGCTGGATCAGCCGTACGAAAGACGTATGTAATATAAGTAACATAAAAAACCCTGTGCCGATTGCTGGTCTGTCGTACTCTTTCACTATTCAGACCATTGGGGAAGGCAGGTCGAAAATTATTCCAATGCCGTCTTCTTACTCAGTCATGTGGCCAACTAGTCGTGAGACGGTAGATATCTTCTATGTAAACGTGTTGCACCTTAGACCACACCAGGCATATCTTCAATATCTTCGCCTTTTATGGCCCGATTTCCATGATTATTTTCTATGTTGATTAGTTTAACTGTCGGCAACAACAACATCATCATCAGTGGCTGTACAGCCCTTTGTGGGCCCGAGCCTCCTTCAACTCTTTCTTCCATCTTTCTCTATCCAACGCCTCTCTCTTTCAGTTCTTAAACTTAGAGTTTTAAGATCTTGGGTAACTCCATCCATCCACCTCAGCTTGGGCCTGCCGATCCTGTGTTTACCGTCAGGGTTAGGCTCAAGCAAACAATGTCGGCAACAATCGTCTGATAAAAAGTCTTCAATCTACGCTGGCTGTAAGAAGTACAGAGGGATGGGCCGCCTGATGGATTCTATGTGGTAAGTGCGGGATTGTTTTTAAGTAGCTTATCTTGAAACGGTTCGTGTTATTGTGGCTACAAGTTTGGGAATGTGTTTGGGTTCGTTTTGTGATTTACGTAGCTCCGATAGTTAGGTATGATTGAAAATACATGATAAAACCAAAACCTTCATAACAACAAAAACGGGTGGCACTCGGGGACTGCCGCGGTAAAGCTATTGCATAGCATTTTTTATCAACTTATGCAATTATAATTATTTATTTATTTTGTACCATGTTGCCATGGTTACCATAGAGCGTTAGCTCGGCCGAGCTACAAGGTAACATGGTTACATGGTAACCATCTGTTTTTGTGTGTGTGTGTCGTATGTTTGTAATGAATAAACTCAAAAACTACTAGACTTATTTCAAAAAATCTTTCACCATTAGAAAGCTACATTCACCCTGAGTAACATAGGCTACTTTTGATCTAGATATTCCCACGAAGTCGGGACTTATGCGGGTGAAACCGCGGGTCGCAGCAGCTAGTATTGCACACCATATAAGTGTGCTTCATCGTATACTTACCATATAAGATAACGGTCAAGGTAGGTATATGTTACTGTATTATTTATTTATAATATTATGTATAAGATGCATGAGACTTTGGTTGATCGAACGTAGCTATAGTACCCTTCCCCAAAAGCACTTCAATCCAACCACTCATCGCAAACCCGTCTGAGACTAACTACTGCCTTCAAGAACCTTCGAAATTAACTCAATAGAAGCCCGAGAGAGGGTCATGCTAGCCTGGTCAGATCTTAAGACATGACCACTTCAACTTACCCTATTTGATGCTTACACATGCCCAGTTATTTAAGACCTGTAATTACATTGAAAACGACGTCCATCACGGATCAAGTTATAATAGACTTCGCGTCATCGTTACCACTTTCAGTAGACCCACGTTCTTATTAACGAAGCTTAGATCGGAGGTTCTGACTGAAACGGTTTGGTTTTGAATGATTATCTATACATATAATAAAATCGTAACTCAGCGGTGTCTGTTTTTGGAAGATATAAAAAAAATATAAATTGTATGGGTATCTATTAACGCAGCAGAACCTATTTTTCTGGTTGTCTGTTTGTCTGTTTGTCTGTTTATCTGTTTGTCTGTTTGTGTGTGCCTTTGTGCCCGCTAATCTCAGAAACGGCTTATCCGATTTTAACCAAATTTGGTATGCAGATAGCTTTAGACCCCGATTAACATATAGGCTATTTTTTATCCGGATATTTAATCCGGTTATCCGGATAAAGTGTTTTTTTCTGCTTTTACTTAATTAGTTTGAATGTTGTATTGAAGAAATATGTTGTGTGGAATCAACCCATGATTAACCGGATATCCGGTCGAAAAAAAAAACCGGATATCCAGATTTTTTTTTCAGGAAATTTCTAAAATACCGTATACCTAGACAGGTATACGAAGGATCCGGATATGTGGAGAGACCTCCACATATCCGGATCCTTCGGACATACGGAAATTCTTTATGATGGCTGTTTTTAACCGACTTTAAAAAAAACAGGAGGTGCTCAATTCTAGCCGCACACTGTTTGTATGTGAATATGTTCACACCGTACTCCGGCAAATAAAGTCCGGTTTCGATCATTTATTTTTTATTTGGAAAGTTGGTCCCATAAATTGTTGGTGAAGATCTGATGAGAACGTTCGGAATGATAAGCAGAATAGCATCCCATAATGCTGTAAATTACTAATTTTTGGACTTTCATCAATAGAATCGGCTTATAAAGAACTAGGTACAAATTGATAGACCTCCTAAAACCACCTTCTCTAAAATCCCTCAGTGATTAAAGTTGTAACCGTAACTTCAACGCATCAGTAATAGCAATTTTGATAATTTTTAGTGGCAGTCGAAGATGCAATAAAAATGATTAAAAAATATAGCTGTAATCGGGAAGTTTTACTGGGTAGATTCAGATTGCATGTAGTTTACGTGGCACGATGGCAGCTGTGGATTCCGAGTCGAGGGTTCCGCGTTTGTATCACAGACCGCAGTCCCTTTTTAAGAAACGGTGGCCTGCCGAGCCGAGTGATGGCTTCCGATTCGAGGGCTGCGCGTACGAGTCCCGAGTCCCGGACACGACGTTACGTTTTACCCTCCAGATGGTCGTCCACCTTGCCGTTGTGAGGGGACTCAGTAGCTGCAAGCCAAGAGGAGCACGACGTGGGAAACCGGGTTGCCTGGCTTCTAATCCGTAATCCCGCGTCAGCGGGCTCGGGGTCCTTTCCGCAAGAAAGGGGCCGCGTGGAAGACAACCTCTATAAAAAATCACCTCAGCCTCTGGTGGTGAACTCGGTGGGGGGCTTTATCACCGGCTTTGGGGACCTCGAGACGGTGGCGTGACCATGCCGAGGGAGGGAAGATGGAGAGAGATTGTCTATCGGGCAGAGGCAGAGATGAGGCTTGGAAAGGCCACCGTTGTCAGGATGTAGTCCATAAGGAATTCCCACTGGCCTCGACACTTGTGGAGCGAGGGACACCATGGGGGCTTAGATTATAAACCTATGGTAGGGAGCCCAACGAGAGTGGCCTGACGGTGCATAAGGCGCATTACCCACGTAATAAAAAAGATATCATGTAGTTAAGCTGCCAGACTTCAGCTTACATAACAGATAAGTCGGTTGCACTGTATGTAGGAGAGCTTATTTTTATTGTTTTGTCCTTTTTTTCGAAGTCGGGTTTTGATTTTTTTTTATATTTTCGATAAAGGCTACTTCTTATAATAAGTAATGCGAATAAGCATGCAACGCGTTACCTACCGCTGCGCTGTGCAAAATCTACACTTAAATAAGACTGTGCCATGATTCTCTTCTGTTCAGCAACAGACTTCCCTGGTTATCCGTTCAAGTGTAGACTTTTGCACAGCGATGGGTAGGTAGTCCGAAAAACGCTGACGAAGTCGCGGGCACAGCTAGTCTTTAATAAATAAATAGAGTTTGTATAATGCTCGGCAGGTACGTCCATTTCATCCGATTTCGGTGTAATTTTGGTTGAAATCCGTGGATTCCATTAATTACAAATGTTTTGTTTTCGTGTGCCATGTTTGCTAAATTAATTTGCGTTTATGGTAATCCAAATCGGCTAATTGTATTTGGAGTGGGTTGTTGTTCTGTTATTTTGTTATTGCTGTTGATTGAATTGAGCAGTTACGTAAATAAATATGTTTAAAATTAGGCAAATAATACAATAATCGTTTTATTTATCATTTTTCGGGTTTTTTTTTTAAAGATATCTTCTAGAGACGACGACGACGCTAAATAAATATTGTTTTCTACGTTCCTACTGAATACAAAAAGTTATCTAGGTACACTAATATTATAAAGAGAAAAGATTTGTATTTGTGTGTGTGTGTGTGTGTGTGTGTGTGTGTGTGTGTGTGTGTGTGGGTGTCCGTATGTTTGTAATAAACAAACTCAAGAACTACTGTGCCGATTTCAAAAATTCTTTCACCTTTAGAAAGCTTTATTGACCCTGAGTAACATAGGCTACTTTTAATCCTGATATTCTCACGGGATCGGGACTCCCGAGGGTAAAACCGCGGGATGCAGCTTGTAGTTAATAATTAAGAAAAATAGTCACATGTTTTCAAGAGCAGTATTTCCTAAGTGTGGTAAACACTAAGAAATAATGTGTAGTAGTCACAAGTAGTCATAACGGAATTAAGAATCTTCTTCTTTTTTTTGAAGTCGGTTAAAAATGGTAAGGGGTTACCAATTTAAGATTCTCAAAATGTCTATTTAGGTTTGTAAAATGAAATTATCCTGCTAACCACCTATGTAGATAGATACCTTTTATTAAAACCGGTTCAGCAGATTGGCGTCAAATTACATTCAAGCGATTGGATAGTTAAATATTATTACAGTCATTCACGAATACTAAAACAGAAATAAGGGTATAGTTATTACCCCAAAAAGGGGGTAGAATATAACTGAATCGAGGCTGGCTGCTCTCTGCATCGCTTCGTAATTGCAGTGCACTGTAACCGCGACCACTAACCCACGCGAACTTTCAAATTGAAACTGATGCTAGACTAGCTCGAGGCTTAACGGGATGCCTAGGGCTGCTAGGCTGCTAGGTTTTGTAGAATTGAAGTCTGAGTGTTAGGACACAACAAGACAATTGTTGGACTCAGATACCTTCAGTCGATTTAGACACCTAGGTAAAATATAGCTGGTGAACTACACCCAACATCTTTTTTGTAAATATTGATAAAGATGTAAGGTAATAAGAAATGTTTAGTAACATTATCTAACATAAATACATTTAAGCAAAGGAGAATATAAGTATTGGAAGTTTTCACGGCACGAAGTAGGGACTTGCGTAGTCTAGTTGGTATAGACGTTGGGGTACTGACCCAAAGACGCGAGTTCAAGCCTTGCCGCAAGTGAAAATTTTTGAATGCTATTTTTCCTTGAAAATATTTTTTCTAAATAAATACATTTTCTAACATTGTGATCGTTTGTTTCTTAGCAAATGTTTACTAACGTGTGTAAACATTTTTAAACAGCAGTGTGGCAGCAATATAAAAGCGATTTTTTTTATTTCCCAAATATTTATGATAAACCTAAGGCGAAGAATATCAGTTTAGTCCATCAGTTTTTGAGAAGTTTCAGATGTTTGAAGTCACATCAAAACCCTACAAAATAACATGAAATACCTAGCTAGGTATATGAAAGGAAAGCTAGACCGTTGCAATTAAACCTCGTTTCACATCTAGTTAATTAGTGCTTAACATGTGCTGCTCTGTCTACTTGTCATATTTGATCTATAGCCGAGGGAGAGATTCGGAATCAGATAAAATAATACAGACGTAGGTTTATACCACTGAAATGAAAACTATACAAGTACGCTGGAATTGGTATGCCATACAACATGACATCTTTGTGCCGATTTGATTAGCGCCATGTTGCGCTGTTGTCGCACGTTTTCTATTGAAAGTTATGGTGGCCGTCCGTGGAACTAATAGTTCCGTGGACGGTCACCATCACTTTCAATAGAAAATGCGCGACAACAGCGCAACATGGCGCAGATCAAATCGGTATAAAATTCAGTGCGCTATGACCTGTCCAGCGACTAGTACCATGGAGGTCAGTGGTTTATACCAATAATTATACTTATTATATCAATATGTTATGTAGATTATTGTTGAAATGGAATTCGCAGAGTATAATGTTACTAGTTGCGCCTCTCAGTTTCACCCGTTCATCTCGAGGTAATATCGGAATAAAAAGTAGCCTAGGTATGTGTTAATACGAGTTCTCGGTCCCGGTCTATGAACCAATTTTCAACGCTATTGGGTCAGAAGTTCAATCTAATATCGCGGAAACAGAAGAATAATCACTATTATTGTCTCTTGCGCAGGTAAGCTTTCAACAACTTAATTTTCTACGTATCCATCTCCTACTGTATTTTCAGCTAAGCGGTAGGGCAACCGACCCAACCATGTTTTGATGTTGTCGCTAACAACAGACTGATATTTCTCCTTTCAGAGGTCAAGATTCGCTGAGCCAGCGAAGTAAAGATGTATTTCAAAACAAACAGCATAATGAAAAATCATGAATTTACAGTATCACCTGGGTTCCAGTGTGGCGTAAGGTATACATTCGCCTGGCAAGCACGGGTTCAAATCCTGTCACGGAAGGGTTTTTGATGATGCCCTTCTTCCCGTAAAATATTTCTAAATTCCTAAAAAATAAACCTTTAGGTAGGTACTTCGTTTTTTCAGACTACGATCTGACGTTGTGATTCTTTATATTTGTAATTTTTTTTGAGTAATATGTGTCAAATCATATTCTGCAATTAAAAAATGAAGTATAGGTATATGTGTTCCTTTTTCAAAACCGAAAACACTTTCGAATTCAATAAGCAAAGCTTTCATAGCACAATAACGGAACGTAACACAATGAAACGTGCGACAAAAACGCAATAAAGCAGGACGTGCGGAGTCGTATCACACGCCTTATATAAATCAGGGAGGGAATTAATTCATTTCCTATACGAAAACCGCAGAAGCTGTGACACAATAGAAAAGGGGAGCGCGGAGGAAAAAGGCCAATGCTCACTTGTCCTGGCCACTTAGTAATCTAGATAGTTTAATTATTATTTATTATAGTAACACTCCAAAATACAAACACAAATTAAAAGAAAAAACTTTTTGCCACTTTTGGCCGTAATGGAGTGACTCAATAGAATATTTACTTTATATTTATTTAGCCTTACTAATAAATGAAGTAAGGTTTGAGTAGAGAAAACCTGCTTTATCTTTTTCGTGATAAGAACTTTCAAAGTTGACAGACAAAAACAAAAAGTGTTAAAATTATTCCGACTTTACTCCACGTGTATTAATAAGGCTAATTAATATTATAGGCAATTTATTTAAAGCAGATAGCTTTTGTTCGTCTTGTTAAGGTCTGAAACTACTCTACCGATTTTAATGAAATTCTTACATGCGAGTGAAACCTACATAACTTTATATAAACTTAAAACACCGTTATAATAACGAAGTATTAGTGTGCATAGAGTAATATTAAATGCATTTTCATCCTTCACATTTGGATATAACTGCACCAGCGATTCCGCAAGTGCTAGCTACGTGACAGTGCTCTACTTTGCCTGCTGGCCTTTCATAATATTTTTATTTGTTTTTGGAAAACGTGCACTTTCTACGTGTTTCGTTTAGAATTTAGAGTTCGTTCGAATTGAACTTTTAATGCTATGAATTTTGATTTTTATGTTGGCTTAGATAAAACATCACTAATGTCGATTTCCTCATGATGTTATCCTTCACCGTACGTGCGATGTTAACAGCACACATTTCTTAAAAGAAAAAGACGTTTAAAACAAAATCCGTGACGGGATTAGAAACTGTGCTTACCGCTTAACGGGCGAGTGCGCTAACCATTGCACATTAAATATTACTAGTAAAATGCCTTGTAAGCAATAAATAAATGTAAGAAATATTAAAGAGCACCTACCTAACTAAAGTACTCGACCCATCTATAAAAATACGTGTGCAAGTATCTAATTCTACTTGCCTAAGTAATCCCTTTGTCACACTTTCACCGAACGTCGAAAATCACTCACAAGAGCGAGATGGAAAACATTACGACTCACTCAAGTAATTACTCTGAATCGTCTATAAATACGGCACCTCAATACTTATCCAAACAAAAAGTACAACATCAAAATTAATTAAACAATACAAACTCATCCAATTAAACACGGAGTGCCTCAAGGAGGCATCCTCGGGCCGCTCTTGTTCCTTCTTTATACAAACGACCATCAGTCTTCGACGAAGCCTGATTTACGAGACTGCCTACTTTATAGTCACTCTTAAACGACAACAATAAAAAGTTGCGCTATAAACGCCGGGCCACTTATTGCATACAGTTTTTTTTATTACGTTATTGTAGAAGGAACAGGGAATCGGGAAATTGTAAAAGGCAGTTTAGGGGTTTTAGATTTTTTCGTGGCTATTAAATTTTAATGGGGAAATTTTCTCGTTAACAGGAAGTGAAAATTGTTCCAAGTTTCAATGGTTATAAACGTGAAAGAAAAAAAGTCAAGAAGGTATACCTACCTATTCGAATAAATTAAATTAGAAAGGCATGTTTTGCATCAAGACAACCAGGATTCTTATAAAAAATCAGCTGTGTCCCGTGGTTTCAACCGCGTAAATCACGATCTCTTATAGCCTAATTAATAAACTTGGAAAAGGTCGGAGTCATTTAACACTTTTTGTTTCTGTCTGTCAACTTTAAAAGTTCTTGTCACGTAAAAAGTCAAAGCATGTTGTCACTATTTCGACCTTACTCTACGTTTATTAATAAGGCTATTAGTGGATATATATACCTATACTTTACAAAGAACTCCCTTTATCTCCTTAGACGGAGCCGTTTAGGCTGTGCGTTAATATATCAGTCGGTGAGGGCATGGTATTATGTTTGTAGGTTGAGGATATTACCTAATTTGTTTAATTTTCTATTCTTAAAAAAATATTATCCATCGATTGGTATATCATAGGAACCTTTAGGTATCTGTACTGCTGAATATTTTTTTCATAAATAAAATCCTTAAGTGGTCAATAGCTGTATCATTTACCCTAGTCCTTAACATAATGTTGAATGTATACCTACAATACCTACATTACATTAATTCGGAAAGGCACTCTTAAATTCTAGATTCCCTATATTTAAAACTTTTAAATTTAATCTAGGTACAGAATACATGTCGGTTGGTAGGAAGGAGGAAATAGAGAGCATCTTCTAGCCCCTTCTGAATTTGATAGCTCAGAGTACGACTCATAATTTAGAAATTGATTTCAGATAAGGAAGCAATCCCGACTGCGTTCGGACTGAATGCCGTCCGTTGTAGGAAATTGCGACGCGATGTCTGTGAGTTGTGAGGTAGAGGTACTGTTGAGAGAAAAATGTGTTCGCAATAGATAAACGTGAATTGGTTTAAAATATAGGCACTGCTAATATTTAAATTGTAGGTACCAATTTTAGATCTAACGCATGTTAAAAAAAGGAAAGAGGATACAAAATCATACTTTTTGCAATATCATACTAATGGGTATACCATCTACGAGTAAGTAGGTATGTCTGTCTGTTACATTTTTACTTTTATAATACTTACCGTTTTTTTTTTGGTTTATTGTACAGAAGGAAAAAAAATGCTTGCATTCTGAATCCCGATTTCAGTTGGAAACGAAAAATATTTTACGACTGGTTAAAAAACATAAATAAAATCTGATTTAACTCCGAGAGAAACCGGATAGTAGGTAAGTAAATATTTTATTTTCAAACATAACAAACGTGACACATACATACATACATATAATAAATAACATAACAATACTTGCAGGCGGTTTAAAAGAAAACTAGAATTCATTATTATTGAAGAAATTTACCTATAGGTACTAGTAAAGTACTCGCTATATAACACTATTCTCATAAATAAGTAAGTAAAGAGAAGTGCATTATTTACATGCAATCTGTACTCACAAAGGCAGCATTCGTCTGGTTTCAGTTGGTACGTGTAAAATGATGTGTTTCTTTTACGTTTTCGTCTTTTACACTTTTTTCTTCTATTTTATTTCCACTTTTATTACTGTTCTTGAATTTCTAGCCGTATCCGTGTGGTTATGGTTTAAAGATTTTATTTTAATGCTTTATTCATTTTATTCGAACGAGAAACGTGAGCTAATGTGTTTTCTTTTCTTTCTTATTCGTGCACAGCGCTTTTCCGTTGCTTAAAATCTTATAATTGACTAGCTGCGTCCCGCGGTTTCACCCGCGTAAGTCCCCACCCCGTGGGAATATCGGGATCAAAAGTAGCCTATGTTACTTCTCGATAATGTAGCATTCGTTTGGTGAATTTTTGAAATTGGTCGCGCATAAAGGGTTCCGTACCACTATCACAATTGGATACGGAACCCTAAAATGGTTTACAACAACCAATTTTTAAATTTTATAGGAAAATATGAAATATTTATCTTCGATTCTTACTCCCATCAAACGACCGAATCACTCAAAAAAAAAAAAACCTTGGCACAAAGAAAATCTGAAACATATAAGAAACTCTTTGGTAAGTGAAGGCAGACTGGTATATTTGACAGATAGGGCAGCCATTTTGAATTCCATGACCAACTCGATTTGTCCTCCTGTCCCTCTTCCTGTCCTGACTCCTTGTTATGTTTGAAACACGTTTGTTGTATGGGAGCCCCTTTTAAATAATTGTTTTATTTTGTTTTTAGTATTTGTTGTTGTAGCGGCAACCGAAATACATCTTCTGTGAAAATTTCAACCTTCTAGCTATTACGGTTCATGAGATACAGCCTGGTGACAGACGGACAGACGGACGGACGGACGGACGGACGGACGGACAGACAGACAGACAGACAGCGAAGTCTCAGTAATAGGGTCCCGTTTTTACCTTTAGGTACGGAACCCTAAAAATGATTAAACGGGTGTAAACTGTATCATCAGATTACACCATATTCAGAAGACACGATCATTATCGTCGGCTTAAAAACATTACGACCCCTTTACAGCATTATCTGAAGTCGGAATTTGTCTCTGAAGGCTTCGAGGGTTTTTTCCGAAGGCTTGATAAAACGGCGGCCGATAGAGAAATGCTACGAGCGGTCCCTCGGGATAGTTAATCTGCAACCATCGTTAACTCACTGAGGTTTTGTGCTACGCTTTGATTTTTGTACATAGTTTGTTATTGTCGAGGTTCGTGTTTTTACCTACTTGTATTTTTACATTTTCCCGAATCTTAATCGCGTAAGAAAATAAATATTAATTAGATTAATCTAAGATTAATACCCAGAAAAATCTAACTATGTTAACAAATCGTGTGAATTTAAAAAGTTTACTTGTGGTTTTGTACATTGAAGTTTTTTAAATATTTAACTTACTTAAACTTTTTAAGAAAATGATACTGATTTATATTGTACTAGCAAATTCGCGCGGTTTCACCCGCCTAATTCTCGACCCCGTGGGAATATCGGGATCAAAAGTATCTTTCTATTGGTAAAAGAGTTTTTGAAATCGGTCAAGTAGTTGCAGAGATTACTCCCAATATACCATACATACATACATACAAACCTACATTACCTTTTTTTAATATTAGTATTGTTTGAACTCAATTACTACTTTGCTCATAAGATTTAAAAAAAAACAATAACTACCAAGTTCTAAAACTACAAATTACAAAAACAATAGATAGGAAAGTACCTCTAAACCCTCCTATGTATAATACGTGATAGTAAGTCACATACGGCAGAAGATATGTGCCGTTTATCGAGGCGTAGATACGAGAAATGACCTCAAGTGGGGACATCCCGACAGATTTACGGTGACTCCGGTTCGCTGTGACCCCGTACTAGACGTATATTACGTTTTACGGGTGCTAGTGAAAGGTCCTTGGGAGAACGTACCTGTGCCGTTGATTTGGAGAATCGGTGTTAAGTGCATGGCTGAAGTGGTTTGAAGATGTGGGGAAAAGTTGGGCAAAATTCTTAGAGTTTTGAGTAATACTGTCTAACTAACCTAATGAAGACGTAATTAAAAATAAAGCATACTATACGTAGGTTACTTTTTAGAATAATTAGATTAACAAATTACAGCTAGTCTACTTGTTACCAGGAAGCGCTGTAATGTCCTCGAAAAGTCAGGCGGGAAAAAACAATTTTTTTTACTCTATAGATAATTTAACCACTATCTCACCTGATTAAACAGATCTGTTCCATCCAAAGATTGCCTAGAAGAAATCACTTTCAGCGATAAGGCCGCCCATTTGTGCAACTTACATTTAAGTCTTTATTTTTTGCATTTGTGTAAATCGAAGAAAAATATACCTATGAACCGTGTGATTTTATCAATCAAACGACATTGTCCATCAAAGCGAATGCGCATTTTTTGGCGTCAAGCAAGATCTAATACAAGCACTCTATAGTCCAGTGCACCTCAATTCTGCTGGAAAGCAAACAGACGAGCGTGTCAGACAAGACGTTGCTGTTCAATGTTAAACTCTATAGCTTGACACAGAAGGTAGTATTCAGCTTGATTTAGTAGAACAAGTGAATAATGTTTGTGGAGATGCGGTACAGAATTTGCACGTCTACTATTAAGCTACGGTGTTGTGGTGGACATGTCATGTTGGATGTTCCTACAGTACAAGTTGCAGTTTCAGGTTGTAAGTTTAAATGGCTCTGCCACGATTAAATTCGCTTCAAGCCTTTACTTTTCTTATGAAGCGTGTATTGAATTTATAAGTATTCAATTTATTCATTATTCAGAACCAATTAATTTTTTTGTGTCAAAAAAACTAAGTACCTAAGTTAATCTGAAGTTTCAGAATTCACATTGACGGATTTATCACAGAATAGAAGTATCGCAGTGCGTTCTAAGCCTATTATTAAATTTTGCACTGGTTTAGTCTAGGAATGACTGATTCTAAAAATCTCGAGAACCCAACTTTATAAACTTTTAAAACTAACACGGTTTAAACAAGTGGTGGTATTGGTCAATAACCACCATTATTACATTAGTTAAAACGTCGTCGAGTTAGGAAAAATTAAAAGTAAAAAACCACGCGATTAAGACCCGGGAAAACATAAAATTATGAACCCGGCTTTAGTCGTAATATTCCTAACATACGTGTATAGTAAATAAAATAAAGTGCCATTCGGTGCTTTTAACCTCTGTACAAAGTTATCAAAAGCCCGTGTAACCCTGAATTTATTCAAGCAAACGTACATTTCCATTGAAGAGGGAGCTTTCAGCGCTTTTCTTTCAGGACGGACTGCGAAACACTGAAAAGCCTTTATCTGAGGTTCCGCCCGCCGCTCGCCAGCGCCGTTCAGCTCTGTATGGCTGTAAACACAGCGTTATTGGTTTGCTGTTGGTAGAAATTAAACTCATTTTTAGGGTTCCGTAGCCAAAACCCTTATGGATTCGTTATGTCTGTCTGTCCGTTTGTATGTCACAGCCACTTTTTCGGTTTTAATAGCGTGGTGTTTATTACTTTTACCATTGTTTCAACGCTCCAGGATTGACCAACATAAAATGGGGATATTCGGATATTTTCTGCATAATAGAAGATATCGTTTGTCTAAAATTATCCGTAAAAAGCGAGTCGCGATCCCCGAGATAGTCAGGAAAAAACCGAAAAAAAAAAGACTTTTAAATTGCAATCGCCATATTGATAGCCTCAAACCAAGACTATTGAGAGGCATTCAATCGTAACTGTTGCTCGCGGCTTCTCCAAACGATTCATACAAAGTATACCCCAGACTGAGGCACTGTTAGATCCTAGACTGGGATCCTATGATTGTACCAATTCGTTCATCCTGCCTCCCGCCGCGCCGCGTCGTCGTCTGATGGATTTTCTCTGGTTTTCCAATTTGTATTAGGCTTTAGGCTTAGCTCTTTGTGGAGACTTGAGCGGGTTTGGAGGATTTTATTGTATTTAGGTTGAGAAATAAAGGGAAATGAAAAATAACACTCTTTTGGTGTTCTACATGGGCTTGTGTTAAGGTTACACAATTACAACCGAACGTCCTCGGCCGACTAAATAACGTTAGTTTAGCTATGTTTACTTATTTGAAAAACTGGCGAGCTAAGCTAAGCTAACTTAGCTGAGTTGACGGTGGATGCGGTCTCCTTTATACGTATAGATAAGTTATGGTACCTATAACATGTTTTATTTCGGGAAAAATCTAAAATTATGCTTCCGGTGGGGATGCCTGAAAGAAATCGCTTTCAGCGATATGGTATTTTTGTTGCCTATTTAAACAATTTTTGTGGATATGTTTTTGGCTATAGTATGTTTTCTTATATGCAGATGTACGGCTTATATGGTGATGTTTTTTATTTAAATAATTTCCTTTAGAATTGGTTTGTTTTTGTTATGCATCTGAATTAATTAATGGGTTATGTTAAAAAAAAAAGATTGTTTAGGTGATTGTATTTCTTACATAAGACGATACCTAATCAATTTATAAATTAGTAAAACTCTTAATTCCCACAGGATTGCAACTTAGACCGGTGAAATACTAGAACACAGTTAATAAACAATAAAACAATTTATCCCAAAATTGAAAACATATTTAGGAAAACGAAGACCCTTTATTCATAAGCACGGAAGGCTCAGGTCGTAAAGTTAGGAATCGTCGAATTAGGTCGAAACCGTGTCCCAAATCGTAAACTCTACATTCAAAGGACTACCGATAGAACTGTCTTGATACTTTGATCAAGAAACTACATACTTTGATACTATAGATAGAAATAATCAGGGTCCGAACTGACTTGAGTGAGAATTGCCTGTATTTCCGAAGCGAAAGGTATTCTTTCAAGTGATGTATTAGGTATCTCTTTCTCCTTATAAAAGCTAAATCTATACCTAGCCTACGTTACCTTGTATAAATTTTCGATTGAAACACCAATGAGATCTAGTCACATTTTACCAAGTCATAAGGGACTCTAGATAAGTCTCGATGTTTATAAATTGAACATTGAGGAAAGAAAAATAATGATACGCGATTAAGACCCGGTTAAATGTAACTATGTTAACAAATCGTGTTACATTCCAATCTTAGAAATAAAACGTTAAAAGCTATAATTACGAGTACAAATATAGCGGTCCGATGCCATGAAGAAGATTTCCCGAAGTCATGGAAAGCCGATAGAGTGGGACGCTACTTGCGTCGATACGCTGGCAGCTTCACAGCTCAGTTCCACCTCTAGAGAGGCGAGTGCTGCGGCGGCAGTATAACCGAGAAAACGTTGTTGTGAACAGTAAGTCTATCCTAACTCGCACAGAAACCGTTATAAATTTAATATAATGATAAATAAAGTGTTTATGATTTATAAAGTGTTTATAATAATATGTCTGTCTATCAACCTGTCATGAACACCGAAACGTAAGCCTCCATGAATTAATTCGGCCGCAAACACTCAATATGAACCAAACGTCGATATACAGCTTGATCATACAGTATGTTTCACACCGACATACATCAGTTACAGAGTGCGCTCTGTAAAGGAGAATGCACAATAGCCTAGGGTGCATTGGACTTAATTGTTTGTTTAATCAAATACGTGGTTTTGACGGCAATGCGGTGTAATGAGCGCTTTGCCGATACTCGATAGGCGTTGTTGATATAGTGTTTGTGAATTATTATGACGTTATTGTTTCCTGAATTTGAGATTTTAATTGAGGTATTGGCAAATATTTATGGTGATTTTTTTATTTATTTACTCAAGTAGTGATATATCCGTAATGTTTTTACTTATGTGACTCGCCTGTCTTTGCACAGTTTTACCTACATCTAGGTACACTGCAGTACCTTTTATTATACATAAATTTATTCTGTGTATAACTAAAAATCCTAATATTGTTACCATAATGTCTAAATAAGAGCCTAAATAAATTCATAAAGCTTCAAAACCAACAGAATTCTTTTAAATTCTTCAACAATGTACCACTTTTAAAAGCGAAAAGTAAATCATTACTTCTATCTTGGCTTAAGAAATGCCTTGAAACTCACAAATAACCTTAAAACGAGCTCAGAGAGCTTTACAAAACATCTACCCACTCTTTCTGTCCAATTTAAAATCAGTTTACTTTCTCACTCGCACTTACAGTACTTCCTTTAGGACATTGCGAAATTGTGTTTACGGTTATAGTATGAAGAAAAAATATCTTATGGGGATGATATTTTTTACGTAGAGTCGGTGAAGTGGTAACATGATAGGTAGTTTGATGTTTCGTTTCCTTGTTGATTTTTTTTCTATTTGCCAACGATTTTGTGTTTGTATCGTTTGTTGGAGAATCTTTTCTAGTATCTACCTAAAAGGGTGTGGTATTTTGTTACTTTTTTTTACTTTTTTCTTATCCAGATCTCTAGCTGTCTATAAATCGGGTTTCATCGCAACAAAGACATAGTTCTACAAAACACAACCTATAATTTTCCCTTGTATAATATTAGTAATATTAGGGATTACATAATGTTTACTCCGAATTACGAGGTGAAACCATGGTTAGTCGTCAATAAATATCTAAACAATCATAAACCACGCTATCAGTACAGAACCTAATTTCTCCCCCAATACGCGTATCAGTAATCAGTGCAGTCATGTCCAGAATACCAACATTTTCACAAAAACCGAAACGATTCCAAATTCAAATGATGTAGGCACCTAATTACGATATTCTCATAGATAAAAACGTTCACAAAAAGATAATATTTGTGTCATAATAAAGGGCCCGCAGCCTCTGCAGATTTGTGCCATGCCCTTTAAAGCCCGCCGTAAAATTTCAAGTTTATAATTCGTATCATATTTATTCATGGGCACGAATTGAAAAGGTACCCCATTTTGATGTAAATAGATTGGTTGTCTGGATGTAAATGTGACCAGTGTTATTATTAATTTATCAAAATGGTTTATTTTGTGCAAAATTCTATCTGGCAAGTTTATTGCGGACAGACTTTTGAAGAAATTATAAATGTACAGTTTTTTTATGTATGTTTTAAAGTAGACAATCGAGTTTATTAACTTCTCAGCTATCAAAAATTTCGAGTATAAGTTATAAGCGACATTTTTAGAGCTTCCGATTTTTTTACGAGTTCCGAGATTTAAATTTTGATGCAAAGTCAATATAAATAAAAAAATAAATAAAAAATATTGCACGTCGTTACACACAGCGTAATCTAGCCCCAAACAAAGCACTAGGCTTGTACTATGGGTACTAGACAACGGATATACTACATATTATACTTTTTTTTTTGTAAACACATACATATGATACATAGAAAACACTGAATATCCCATGTCTTCGGACCGTGGTGAGTCCTAGGACATGTTGGTTTCCTCACGATGTTTTTCCTTCACCGTAAGAGCGATGTTATTAGCGCACATACCTTTTTCTTAAAGAAAAAGACATTGGTGCGCGTCGGTCTGGATTCGAACCCACCGACTCGAATGAAAGCCGGGGTATCTACCACTAGACCAACACCGCTCAATATCAGATTTATTTATTTGAAGTCACACTTGACTAACTATATCTATAACACTTGACTAACTATAGGAGGTACCTATTACCTCTATAATATTATATATATTTATATATGTGTATATATACCTATAATATTAGAGAAAAATTAATTGATTTTGACACTTCAAAGTCAATTCATTTTTTTGTAATATCTACCTCTACAAACAACATTATTATCCTTTTCACCCGAAAACTCCCAGAACATAATAATTAACAAAAATCCGCTGAGTTCGTAAAATTTCATGTTAATGCAGAGTCACGTATCCGAAGTCTGAAATTCAAAGGATTTTTGCAAATACCTGCGAAATTTGAGATAATTCCTTTGAAAGTTACGTCAGCTTAACCATGTTTGTTTGGGATTCTAGGTTATAGGTTCACTTTAGTTTGGTTTTAGTACTGATAATAATTTTATTATTAAACCCCCGGTCAGTTACGGGGGTCAAGTTAAACTTAGGAAGGGATGACGGTCAGCATATAGATAACTAGCTGCGTCCCGCGGTTTTACCCGTGTAAGTCCCGATCCCGTGGGAATAAATGGACTATCCAACAATGAAATATTTTTTCAAATCAGACCAGCGGTTCCTGAGATAAGCGCGTTCAAACAAACAAACACTTCAGCTTTATAATATTAAGTATACTAGATGAAGGTTTCGCTTAATGTTGTAACTTCAGTTAAGTTTAAAAGAATGGAAAAATAGGAATGCCCTGAAGAAGAGACCTTTTAAGGTTTTGAAAGGTTGGGCATTAAAAAAATGTTAAAAATAATAAATACAAAGCGATTTATACCGAAAAATGAGTTTAATTGCAATCCAACATCGTGAAAGCAGTAGAAAAATCTAAAATAGGGGTTAAATGGTCGCTTGAGTTCATTTGGCGCAGTTGGCTAGCGCGCCACGCTAGGGAAGGGACGGTAACGGGTTCAATTCCCGCCGGGAGCTCCGAATATTGGAACTAAAAGCTTTTTTAAATAAATGAAGAAATTCTTGGAACAACACACAGCGCCATCTAGCCCCGGTAAGCGACAACAAGTCCCACTAATATTAAGCTTCATACGTATATAAACGATGACTAACTTTATGTAACGTTAGTCTTTTACAGTGACATGAAGTTTCAAAGTTACCAGACAGAGACAAACGTTACATAAACTTAGCCGTCGTTTATAAGTAAGGTGGATAAACTTGCTGATCGTATTCTCGGTGTGGGAACAAAGTAAACATACGTAAAGTAAGTAGATAAGTACCTTAAATATTGGCCAAACATTTGCGATTTTAAGGTATAAATATTTACCTTACCTGGTTGGATCAACAATACACTCCGAAAAATATGAGTTCCGAAGTTCATAAGTATAACCTTTGTAAATACATTATTCTGAACATAAGGGTTAAATTACTTGGAAAGGTAAGCAAATGTTTAAAGCTGTGGGTAAACCGCTGCGACTGCGACCTGTATCAAATTAAGTTCTTATTACTAAGAAATTATAAGTTTTATTTGACTAAATTCTTAAAAGTTCCTAAGTCTGTTTTCTTAATTTCATTAAATTCTGTAAGTAGGTTACAATAATTATTGGTATGAAGTCATATTTTATAGGTATCCAAAAAAAAATAAAAATATAGTTTCTCATGTTTAGTCCTTAAGGTGCAAATTCTGCAAATATTATTGAATTATAATTATATTAATAGGTATTATTATATTTAGATGGGTAATGTTTAATGTGACCTTTCTATCTTCTAGGTGCTACATTTTAGACTTACTTGTCACTTTCTATCTAAACACTTCCCAATTATAAAAACTATGTTTAAAAATTCTGCATTTCCTATATTTCCCTTTTAACCTCTTGATGTTTTGAACACGCATCCCAAACCCTCGGTATCTTTTTCAAATTAGGGACGTCCTGATCATAGAATGAGATCTCTTTATGCAAGAAAATCGCAATTGTGGTGGAAATAGGGTTTTGTTGGCTTTGGAAATCAAATTTGGATATTTTGATTTGTATTTTTTGTGAGAAGTGATTTTGATTTTATTGCTAGGCATTTTTAGATCGTGTTAGAAATTTATTGAATATTCAATAGGCATTTAAAACATTTTATTTTTAAGTGCTCAAGCCTGCACTTGATTATTATGTAAAATATTATTAAGAAAAATAGATCTTCAAAAATTAATAAAGCAAAAAGACATTTTCCCGATCCCCTCCGTGCTTCAGAAAGCACGTTAAGCAGTTGGTCTCGGTTGTTATTTCTGGTAGCAGTCGTTAGGTCAAATTAGAGGCTTTAGTTAGACTTTAGGGCGACCTGAAAACTCTAACACTAGGGCCTCTATTTTAATTCTACGAACGAATATAACAGAAGAAAATATGTCATTTCATCCGTCCAAAAATTTCATTTTCAGACGGTTTTGAACGACGGATGACAGATTTTCTTTCTTTCGTTCGTACGTTCGTAGAATTAAACTACCCCTCTAGGTGAGTCACACCACTATATGAAAAGATTTACAAAATTCCATAGAATGACACTGTTATTACTGATCCCATGTAAATCAGTGCTAATAGAAATACTGCTGTTGCATTGTCCATAAACTAACAATGGTTGCTCGACACAATCTAATATGTCGATAACAGTACTTCGACTAACTTCGCACTTCATAAGTATACTGTTCTATCTGCTCTGATATTGTGCACAAGTTTCCTCATATATATTCTAGCTTTGCTATTCACACACTGAACAATGGTCATTCGATAGCAATCAGGCGCTGTCAACATCAGTAGGTATATTAGTGTGAAGTATCTATATCTTCCTATAGTACATGCACCTATAATATAGGTACATTACCATAGGAAGATATATATATATAGGTAGATATTATAGCTGTACGTAGTGTGACTTATGTAGGTCCTTTCTAAGTTAGATACACTACGTTGCTATCTATAATATATACCAATAGCTATACGTAATGTACTTTATACGCTTGTGTTTTAGTAGCTGTTAGTCCGGCTTATAGATCTTCTATTAAAATAATTGTCAAAATTATTACAAATTACAAAACGAAGGCTTAGCGATAAACATATACGAGTATTATTTTATTGTCAGGTTTTAACCATTTACAGTAAGCTCCCGGTATACAAAAATACATTTTTCTTCTTTACGTATAGTGGTGTTATAGTTCTCCTACTAAACCACCTACTCGGTGGGTCGACGACATTGTAGCAGTCGCGGGGAGTCGTTAGATGGAGGTAGCCCGGGGTCGCTATTTCCCGGTGGCGTCATAAGGAGGAGGCCTATGTTCAGCAGTGGACGAATAAGGGCTGAGATGATGATGAGAGGGCCATTAATAGGTACAAACGAAGCTGCGAGTACTAACCAGTACCTATGTCATATTTAACACCCTCTATTCATACGAAGCTCATGTCAACACACCCGTCAATTCATAATACGTTTATCGCGTCAACGACCCGACAACAAACATTTATCGGTTATTGTTAATTAACTAAAGCCTGTGTTTGTGAATTTCAGTTAAATAGTTTTCGATGTAAATACCTTAATAACTACATCTTTTTTTTAATGTGTGTGAAATTCCGTCAAAGATGAGTTTGGAATAGATCACTATCAGGCGAACTTTCTCCTTCTAGTCTCTAATAGAGTCCAGTTCTATGCTTTTTTTCGTATACTTAGGCCAGCTTTTGAACACTATCACAGCTGATGATAAGTGTAATGCAGTCTAAAATGAAGCATATTGACCTAGAAGGTATCGTAAACCATGTGGCGGAAGCTTATCTACGCATTCTTTTAGACGTCGGGAATTTGTAGGGCCAACTAGACGTATGTGGTTATCAAGACGACTATGTACTTGTCCATCTCATGCGTTTTACACTTTGGCAGCGCCATTTATGTAAATATGTTATAGTTCAGATCTGTTGACATTTACCTATTATAATATGCAGTTGTCCAAAACCATCAAATTTACACTTTGGGCAAAGCTCTGCAGAGCAAAGCTTATACAAACTGCAGGCGAACTGTAATTGCTAAACTTTTGATATATCCAGTCCGCAGCGGGACCGTCGCAATTATTGTGTACACAAAAACTTTATTAAAATAACAGAAGGTACAAATATTTAACGTTTTTGTACACTGAATAGAAATTATTCCTCCGATTTTAAGACATACCGAAAGAAGTATGATAGATAGATAGATAAAACGCTTTATTGTTCTCACCAAAATAAATTACAATAAAATAAAGTACGAAAAAATCTTAATCTATAGTGGCACAATATGCGGCCTTACCACTGATAGTGATCTCTTCCAGGCAACCTCGGTATGGAGAGGATCACACGAATGATTAAGAGTGAGGTGCGTTATCTTAAAAATAAAAAAATATAGAACACAAATAATAATTAATTACATTACGACACAGGAACAAGAGTATGCTACCTAAGCGACGATACGCCCGTCGTCGCACAGTGATCATTTTAAAAATTTTAGGCGGATGAAATTATCATATAGGTACTGAAATTATGATTGAAAGTAACATATAACATTAAATACCTAGTATTGAAAATTAAAAAAATGATTTACTGGACTAATTACGATGCAACTTGCTATATGGATACTTGGAGAATTGTAGCTGCTTTGGTTCTTCTAAGCTACATTTTATGCTGAAAATGTTTGAGATTGGTGCTTCTACAGTCAAAACTGCACGGTACAGCTAGCAATTCAAATAAAAACGATATAATTTATTTCACATCATTTGCAGTTTTTAACATCAAAGAAAACTCATTCAAGAACACTGTTTGAAATTTATTAAAACACCCGAAGAGAGTAATTTTCGTAGACCTGTCTGTGACAGCGGAGATTTACTCACAAATCTGCACTCAAAATAGCGGACGTATATTAAAAATAAATAAGGGGACGGAGAGCAAAAGCAAGTAGTCGGTATAAGTACTTGGGATAATGTAGGTACATTTAGCTTTTAGTAATATTTACTATTACTGTTCTTGATGTATATAAAGTTGACATGAAAAATACATACTCTAAAACTAATAACTTGGTATTGAATCACAAATATTTGGCTCAAAGCTCAAAGTAAAGATACGATAGATAAAGTCAATTTTGTCCGGTGCCTAGCCACCATATAACAATTATGGGGTTACATGGCGTTGTGTGATGTTCACAGATTTTTTTATTTAAAAACACTACTGTAGTGGTGTGGCTCACCTAGTGTTTTCAGGGCTTCTAACTTGACCTAACGACTGCTATCAGATAACAACCGGGACCAACTACTAACTGGAACTGCCTTACGAACACTGAACTCTATATATAGGTAGGTACAAGTACGCTGGAATTGCTAGACCATACAAAATTACATTAGATCTTTGTGCCTATTTGATCTGCGACACGGTGCGCTGTTTCCTATTGAACGTGATGGTGACCGTCCACGGAACGAATGGGTCCGTGGACAGTCACCATCACTATTAACAGAAAACAGCGCAACATGGCGCAAATCAAATAGGCACAAAATTCAGTGCGCGATCTCCTGTCCAGTGTGTATTATAGAATGGAGGTCATTGCTTACGAGGCACGGAATAAAGCTTGACAAAAGAGGAACGGCAGCGGCCACACTAATGAAAAAATATTTGACAGAAGCAGAGCTATTTCAAATCCAAATGGAACACCAACGTTCTACCTACCAAATAAAGCCGAATGCACATAACCAAAACATTCGCAATTTGCATGGTGATGATGTTGCTACGGGCCTCCAGCTCCGCCGCGCTCCCATAATCCAAAACTCGGATAAACTGATTTAAATTTTCACCAAAGAGGCTCTTGTTTAACCAGCTTAGCCCTGCTATGATACTTAAGAATTAAGCTCTGTTCAAACTGAGCACGCAGATCGCTAGAGTTAGACTAGTGTTATGCCTAAGTTTGATTCAGATCAAACTTAGGCATAACTTAGGTGAAAGGTCAGCCTTTCACGTTTGTGACTGGTACAGGTATAGTTGAAGAAGTAATAGTACGCAATCTGGCCTAACAAGTCATATGTCAAATATTCTACATTTTCCTATACCTTATGTGACCTTTTCTACAACTTATGTGGCCGGTCCCAGGAAACAAATTTGTAATATAGGTGGGCAACTGTAATAGCACTGGGAGGCACCAACTACTAGGCTAGCAGACTGTGACACAGGTTACATGGAAAATTAATTCGAGATGGTTCGATGTATTTCAATGTGAGTTGGAAGAGTGATGAGAATGATGTAGAAGGGTGGATCCGAGGAAGATGACCTATGAAAAGATGAAATTCGAATAAAGCTGTTTTTAACTAAAAAGTCCAATATTTGGATTTTATAGCTGCATTCAAATTAAGTATGGTTTCAAATCCTGCCCATTTTGTCTAAGGAGCAAACAATATTCTCGGGTCGCGTATTGCAAAATAGAAGCACATATTTTCATTGTTAAACTCGGTTATTTTTGCGAAATGATAGAAGAAAAAGTTAAATTTCGCGCCAAAGAACTTCGCTTAAAATATTCAAAAATCACATAGGGTCTTTATATAGGATATCTATGAAAAATAATAGACCGTTCTAGAGTCAAGAAAATTGGCATTTTCTTTTTAGTGAAGGCATCAAGGGCAAAATGACTTAACAAAACACCTTTGTCTTTGAATAGAAATACCAAAGACAATATACGTTGATAGGTAGCATTATTGAAATAAAAACACTTTTTCCTCGTCTTTATTAAAATAACAGCAATTCTTGGCTTCACTTTTGTTAATGCTTCCACTTTTCCCGGAGCTCAAAAGAATTTAAAGGTCTCGGAAACATTTTAAAACTTCAAAGATTTGAATACAAAGGAAAACTGGACTTACCTACCTACTAACCTGATCTATGATCTGATTTGAAACCTAGTTTTAATAGCTCTTAAATATTAAAAAAAATCGAAATTGTGACTTACATGATTGAAACTACAACCAGTGGACAAAGCCAGTAGGTAAGTAAGTATATTAATATTTATAATTTGACAAAGTCCATAATTATTATAGTTGCTTACTCAGCTACATAAATTGTTAATAGACTATGATAATAAGAAAGTCTTTAACAATTTCTTTCTTAAGTTTTGCTTAGTTTTTATTTCTTTTTATTTTATGAAATGTTTATGAGCCCTGATTAAAGTTCTAACGAATAATATCTTGTTTCATTGCAAAGACTTCGAAAGACAATGTAGGTATATTTTTTTAAGAAAAAGCCGTTATTTGACTTGCAAGATCATATCCTGACATAATATCATATTATCAAACGTAAATGAGCGTTTGACCAGTTACTCGACCGATTGTAAGTGATGATCATAGTCTTAGATGTAGCATGCTCATCTAGAAGAAAAGAAGCCAACAGTGAAACAAAAGAAGATGTTTATTTCGTTCACTTTGCTTTATGTAAGAACTCGTGAACTTTCTAATGCCTCAGACAGGTAAAAATCTGAAATTACACGTAGATACCTTTTCATGATATCCTCGCTCTCTCTACGAGCCAAATCCCCAATACCCTTCCCAGATAAACCAATATATTTAGTTCGATCTGTAACGTCGCATTAATCTTCCCACTAGACCTTCGGTATTTGACATTTCGCCTCTTCCCATTACTATGGTTTCCGGATTTCGTATATATTTGTGGGCACTGCAAAAATGTCATATAAATTGGCGAAATGGTATCTGACAAGTCCCTCCGTTCGTTGACAGATAAAATATGGCGGTTAGGTTTTGACAGTATTAATAGAAAAGACAAATCGTTAGAAATGATCGATGTTTTTAGCCGAATTTGGATGGTCGGAGTACCGAAATCCGTGATTTTAGACTTTAATACCTCTCTACTATTACTTAGAGAGATGACGCCGAATAATTATTTCCTAATTTTGAGTTAATGTATTCATTTATGTGCTTTTTTCTCAATGGTCAGTGAGATTGAAAAAAAGGCTAATTTGATTTAATTTTATTTTGTATGGAAATATTTTAAAGAAACAATACTTCTGCAAAAAACACAACGCACGATAGACGCAGGGCTGGATCTATCGTGCGTTGTGTTTTTGCAGAAGTATTGTTTCTTTAAAATATTTCTATGAAAGCCCAGTGCAGGCTTAAGCACTTAAAAATAGAATATTTTGTATTGTTTTGATTTACCCACTTACTAACTTTATTCTTTAGTTAAATTGTACAACATTGTTTAAAATTACAATTAAAATGATAACGAATCTTCTTTTTCTTTTCGTATAGTGGTGTGGCTTACCTAGTTTTAGAGTTTTCATGTCATCTAAGGCCTCTAACTTGATCTAACGACTGCTATCAGAGTAAACAACCTGGACCAACTGTTTAACGTGCCTTCCGAAGCACGGAGAAGCTCAAGAAAAATATTTTTGCCTCACAAATTGTCGGTCACCCATCCAAGTACCTACTGACCGCGCCAAGGCATTACTTAACCCACACGAGCATTCAAGATCGGCATGTGCAGCTGGGTTAATAAGCTCCTCAAAACGCCAAGAATATACATAGATTTAGACAGGTAGATTACAATTTTATTTATCTTTTTTATTTATTCCTTATAAATAAAATATAAATGAATATTGCACGACGTTACACACAGCGCAATCTAGCCCCAAACTAAGCACTAGGCTTGTACTATGGGTACTAGACAACGGATATACTACATATTATACTTTTTTTTTTTGTTGTAAATACATACATATGATACATAGAAAACACTGAATATCCTATGTCTTCGGATCGTGGTGAGTCCTAGGACATGTTGGTTTCCTCACGATGTTTTTCCTTCACCGTAAGAGCGAGCGATTCATTGCCGTTAAGAAGGTAAGATAGAGTTCTAATTGTCAATTACTTAGGTACATGACATTGAATAGCGTTCGAACACCATCTTACGTAAGCAAAATATCCATACCTCATTTTATACAGACGAAGCAAAAAAGAAGCTTACCTGAAACAAAACAAAATACAAAATTAGACAAAATATCATTTTTCACTAAACTCAGCAACATGCTAAATCATTATATCACCTTCAGAAGTTTTCCGAAAGAACTTTACAACAATAAATAGATAGTCTTAAGTTTTCTTTTGACAGTGTTGAAAAGCTCGAGGTAACTTTCAATATTTTTGAAAATATTTAAATTAGGACTAAAAAGATGCGTTTCGAAAATGTACCTTCTTACTTACACCACAGAATACATAAATAGTACCTTACACTCATATTTGTAGTTAATTCTAAGTAATTACTTGTCTAAGTTATGTGTCTGTCACATTCTCGTTGACGTGGAAAATCACTAATAAGAGCGAGACAGGGCATTATTTAGACAAAGTAATCACTTAGATTCGTCTACAATATAAATACGGGCGTTCAACGATGACTAAGTTTATGTAACGTTTGTCACTGTCTGTTAACTTTGAAACGTCATGTCACAGTAAAAGACAAACGATACAATAAACTTAGTCATCGTTTATAACTAAGGGGGTTTATGTTGTGATATTTTTACTGTTTATTCTTTACTATCCCACAAATCTTATAAATGTAAAACTTTGTGTGTAAGGAAGTAAACGGACATTTTATGTTCATTAAGCCTTCATGCAAAAACTACTGAACCTGGACTTACGCGAGGAGACCACGGAACGCAGCTAGTATTTTATATCTATGTTCCAAGCCTTTAGCATATCGATAATTATAATTATTAATTCAACCTAAAAATGCAACTGATATTCATAGATCAGCCTTCACTGCTCGCTTCGCTCACATTTCCGTCAACACGCGTAAATCAAACCTATCCTATCTGCGCAGTGTACGTACATGCCGATACGCTTTATTCACAATATTTATGATTTTCAAGAGAAATATCATCGGCTATTGATTTTATTGTTCGTACAATGGTAAACAAAACGTTTGGGGGAGATAGCGAGTGAATATTTTGTTTGGTTTATATTTTGTTGTTTTTCGGTTGTCATGGTTACGAAGACCTAAAAAAATGTTCGATATTAGATAGTATTAAGTATTTATTTATTAACTCACTCTTTGAGAATCTTATCCGGGGGTCGTCGAATCCTACCGAGGACGAAAATCCTATATCCGTCATAGCAAGTACAAATCCAGGCAAGTAAGAGTCGGACTCGCGCACTAAGGGTTCCGTACCCGTCTAGTTATCACGGTCCAAGAGATACGGCCTGGTGTCAGTACGACGGACAGTGGAGTCTTAGTAAAACGGCCCTGTTTTAACGCTTTGAGTACGGAACCCCTTTTTATAGATTTGTACTACATGACTGACACCGTTATTCAAACACAAAGTGACGAGATCTGTCTGATTGTAACCGGATTTAACTGCCTCTATCCGGTTTCCACTAGTTACCTTTGACACTTGATTAGAATTTCGAACGTCGGTGTTCGACACGTCACAGGAGACTGTCAGCCAATCACGTTAAAAGAAATTTGAAAAACGAACGCAAATTTTTTAAACTCTGCCAAATTCTAATATCATAGAACTCTCTCCCAAAAATAGTCAACCTCCTTGAGTAAAATTAAAAAAAATATACTACCATTGAATTCATATTCCAAGTTTTGTAAATTAAAATGTTCATTTTTTATTAGGTCTCTAAAAATTAATTTAAACTTTTTTTTATCAATGATCGAAATAGGTACGTAGTACGTACCTATTTCGATCTACCCAATTAATTTAAAAAAATAACGAGTTGTTATTCTAAAACAGGAATACAAAAAAGTTATTGTTTTACGTTTTGGTAAAATTGTGTAAAAGAACATGGGCTTTTTCCGTTGCCTCCAAATGGCGTAAATAGTTGTTTTAGAAATTTGCCGCCATTTGCTTTTGTATCAGCATTAAATGTCAAAGTAATTTATAACAGAATATTTATCAGAAGAAGAAACCCGTTAGGTTACGTTACGATTTCTCCCAATTCAATCCCCTCACACGTCACGTTAAAAAACTTCGTTCTAATAAAAACAACGCGCCATATTAAAACCTTCTCCTTTTTGAAATCGTTTAAAATGTTGTAAAGCGGGAAATAAAATGGTTTTAAATTGAATTGTTGTCTGAGATTGCAACTAGATACTTTTTCAATATGTCGTCGGTCTAGACGTGTTAATGTGGAAGGCGACTGTGGAGATACCTACACTTAAAACGGTTAGTTCGTTACGTGTTGAGAATTTATGACTATTCTACATACTACAATAATAAAGTATAGGGAAATACGTTTCATTTCTTCAGCTTCTTCCATGTAGCATGCCCGTCTAAAAGTCAGGTAAGCCGCGTAAGTAAAAAAAATATAATGTGAGCCGTCACGGGACGCCTGGTAGATGTAAAACATTGACTCGCTCCGTATAGTATACATTATTATATTCCATCATGTATATATCGTGGCGAGGCGTCGCCACGGCCTGTATCGCCACGCGAACTTTTAGATTTATCCTCGCATATAGATGTTTCACATCAAAAAACATTTAAAGAATTCGCTTTTCAAAATTTATGTAACATACCTTCTTTCTTGAGAGTCTAGTAAGAACATAATCTTTTCTTTTCCATCCACGAAACACAATATGTCATTTAGTTAGATTGTATATGTACTTACCTTAAATCCTTTGGTAATATATAATTTACTAGCCAGTCGATATCGGGATAAAATAACTTTGTGTTTTTCTAGGGCGCTAGCTAACTATATTTCAAGTTTCATCACAATCGGTTCAGCAGTTTTTGCTTGAAGGAGTAACAAAATTACATACAGACATACATACTTGCAAACTTTCGCGTTTATAATATTAGGAGGAAGTAGGATTATCGGGTAGGTATTGCACGAAATTTTGTTCGAAAGTAAAATTTGCAATAAACTTACATTTCCAAAATTACACCAAATTAGACATGTCGAGAACCTGGTGACCTGTATATTATGTTTCTATAATAATGTCTTAGAATAAATAGTATTAGACTCGAGTATTTGTAAAGAGAAAATAAACAAAATATTGATCGATAGATATTGGTTCTAATAAGATTGTGCTTGTAAACATTATTTCTTAGTGTTAATCCACACTTAGGAATACTGCTTTTGAAAAAATGCTTTCAAAAACTTTAGTACCCGGCGGGATTCGAACCCGCGACTATTGGTAATCCGAACCAACGCGTTAAACCGCTAGTCGCCGTTAGTCGCGGGTTCGAATCCCGCCGGGTACTAAAGTTTTTGAAAGCATTTTTTCAAAAGCAAGATTGTGCTTGTATCGCAGTAACCGATATACCCAACTTGTACCGAATACCAAAAACTTGTATACTTTGTACTTCTTTCCACTACCATACCTATTAGTAAATTTCACCATAAACTTTGAATATTGACCGTCCGACAAGAAACCTTGCTTTCCTCCCCCAAAGCAATCCAACTTCATTATTAAACCCTCGAGCTGTCGCGTCGCGTGACGTCATTAATAAAAACCTGTTCAAATAACGGGCCGTGTTAAAATCTATTGGACAATAGATCACTGTTATTATTGTTATTATGTTGTTGTTAACGTGGTAACATGGAACGTTAGGGGTTAACGTGGATAAATAACTGATAACATGTTGTCGTGTGTTGGTGTTACAAGTAAGGCTGACGCCCAGTTTCTTGATCGATAGTAAAAGTCAAAGTAGATTTTCTTTCTTTCTTTTCTGAAATTCTGGCATTAATAAAAGCCTGCTTCAAATAACAGGCCGTATTAAAATCTATTTGACAATAGATCACTGTTATAATTGTTATTATGTTGTTGTTAACGTGGTAACATGAAAGGTTAGGGGTTAACGTGGATAAATAACTGAAAACATGTTGTCGTGTGTCATGCTATAGCTACATTGAATCGAGAACATTCGTGTTGCGTTGTCGCGATAAAACTTCGTGTCCGATCTACGACGAAGTGCTTGGCCACTTCTTCGCTACGTCGCGATAGGATGAATTCTTTGACCACACGTGTAGCGACAACGCGAATCTTCGCGTTATCGCGGTGATGTAGCCACAGGGTAAGTAAAGGCTGACGCCCAGTTTCAATCGTTAGTAAAAATACAAAATACATATACAAGTGAAACTATACCAACATGCAACAGAATACCAACTTAATTCACTAAATAAATAAATTAATTAAAATGAATAATTAAAAAATGAGTCCCTAGGTATGGTACCCAAAAGGCTGGCTGCATTGCCCCATTGGATAGCAATACCTATTCGTTGGCCAGTGTACCTATACTACATATTTATACTACATAGTAAAAGTCAAAGTGCCAGTTAAAAGTACTTAAAAGTGTCAGAAAGGGAGTTTTCTTTCAGGTCACCTTCGGGGAGACGGACAGTGGAGTCTTAATACCTAAAATGGTCCCGTTTTTACCTTTTAGCTACGGAACCCTAAAAACGAACTGCGTCGAAAGTAAACACCAGCTCGTATCTCAATCACTATAAACCTCCTATTTACGTATAAAAAGCCATTATTTTAGCATTTTAATGGTTTTTGGTTAAACATGATAGTTGGGGTTCGGACGTAAATCAAGTCTTGCTAATGCAAGGGGACGATGAAGGAACGCCAGGTTTTTAATATATTGCCCTGTTTTTAACTTAAGGAGCGTTTTTTCTTAATTAGAAATGGTTTCTGGGCGAAGTTTTAACTGATATTAGTTGTTTTGATAGGCATTATAATTAGTGTTATTGGCCAGATGACCCGGTGCACTTTGTATCGCTATCTGACATATTTTTTTTTTTAAACGGTCCAGTAGGTACGGCGCCTATTCGATACAAACAAACAAACAAATAAATCTTTCCTCTTCTTAATATTAGTATAGATATATTAACGGAACCCTAAAAATCGGATTTGAAGAAGTCCTACTTAATGTAGGTACTTACAGTATTTTTAAACAAGTTAGTTTCTGTTCTATATAAACATACAGAAACTAACCACAAGCAAATACAGTAAAACTAACTCATCTAACAGTAGGTATACTAAATATACTAACTATGATGCCTAACGCAGGTCTACAGTTTGAAGCATAGAATCTAGTTAGCACTCAGGTACCTATCCTGTTATACACTTCAGAACTTCAGTTTAAATCATTTTACAGCCATTTTGATGAACTAGTCAGGTTGGTAGGACTTAGGAAGTTCTAAATTAGGCTGTTTCTAGGTTTTGCTAGTACCTAGATGTGAGTTTTAGAATTTGAAAATTTTAGTTAGGTCGTCGGGCGTTGCGGGTTCGATTCCCGCCGCCGACATGTACTTTTATGCTGAACGTAAATATTTTTTTTTGGGTATATTGGTGAAGGAATTTTGTAAATCGGTCCAGTGGTTTCGGAAATTACCCCCCAATGTACAAACATACATGTTACCAATGTTACCTCTTTATAATCTTTCTTATATATAAAATTTCCATGTCACAATGTTAGTTACCGTACTCCTCCGAAACGGCGCGACCGATTTTTACCAAATTTTATATGCGTATTTAGTAGGTCTGAGAATCGGCTACTATCTATAATTTATAAGGCAAAACAACGTTTGCCGGGTCAGCTAGTATTAGTATAGATTAAAAAAATAGCCTAAAGTCACTTTTGTTTTCATGAATGCGATTAATCACTAAATTAACACTTCCCAAAAATAATTCACAAAGAACCACACGGACTAGACTCTCGAGTTCAAAAAAGAAAAGGCACCTTTAAAAACTTGTTAACAAATGCAATTATATCTCGCATTCAAAGGGTTAATTTCAACGAGTATTCCCACCTAATACCTACTTCAAATATTAGCTCATTTGGGAACAGACGACCGGTATACCAAGACCTCCACGTTTCACTGAAAATTGTAGAAACAAAGCTCAAGTTGAACTGGTTATGTCAGAGGTTAAGTCTGCAGAGATAGCATCTGCGAATAAAAATGTTTTTGAAAATGAACTTTTTACTGTTATTGTCGTTTTGAATGTACTAAAATGGGATTGAATTTTTTATAACTGAGTTTGAAATATTCGTTTTGTTTGGTTTTAGACTGTGTCTGATGAATTCTATTGAGTTTTGGGCAGCTAACACTAATGCGGCATTTTGAGTAGTAAGTAATTATTATTGACCTTTCATCTAGTTTTTAGAGTAACTTTTATTTCGCGCTACAAACATGTAGCGCGTAGTGCCCGCAATAAAACGAATATTTCGTATTAACGCGATTAGCGTTGCTTTTAATTTATTAATTTTTTTCTACACAGACTAATGGCCTTACTTTGTAAACGGGTAAACTGTCGAACATAGACATAGCGAAAACCGAATATTTTTTAGTATATTATAGCCTACGATAGATATTCACTTTTATGACTGCACATAGATAATATCTACCTCTATATATCTACCCCGTACCTACCTCTACTTAGAAATATTTTAAAGGAAAAATACTTCCGCAAAAACACAACGCTTGATAGACGCAGGGCGGGATTCGAACCAACAACGCATCTTTACTCAATCCAGGAGAACTGACTTTACCAATTAGTTGACCTACCGGCGTCGGTGACTCATACGTTGAAATTTTGCAGCAGTATCTCACCATCTAACACAACTTAGACATGTTTGCCTACCTCTACTTATCTGTTACGAATTGAACGAACGCTCATTGTCTTAAACAAACAGGGAGCTCAGTTCAGTTAGTTAGCGACGACAAATGTTTACCTTTCATTCATATCAATAGGTAACTAGGTAGACATATTATTCAAGACGGCTAATAAGGTAATAGGTAAAACCTATATGTCGAATATAAAATAGTTCGTATAGCTCGCCTGGCTTTTCAAATAAAGTGAGCATAGCTGTCATAGTTAGTGGTGGACGCAGATGTATAAAAACTGGGCCTCTATATACCACAGCCTCTACTTTAATTCTACGAACCATAAAACGAAATCATAATTCCAGAAGAAAATCTGTCATCCATCCGTCCGAAAAATTTATTTGCTGACGGTTTTGAAGGACGGATGACAGATTTTCTTTCTTTCGTCCATTCGTTCGTTAAAGCACGTACCCCTCCTGGCTCAACTATTCGGAGATAAGCTAAACTAACTTAGTTGACTCAGCTGTGGACATTCGGCCTAAATGTCGATAAGTCGCCTCGTCAAAACTACAAAGATTCAATCTTAACTAACCCATAGTCAAAATTCAAAATGGCGTCCGACTTAATGAAATCGTATATCTTCCGGTGCGTAATTCAATTATACGGAACAATCACACTCGCCCAGTGGTATAACAGGTGCGTTTTATACTGGCGACAAAGGAACCCTAGTACTGCACTCGGGGTGTGGTACAAGGGAGAAGATCATGCGTAAAACATGCTTAAGAAGAAAGCCTTACCTAATCTTTCTCTTTACTATACAGTCGTACGTATGTAAAGTTTGTATTGAGAAAAGAGTAGGTAGACTTTCCCCTTAAGTTGTAGTTTTTGGGTATACTACAGTTGCAATACAATTTTCTATTATTATCGGTTGTTATATAGGATAGCAGTCGTTTGGTCAAGTTAGAAGCCTTTGGGGGATCTGAAAACTCTAACACTAGGTGAGCCACACCACTATTCGAAACGAAGAAGAAGAAGAATACAATTGCATTGCAAAATAAAATTCTAGGTGTGAAACACCGACGCCGGTAGACTAACTGGATTTCAAATCTCTTCTCCCTGATTGAGAAAAAATGCGTAGTTCGAATCCCGCTCAGTGTTGGCCATGCGTTGAGTTTTTGTAATAGGTACTGTTATGTCCCGCGATCACTTATAACTTTCACCGCACTCTATCCCCAGCAATAAATCGCGGAACCCTCCAGACTTCACCGCCTCCATTAACATGCCCGACTTAGATTTTATACGGTCGGAATAGTAAACAAACATACGATACCCTAAACCTCTGGTACCAATTTTACATTGGGAATAGTTTAAAAACTAAAAAATGTAATTAGCTCAAGTCATTGATTTTAAACTACTTTGGTTCACCTAGTGTTAAAGTTTTCAGGCCCTATAATAGCCTCTAACTTGACCTAACGACTGCTATCAGAGATAACAACCGGGATGAACTGGTTAACGTACCTTCCGAAGCACGGATGGCCTCAAGAAAATACTTCTTACTACCCTGTTTTAATCGGTCACCCATCGAAGTAATGACCACGTCAAGCTTTGCTGAACTTACACGACTATTCAAGATCAGCGAGTGCAGCTCTAGGCTCCTTATAATTAAATACTCCGGAAAGCTTTATTCATTTGTGATGAATTAACAATTGCTGATGCATTGAATTTGAAAAAAAAAACATCTTTTAAAATATATTTTTCGAGTAGGTACAGCTGTTGTACACCCCCTTGAAACGATTTCTCAAAGAGACAAGACAACAAAAAAAACATCAACCTATGATCTAACGAGTCCCCAAACAACCGTTTACTGAAATCACTGGGTAAAAAAAAAACAAAACATTTCATGACCACTTGCAAAAACCTACTCTTTCTCCAAAAGGATACCCTACACCTACTCGTTCTCCATACAAACGTAGTCGACTGTTTCCTCCCTGGATAAAGACATTAGAGCAAATATGTTTATGTCATTAAATCTATATCTGCCATGATCATGCCCCTATGCCCCATGTTGGTATTTTTCGTTTTCTAATTCGAATAGAAATAAAATTTAGAAACACTAGAATAAGAAAAAAATCAACACGTTGGGGCATGGTCATGGCTGATATAGGACTTATGGCATAACCATATTTTCTCTAATATCTTTATCCAGGGAGGAAACAGTCGACTACGTTTGTAAAGTTTGTATGGAGAAAAGAGTAGTTATCCTTTTCCCTTAAAAGTGTCACTGCTTCCAAATTTTCTCTAAGAGAGAACCCCTTATGTTTCCCTACACACCTGATGCTGGATTTATGGCCAGGGTCCAATGATGGAGAGCCTTTGACACCTCTGTTTCCTGCCTTAAATTGCAGTATACAACATTTTGCGGGTAGTTTTCCATGTGTCATGGGCTGGAAGTGTGATTTTAGGGTCTTACCACGTAATAAAATTCTACTAATATTGTGAATGTGAAAGTTTGCGTGTAAGGCTTCTGTAGCGCGTCGGTGGAAGGCCCGACTGCAATGAAGGTTGTAGGTTCTATCCCCGCCGGGTGCAAGTATTTATGCTTAAAAATAAACATTTGTTTCTGGTCTGTTTGTTTTCTACGTAGGTACTTATCACATGTTTGTATTGATAGTGCGTTATTTGTGGTGTGTATGGATCAATTTAGAAAGGGATTTTGGAAAATCCCACAGGATCGGGAGATATGAGAAAAAACCACGAAACTCTGCTAGTTTAAAATATAAAATTTGTTCATAGTTAAGTTAGGTATATTTTTTTTCACCAATACAAATACATCTTCTGTGAAAATTTTAACCGTCTAGCTGTTACGGTTCATGAGATACAACTTGTGACAGACGGACAGACAGACAGCGAAGTCTCAGTAATAGGGTCCAGTTTTTACACTTTGGGTACGGAACCCTAAAATGATATACGTCTTAAAAAGCTCAGTAATAACCATAAACCATTGTACATTGGGGTGACTTCACTTTACGAGCATCACAACCTATATTTTTAACTGACACCACCGCGTAGAATGTTCAGAACAATAGCGGTACTAAAAGTACTAAAAGTTGGCGTCGATTGTACGTTCAAGATGACTCTTTCTATAGTCCATTGTGTTGTCACTTTGTTCGAAGTTTCGCGCCAATGGCGGTTGGCCGCTATATTCTTTTACTTTAATAGAGTTTTGCCAATTTTAAAGTGATATTTCTTGTTAAGAGTATACGACTTGTAAGGCATTTTCTTTAAGAATAATTCTTTGAAATGTTGTCCTGAAAAAAACATAAAAGAACATAAAGAAAAAAAAACGTGTGACACTTGTGGACTGCCGCGATAAAGCTTATTGCATAGCATTTTTTTATCAACTTATGCTTACAACAACTATATCAACAATTATAATTATTTATTTCGGTAAATACGCTCGGCCGAGCTACATGGTAACCCATGGCAACATGGTAAGCGGAGTGGGGGGTGTTAGGTTTTATTTTCGTTACGGTATTTCTTAATTCGGTGGACGTGCTCAAAGGCCGCGATAAAAACTATGCAATAGCTTAAAAATATAAAAGACTAGCTGTGACCCGCGATTTTACTCGCGCAAGTCCCGTTCTCATGAGGATTTCTTAAAACTCTTTCTTATCGAATGCCTACATCAAAGAGCGGTGTTGGTCTAGTGGTAGATAACCCGGCTTTCATTCCGAGAGTCCCATGTTCGAATCCAGGCCGGCGCGGTCGGATTCGTGTCTTTGAAAAAGACCAATGTCTTTTTCTTTAAGAAAAAGGTATGTGCGCTAATAACATCGCTTTTACGGTGAAGGAAAAACATCGTGAGGAAACCAACATGTCCTAGGACTCACCACGGTCCGAAGACATGGGATATTCAGTGTTTTCTATATATCATATGTATGTATTTACAAAAAGAAAAATTATAATATGTAGTATATCCGTTGTCTAGTACCCATAGTACAAGCCTAGTGCTTAGTTTGGGGCTAGATTGCGCTGTGTGTAACTTCGTGCAATATTTACTTTACTTTAATAGAGAATACAGTCTCCAAATTTCAGCTCTTAAAACTATCAGCGGTTTAGCCTGTGCGTTGATTAGTCAGTCAGTCAGTCAGGACAAAGCATTTTATAGATATAAATAGATATATTAAAAAAAAAGCAGGGCCTACTTATTTTTTAAATAGTTTTTACTGTTCAGTATCTACGATATTAACAAAAACTTAATAAATAATTATTATAGTAAATAAAATTGGCAATTTACATGTGCCTTCTTTTTTTCGTCAAATTGAAGAATGGTCAACAAAAAGACAGACATACGGACAGTGCAGTCTTAGCGATAGGGTCCCGTATTTACCTTTTTGGGTACGGAACCTTCAAAAGAAGTTGAATAAGACGTAACTCGTAGTTGAAAGTTCAAATAAATCTCTATTCTCAAACAAAGGCAAGGTATAGAAAACTCATCAGCTCCACCTACCTTACCCTATACATCCTGTAATCCTATATTTTACACCCGCCACCTCCTTATCAGACAGGGTATCGATATGCGATGCCTACGTGAACCGCACACCCATTAAAACCAAGGCTACAAAAAGCGATAACCCTTAAATGCTAATAGGGTCCTATAAGACCCCGAACAAAGAGTACAAAAGCTCGCTCACAATTTAGAACGCATTACAATTTAAACTGAGTACCTAAAGTCGATATAAATTGGTGGGTACGTAATGAAAGGCAAGGTTAATACGTGCCAAAAGAAATTTCAATACATAAATGGTTCATTATTTCGAGCAATCTAAACGATTCTTATTTCCGATAAAATTGATAACTCTTTCGATTTACTGAAAATGTTATGATATACTTTATTTTATTTTTAAAATGAAAACTAAAGCAAACTAACACTAAAATTTCAAAAGATTTAATGTTTTCAAGCACCTAAATGTTCCCGGGATGTGTACGATACCAGACCACTTCTTTTATAATACTTTTGACCACAAATCTCACTAGATAGTTAATGATAATGTGGTCTAAGATATAAAAAGCATTGCATACCATTCAATATTTTTCTACGTATATCTATTTCTCCAACATCAACAATATGGTTGCCTCAAGGAAATGGCCCTTAGGCGATAAGGCCGCCTATTGTACCACACTAGTTATAAGTTTTTTTTTGTAACACTTGAATTTTATATTTTAGTACAAAAAAGCGTTTATTTATCTATTCTATAATATGTATCTACTGGCAAACACAGAGTAACCGATACTTGCCAGAATGTGCCCTCCATCTATTAAAGGGTTAAGTGCGTGTTTATTCTGTACCTAATACGTTTTGTAAGCAATACCTACTGGTACCAACTGTTTGAAGTAAAGTGGTAGGTACTATTGAAATGGAAATTTGGAATTTTGTTCAAAGCCTTTTAATGTGTGAGGATATTTTAATTTAGAGAGGGTTTCTGGGGTGGTGCGGGTATTAACCGGACGAAATGAGAATGTTAAGTTATGGTTCGATGGGCAAGCAAGCGGTATGGGCCGGTATTGGACGGATATCGGTTTAGTATGTGGTGGAGGTAGTAGAAGTGTTAATGTAATGGGACTATTGTCTGCATAGACAGACAGACGGAATTGATTATTATTGTGTTCTAGGTATGTACCTACTTATAATGATTTCTTCTGAAATTTTATTATATCGTTTTTTTTAAAAATTAGATGCTTTGAAAATAGTTGGATAAATTATTTTGTAACATCTTTGTTTTATTCCTACTAATGTTGGAAACTCGAGATTATTATTCTGTTTGTCACGCAAAAACTACTGTACCAATAACAATATTTAATTTGGAATTTTACTATTATAAAAAGCTGGAGTGCTAGAATAAATAAACTAAACAGATTTACTTTTTATCCCGATATAGCCACGGGATCTAAACAAACCCAAATGAAACTGTGAGCTCAATTAGTTATGAAATATTTAATTGCGGTTCACTCCTGCTACTAATTTGACTAATTAGTGAAATATTGTGTTACTCTCCGTATCGGAGAGGGTTGCTATGCAAACAAAATACCTACCCACAGCTACCCGTAAGTCGAACAAATCAACCACGTTGACGAAATACCCTAAACGGTTGGTACCTACTGCTCATTATTTCGCCAAACTCCATCCAACATCAAAGCCAACTTTCAATATTTGAGTATCCCCGCTCAAATAATTACCCAAATTATGGGGAGAATTTTACGCATTCGTAAATAAATGATGAGCAGGCAAACTTACCTCACTTACCTGGTATACAATGTCTACATAAAGGGTGCTTTCGTAAAGAAAAGTTGTGATCAGAGAAAAAAATATTAATCTTTTTAATTTAACACGATTTGCTAACATAGTTACATTTTCCCGGGTCTTAATCGGGTATTATTATTTATTTCGTACCTCGACGTTTCAACCATGTTACAATGGTCTTGGTCGCGATTAAGACCCGGGAAACAGTAACTAAAAATTTATTAGTCCATAAATTTTAGAAAATACTTTTTGTTTTTGTGAACTTGATACTATAGATTGTTATACTTTTATAACCGTTTGTATTATGGGAGCTCTCACTTATTTATATGTTGGCACCATATTTGATAATTATAGGTAAATTCTTCTTCTGTTTTCGCGATGTTGTATTGAAATTAAAGACATTTTTCGGTTTTCAGTCTATCCTGAAGAAGAGACCTGGAAAGGTCTCGAAACGTTGAGCGTTGTAACAATGCTAAAAGTAATAAAAACCACGCGATTCAAACAGAAAAATGTCTTTAATTTCAATTATAGGTAACTTAAATTTGTCAAGTGGGTCATATCTGGCACGGGATGCGGTAGAGGGTGTAGCAGTAACGTCTGTTATCTATGATAGATAGATGTTATAGCAGCAGCTAGTTTAGGATGTTTAGCTTTGATACAGGGAAAATTAGCCACATTTTTATACGATATCACCCACTGGTTTCCCGCAACTCAGGCTTGCCCTTGTGCGGGGGCCAAAAGTAATAATACCTAATGTTTTTTTTTAAGTTTTTTTGGTAAATACATTTTTATTATTATTATTTCTTCTTCTACGTGTCCCAAGTTATTTGCAATATTTTTACGGCCGATCACCTCCTTGACACCAAGCCTCCTTGGGACCTTTATTATTAGTTTAACCCTGTCGCTTGACAACAACAACTTAGCGCAGTTGGCACGTTAGCTAAAGAAGGAGAGGTCCTGGGTTCAAGTCCCGCAGGGAGTATTGAATTTTGGAACAAAAAGTATTTTAACCGACTTCAAAATGCAGGAGGTTCTTATTTCGACCCGTATATTGTTGTTTTTAATACAAATGACATTCAACATATTTTTCGCTATAAAAGCCCACAAACTCAAGATGGGACTATATTGTAAGTTATTCATAACGCGCGGGGTTGTGAAACATTTCATCTGATGTACGTAGGTACGATGTACAGTCGAGAACATAAGTGGATATCCACTGTAGAGTTCTTGATTTGCGACAAAACCACCTAATTGTAATATTTTAGGCAGGAAGGTAGGACTTGTCTTAGCAACTAAATAATTTCGTCTTGCGTTCGATGCGATGCGACATGCGACCAATTTTTATGCCGTGCGACTTTGAGAGTCTTACGGCAATATAATTTCCATACAAACATCGATCGCGCGTGAAAATTGTATTATAATTTATTTATTTAATTAAAGATAGAGGTAGATTATAAACAAAAAACGAAAAGAAACTAATGGCTTAGTTATGTTTTCAAATAAATCTAGAATTATCCGTTAAATTGATAGTACCTTTTATGGTGGTTAATATCCACTTAAGTGACCGATTGTACACAGATATTTGTGAATTATACCTACGTATTACGTAGGTTGGTATCTACTATGCTCTGTTAAGTGAATGTTGACATATTTTGCGTAACGTCTCTGAATTACATTTAATTCACGATAATATGAAGTGATGATGCTTTTAAAGGGTTTTACTAAAAGGTTCAACTAGAGAATGTTATTTTTGTAATGTAATTTCTCTTGTGTACTGAATAAATAAAATAAATAAATAAATAATAAAATAAATGCAGCCAGTATTCTGGGCACTTTTCTCTCCACCAAAAGTTTAGCTGATTTAGATTTATTTTAGTTTTTAGTTAGTTTTATTTTAATCAGTTTTAGTTTTAATTTAGTTTTTAATTTTAATTATGTTTTATAGGTGTTTAGTTTCATTATAAATAAAATAAATGTTATAATACTCTGGTACTTAATTTTCTCACCTCATCATCATCACCTTTTCGGCCTTAAGAAGTCCACTGCTGGACATAAGCCTCCCTTTCCAGATGCTTCGGTTATAAGCGGCCTGCATCCACAGTGAACCCGCGGCCTTAACCAAGTCGTCTGTCCATTTCGTTGGTGGACGTCCAACGCTGCACTTTCAGATCCGCGGTCTCCATTCGAGAACCTTTCGGCCCCAACGACCATCTGCTCACCTATTGCTACCCATTACCCAGTCAGGTCCTAGGGCCTCTAACTTGACCTAACGACTGCTATCAGAGATAACAACCGGGACCGGCTTAAGATGCCTTCCGAAACACGGAGAAACTTGAGAAAAAGATTTTTTGATCAAATAACACACCAGCTTCTCCAAAGCCTCGTTCTCACCGCCAAAGAGAAATGTCTCTTTCACCTCTTTCGCGCTTTGAATACAACGATAGCCAAAGAGACATCGTAATAAAACTGAAAGTTTGTGAGTATGTATGTGTGTGTGTGTTTTGTTACTCAATCTCATAAAAACCGCTGAACCGATTACCATGAAACTCGATATGTAGATATGTAGACCTGGAATAACACATAGGCTACTTTTTGTCCCGATATTCCCGCGGGATCGGGACTTACGCGGAGCGCAGCTAGCACGGCTATCAAACAACCGATATAGGTACCTACCTATATATGGTTAAAAGAGTCATTGTTTTGTTCTTTTGCGGAGAGCACGTTGTTCAGAGCTTAAAATGACGATGCAGAATTTCTAGTTTATTGGGAACAAATAATTTTCATTTTATTAGAACGCGTGTATCGCTCGTGAAACGACATCGTATCGTATATTTTTAATGGCATTTCAATTCGAGAGCACGTTAGCGCAATGCGACATTTACTATCGTAGCACCTGGAGGGGTAATTTAATTATACGAACGTGCAAATAAAAGAAAGAAATCTATCATCCGTCCGTCAAAAGCGTCCGAAAAAAAAACAATTTTGAAAGAAAGAAAATAAGTTAATTCAGACAAGGACTCAACTACACAACAAGAAATAATAAAAAAAAATAACTAAAAAACTATAAATAACGAATAACAACTAATTAATAACTATAAATTTCGGATGAATGGATGACAGATTTTATTTTGATAACATTCATTTTCATTAGACAAAACACTATTTTTCTAAACTATCTCTATCCAAAATGGAGAACATCAAAAATTCGTAGTCGTCCTACCTATTCAAAATACCCCATCTCCAAGTTATGCAGATTCAGTACAGATGTCTCCCACCCTCCGGATTACCGTATGCAGATTAAGTGGAAAACCCCCAATGTTTAGCCTATAACTAAGTTACGCGCACTCACCTGAGCCTAATAGAAAAGGGAACTCGCAATTGTCTTGTTTGAATTCATAGTTTTATATTTTAGGGGGTCTTTCTTCATTTTCTTGAGGTAAATTCACTAAATTAGAGAGATATTTTAAAAGAAGTTTGTGGAAAATATGGATGAAAACAGCAAATTTGGCTTCAGCTTTGTCAAAATATGTTGAGCTATTTAGAAGAACTTCAAATTTCGTATCAATAGATTGAAAACATACAAACATAGAAGCACGGTGGAGCTTAAGAACATGATTTAATATTAACTTATACATACTTACATAGACTGCCAAAATCACGACCGAAGTCGGGTAACAATAAAGGATCGTGTTAGTGAACATATAGACAAGATACGGGTAGGTAAGTAATCGTAAACCCTGTTGTATTTAAAAATAAAGACTTTAGGCAGCTATAAATACCTATTCGAGAAGTGTCTCCACGAGCCGGATCGTAAAATCAACATAAAACGGTGCATCCACCTCTATCCTGACGTTTCGAACCATCTGGCTACTCCTACCCTTATTATTGTGAGTTTTCCCAAATTTTCCCTCAGGTTTTCATTAGTAGGGGTGCGTTTTAGTGACTTATGCAAACAAAGGGAAGGGTGCGAAAATGTAACAAGCTGCATTCTGCAGTCCCCCGTTGTTTATTAAAATTTGTTTTGCTACAATTTTGTTTAAATCGGTATATGAATTTCGTTTCGTAAATGTGATTTTGGGTGTGAATTTAGTGTTTGAAGGGTAGAATTGAATTATTTTTCTCAAAATTCAATGCATAAATTGAAAACTGTAAAGTTTAACCAATAGATGCTATATCAAGAGCCTATGACAAAAAGAAAAAAAAACAAGCTTTTATAAATATCAACCTGGTATATTTTGGCACCATTTTTGTTTTGATTTTTAGCCATAATCTATATATTATTTTATATAAATTAAGAATAATACTATGGGTTAAACACTAGAATCTAGATAATTGAAAAGAGCTCAAAACGACGAGCATTGGTAAAATGGTTAATACAATAAAATCAACGAGATTTAAACCGGCAAAATGAGTTTAATTTCGAAAAGAGAAGAAAAATCTAGGTAGGTAACAGTCGACTACGTTTGTATGAAGAAAGAGTAGGTAGAGTGTCTCCTACAAATACCTTACCAATAATTTCAAGAATTGGGATTACGTGGAATTTCTCAAGAAGGAAATGAAATTCTGTCATCGAAAATAAAACACAGCATTTAACTAAAGTTTAACTGAGGAATGTGCTTTAAGGATTTAACAAAGCTAAGCAATAAAAACTTTTAACACAAAACAAATAATCATTTAAAAAGATTTATAATTAAAACAAAACAAATCGGCTTTACCTACCACTTCCAAAACTCGATTCATTTACATCAAAAAGTAATAAACAGGGTGTTTCATAATGACGACCGGCCCGGCTGTATACAGAGTGGAGTGAAACTTTAAAAGTGCGAAATCTTTTTTAATGGGTGAAGATTCTCTGAAAGACACCTGAAGTCTAGACATACTTCCTGTAACTTTTAAGTCTTTAAGTGGTGGTCTTATTTGTAATAAGTTGAATTAGAGGGGAACTTAAAAGTTTGGTTTTCATTATGAGTAGAAATTTACCTCTTTTATAACTTGAAATGTAAAATCATGGTCTCTGAAAACTAATATGATAATACCTATATGTTTTTGACTAGGTCAAACTAGGTAAATGTAAGTAAATTTAAGTTAAACGCAAAATGCTTCGTTAACTACTTACCGTTTAGTTTGCGTCTTATCGGCGATGTAAATAATTTAATGTATTTATTACCTGTAACAAACAAAAAATTGTTAATTAATATTTTAACCAAAGAATAATTTGAATTCCTCATTGTAACTACACACGACAGAAATTACAATTAGGTACATACGAATAAAGATAAACAACTTTAATTTAGGTGGCACGAAGGGCGATCGTATTGCTTGAAAGTAATATCTTCCATGCAACCTTTGGATGGACAAGAAGTCTTCTTCTTTTCGTATAGCGGTGTGGCTCACTAGGCTCACTAAGTTAGTGTTAGAGTTTTCGAGTCGCCCTAAGGCCTCTCATTTCACCTAACGACTGCTATCAGAGATAACAACCGGGACCAACTGCTTAACGTGCCGCACCGAAGCACGTTCGAGCTCGAGAAATGGGCTTCTCGGCGAAGACGCAGTTGAAATGTACTGATACTTATATAGTTAACATGACAGTAATAATAGGCTGTGAAGAAGTGGCACGTTTCGTTTCCGAAACGGCGTGTTTTAGGATATTTTGTTCCGTGGTATTAGGTACCTACCTAATATTTCAGAAACTTCGTGAAGCTGAAATTTTCAGTGTTAAGAGCAATATTCATCAAAAATTATCCATCAAGACAAAGAAAGCCTCTTTTTACTACGAAAAAAAAAGGTAAATTCATATTTCTCCCTCGAAAAGACAGAGCTTGATTTGCATCTGACAACGCTCTCGATAATGACCGAAGGGTGCCCAGTTTCGGAAAGCGAAAATTATAGGACCCCGCCGTAAACGGTATTAAATTTTTTTCCGACAAAGTTTGCGACTTTTTTCAATTAGGAGTCCCGAAATTGGACGATCTTCAGGGAGTTAAAGAAAGAGGCTTTAATTTTCAGACAACCGGCGCGGGTGGTCCCGTAGTGTGAGTTTATTCGTTTAATGAATGGCGTTTGCGTAAACGTAAAGCTAGTATAGGAAGTTAAAGCTCTGCGTTTACAGTAATGCGTGCGGTAAGCGTGCGGTGATATTTAACTTTAAATCATTAAACTTTTTAAAGTCAGACATTTCTAGTTATTTACCGTCGACTAAAGTCAAGATAAAATAATAAGTCTATTCTCAGACCTACCTACTAAATATGCATATAAAATTTCATAAAAATCGGTCAAACCGTTTTGGAGGAGTATGGTAACTAACATTGTGTCACGAGAATTTTATACATATAGAAGATAGTGCCCGCGACTTTGTCCACCTAATTTAAAAAAAATGTAGCCTTCCATAAATGGACTACCCAACAAAAAAATATTTTTTTTAAATCGGACCAGAGCGGTTCCTGAGATTAGCGCGTTCAAACAAACAAACTCTTCAGCTTTATAATTTTAAGTATTAGATTAGACTAGCCGTTTGTTGCAGGTTTACGTAAATCAAGATCCCAGAGAATGTTACAAAATGCTTCAGTGTGGCATATAATGATTGGTTATCTGTGCCAAATTTTAGCCTGATATATTATGGTCACACGTGTTCGTTTGGATCCACATAGCACCTGTCTATAAATTCAGCTATTCACATCGAAAACGGTCTATAAAATTTTGAAATTCGCACTCAGTACAATAGGTGCCCAGAAACTGAAGTATGGATCGACCAATCACAAGCGACATGATCTTTTATTACCTGCCTATAACAAATCACAGTTCCGGTTCCGGGTCCACATTACTTTTTTAATTTAGTCAGACCCTTTTGATAAATTCGGTAGTTAATCAAGCAGCCTACAGAATTCATAACCAATTTTATTGGAGGTCTTAATTGGATCAATTTTTGAATTGGCAAGTACCTACCTAACTTTTTTATAGAACGCGTGGGCGTTGTAGGTAACTGTTTTAATAATTATATAGCGATTGGAAAATGTTTGAAAGGTATTTTTGAACATAGATTTTTCTTTTGTTTTCGCGAGAGGTATTTTTAATTTACTAAATACCTTTAATAAGGAAGAAGAAAACATTTGTCATCTTTGAAAATATTTGTCATCGCTGTCCGTGCCCCTCACTGTCCAGTTTTTAGGTTGGATTCAGTTATTTTTAAATTTATATATAACTCTCATTTATTACTATTAAAAGGTCTATTATGTCAGAGATTAACATCCAACAAATCGTTGATTATTTCATCAAATGTTTTTTTTTCTTATTTGGTATGGATTGTATGTTAAACTCACTAAAATGTAGGTGTTTCCTACATTTTAGTGAGATGTCACCTACACAATCCACATATAAAAAAAAATCAACAACATTCCGTCATCAATCAATCAAAAATTTCCGATTTATACTCGACAAGGATTTTGAGTTTAGCTCGTATATACCGCTTAAGGTTAAGACCAATCTCGTTACACTGATATGTGAGCCAAATGCAAAAAATAATCTGTCACCTTATATTTTAAAGTAAAAAAATACTATTTATTACACATTGCTCTACAAATAACAATGTCATCTAGGTACATCTACATCGAAACTATATCCGTCTGATTTGTCAAGTAGAGAGTCCGGAACCTTGTCCATAAGGGTCCAATGAGCAGTTAAGTGGTCAATTGATCTTCCAGGGTGGTCCTCATTGAGACATCTTTCAAAGAATTAATACCCACTTGTAATAAGTGGGGACCACTAAAGACTGTAGAAGATTGTTTTGTGTTTCGGGACAGATGTTTTACAAATATGTTATTAGAATAATAGGTAAGTATACGTATTTATTAGAGAAATGTAACCATAGAGACGTCTTGTTCTAATAAAATGGTAAACTTTGATATTAAAATTCGATTGATGTCTTTTTCGCTCTCACTTTGACATGTTCCTACATCTCGCTCTAGCTTCAAACTCGAGGTAATTTTCTTATTGTAGTAATAATAAATAAAGAGGACGCCTCTAGAACTACTTGTTTTATATGTCACATCACTGGTATTTAAAGTCATTCCTCGTATGTCGTTTATGTTTCTGCGCTTTTGACATCGCTCTTAAGGTAAGAGTTGGCAACGGGCGACATGAGACGGCAGCGGACGACGCACGTGTCGCGGCGACACAGCTGGTTTCTATGTATTTCTATGAAACTCCCTACGTAGTCAGCGACACGATGCTAGCGACGCGACGCGTCGTCGAGCGAGCGTAGGGAATTTCATAGAAATACATAGAAACCAGTAGTGTCGCTGCGACACGTCGTCCGCTGCCGCCTCAATTCGCCCATTGCCAACTCGTACCTTTACGGTGAAGATGTATTATTGAGTGTCTAGTTGTCTAGTGTAAGTCTCGTCTTGTAAGTCCTCTGTTCTTAACAAATACCAACCTCACAGTAACACAACATTTTCAAACAAGTCTCGCAACGCCAAGTGCTTCTAAACTCCTAAATCTCAACTCAAATCAAATAAAATTAATTTCAAAGTAATAAAACCTATTTTAATGTAAGGTAATAAAGGTAATAAAGCAGCGGAGTTTGGTCTCGCCGAGCGGTGTATTAATTCCGGCCCAGTTCCTGAATGTTGCGGAATTTGCATGACAATTGCATTAAAACAATCGTAGGGCTTCCTACAACTTGGAATATATACGGACTTTTGTATGAAACGCACAGCCTGCCGACTGCCCTGTCAGATAAACCCGACTAAACCCAGAAAACATACGATAATAATTTAAAAAAATAGAATAGAACAGAATAGAAAATCTTTTATAAGCTTAAAACACACGTCATATTAGAAGACAGAAAAACAATACGATAATAATTAAAAAAAATAGAATAGAACAGAATAGAAAATCTTTTATAAGCTTAAAACACACGTCATATTAGAAGACAGAAAAACAATAATACCTACAGCATATTTTTTTTTATAAAAAACATGAAAGCCGCTATCCAAGGACCCGTGTATCCTGCTTGTGAATTCAATCTATAGCAGCGGCGGTTTTCTTTCGGTGACAGAACCCTTTTAAAAACGCCAATTATTTTACGGAGCCTTAAAATGAAGCAATAAAAAACTATTCCAAATATTCTGTACTAAAATAACGTTAAGTCATTTTTTACCAAACTGCGCGAGACGCAAATGAGGATATTTCATTGTTTTTTTTTTGTATCAATTGATACTTTTTCCACTGCTGATAGCTAAGCGACTCTAAGAAATTAAGTAGGTGCACAGGAAAACTAGTCATAACTCAGTCCACTGCTGTCTTATTTTTTTAAGGTAAGCGTGCTGCATCTTAGACCATTAAATACTTACTAACTGGTGAAGTACATAGTGAACAAACGTTTACCTATCAATTAATTTAAAACAAGATTAAAACAACCCTAAGCGGTAGTATTCACCACAAAAAGTTAAAATAAACGAAAGAAACAAAACTGCACCCCCTATCCCGGGGCTAACTCAACGTAAAAACTGCATAGGGTATGTTATTTGACAAAGAATTAGCCCAGAGGGTGCTACTTTGAGAGGAAACAAAAATGCACCTATTACAATTTTAAATGGACGGACAACATTTCGTGTTGTATTTTGTGGATATCCAAAATATATGATAAAATAATCATGATACAGATTTAGTTAGGGCTAAGTTAGGCCTGATAATCTGACATAACAGATCGTGGTAGCCCCGAATAAAAATGGATCCATGTTTTATAATAGAACTATTAAACATAACTTTTCATAGTGTTTGAAATACAAGATACAACTAATTTTTATACTTTATAGGTACTTAAACTGGCCGTTAGGTTAGTTTCAAAAATATAAACTTATTACTGGCATCACCCTATGATTACCCGCATAAGTCCCGATCCCGTAGAAATATCGGGATACAAGTTAGCCCCAGATATTCAACGTCACGACATCAAGTTTTCTTAAAACATAGAATTCATTTATTCTGAAGATTATTATCAACAAACATTCAAAACATTCAACATTCATTCATTTTCCTAAGTGTGGATTAACACTAAGAAATAATGTTTAAACAAACATTCATCCATAAGTACATAAAAAAAAACCTTTTCTTCTCATTGCACATAAGTAAACGAATATCCCACCAAACAATGCTTCACTCCCAAGCAAAGAGCAAAGCACATTCCACCACTATCAAGTTACGTACAACCTACTCCTAACTACAGACGCAAACAGACGTCGCGCGTCGCTAAACTAATTTATCCCGTTTCGCTGTCTGTCCATTGTTCCTAATTTCATAACACCCCGTATAAGACAAGCCAGAGATCCTGTAACATCCTGTATACCTAGCCACGACAAGCCAGAACACCCTGTAATTTACAGTGGTCATAAAAATGTGATGTTTGTGATATCTTCGCGATTTATGGCGGAGTGTAATTGTTTTAGGGTGAATTATGGTCTACCAATCGTAAAACTGTTGTGATGGGTTTTCATTTAGATAATTCGCTTGCGGTCTGTTAAATTGGTCGAATCAGATGGTCATTATTGTTTTACACTAAAACATCTAGATATATCTACCCCATCTCTGCCCGTGGGTGTCGTAAAAGGCGACTAAGGGATCTGAGGGAGACTAGCAAGCCTTAAGTTCGCCCCGCGCGGTGGCGGATAAACTTTTTGGTCCCTAAGAGGGTTGATGTAAGGCAGGCGGCCGGCCGTAAGAATATTGCTAAAACTATTTGCAGTTGCAGCTCACTTTTCGGTTTTAATCGCGTGGTGTTTATTACTTTTAGCATTGTTTCAATGCTCAACGTTTCGATACAGGTCTCTTCTTCAAATCTGACTGAAAAAACTCGTGGAGTAATAAACACAACGCGAAAAATGAGTTGGTTAGTTAAGTAATTACCCCATACATAGCGTATGTATAGCTAACAAGTACTTAATAGCACACGAAACTAAAAACAAACCGAAATCTCGAAGAACCAAGTTTCTACAAAACTTCTTACTAAGTAAATCCTGCAAGAACTAATTGGACAAAGGTGAGAATGAACTTGTAAAACTTAATTAAACCCTGCTTACTTGAACGAAGCATACGCGAATAAAATTATGCGTTTCGTGCTTCCGAATTAGGAATACGAATATGCAACGAGTTATTTAAACTTGTCTCCTTTGTCTCAGTTGTTCATGTACTGATGAGCGTTAAAATATGGTAGTAATCTAGTAAAAAAACTAGCAGCATCCCGCGGTTTTAAGGGCGTAATTTACGATCCCGTGGGAATCTCGAAAAATAATGTCTTTGTGGACACCTACACACAACAAAAAATACACTCTCCAAATGTCATGTTTGCCAGCGGATTACGGTTGTACCTTCATTATTTTAAAATTTCAGTCAAATAAGACTGAAGATAGAAGAACTACAACACGGGAAGGATACCTACTGAAAATGTTACATTTTTCTTTTTATACTCGATTGAACGATTATAAACTTCATTAATTTATTTACACCAGCGCAGCAGCACCTGTTTTTCACCCGCGTGAGCTCCGATTCTGTAGGAGTCTGGATTAAAAGTATCCTATGTCATTCTGCAAGGTGCCATCTATCTCTATAGGTACAAATATTCATTAAAATTGGTTCAGCGATTTAGACGTGAAACCGTAACAGACCGAGGTACTTTCGCATTTATAATATAAGAAGGGATATTATACATACAAATATTCAAGTTACTATACAAATACCGAGACGCATAATTGAAATCGTAGCTCTATATCCCGGTGTGACGAGAAAACTGACACATATGACAACTAATAACTTCTCAGGGGACCGTTTATTAAGAAACCGCTGCACCTGCTGCTGCTGCTGCACTGCAAAGGACTGTCAGTCGCGGTTCGCGCCATTTGTCCGCCATTTTGTACCGCCATCTTGTGACGGCTGCCATGTTGTTAATTGCTGTTGGATAATTCGAGTTGTGAGACGTGATTGGAGTTATGTGCGTCGTTAAAAGTTAGGATGTATCGTGTGCAATGTGTGTTGGAGATAAATAATTTATGCTGCTGCTGATGGGTTTAATTTCATGAATAAGAACGGTCTCGATTATGTTCTTTGCAAAAACGAAATCCAAAAAATGAAAAGGTACTTATGGGTACCTACATTATTATATTACCTTAGGTAACGTAATAAACCGATTGTGATTCTGGTTTGGATAGTTATTTTGTAATATTATTGATGTTTTGACTGAGTTTCATCAGCCGTGGTCGCGTGTGATCCGTACACATAAGTACCTACTTAAGTGTAGTCTATTTAAAAACTAAAGTTAGTTTTGTAATGAGTATACTACGAGGATACTTACTTACATGAAAATAATCGAAGGTAGCGCAATTTGTCAAATTTTAATGTACAAATGATATTTTTTAGATTTAATTCTTTCGGTGTTATTTAGATCAATCAATGCAGTAAGATTTTCAGTTTTAAAATAAATTGTAGTTAAGAAAAGGCTTTCGACTTACGATGTTTACGGGCGCTCGAAATGACATCGTTCACCGTAGGAGCAATATAATATTAATAGCACACATATTTTTTTCTTTAAAAAATTGCATTAGTGCGCGGCTGGGACTCGAAAGCACGACTCTAGGAATGGAGGTTGGGGTATCTACCACTAGATCAACACCGCTTTAGGTATTCGGTAAGTAGCATCGTGTATTTAAAATTCAAAACACGTTTACTTCCCAAGTAAAACATCTCCCTAACGAATTTTGCCTCTACAATACCACAAACAAATCACAATACCTACAACTAAATGCCCTCGGCAATATTTGTAAAATTATACCAAAGAGATCACCCAAAAAAGTACCTAAGTATTCAAATAAAAAGAAGTCTTTGCAAGCTAGCATATATCAAGTGGCCCTCACAAATGAAATAGCTCAGGGACATATCTCAAGGCACTCTCTGAGGGACACTTGGGCACTTGAAAGATCCGGTCCCTCTTCGCCCCGTAATCTTGGCGATTATTAAAATCATATATCTTTGGAAAGAAATAGGGGGTTGCACCCTGATTTCTTGGGGTGCATCTTGAAGACGATTGTGTTATGCATAGAATTGTTCGGCTATATGTTTATTTATAACTGTAATCTTTTTAGTAATTGGATAGGTGAGGTTGCAAGTAAGACGGTGCAGCCACTTAACTATATTATTATGTAGATTCTTCTTCTGTTTTCGCGATGTTGTATTGAAATTAAAGACATTTTTCGGTTTGAATCGCGTCGTTTTTATTACTTTTAGCATTGTTACAACGCTCAACGTTTCGAGACCTTTCCAGGTTTCCTTTCCAGGACTAAGATGTGATTTGTCATTCTAATGTATTAAAAAGTTACAGTGAGACTACCGTCTTATTATTAAAAACTATTAAAATGTTATCAAAAACGAAACCACGCGATTCAAACCGAAAAATGTCTTTAATTTCTATATTATTATGTATAATGAAGCCAGTGAGGCTTAAGAAGATAATTTTACTAGCAGTGCCTTGTGGTTTCACTCGCATTTGGCCCGACCCAATGGAAATATCACGATAAAAAGTAGCCTATGAATTTTTTAGGTCTCCAGCTATCTATATACCATCGTAATCGGTTTAGTGGTTTTTGTGTGAAGGAGCTACAAACACACACACACTCACAACTCATACCTAGATAGCCTTATTAATAAACTTGGAGTAAGAGTGCGACTAGTGAGAACATGGTTTGTCTTTTTCCGTGATAAGAACTTTCAAAGTTGACAGACAGTAACAAAAAGCGGTAAAATTATTCCGACTTACTTCACGTTTATTAATAAGGCTATTAGAGTATTAAGTAGGATTTATGACTCGATGGTTCTGTCAAACAAACAGTAGGTACCTAACATAGGCACCTAAGTAGGTACCTACATAATAAAGTATATACCACATAGGCACCTATGTAGGTATATAATAAAGTACATATTGTCAGGTCACCCATATGAGGTAAAAGGTGGATAAATAAAAGCCTACTCTTGTACCTAATATGGGTACTAGACGATCAGACAAACAGGAACAAAAAAACTACTTTGTTTTTAAGCAACTATGCAATGTTAGATATATGTAGTATTAATTTATTTAGGCGATTCAGACACCCCTACCTTTCTAAGCAAGAATGCAGAAGCCAAATAAAAATATTTCCAGACATGCCTTTTCCCTTGTCAAAACGTCGCAGAGTATAATAGACAAGCCCATGTTAATGTTATTCTACCTTCGATGCGTCTCATTCCTTCGTTCTTCTCGGTCATTATCATCATTCATTCATTCATTCATTTGGAGGTGAGGGGAAAATATAGCCACTACTTAACTCCTAAATTGAGTTTTTTGATTAAAATTTCCTTGACAATTTTAAGAAGATTAGAATTCCGCGTTTGTATAAGATTTTCGTCTATGTGTCGGTATTTGGATCTACCTCGGTGTTTTATTCTGAAGAAGAAGCTGAAAATTTATTTGGAAAAGTTTTAAAAATGGAAAAATTAAACTGTTTTTTTAATAATAGATACAAATTTTGTATAATACTAGCTGGGTTCCGCGTTATCGGACATCACGTAGATAACAATTTTCAAATTTCAGCTCTTTGCTATCAGCGGTTTAGGCTGTGCGTTGATCAGTCAGTCAGTCAGGACATAGAATTTTATAGATATTAATGGAAAATAGATATATATGGATAAATAATTTACTATTATGCATTGAAAAATCAAAACATAGGAAATATGTGAATAATAAAATATTATCTACTTATACTTATAAATTGAGGAAGAGAAAATAAAAAGTCTGTACATGGATTCAAATTTTATAAAAAATCGTAGGTTAAAGAGTCCCTAAAAACAACGGTAGGTAACTATGTACCTACTCGTAGTTACGACAGAACTTCATTAGTTTCTTTCTTATTCAACTTTTTTCAATTTTTAGAAATCTAAAGTACCTACAAACTTAGTTTTTTAATTTCGTGCTACAATCTGACGTTTTGACTCTATACATTTCACGTTTTTTCTTCAGGAAAATGTGTAAAATCATAGTCTATAATTAAAAAACGAAATATAGGTAGGTATTACACAGAATCCACATGTTTAGCTCAACCAAACCGTAAACAGAGCGTAATCAGTCTGTTGTTCTCAAGTTTCGCGACAGACATGTTTCAAGGAGCGCTCCAATCTGGTGCGAGATGACTCTCCGCACTTTATGGGCTCCTGGTACTGGGATGAAAACTTCTGTATGTTATGCTAGTATGAACATAGTGGAAATGTGTGTAGGTACGATTGTTGGAATTTTATTAACTTCTAGAAGTTTTTAAATTGAGGCAACGTATGGTTTTAGGAATTTTCTTCTGTTTTCGCAATATTGGATTGAAATTAAAGTTGTTTTTCCGGCTTAATCGCGTGGAAATTCTTATATTTTAACAGATTTTCTTCAGGGAATAGGTCGGTAAAGATCTCGAAACGTGGGACTTGAAAGCGTATTTTTTTTGTAGTCTTTCTTTTCTTGTAGTGGTGCATGTGGTTTAGAGGTCACCCTAAGGCCTCTAACTTGACCTAACGACTGCCGTCAGAGAACACAACCGAGACCACCTGCTTAACGTGCCTTCTGAAGCACGATGAAAGATCTCGAGATAATGTTTTTTTATCTCGAGCTACATCCCGTCCCGGTTACCCGTCCAAGTAATGTCCACGCCAGGCGACAGCATCACAAGATCGTAAGTAAAGCTGAGTCTAAGACCATAACACGCTCTACAAGAAAACTCGCTTGTACCGCAGTTAAGCGATTTCCTGATTCGGTTGACCTTATTGACTGCACCGACCTACGTACCGGATACTACTGCAGTTAACAACAAGACAAATGTCACTAATTTTACAATAGAAACAGTACGTATTCCTCAAGTATCCATCGAAAAAAATCAAACGCAAAAACAAGATGAATTCCTTACAAGCACACCTAAAACAGTTACCTATCTCAAAAATGACGTCTCCCCCAAAATGTGGTCGTAAAAATATTACTCTTACGAGTATTATTTATCGAGTCGTATAAATGTAGCTGAGTCTGGTTCTATTTTTCACCCCCTAATTATATTACAAGGATTATTTTAGTAAAAAATACCTTTTTTATTTTTTATTAGGTACCTGCCCTAGCTTGTAATAATATAGCAATATTTTTACAGCTGTGGCTGTAACTCTCAGCGTGTTAGGTATAATGCAAGTTTTTATTCTAAACTTTATGTGTAAATAGAAATATTTTAAAAGAAAATATTATATACAAAAATACAACGCAAACGAGGCGGGGCTCGAACCCGTAGGTATCTCCCAGTTTCCCTATTTATACCTATTTAGCTTGTAGGGGGCTAGCTTTTTGTGTTCAAAGATTTATTATTTGTTTGTTTTGAAAACTAAGGTACCTAGTCCCGATTTTCGGAACAAAATTGTCTAAAATTAAATTAAGTTAAATTAGAATTAATTCTTTAAAAATTTCGAAACAAAACATATTCTCGCAGTACTCATCGCTAGCCCTATTTTCTCAATTTATTTATCCCACTGACACCATCTGTTATTTGTCGAAACTTTTTCAACGAGAAAAACAAAAAAAGTTTAAAAACAAGACCTCGAAGGTCAAACTCCCCCAAACCGAAGGGAAACTTGCAAAAATCGATGCAGTAGACATAAAACAGGGTAGGTCGCGACGCAGTCGTGGCCGGAATTATAATTTGAGGCGTGGAACGGAACGATGTATTAGTCTGCACTTCACTTTCTCTAACCTTACGTCGGGAAGTGAAGAAAATACAGCGTGTTTGGGCTTTTTAAACAAAAGGGATTTTATTTAAAAAAGACGGTAAGTAGGTACTAGAGACACAAACAAGACTACGATTTGACACAACTTTCTAAAGATAAATTGTAAAAATCAAAGAATTAGAACTGCAGATCGCAGCCTAGATTTAAAAAAAAACACTCGGGGCTGTCGCGGTAAAGCTATTGCATAGCATTTTTTATCAACTTATGCAATTATAAGTATTTATTTATTTTGCCATGGTTACCATGTAGCTCGGCCGAGCGTTAGCTTAGCGTTAGGCATTAGGTAACATGATAGGCGGAGTAGGGGGGTGTTAGATTTTATTTTCGTTACGGAATTTCTTGTGCGGTGGCCGCGGTCAAAGCCCGCGATAAAAGCTATGCAATAGCTTAAAAACATCGAAAGCCAAAATCAAAACCTGCGTATCTAATCTTCTCCTTCTTAACACAATCGGATCACTGACACTTAAAAAACATGAGATGACTCCCAAATAGAAAAATGGTTAGCATAGCAACTATGTCACAAAATAATAATGATAATATTGTAAATTGCTTATGAATATTGTAAATTAAATTAATAAACAATATTGGACATAACTCTACAATCAACTGAAATTTAAATTTCTATATATTTGTAGGTATTACAAATTGAAACGGCACCGAGATTTCTCATAGCAGATTAATATTCAAGCTCTATTCCAGCGTATAACGTTCCGCCTCACGCAAGAACTCTTGCGAGTTCAGCGAAATGATGAGGCCGACATCTGGTGAACTTTTTATGAACTAGCGTTGGATTATCGAGTGCCTATTTGACACGGTTTCGTGGAGAATGGAACGTTTTTGCAATACAGTTTCTTTGAGCATCTTTTTAATCCCGTCCTGACGGAAAATGAAGGGTTTTGTGTGAAGTTTGAGTTTTCTGTGTGTTTGTTTGTGGCTTCGTAGCTCCGGAACGAATGAAGCGATTTTGATTTAGTGTTACATTTAGGTCAGGAATTTAAATCTTTTAAATGTAACCAAATTGTCATTGTCTGAAAATGATATGAAAATACAGAATGTACCGTTTTTACGGCGCAAGCAACATTAATCTACACTAATATTATAAAGAGGAAAATTTGTATTTTTGTGTGTCTGTCTGTATGTTTGTGATGAATAACCGTAAAAACTACTGTGTCCATTTAAAAATGTCTCTATTACAAAGCTACATTCACCCTTACCGCTGAAAGCACCGTGGGCTTGGTTGGTCCAATGTTCATTTTAGGGTTCCGTACACAATTGTGATAGTGGTACGGAACCCTTCGTGCGCGAGTCCAACTCGCACTTGGCCAGTTTGTTAATTAATATTTAAAAAAAAAACATTTCCAAAAACCTTTTAAAATTAGCTATATTGTTAGGTAGGTACCACTACCTACCTCAAAACTTAAAAACGTCTTTGTCGTCGACTCAACTACTTTCCAAAAACAAACATAAACTAAATTATTTATTAATGGGACATTACAATAAAGGCATAGACAAATATTATTTTCATTTAAGTACACCCGACCACTCAACTGCGTTGTTCTCTCACACGTTTATGAAGTAAATTAACGACGTACACGTGTTCTTCTCTGTACATTTTAGAGATAATAATTATATTTTAGTGTAACATAGTGTTACTCAAAGTTAACTATCATGTTATCTGTGTTATTGGGTAGATTAGTATTAATTTATGAGTTTTAGAAAGATAGGTAATTGTTATAAATAAATAATATTTAGGGCTGAGACTACCGATACTCTATTTCAGAAACTTAGCTAAAAATGTATAAAGAAACGTCAATTTTATAGGAAAAAGTAAATAAAGAGCTGTCAGTTTCAAATAAATGTATGGAATTTTTGTTTACATTTTTGATCTAAGTTTCTGAAATAGAGTATAGATGGATGGCGGCGACGATGTTCGAATTTTGTTCAATATTTTTAGGGTTCCGTAGCCAAATGGCAAGAAACCAAACCCTTATATAAAAGTGTATGAGTAATTTCCCCAACAGTTTTACTTTGTAACTGGTGAAGCTCGTCCATCACCAGCCGACCTAGAAAGGTCCTAAGTGTGATAGTGGTAAAATGCTCATCATACAATTTCATTCTATTAAATACTTAATTCCGAAACAAAATAAAGTACTTACATTAGTAGATTAAATATAACTTTTTAAGTATTATTTTTATTTACGACTCGACAAACAAACGACCTCATTATGTCATCTAAAACAACACGCTACAAAAAACCCATCAAAGTTTAACGTTACTCCCAAATATAGATAAAACCTGAAAAAATAACCGGAGCACATCAAAGTGGTGTATCGGTTTACTGGTAAACCGGAACATTGTGGGATGTAGCTGTCGTTAATAGACTCATTTAGATATTGGGAGATTTTTAGGACATTTCAATTTCGACAAAGTAATAAGTAAATTCTGTGAACAACTTACAGCTCCATCTAGCCCCGTGGCAATCTACTAAGCTTCTGATGCGGTGACTAGACAACGGATAATAATACTAAAATTTATGTTTCTTTTGTATATACGTACAAATTTTTGATAGAGAGACACCCAGACCAGAAACAAATAATTATTTTGAAGTATAAATACTTGCACCGGGCGGGATTCGAACCCGCAAGCATAGTCTGGCAGAGTTTATAAATGGCGATTGTTAGAGCTCATCAAAACAATGGCGCCGCGGCATAAGTCTCACAGTTTCTCAATTCTCGTTAATTAATACTAGCTCTTTGCTTCAAACCTTACTGAACAACAATAGAAAATTAAACATAATTTCCGTATGAATAAATCTAGACACAAACGTTCCAACAAACCTTACCTTTCTATCTACATACAGACAAACACACACACACAAACACCTCGAAGCAACACTTGTCAATGAAAACTAAACGGGACATAGCCCCTCATCTTTGTCACATCTCACCTGCCAACGAAATCCTTGCCCTTTTCCTGCTTGGTATACAAATCTCAGCTTTATCAGCTACAGAATAAGACGCAAGGAGTTTTAATATACATGTAAATACACGTTGGTTTTCCTACATGCCGTGAGTCTCATTTCAGTGCAAGAACGCGGCTACCAATTAGCTTGGAGAGTGAAAAGGGAATGATTATAATGCAAATGTTTCTGTTTTGATGTAACGTTCCTTTTATTCGAAAGTTAAACCTTGGCTTTAAGATTTAACGAAGCTTGGGAAAGTTTGAAAAGTTTGCTTTCAGTTTTTGAAGATGCTCTTCTAATGGTAAAATTGTGGTCTGAAAATAAAAGTTGCCTTTTTTATTTAGTCTCTGGGAGACAGCATACGTATATTACTTAATGGGAGTGAGGTCTAAGATGTCGCATGTAGCTTTGATTTCGCAAAATGAGGTTTAAATTACAATTGCCAAGGAAATATGAAATAATAAAGACTGAGAAACACATTATGCCGGGACTGTATAAGATAAAAGTGTATCGCATGCTCTCGACTTTTTAAATATTAAAAAGTTGTGTAGGCTATAGACTTTTATCAATTCTACCTTTTCAAACTGGCATGGCGAATTTCCAGGGCAACAAAAAGAAGAAAAGAAACCTCTATAACTACATACATACATTCATCTTTCCTACCTAAGTTTACAATTATTTAAATAATTTACAAACAAGTACCTATGTTTGTAAAATTCTTTAAATAATTGGTCTTTCTTTAAATTCTCTAAATAAGGTAAGTTTGGAGATAGATAAAGTTCTATTAAATTCCACACATGAGGGTAAGTTTATTATTTTTATTTATACATTTTACGACGTAAGGGTAGCCCGGAATAGAATGGTGGATTACCATCGGAAAGCAACGAAGTTCATGGTTAGATTACGTTCGTGGATGATAGTTAATGTTTATAGCTTTCCTGAAGGAAAGTAATAATAGTTCTTGTGTATCTATAATGTACAGATTAGGGTAGAAAAATGTACCGTACCCAATTGGATAGTAGTACGAAACCCTTCGTGCGCGAGTCCATCTCGCACTTGGCCGGGGTTTTTGAAATATTAAACACAATGACATCGCGATTTATTATTGCCACTAGTCGCCATCTAGTGGCGTTAATCGTAAAAATAAATGCTAACGTTGCGTAACGTTGTCAATGTTTTTTGTTTAGATAATGGCACGGAACCCTTTGTGCGCGAGTCCCACTCGCACTTGGCCGGTTGACTTTCATAACTTCTATTGAGATATTTGAAATAAATGGATAGACTGTACCGTACTACCTAATTGTTTGCTAAATGCATTCGCATTTCTTTGTAATGTTGGTTATTAGATTTTACTTTGGTTTCAGCGATGTTTAGGTATTTTAAATTAAACTCATTTTTCGCATTCTCAAGCATTTTTCAAAGTTGGACGACACGTTTCGAGGTCTTCATAGACCTCATGCTCACGGTTGGATGTTAGTTATTTTTTATAAAATTACGTTCAGAATTGCTATTCCGATGTCAACAGATGACGTCATCCATTGAAATGTAAAAGAATTACGTCATCTGTTGACACCGGAATGGCACACCTGGCGTAGTATTTATTGTATCATGGTTCAGGCCGGTCATTCACCACCGCGTACGGTAATTCAGAAGCCATTGTGTTCCAAATTCAAAATTCAATAAATAAACATTTTATGATGATCGTATTCGTCCGCATAATCTCTCTGACAGCTACTTAGTGCAATATAATATCGATGTTAGAGTTAGTTTCATGTCATTTATTCCGCGGCATTTCAAAAACTCATTTTATTTAGAGTTCAAAAACCGGCTTCTCTGTATGTTTATTTAGTAAAATTAATTGCCGTTTACTTTACGTTTTTTTTTCATTTAGCAAACTATGTTCCTAAGAAATAAATAATTATGTAGGTATTTTTTAAATAAATAAGGCAAATATTGATATTATACAGGTAAATCCATTAGGAATTTTCTATTGTCCATTTATGATATTTTATGTTAGTTGTAAATAATATTTTAATTATCCATAACCCTTCACCGTCATTTTATTTTTAGCCGACTTCCAAAAGTCGGGCAGTTTTTCTTAGTAGATTGTAGTTTCTGACTTCTGATTACATAACAGAGTCAGTGGCATTAGAGGTATGTAGGTTAGTATATTTGTCCTTTTTTAGGGTTCCGTACCTAAAGGTAAAAACGGGACCCTATTACTGAGACTTCGCTGTCTGTCTGTCTGTCTGTCTGTCTGTCTGTCTGTCCGTCCGTCCGTCCGTCCGTCCGTCCGTCCGTCCGTCCGTCTGTCCGTCTGTCCGTCTGTCCGTCTGTCACCAGGCTGTATCTCATGAACCGTAATAGCTAGAAGGTTGAAATTTTCACAGAAGATGTATTTCGGTTGCCGCTACAACAGCAAATACGAAATAAAACAATTCTTTAAAAGGGGCTCCCATACAACAAACGTGTTTCAAAAATAACAAGGAGTTTAGTACTACAATGTGAGGTCGCTTCTGATTGGTCAGGACAAATCGAGTTGGTCATGGAATTCAAAATGGCTGCCCTATCTGTCAAATATACCAGTCTGCCTTACTTACCAAAGAGTTTCTTTTATGTTTCAGATTTTCTTTGTGCCAAGGTTTTTTTTTTTTTGAGTGATTCGGTCGTTTGATGGGAGTAAGAATCGAAGATAAATATTTTATGTTTTCCTATAAAATTGAAAAATTGGTTGTTGTAAACCATTTTAGGGTTCCGTATCCAATTGTGATAGTGGTACGGAACCCTTTGTGCGCGAGTGTCGCACTTGCCCCGTTTTTAAAGTCGGCTTCGATTTTTATTTTCATGCATAACTACACCCACTACAGCGATGCGGGCTACGGGACTTGTTTAACAAAACAGACTATACTCCCAGCAGTATATTATCGATATGACCGAGCATCGATTAAGAATCGAGTTATATCGGCACGCGCGTTCGTTCGTAAACACGGTGTGGGACGCGCTATCAATATTCATAATGGCTAATCGGCGAATCGATTCATCGGGTGATATCGAGATATTTGGTAAACTATGTGACTGAAATTGTTGAGGTAATTTTAAATTTGGAATTATTTATTTTTCTTCTCAGTCTGGAACTGATTATGGCCATTTTGGAATTAGCCAGTGTCAAGAGTCACTATAAAATGGTGGCTAACAATTTTACAAGAACTCTTTATGAGATTTGGAAGCTATGGAAAAGTCTGTGTAAAATGTAAAGTTTAAGTCCGGAAAAGGCCATATATAAAATGTCCTGAAAGGCTAACTGATGATAATGATGGATCAACGCACAGCCTAAACGGCTGATAGTAGATAACTGAAATTTGGAGAGTGTGTTCTTTGTGTGATGTAGGTGCAGCATCCGATATGAAAGTATTAAAAAAGAAATCGGGGTTGGGATTAATGCGGGTGAAACCGCTGATAAAAGTAATGTTTCATGCTATGTTTCAGTATAGCCAAAAAATAAACAAAATACTTAGTACACAGAGTAAAGAAAGAGGCTGAAAGTAAAACTTTATCTATTTGTATGAAGCTTCCGACCCAGTTCCAAGTTCATGTCATTTTTAATTCAAACGAGCTAAACTCCAGCCAACTGCTATCAACTGTTCTAACTTTTTAGGAGGTTTTTTTTTAATGAACAATGGACTGGTACGACAGAGGCTATTCTGTTTACAAAGTGAAAAATATGTTGCGCAAGGAGGTTATTCTTGTAATAGAACTGTCTATTTTATTTCAACATCATTACAAAAGCTAAAGCTCTCAAAATGCAACCATAACTTGCAACTAAAAATGTCGCTGATCCTAAACCGCTGATAGTTAAGAGCTGAAATTTAGAGATTGTGTTCTTTATGATGTAGACATCCGATTAGTAAGGGTTTTTCGAAAATCCCGCGGGATTGGAACTTAAACGGATGAAACGCGTGACACAGAAAGTGTTAGATATATTTCTCTAGTTAGGTACTGGCAAAAAGCATTATTTATTTATTTGCAAACACCAAATAAACATCCCGTACGAAAACAAAAAAGGCCCGGTTTCACCGAGTCACAACGGGCGGTTAATAAATCGATCGTATTGCATTATGTTCATACAAATAAGGCTGGGTTTGCTCACTCACATTACTTAGAGTCCATCTTGTAAAAGAAGATCCTAGTACGATCGATGACTACAATCAAATTTTCAGTTATTTGTATATTTGTAGTTGTAGAGTGTATTTGCTCTTTATTCTAAAATTCGTTAAATCATCGTTCGGTTAACTAAATAATCATTCTAAGTTTATTCGAATAAAATTTAAGTTTGATGAATCAACATTTTTTATTCTGGTTCGGCAAACGCTGGCCGCGCCACTGCACTGCCTAATGTAATGATTTATTTAGTGGTCAAAAAAATAAAAACTATTCTTTTTTTTCACTAAATGCTGCGCCATTGTAATAATATAATAGCTACTTAATTAAATTATGTAATTTTACTTGGAATATAGCGCTATACCTACCTACCTAGGTATACAGTTATATTCCAAATTAATCTCTAAACATGTCCTAGGACTCACCACGGTCCGAAGACATGGGATATTCAGTGTTTTCTATGTATCATATGTATGTATTTACAAAAAAAAAGTATAATATGTAGTATATCCGTTGTCTAGTACCCATAGTACAAGCCTAGTGCTTAGTTTGGGGCTAGATTGCGCTGTGTGTAACGTCGTGCAATATATTCGTGCAATATATATATATATATAATTCGACGCTATTTTTAGGAGGGGAAAAGGTAAATTTAAAAGCTCATTAATCTAACAGAACAATAGCTGCGCAACTTCTTTTGTGTAAAGGACTATATCGTGAGCCTACCCGAGCCCGCGTAGTACGTGTGCCTTGAATACTGATCAAAGAGATAACTCCAGAGATTAATGCGAGGGTTAACTTCTAAAACGACTGTTTAGAGAAGCTCGGTGGAGGTGACTAAGCGTTTAGGGTTTTTATTTTATTGGAAAATTTTAACTGTAATTTTTAAATTTAAACTGAGTATATTTCCTATTTTGTTCTAAATGCTTTAATGATATTTAGAGCTCCTGTAATCTGATGGCCATGGAGACTTGCATGGAAAGCCAAAAAGAATGGTCGTCGTGAACGAATTAATTTTCTTTTTAATGAGTATACCTACTATAGTAGTTTTTCTAACAAGTTTTAAGATTTAGCAAATTTATAATTATATCTTATTTATTTAATTGTATTTTATGCAAATAAAGGTAAATAATATAATGCTACGAAACGTTAATTTATCTAAAGTAAAAAATACGTTTTTGTTAATATACCAAAGACTTTATTAAATAAGAATCATTGATTTTATTAAAACCAAAACACAGAAGAAAAACAAATAAGTAGGTATTAATATCAGTTCCGGCGTTATGTGCAAAAAAATTTTCGCCTGCTCTACTGGAGGTGACAAAAATACTAAAACCGCATTTCCACACGACATGATTCCCGAACAATAAAAATTGAGAACAGTGCTAAAGTATCGGTGTTTTTTAGACCGCAATAATCGGTTTATCTCGCCCCCGAAATATTTTGACGAATTCAATTTGTTTTTCTCCTGTCCGCTCTGCCTGAAATGCCACAGTGGAGAAGATACAGAGGTACAACTTAGGATGAGCGCTATAGGTTGAAAAACTTTAGGTACAAAACATGTAAAAGCGAATCTGTAATGTGATTAGTTTTTACATTTTCATATTTAAGATGTACCTAGATGTAGATTGTAGATGCACCGTTTTTATATTTTATAGCTACAAAAACTCAAGATAAATTACTAATTATTACATTTAGTAGGTACTTAATATGAAGAAAAGTGAAAATGACAGATGTAATTATTGTAAGTAAACTTAAATTTTTGTCACCGCTGTGTTAGAACTAGAAGCATGGTTACATTTCTCCATGGTTACATGGTTACATTTCTCTGTAACGAATTGAGATTTTTATAAACTTGTTTAATTTTTAATAACTCTGCGTATAGGTAACTCAAAACATTTTAAAATAAAGTAGGTAATCTTCTTTTTGAAAGTCGGGTAAAAATAAAATTAAGTACCTAAGTGCATGATTTATAATTCCGGATTTGAGCTAAATCAAAGAAAAAAACACTTATCTTTTTCCTTTGTTCTCCAGTGCAACCCCGTCAAGAACATTTTATACCTATACTAGCAGAGATTTACAATATAGTTACTTTTTTGTTAAGTTACCTCTCTGAAAATGTACCACTGTGTCAATTTTGGATTTGGAGCACATGTTCAAGTTCTCAGCGTTTTGTGATTGACACCCGAACTGGGGGACGTCGGTTCAGCAGAAATGATCCCATTATTGTGATGAACGCCTTCATTTTGTTCCAACTACGCAGTTTGCGGGAAATATAACAATTATTTGAGGAAAAAAGGTGAATTGTCAAGTTTTTTTTCTTTGAGAAATCTTTAGGTGTGGAAATTATTTCTTTATAAGCATTTCTTTGCAGATTTATTATATTTACGTCAATGTAAAATAAGATTATTTTTTAAATTTAACATGGGCGTGTAGATCTATATCTATTCCCAATGAAGCAAATATTTAATTGCCTTTTTCTATGACACATATTGCAAAAATACCCGGCTGCAACGCAGAAGGTTGTGGGTTTGATTCCCGCGCGGGGACAAGTATTGTTTACATGTTACATACATTAAAAAACGTATTATCTACCTACCTATATGTTACATTTCCGTTATCTAGTACCCATAGTACAAACCTAGTTGCCTAATTTGGGTGTTATATATTGAATTTTCGGGTTTAATAAATAACGTTCTGCGATATTTATTTTACCTGAAAATTGTTTAAAAAATGAATAAAAAAAGACGAAAACCTACAACCAAGTTGAGAACCTCCTCCTTTCCTAAAGTCGGACAATAAATGCGTAGGCCTACTACGTATAGTAGTATACCCTACTTATGCATACACATTTTCAAATTTGTTTCGTTTATTTATCGTTTATTTATTTCGATATGTCATTCAAAAGCCATCCAAATCCGACTTCGCAAACCAATCACCTAACTCAAAACATTAAAGTAGATTACGTCCGAAAAAATGGCCCAACCCGATAAATAGACTGTTGCAAAAAAACCAATTCCAATTCGAACTGGGACTTTACAATTAGGTCAAATCCATAACCGAGTTCGGGTTGAAAAAGGCCGTAAATCGCGAAGTTAGTGTTTGGAAGTTAGGACCGGCAAATAACCAGTGATCGGTTAACGGGGCGGGCTTATCGCCTAGCAATGACAACGGTTAGATTACAGGCAGATACCTACCTATAAAGAGAATGAGATTCGAGTTTAATAATTGCCAAGTGAAATGTGACTTTAGCTTACTTCTGGAATTGGGTCATTGGTTGTTGGTTCGAGATGGGATTTAGACTTTAGTTGGCCCAAAACTTGACCCAAAACTGGGCCTCTACTTTAATTCTACAAACGAAAAACGAAACGAAAGAAAAAGTGTCATCCATCAGTCCTTCAAAACGGTCAGAAAATAAAATTTTCGGACGAATGGATGATAGATTTTCTTCTGGAATTTTCGTTTTCGTTTTTCGTTCGTAGAAATAAAGTATAGAGGCCCTGGGTTGAGAGGATTGGGCCAAGGCGGGGGTTTCTTTACAACAACCGCTTGTTGGTGAATGCTACGTCCCGATTTGGGTTAATTGGTCAGACTGGTGGTTAGATTAAGAAACAATTGGAAAAATCTTAGATTTACCTAGATGGTGCCTAAGAACGACTTTCGAATTTTGGTCCACACTTTTAAAAGGTGTGTGCGTGAGTAATTTTTCGAACAATTTGACTTTCCGACGTCAGAGACGAATTTGAAATGGATCACTATCAGGCAACCTTTCTCTTTCTAGTCTCTAATACAGACCAGTCCAGTTCTATGGGGGAAAACCCATATCAAGACATGATTCAAATACGTAGGCCGTTGCATCCACTAATAAATACTATTCAGAACTGTCGTCTTCCCACCATCACTTGAGACTAAAAGCATAAGAATTGCTTTCTAAATCTCCAAAAGAACCTTTTCAGACCTTTGGATCGAAATTCTATGGTCCCACTTTATGCTCTTATTTTGTAATTCATAGAGTACATAATATAAACACAAGTGTACCTACCTACATACAGGGTAACTATCTACCTTCATAAATAATAAATAATAAATAAATTCTCCGAACAACACACAGCGCCATCTAGCCCCGTGGTAAGCGACTAAGCTTGTGTTACGGTGACTAGACAACGGATATAATACTTATATTTATTTTTCTTTTGTAAATACATACATATTATACATAGAGGGACACCCAGACCAGACACAAATATTTATTTTTTAAGCATAAATACTTGCACCCGGCGGGAATCGAACCCGCAACCTCCTGCATTGCAGTCGCGCTTTCGCACGACGCGCCACCGAGGTCGTCGAACTTCAAATCATCGAAATCAAAGATCAAAACAGACAGGCAATGCCATAATTGGCAATAAAACGGCATCAAAGTGAGTTGCCGTGTAATATTTCGGTGATCGACATCGTCGAATATTGCCGAATGTCGAATTAAACAGCTGAGCCATATTAATAGCGCCGTACTATCGCCTCGATTTACGATACTATCGTTCGCTACTCGTATATAACTATGAAATTGGTAAGGTTTCGTTAATTAAGGTGCGGCTCGAGATTTGCTTTGATTTCAGGGAACGGGGGACGGAATAACACATTACCTATCCAGTAATGTTACTTTGCCTAAACAAGGCGTAGTGTTTATAAGCACAACATATTTAAATGTAACTTAAAATGTTTCATAAAAGCGAAATTCATCTTCTTCTTTTCGTATAGTGGTGTGGGTCACCTAGTGTTACAGTTGTCAGCTCGCCCTAAGGCCTCTAACTTGACCTAACGACTGCTATCGGAGATAACAACCGGGACCAACAGCTTAAAACGTGCCATTCGAAGCACGGATGAGCTCGAGTAAATGATTTTTTGACTAACAAATTACCGGTCAGCCATCCATGTAATGACCGCGCCAAGCGTTGCTTAACCCGCACGACCGTTCAAGAACGGCAGGTACAGCTAGGCTCCTCAAAGTGAAATAAAAAGATTGGGAGTTCTTTTTAGAATGTCTGTCCCATTTTGACATCCCACAATGATGATGAATAGCTATTTTGAAAATCTGAATGTGGTCATCAATTTTTGATACTGACCGTACCATCTGTAGAGATTAAATTGTAATCTATGCTCATCAATTAATTATAAGTTCGTACAAAAAATGAGTGTAATTGAGAACTTCCTCCTTTTTTGGAAGTCGATTAAAAATAAAACAAAAGTATTTTTTTTTTGACTCCGTAAAAGAACTCGCAGTAAAATAACAATAAAATCCGGTTTATTATCCGAGGCCCGCTTGCACCACTGATTAAACCACGTCGAACCGATACGTTAACGAAACTAATTCGAACCGTTTTATTGCACCGATATTGTATTTTAACTCGTGATTTTTCGTAACAGGCAATATTTTAATTGGACGCTGCCATAATAGCAGGGTTTTCGAGAGTTTATTGATAACTTTGCAATGTCGGGATTCAATTGTTTTTTGTTCCACTTTCGGTTGTAGCTAGCTACAGCAGAGGTGCAGACTGAATAAATTGGTATTCATAAAAGCGTATGCGCAATGTGCATATTCTTGGACGTGATATTTAAAAAAATGGTACCTATCTATTTATTAAACACTTCAGTCCACATCTTTTTATACAAAGTGGAAAAGGTCAGACCTTCTCGGGTCAGCAAGAAGCTCTAAGCGGTGATCCTTATCGATCGAGTTTCCTGCTGGCCTCAGCTGATGAGCGGCCAGAAATTTACCCACTAAAACATCACCGATTCCTAAGTTGCCTTAAAATCCCGCATGACCATTCAAGATTGGTAGATGCAGCTAAGCCAAGGAGGTCATCATTGTAATAAACCTATTAGTCTAGTTCTCTCAAGACTTACCTGGATATTTCCCTCTGGGCTGATTGTAGTTTAGCAGCGAGCCGCGCGGCGTCGGCCTCGGCTGCGCGAGCGCGCGCCTCCCAGTCGCCGCGCGCGCGCCGTTCCCGCTCCGCATCGCTGCGCGCCGCACCCTCGCGCTGTAACAAACAATAATATACTACTTTAGTATTTATAAAAACTGACTGTTGATAAAGACGGTCAGTAAGTCTGTCCTTCAGCTAGAAGCTAGAGGTCTGAAAAGACTTACGTTGGAAACGTTGGGCATTGATATAATGCTTAAAAGGGACAAGGATACCTTGTCATTTCTTCATACAAACTTTACAAATACAGTCGGCTGTTTCTTCCCTGGAAAAAGACATAAGAGATAATATTTTTATGCCATAAAACCTATATGCATGCACGAGTCATGAGTTATTTATGACCAAGCCCCGTTTTGATTTTTTTCATATTCAAATTTTTGTAAATGTTATTTCTATTCTAACTAGAATAGAGATAAAACCCTAGCGCTTTCAATAAATTTATACTAAACTTCAAGCATCTTCAAGTAATATTTAGCTACAAGCGCTTTTACCTACTAACTCCAGTAGAATATCTTTGAAAACTTTAACACTAAAACAATCTAACATCTTCCTAAACGAGAAGCCACACAGTCCGGAAGATGGGGAAGTTTCATCAAAGTTGGTTCAGCAGCTCATTTATCTAAGAAGCGGCATACGAGACCTGTCAATAGAGACTCGAGAACTCTGTTTGTAAGTTTATCCATTTTGTAAGTTAGGTATGAAATGAAGTCTAGTTGGAAAATATTGTGAGGAAAATATTTTATGGGAACGAAATTCTGTTGGTCGGTTGAATTGATAGAAATTCTTCAAACTAACGTAGGCTGTTTCCTTCCTGGATAAAGACATTAGAAAAAATATGTTTATGCGATAAAATCTATTTCAGCCCTGTTGTTTTTATTTCATATTGTATTTTTTCTACATTTTATTTTATACCATATCAAAAAAAAAAAGGAAAAAAGGTCGATTTATTCTTTGAATGAGAGTTATATCAAAGTTTGGTCGAATGCGCCCTCAGTAGTTTTTGCGTGAAGAAGTAACTAAACCATACTTAGAATTTTTTTTTTTAAGGAAAAATAGCATTCAAACATTTTTACTTGCGGCGAGGCTTGAACGTCGCGTCTTTGGGTCAGTACCCCAACGTCTATACCAACTAGACTACGCAAGTACCTACTCAAGTCGCAAGTGAAATTGTTTGAATGCTATTTATCCTTAAAAAAAATTCTAAATAAAATAGCCTTGAGCTACATACAAAATAAAAAGAAATTTATAAACCATACTTGTTTACTTACGTACCTAACCTTTATAATATTAGCAGTATTTATAATTAAAAAAAATTCACAAATTCAAGTAACAATCAATTAACAACACCCCGCGCTGCGTGAAACTGACGTGTTTTATCATCAGATCGGATAAAAATCCAATTTCCCGAAGAGTCCACTCGTGACGTCACACGACGTCATATGCCTAACCTTTCTGATATTATGTCGGGAGCACGTGCGTAGAACGTCACATACCCGAATTTTTATGCTCGGGAAATTGTTTTTAGATTTTTCGCGGAAAAGTTTGATTCAGTTAAAAATTGTGTGAAGGGTTGGATGAGTTTGACAGTTTCATATTTCGGAATTAGGGTTGAGGTACGACAAGGACTTTTTGCAAAAGTAGGTAAAAAAAAAATGTGTTATGTAATTATTTTTTTATTTCGTAAAATGAATACGATAGTATGAGTACCTATAAACGAGATTGATCCAACATTTTATTATTTTAACGGCTTAGCCGATTTTGGTTAAACATAGCTAAATAATAACAATTGTGCAGTTACCTTTCCAACAACAAAAACTACACCGATCAAAATCGCTTCATCATTTTGGGAGCTACGATGCCACAAACAGACAAACAAACACACAGATACCCAGACACAACAAAGGGTATTTACACCCTTATTTTTCCGTCAAGGGTTAATAAATACAACTTGTTCCAGATTCTAGAATCAAAATCATTTGAGGTTCGATCTGAAATAATTATTATCGAATGAAATCATCTTACGGCGACCTTTATCTTTCTAGTCCTTAATAGAATTCAGATCTCAAAAAACAATTCCCAAAGGAATTCAGAGCAAAACGCGTCTGAAATTATCCCATACATGCCCAAGGGGTCGAAATCGACCCCAAGTTATTTTTCTTTGAATCGACCCAGACTCGACAACTAATGTTAAATCCCAAATTTCGCATAGGTATCAAAGGCAAAAACAAATGGGCATATATGGATTATGACTCGCGCCTATACTACACGAAGTTTTGCAAGCAAATAAACTACTCCGTTAGTATTAATCCTTAGGTAAATTTATCACCAGCCACGCTACCGCCAAGTTAATGTTGCTTACGAACCGTACCTCGGCTTACCTCTAGTTTACTTACTTTACCCGCGATCTTATCACTCTTGCGGTACAGGGTAAGAGCAGAGGCGGGTTTACTCTAAGTATTCCCGAGTATGCTTAGCGTAGGTTTTAGGTTAGGTAGGTTTTCTAAATTGATAACAGATGGCGTTGAGGGTTAGATGTTTAAGTTACTAAGAAGAGGTAAAAACCAAAATACGAAGACCAACTGAACAGTAACTTATTATATGCTTAAAAAAGTAGGATTATATTGTTTTTAGGGTATCGTACCCAAAGGGTAAAAACGGGACGCTCATACTGAGACCCCGCTGTCTGTCTGTCCGTTTGTCACTAGGCTGTATCTCAAAAACCGTAATAACTGGACAGTTGTTTTTTCTTTAATATTGAGCTAGACAAATAAAATCTAAACAACGTTTTAGTGACATGGTTACATTTTTAACGGGACAGTGCACAATCTTGGTCCTAGGAGACTGACTAAGACTATTATAACATAGTCGAAACTTCAAAATAAGAAAAAAAAATGCGCGATTAAGACCCGGTAAAATAAAACTATACTTACTTATAAACTAACTTTATGTAACGTTTGTCTTTTACTGTGGCATGAAGTTTCAAAGTTAACAGACAGTGACAAACGTTAAATAAACTTAGTCATCGTTTATAAGTAAGGGGGTAAATGCTAAAGATAAATGGCTTTTCCACTACAGGTTCACCACTTTAAGCGTCTCGGAATAATCAAAGACAAAAGTTATCCCAACCCAACAGACTCAAGCTTTAATCTTAAAACTTAGACCAAACAGTTTCTTCGCAACCTTAAGTTTGATGAAGTTTTAATTGAAAATTAGTCCAGGTCGTATCTTGGCTCAGTTCATTTGGTACCGGCTACCGGTAGACTGGTGAATTAACGAAGTTTCACCTATTTTTAAGTGAAATCATTTAAGGGTTAAACCATTTAATAAGATTTTAATATTAACCGAAAAATGATTAATTCATTGAATAATTGAAATGATGATTGTTGGTGGTTAATTCCGAAAAGTTAGTTATACTGGGTGTTCCCAGGAAGGGTATTAAGCCGAAAAAGGGTTGTTCTAGACGTCTAGGCGAACAACTTTTGTTTTAAGACTTTTTTAAATTAAGAAACAGCTGATTTTAAAATTCACATAGTAATTAGGAAACCCTGGTATTAAACTTTTTAACTCAGGTTGGTGGCACAAACCTGTCAATAGATTTATTACCCTAAGTAGGAACAGTATGTCTATTTTCGATAGTCTGGCGACGAGAAAATTAAGTTTCCTTGAGGCTAGACTAGCGTGGAAAAATACGAGGAATAGGCAATTTTTATTCCTAAGCACAACTGTGCTTAGGAATAAAAATTGGCTGTGCATAGTCCCGTGATACTGGAAATATAACTATACTTCCAGTATCACGGGACTATGGAGCCCCGGACCTTTGTTAGGCGTGCGTGGACCCAAAGCCAACACGTAGAGGCCCTTTTCAATAACAATTTTATTCCCAAACTATGAAGTGGACACAAGGTCGGCGATTTGGTATCCCTGTCTGCACTATAAAAAGCAGCCAAGGACAACCACCGGATCGGATAGAACTATTGAGAAATCTACGGATGAAAACAACATGGGAACATATAATAGTGATGTGATGGTAGTGGATTAGCTACTGGGGGAACTATGGTGATTATAGCGCCTGCTGTAACAATGTCTAGTCTAAGTACGGTTATTATTATTATTTATTAGTGGCCTACTATCTACTAATACCAATCGTTCAAACTTGGCGATAGATGTCACGATAAAATTGATTTGATAGGGATCTTCTAACGTTTCCTAGAATTGTTTTTGTACCGAGATTTCTATGAAGTGTGAGATTTTCGATAGAGATTTATCTAAGAGAAGAATAAGCGCCCACTGTACAGAATCACAGCTACATTATGCACTGGATGCTTATGACTTGGTTATGCAAGAACTACTGAACCGATTGCGATGAAGCTTTGTTTGTAGTTTCAAAATCAAAATCAAAGTACGTTTATTGATTCGGATATTTGCAAGATATCTTTTAGAAATGTCAGTTATTATATCTTATCTATTGTGTCTTCGGAACGCGACCTCCAATGAGAAGAAGATACAAGAAACTCATGGGGTTTTTTTTTGTATTTTCTAAGCTATTGCATAGCACTTGTCGCGGGCTTTGGGCTTTATTAATTTATAAATTTCTTGATTATGTAGCCACATAATCAAGAAATTTCGTAACGAAAATAAAACCTAACACCCCCATTTTTCTCAACAATTAGGGATAAGTCGGTTATATTGGACCCCTTTTTACTTAAACTTTTATCAATTTTTAAAGTCGGTTAAAAAAAAAAAAGAAAGTAGACAGAAGACAGGCTATGTCAAGTGGGGTGTCGTTGAATAGATAGATATTTGAAAATGTCCTGATCTTTTACCGTCCGAAACGGGACTTAAACGACTTAAGCTGCACAGCTAGTAGATATAATAAAAATAGAGTTTCTTTGTAAAACTAATTTGAAAACAAATTAAGACAAGCGTCCCAAATAAAGCTGAACCCAAGAATAACTCACAAATTATCTTTGTAAGTCAACCGCGAGTTTCTCGGCATATCTCATTAGTGCCTGACAGAGATGTAAGAAAGGAAATGTTTCGCTTATTTTACGTCTATTTCCGTGTGTTTCTTTAAGATTTTAATTAATTCATGCATTTACGGGTTCATTAAGTTTCGGTTAAAAAAATGTTGTTGTGACAAAATATTTATATATGACTTTGAAATGGAGACGTTTGGACAAGACTGCTTCGGTTTCATGTTCAAATAAAATAAAATTTGAATATGTGACATTCATTATTCATTAACCGTTCATGGTTCGCGTTTCCCGTTACCAATTTTTATTTTATTTATATTGTACACAAGAAACATTAAAACAAATAAATACAAGTGAGTCTAACCCTTTTGAGAGTTCTCTACCGACAGACCTCAAGGGAAAGGAAATAATATAGTGGAAGGTAACAAACTATCTCGTTGGTGTACGGTTTCTGCTGTAACATTTGTTACTGTATTTATTCCTCGAAATAATTTCAAGACCACTAAGCCCCCGGTACTCCATAACTGTCTACCTAAGAACAGAAACTTCACACCTGTCAAGCTGTCACCTGTCAGCTGTCAAGTTGACAGCAGGGGCGGTGCCCTTGAGGCGGGAAACTGTAAATAAATGTTTGTACTATCGAGTACTTCTGTAATCGTGCGAGTAAACAGCTTTTGATGTAAGTTGACATTTTGTTTTTTCTTGCTAAGAGGGTGGTTTATTTGTAAACTTAGTTCGAATAGGGTGTTGTATTACGCACGGTTTGAGTGATTGTAGCAATTGGATATTTTCCAACTGTGTTTTCAAAATAGGCGCTATATGTACCTACCTTCTATATAGACGATAATCTTTTACTATATAATAAAAGAAAATCGTATTAGTTAGGTACACTATTTCTTAAACTCAAGAATGGCTGAACCGATTTGGCTGAAAATTGGTGGGGAGGTAGATAAGAACCAGGAGACCGACATAGAATACATTTTTTTTGCCTCTAAGGCGGAACAAAGTTCGCTGGGTCAGCTAGTATGAATAAAGAATCTGGGCGTTTTCCATAAGGAGCTTTATAATTGGGCGTGATTTTAAAACGTGATTGTAAGACGCGGGTTTTCTAGTTTTCCTTTACCGTAAGAGCGAGATAAGTCTAACATCGCATATAGAAACGGGAAAATCTTGGAAAACCTTGTACCAACATTATGTATAGGACCATAGAACTGGACTGGCTTCTATTAAAGAGTAGAAAGAAAAAAGATCGTATGATAGTAATCCATTTTAAATTCGTCTCTGACGGACGAGCTTCACCAGTTCCAAAGTCAAACTGTTCGGAAAGTTACTCACACACCTTTATAAAAGATGGATCAAAATTCGAACGTTGTTGTTAGAATACCCACCATCTAGGTAATCTAACCTTTAACGAAAAATAGCATTCGAACAAACAAATACAAACACATTTACACATCCAATCATAAACATTCCTGTAATCAACAACAACTTTGCAAACGTTTACCGACCAAACAGTCCAACGCAAGTACCCTGCCATCCACCAAATGTACGCGAGATGAAAACAGCTCTATTTCGAACGGAAACTAGTAATTTTAAGCTCATTTCTGGGCCGGCGATCAATCAGTGATGCCTGCTGTAGCGACGGACAGACCGACATTATCACCGAGGGCTAAACTTTCTCAAAATCCGACTCTATTTAGTGAGAAAGTAGAGTTCAAAATGGATCGAAGCGCTAGCTGTGTAGGTATATAAAGTAGTGAAAACTATAATTTCAGTGGTTTCAACGTTTTGGAATTCACAGAAATATGGATGTTGTAGCTACTGTTACAGTTGTGTGGCCTGCTGTAATTAGTTTTTGTTGTTTTAGTTAACTTTGGACAATTTGTGTTTGTTGAAAATTTGTTGGAACTAATTTTGGTACTGTGTACCTACTTCCCTACTTACTTAGACAACGGCTAAAATCATAGAGATACATTTTTCATCTTCTTCTTTTCTTAAAGTGGTGTGGCTCACTTGGTTTAATTATTTCAGGCTATGATGTGAAGTTTCGGTTATTTATACATATTTGACGGTTTTTTCTTCAAAAATATGTGCCAAATCATAGTCTACAATTAAAAAACTAAGTATAGTGTTATAGCCTTATTAATAAACGTGGGGGAAGGTCGGTGTAGTTTTACGACATTTTATTTCTGTCTGTCAACTTTGAAAGTTCTTGGCTCGGAAGAAGACAAAGCATGTTATCACTACTCCGACCTTACTTCACGTTTATTAATAAGGTTATTAGAGTTTTGCGTGAAGGAGTAAAAAACATAGGTAGGTTCTCGTTTACTTACTTACCATATTTATAATAATATTGTTAAGAGATCAGTTATTTTATTAAATCTCTAACAGTCAGTTGATTGATAAATAAGGCTTTTTTTCCTTTTTACAATAACACCAGGATTTACATTTCAAGAGTAGGCGAGTACTTCAAACGTCATCCATCAATGTCTTTCTTTCATAAAATAATATTTCATGAACGTATCTGCATTCAGCGCTTTTGTTCCTCTGTCATTTTGATTTCATATTGCTTTTTGAGCTTTTAAAATATACCGTCAAAAGATTTTTGCTTGGCTATAGGTATTTCAATATAAAAAAATGTAATTTATTATGTAAGTTCATTGTATGACTTACCTTTATTGTTTACTTATTTATTAGGTTTTTCAGCTGATTAAATTAGGTGCTTTCTTGATTTCAGCCTAGCGGCCTAGCGTGGCAAAGCAGTCAAACGCGTTGGTTCGAATTACCAGTAGTCGCGGGTTCGAATCCCCCAGGTACTAGAATTTTGAAAGCATTTATTTTTCGCTATTTTAAAATAATTAAAAAGTGGAGTTTTACAACATCTTTTTAGACAAACTTTTAAAATTCTCGCAATTTGTTAACATAGTTACATTACGAGTCTTAATCGCGTTAATAATAATAATCTTAATCTTTGTCTCGTTTGTCTATACTTCTTTTAATACTAATATTATAAAGAGGAAAGATTTGTATTTGTGTGTGTGTGTGTGTGTTTGTGCGCGTCTGTATGTTTGTTACGAATAAACTCAAAAACCACTAAACCGATTTCAAAAATTCTTTCACCATTAGAAAGTTACATTCACCCTGAGTAACATTGATCGCGATATTTCCACGAGATCGGGACATAATTTTGTTACAATTTCTACTTAATACCAGCCTACCGGGTTTGCCCGTTTCCTCCAACAACGCTAAACTACAAGCGTTAAACAGCATCCTATACAAACGCACCTAAATTTGCATCTACAGATTTGCAATATTAGCCAAATATTTGTGTTCACTATTTATTTGTGTGCCTTGTTCGTTCACCCTTGCAGCTCCCGTCCTTTGAGGGGTCCTAACTCGTAAGTAAACTGAGGAACTTGGCGAATATTACAACTGAATGGTTCGGGGGAACTTACTCTTGTTTGAGGATTTTAAACTGAGGCGAAGTCTTTAATGTTATTTGTTAAGTTACAAACGGTAAATGGCTATAGTGAGTAAAAAAGCTGAAGATCTTAGGACATGGACGAGCTTTCAAAATGCTTACAAGCTTCATATTATCTGCATCATCAATTACCTAAGGATATTTTTTAAATACCTGTTTTTATTATGGAGTAGAAGAGTCCCACGGTTTCACCCGCGTAAGTACCGATTCGGTGGGAATATGGGGATCAAAAGTAGCCTATGTTACTCCTCGATAATGTAGATTTCTTTTGTTAAAAGATTTTTTGAAATCGGTTTAGTAGTTTTTGAGTTTATTCATTACAAACATACAAAGACACACACAAAAATACAAATCTTTCTTCTTTAAAATATTAGTGTAGATAGGCCAGCGTTTGACCAATATCACACCTGATGGTAAGTGTAGATGCAGTCTAAGGTGAAGCACGCTGACGATTTTTTCTAATATCTTTATCCAGGAATGACAGTCGACTACGTTTGTTAAAAGTTTGTATGAAGAAAAAAGTACGTACGACCTAATGAACATCATCAAGAATACTCGTAAATCATTCCCACGATGACGTCATAGCACACAATTCTACGATTGGCCGAAACGATGCCACGTGACCGACACGTGTCAATCCAACCAAATTAGTAAGAGGGAGCCACCAGTCTCTTATTGAATCCTATGTCAAACGCTTACAAAATGAATGAATAGAATTTGCAATCGTTTGTAGTCTAACCAAGTTATCTATTCAATTGACAGTGGCGCTACCATCTATGCAATGTCATTAATTAGCCTTAAGAAATTTAGTTCTGAAAACATCCGTTGGAACTGTTAATGCTATTTTGACGTGTGTTCCATATTTTAATCCATGCTCGTTTGAAATTGGAATAGAAATTCGAAGCACATTTTCACTGATGCCAATTTTGCGTTAGGTGAATTTTAACTGTATGTCGTTAAGCATAAAGTTAAGTTTTGAATGTAGAAAGCTTTTTGCAGAAGTTGTATGGTGAAAATTAAGCTCAATGAACGTTTTAGTAGTACAGTATCGCGCGTGGCGTGCCAACTATTACGTAAACTGTGGTGCAGTTAATTGGTAACTGTTATAAATACCTACTATGTTCATTTCCCTTGCGTTTCTTGAGTATTTTTTATATAAAGTTAAACGCTTTTTAAGTGATATTACTTAATTATGAAATTGTAGTCTGAAGTTAACTGAGCATAGGTAATAAAGAAGCAAGTACATTGGAATAATACAGTCGGTTTGATTCACCTCGACTGGTTTAGTGGCTGCACCAGCTTACTGATCGGAGCACCGTCGATTTCAGTCTGTGGCAGATGCTTCCTACCAGACAATTGCAATAGCCACTTTTATCCTTCTAATATTATTAACTATTAAAAAACGATTTCGATAAAACTTAAAATATATAGATATAGAAAATAGCCAAAAACCGTTATTTCAGGTTTTCAGCTATCGATATTCTAAGTTATATCGCAATCGGTTCAGTAGTTTTGGCGTGAAGGAGTATCAAACGTAGCCGTGTCACTTGGGTATTAATAAGTTCCGTCCGCCCCTGCCTGCTTGACGCAGCGTCCTACGTGGGCGATCGGATGCGAACGCGATGCGGCGCGATGCGGCGCGGAAACAAGGAACAGTCGAGAATCGCGCCGCATCGCACTTTACGTGCATTTGGTCACGTAGGACACTTCAATAGCTATCGACTGTTCGTTGTTTCCGCACCGCACCGCACCGGATCGGATCGCTTCGCAATCGCGTTCGCATCCAATCGTCCACGTAGTACGCTGCGTTAGACTTCTATCGCTAGTAGTAGGTACTAGTCTATTAGATACTTACCCTATTTCAGAATCTCATATCAAGAAAGTAAACAAAGGCAAATAAAGAGCTGTGACTTTCAAATAAATGTATGAAATTTTTGTTTACATTTTTGGTCTGCGATTCTGAAGTAGAGTATAGATGAGCTTGTGTAATGGTTTTTAACAGCCTGCTTTTTGCAGGTGGGTTTTTTATAAGGTTTTTTTTACTTCATTAGTCCCATGGATAGAGAGTTATTCGCAAATTTATCGAAGAAAATTAACTATAGTGGTATGTTAAATAGCAACCTACTTTAGTCTTAAATAAGTAATCCTTCTTTCCATAAAATCAATATCGACTGCAACATAAGGCGTCCAATATTGGATTAAAGTAAGCAGATTATTCAAGGGTCGTGAGTTCGATCCCGGCTCTAGTGCATTGTGACATACATAATTGCTTACTGAATTATTTATATCTATAATCTTGAGTGTTATGGTATAAGTAATCTAGGAGAGATAATACTGAACTGAGGCATGAGGGTTCGGTTTTGGCTGGCACCGGGCTCGGTTAATATTTTAACTCACATTATTAGCTATCTTACGGCCGAATACAGAAATGCTACTCAAAATTTGAGTTCTACTTAAACAACTAAGCACCTAACAAATTCAAAATTCCCATATTTTTTTTAAATTTAGAAGCTACTCAATTATTTTTGTACGCTTCAAATTTTAAAAGTGGCGTTTCTGTATTTGGCTGTTGATCTTATTTGTATTACATTATTTAACTATATGCCTTGGCCTGGTCGGAAGACCAGCGCTGTGGCTTTAGTATGTTTACTGGCCACAGCTTTTTGCTGAGGCGGACCCATTAGGGTTCGCACACCGCTTCCTGGAGATGTCTTTGTTAAAATTTGATCGCCTTATTAATAAACGTGGAGTAAGGTCGGAGTCGTGAGAACATGCTTTGTCTTTTTCCGTGACATGAACTTTCAAAGTTGACAGACAGAATTAAAAAGTGGAAAAATTATTACGACCTTACTCCACGTTTATTAATCTAATATATAAAATTTCCATGTCACAATGTTAGTTACCGTACTCCTCCGAAACGGCTTCACCGATCTCCACCAAACTCCACATACGCATTCAGTAGGTCTGAGAATCGGCTACTATCTATAATTTATAAGGCAAAACAACGTTTGCCGGGTCAGCTAGTAAGGCTATAAAAGTCGACAGGCAGAAACAAAAAGTGGTAAAACTCCTCCGAATTTACACGTTTATTAAAGGGCTTGAATGTATTGTAAAATTGTTTGTATTTATTTACTTTTGTTTCTGTTATCTTCTGTATTTGTTGCTGTGTGTACTTATTTTCTTTCTATATTTGGCTTTATATCAAAAAAGTTAGGCACTGTGACATTTTTATAACAACCATGCCCAAAGAACCTCAAAACGATGGTAAAAAAGCGTAAAAGAGGGATCGCATGTTACCACCCGATTCAACCAAGCATCAATGCAGATTAAACATTCACTTTTTTACTGTTTCTGTGCAATTTGCTAAGTGTTCCGACCTCATAAGTTACGCTTGTAATTAGGTATTTATACTACCTCTTTTTAACTTGGAGTTTAAACGATAAGGTGGAATACGTCCTGGTGAATGTAGTTTTGACATGTGAAGTTAAGTAATGCTCGTAGTTGAATGTGTATTATGATGTTAGTTAATGTAAAATTCTAACTAGAGCCATTGTGTTAAAATATAGGCCTGCCGCAAACTCGCCATGTGGCGTGGCTAAAAATTAGTCATGAAGGCAAAAGATGTCGTGTGGCCACGCGAACAGACATAAACAATGAAGAGTATCATTTTTAGGGTTCCGTACGTAAACAATTAAGAGTATAATTTTAGGGTTTAGTCCCGTTTTTACCCTTTGGCTACGGGACCCTTACAATAACACTTTATTGTCTATCTGTCTGTCTGTCTTTATGTTTTTAGTATCAATAAACAAAAAAAAACAAATAACTTATGACACATTATAATTACTTGACATTGGCGCCCTAGATGGAAGAAAAAAAAACTTACATTAAAAAAAAAGATAGATCTAAACTTTTCGCTCCGACGCACTGTGAACATCAATTAGTTTATCCAAAGAGAGGCTATTGTCTATGTCAGGATGGTCGTCGTTAAAAACAGCCATCGAACCGAGCTGGGAGCCAACTCGCGTTGTTTAAGCCACTCTCAAACTTTGGATTATGTAGTGGTTGCAAAAAAGTGAAAATAAAAAATTATATATTTTAAGTGGCAGTGACAACTCCATACTCATAACTAAGACACGAATAGGGACCTAAACTACTTCTCGAATATTTTATCAGCAAGGCGGCGGGGAACGGTAGGCGCGAGCGCAGACGCCTTGCCCAGCTGCTAGACTACAATTTGCAACTTGCGGCACAAAATTCTGTACAAAATTAAGATTTTTCTCGCTCCTCCCCTTGATCTATTTCAACCGAAGCTATGTAGAGAGGTGTGGAAATAGCTGGTTGATTCAAAACACATCTTGTCTCGTCAACTTTTCGCGTCGCTTTGAGTAAATTCTATATCAGTAGCTTACGTTGAAAATTTTAAATTACAAAAACTAGATCGCGTTGTTTTTGGCAAATGGGTTACACCGGCCGTGTTCACGAGAAGACTCAATCCACAAATAGATCTATCGATCTAATAGTTTAAAAAGTGTGTCACAATAACTACTTGGTCAACCAAAATGAATATCACTTTTCGACTGGTTATTTGAAAGGACCAACCTCACCCACAAAATCCGATTAAATTCTTATTAAAATTATAAATTCATGGTCGTTTTTTGCGCACCATACTTTCACCCAAGGGATTATAACCCCTGGACTAGCTGTGGATTCTTAGCAAATAGTGTACAGTCTCCTCAACCGTCGGCATTTACTCCGGATTTCGTCGAGCCGATGTTTCTTGAATAAACACAACGGAGCATTAGTGGACGGTTTTTTTTTGGTCATTTTCCGAATTTATGTAGTTTCTTACTATTTAGGTATGTAAACAATGATCTTATGAGTAGGTACTTACGGGTAATTTAAATATGGGGAACTGCATATTTTTTATTTAATTAAAATTCTTGCATATTTTTATAATTCAACTTTTTTCCGGTTTTATTTAACTCAAAATTGCGTTATTTTTATTATTTTATTGCCTTACGTTTTTAGGTCTTTACAGACGTCTTACTCAGCGGTAGGTAGTAAATGAGTTTAATTTCAATCAGAAGAAAAAACAATTTTCATACTTTTTCCAAAATTCAATGACTCCGTCGACGCAGGATTTCAATTCAATTCTGTTGCTGTATACCTACTTTGATATGCGTACAGATTTTTTTTTAAACGAGTGAACTAGTCTGAGAAAATCTGAACGTAGGCTAGTCGCCGTCTGCCATTTATAAGTGTTGTGTTATATAAACATTGTTACAGCATGCCTACATATTTCAAGACAAAAATCAGATCAATTTAATATTATAATATCTTCTTTTTTTGATGATTTAAGAAAAACTTCGATTTTACATTATCAACTAAAGGAATTTACAGTTACTAAAATAAACACCAAAACCCTTTATTACCATAGCAGATAGATAGAGTATAAAATAGTAATAAATCTGTGTAGGCCGCATCATTGGGGTGGTACCGATTTACATGTTGGACACACATAAAACTGTCGACAATATATCTAACGTACGAACGGAAAGACAAATGGACAATTTCGGTATAGGTAGGTAAGTACGTCGACAAAAATGGCGGCGTTACCTAAACTTTGTTTGTGGAGATGGATATTTTTAGAGGTATTTTGAACGTAGGTAATTCTTTAGGTAGGTCGTAGGTCTTTAGGGTTCCGTACCCTAAGGGTAAAAACGGGACCCTCAAGGGACAGCTAGCGGATTCTCAGTAATCTGAGACTCCGCTAGCTGTCCGTCTGTCACCAGTATTTATATCGTAAACCGTGATAGCTAGACAGTTGAAATTTTCACAGATGATGTATTTCTGTAGTCGCTATAACAACAAATACTATTTGCTTTCATTGACCAAAGAACTGCTTTGGAAACCTTGCCCTACTTTAGTCAAAGATTGGTATGGCAAGGTCATTTGAAAAGAAATGCAGCTCCTATGGGCTTCCTCAATTTGTGCTTTTCTTTTGAAATGTTTCGTTTGACATGAAAAGTACTCGTAGGCTAAGCAAAAGTTGCTGTATGCAATGTCCTGCATTTTTTGTTTATTTTTTTTTGCCCCTATTAAATCAATTTACTCGTAAATATACTCTACGTAGGACAATCGTTATGGTGAATTGGGGGGTTCAAAACCGGTCAATACAAAACATTTCGAATAACCTGCAATTTTAAAATATCAACCCCAAAAACCTAAAATTAAAAAAAAGATAACGCAAACAAACAGATTTCTTCTCAAATTGACATAAAAGTACAATTAAAAAGTTTTCCAACAAAAATGTAAAAATAAAAATGGTAAACAGGAAGCGATATCAAAGGAAATCGTCGTTTCTGTAACTTGTGCACGTTCGCGAGACTATTTGCCTGTTTGTATTTCATAAAGGGTGTATTTTATATCTAGCCCGGTAGAATAACGTATATTATTTTCAGATTTGGAAGGTGGAAATCTTTAGGTTAGGTACCTTTAGATGGTGGGTATTCTAACAGCGCCGTTCGAATTTTGATCCAGTTTTTCTAAAGGTCGTATTATTAATTATTAGCTTAGATTAAAACAAAAAACTAAAGACACGGTACCTAGTCACGGCAAATGAGACGATAAAACTGCGTCTAGCTGACGCACTAGCCTCAGTTGTCTGTCTCACTGCGATTATCTTTTTGAAATCCATCAGAATGCCTTCTTGCTCATTTTACAAATGTCTTAATCATTCAGGGAGACAAAAAAAAAACATTTCACGCGTAATTATTCAAATAATCAAAATACCTACACATATTAAAATCAATTTTAAAATACAAATGTTTTTAAACACAATTATTTTATGAAAATGCATTTAGTTGTTCCTAGCTAATTTTTAGGGTTCCGTACCCAAAGGTAAAAACGGGACCCTATTACTGAGACTTCGCTGTCTGTCTGTCTGTCCGTCTGTCCGTCTGTCCGTCCGTCCGTCCGTCCGTCCGTCCGTCCGTCCGTCCGTCTGTCCGTCTGTCCGTCTGTCCGTCTGTCCGTCTGTCCGTCTGTCACCAGGCTGTATCTCATGAACCGTAATAGCTAGAAGGTTGAAATTTTCACAAAAGATGTATTTCGGTTGCCGCTACAACAACAAATACTAAAAACAAAATAAAACAATTATTTTAAAGGGGCTCCCATACAACAAACGTGTTTCAAAAACTACAAAGGAATTCTAGTAGGTACGATGTGAGGTCGCTTCTGATTGGTCAAGTCAAATCGAGTTGGTCATGGAATTCAAAATGGCTGCCCTATCTGTCAAATATACGAGTCTGCCTTCACTGACCAAAGAGTTTCAAGTTTCAGATTTTCTTTGAATCAAAGTTGTTGTGAACCATTTTAGGGTTCCGTACCCAATTGTGATAGTGGTACGGAACCCTTCGTGCGCGAGTTTCGCACTTGGCCGGGTTTTTATTCGAATACGCAATGTTAGAATATACCGTATCTACTCTTGTTTGTTTTCATCTAAGTTTATCAGTCCCCTCGTGATCCAGACCATTGTAACATGGTTGAATAAATAATAATACGCGATAAAGACCCGGGAAAATGTAACTATGTTAACAAATCATGTGAATTTAAAAAGTTTATTATGTGTGTGAGCAATTTCCCGATCAGTTTGAATTTGGGACTGGCGATGCTCGTCCGTTAGAGACGAGTTTGACTTTGGAACTGGTGAAGCTCGTCCGTCAGAGACGAGTTAGAAATTGATCACTCACTATAAGGCGACCCTTCTTCTTCTAGTCTCTAATGGAGACCAGCCTAGTTCTATGGTGGACGTCATTAAGGCCCGGTAAGGGGGAGTTTTCCTTAAAAAAAAACAGTTTTATAATGCAAAATCGTAGTGCAAAATACAAAAACAAAATGGCCGAAAATTTTAGAATTCATAACCAAATATTTCTTCAAAATTTCACCATCAAAATATTTGTAACAATCAAAGGGTTTTCGTAGAAATTACAACAAATTTTTAATTAAAATTGCTTTTAACGAGACAAACATCGAAACGAATGGACGAACGAAATTACAAGTTTTGTCAACAAATATTTGGAAGGAAGTGCTTAATTCAATAAAATTGTAAGTAAACAGTTTGGCCAGTTGTTTATTATCGATTTTTGCCACCCTCTGCTGGACGTATAATGAAATGAGTGCAAAAGAGATGAATTCAATTTATTATCAGCTGGTTTAGGTACCCCAAGTAAGTATCGCGATTTCAGCTAGTGTTTTGGGATAGGTACCTAAAACAGCTGATAATGAATTGTATTTTTGCACTCATTTCATTATTCGTGCAGCAAAGGGTTGAAAAAATCGATAATAAACAGCTAGCCATTTGGGGTAGATATTTGGGTAGAACTGTCAAAATTAAATTTGTTTTGCTACAAGTTTTATTTGCAAAGACTTTACAAACTGCTTGAGTTTATTACACTAAGTTTGGGATTAAAAACTCAAGAACACACTTTTTAAACTTACACGATTTCCGTCCATCATTATTATTAGACACGGGTCTAGATCGCGTTAAAAATAATCATTTTTTTTTTTCCCTATACTGAAAAACTGAAAATCCATGTCGGGCGCATCGAAAATTGTTGATTATTTCATGATGGAATGTCGTAGAACTTTTTTTTGTGTACAGATTGTAGGCGACACAGATTGTTTCCGATATTTTAGTGCAGTTTCCATACAAATATGTCGAAACGTATTGAAGCCTATCGACATTTTAGCCAAATCAGACATTTTTTGTCTAAAATTTGGATAGGCTTTGCACCAATAGGAGGTTCTTGTCTTAAAACTACACCAAAATGTAGGAAACAATAATGTCACCTACAATCTGTGCACAAAAAAAAGTTCTACGACATTCCGTCATGAAATAATCAACAATTTACGATGAGCCCGACGGGGATTTTCAGTTTAAAGGTAGTTGGCGTTGATACTCCTCTTAATTACCTCGACGTTTCGGCAAACGGGTTATACCGGCCGTGGTCCCGAGAAGACTGCAAAACAATGATTATTTTTAACGCTATCTAGACCCGTGTCTAATAATAATGAAAAACTCAAGAAATTCCCAAGGTGGGCCCTGAGGTCCTGAGCAAAGAATACTTTGTACTATTTTCGTTGTCGTTGAATCTCAATCGCAAGTACTTATGTACATACTCCTTTTTAAATCAATTTTGTAAACACAAGGTTTACAACTTATCTCTCATGGACTTGTGTATTGCGGAATATATAATTTATCTATCTATCTACCTACATATCGATTGCGAAAGTTTTAAATCAACCACCCATCATTATAGCAGCTTATTTTCGCATTCCTCAAATAACCACTGGTGACTACCATTACGTTAGATCGTTGGACGTACTTCCCCACATAGCACCCTAACACCGGCACCCCACAAAAACAAGGGTGGATTTGCAGAATTAAATAAAAAATGCACCTTACTGGACAATAGCGTCAAGACTATTCGGTTTTTTGAAACAGCGATTTTTCCTAATAGCATTATTAGAAGGAACTAGGGGAAATGTGACCACTTCTTGTGGCAGTTGATTCTATTACAGTGACAATTCACCCAATAAATATGTTTTCCTACATTTTTATTATAAGATTGAGGCAGTAAAATGTATATTGATCTCGATTTTCGGTAAGAAACGAACTTTGAACGATATAACAAAATTTTATGTAAGCGCTATTAGTTTCAGATAATTCGTTCGTATAAAAATGTAGGACTATTTTAGCTTTATCATTTGAGAGAGCCCTTCGGATTTATGATTATGACATAGTTTTATTTGCAATCGTTTTGTGATCAAAGAGGAAATAAGTAAAGCTTATGCTGGGCGTTGTTCACACCAGCGCGGGCGGCGGCGCGGCGAAGTAACATACGAACAATTTATAATACCGATTGCGATGGTGTATTATCTACATATCCAGATAGCTGGAGATCTAGATTACCACATAGACTTTATTTACTTTGAAACCAAGGAGCGCATGTTTTTGGTCAAAATTAACCTGATTTTGATTTTCAAGTGTTCCCTACACTGGAAGCTTCATCTCAATGTTGTATTTATTTATGTGTAAATAGAAAAATACAAGCCAGTAACCTGCAATGGTAACCGGTTACCTCAGTGCCTCAATCGCAAAAACGAAGAAGTGCAATCCTTAATTTCTTCTCGGCAGGACATGCACCTGTGGTGCAATTGATTAGTGCAAAACAACGGTTTTGTAAGGTTGCAGGTTAAGTTTTCAAGTTCTGTCGGGTGCAAAATTTTGGAAAGCATTTAAAAACAACTAAAATTAACCTGCCTAAGAGGTTTGTCTTTTGAAGGTATAGAGAGATTTCCTGCTAAAACAAACTTTAGAAGATGTTCCTTAGGAAATCTAGAATCCCAGTTCAAGACTCACTTACATAACTTCCTCTAAAGCAGTTAGCCTATTCCCAGCCAGTAAATCCACGATTTAGTCTCGTCTCTGGCAACACCAACATCGTTATCCCTATATTGTAGTGTTGTGTTGCCATGCCTAATGGCGCAGTTTGCATGAAAAATATTTATTTTGTAATTTATTTTTATGTTTTCCTGTTGAGATTTTTTTGCTTATTTAATTGCTTGTATTTTTCTGTAATAGTCGTTGAGTGTCTGTTTTTTATTTATTCTTTATTTTCTAGTTGTAAGTGTTTTGCGGAATGTCTGGTTGGTGAATTTAGTTGTTTGTTGTAAGTTGTTCTTGTAAATGCTTTTTTTTTGGTCTTGAATTTAAGTATTTCATTCTTTTCATCCGAGCGATATTCCCGGTTGCATCCCTCTCGAGAGCCCGGGGTCCGTTAAGCCCCTAATTGTTTTTTTTATTTAGGGTCGATGCAGTCAGTAAGTCATCATTAACCACACCTTCTGCAATTGGATTTGGTAATCTTTTTACGGCCGGCCGTCTGCCTGACACCAACCGTCTCCCTAAGAGGGAAGAGGGCATCAAGCATCAAGCAGTTTATCCGCCACCATGCCGGGAGAACTTAAGGTTTGCTAATCTCCCTCAGATTCCTTAGTCGCCTTTTACGTCACCCTTTGGAATTCCAAAGAGTGACGTCTTACTGAATGGTTTATTTAATTTAATTTTGCTAGTAGTATTTGTATGATGTGTTATTAAGAGATCTTGTGTAAATTGTGAAGTATATACCTACTTTAATAAATGTAAATGAAAAATGTTAATAAACTATTGCGTAAGAGTGAAAAAGTACAATTAAAAAAAAAAACAATAATAGGTACTCAATTCCCCTTTATAAAATATTAACTAAGTACATTTGATTGATCTATTTCCACTAAGCTAAAATTACGTAACACTAAGCCAAAATAACTTATCCGTCTTTCATTAAGACGATACCACCGCTCAGTCCTCGCCCCCGCCCTATCACTTGCATCATTCATCACTTTTGATCAAGCAATTTGCGAGATTGTTCCGTCATAGGTTGTTAACACATCATACGTCTTGGTTCCGTATAATTCGTCATGATGCCACGTGCTTTTTGACACTTTTGACGTATTAAGTTTTTTTTTCTTTTTGATGGCTCGGCATTGAAGTTTATAGACAATGGAAGCTGATGATTTTGTAATTTTATTTGTTTGACATTGACAAATATGTTTTACTGGCTGCACCCCGGTCCTGCGGGAATATCGGGACAAAAAGTAGAGTATGTGTTAATCCAGTTCTCAAGCTATCTGCATGCCAAGTTTCATCGCAATCGATTCAGTAGTTTTTGCGTGATTGAAATACAAATAAATGTTAGCATTTTTTACGGAGCACGACATTTGGCCAGTAATTGCAACTGGCTTGTCTCGAAAAGAATCCAGGAGAAATATCGAGCTCTGTAGAAAACGTAGTAGGTACATACTATAAAAAAATATAATAGTACCTAGTTATTTAAAAGTTGAAATGCTTTAAATAATCTTTGTCCTCTGAGACGCTACAAGTCTGCTACATCTTAGACCACATCATGGCCTTTTGATACGATGTACCACGAGATGGAATGCTCACTCATAAAACATAAAAGGACGTGAATTGACTAAATCAGCAGACAAATAATAAACAAAAAATAAAAGACATGGCGCCGTCCGACCAATCCCATTCGAGAACGACCGCGACAACTTCCGGGAGGAGCGCGGGAAAATTCAATATCCGTTCCAATACGCAGTATTAGATTACAGGATTACAGGCGACTGGATTATCCTGATCTCCCCTTGACTTCGCATTTTTACTGTAAAAATGCACGTTTAAAGACTACACTAGTATAAAGTAATTGTAATATTTCTAGAAAAACATTACACGGAGAAATTAATCATAAAACAAATCTCCCGTGACAGGATTCGATCCTATGCCCCTCGCTTGCCGGGCAAGTGCGATAACCAATGCGCACAATATTTCTAGTAAATGCCTTGAGCAATAAAACATAAGAAATATGTGGGTATAGTTATAGTGTGACTTAACGTGATTTGTAACTTATGATTTTTCTAAATTTTATGTCTATTCTATTTAAATTTAAAAAAAAAACAAAACGTAAGGCCTGGGACATACCTAGGTTTTATGGCATCAAACATAACTGCTCTAATTTCTTTATCCAAGGAAGAAACAGTCGACTACGTTTGTACGGAGAAAGAGTAGGTAGACTTTCCTCTTAACTAATGGCTCAACCAGTCGTGTGTCACATGTCGTACATAATTGGTAATAGTAAACTGGATGAGATCAAAACGTCACCCGTCCAATAAAACGCCAAGAAGTGTCGATGACTTAGGCGCCGTGCCACCCGCCTAAATATTTGGGGGTGGCGGCGGGCGGTCTGTCTGTTTATTTGTACCCGTAAGTGTGAGCCAGCCTTGTTTAGAGGAAGTTTAAGTTTTGCATTACATCCGCTAGAGGCGCTTTTTGACTTTAAATAATTAGGTTTAATTGTTTACGCCTAATTTTATACGTCCTTTCCCTATTATTAAAAAACGGATTCTACTGTACCTACCTATAATATGTCTTACTCTACCAATTCGTACAATAAGATACCTACCTACATAATTTCTTATGTTTTATTGCTCAAGGCGTTTACTAGAAATATTGTGCGCAGTGGTTATAGCACTTGCCCGGCAAGCGAGAGGCATAGGATCGAATCCTGTCACGGGAGAATTTTTGATGATGCATTTTTCCGTGTTATTTTTTACGAGACAATAGCGTTTGCTATATAAAAAACTAACTAGGGTTAGCCTGAGTTTGTCGTGTAGCAAACGTTAATCTCGTTGCCATGAACGCAATATATCGACGGTTGACATTTCAAATGTCGTAAGGGCACTGAAATAAAACTTAGAAGTACCTACGCTGGAATTGGTATACCATACAAAATGACATTAGATCTTTGTGCCGATTTGATTAGCGCCATGTTGCGCTGTTGTCGCATTTTCTATTGAAAGTGATAATGACTGTCCACGGAACTATTAGTTCCACGGACACCAACTACCAACAATCACTTTCAATAGAAAATGCGAGACAACAGCGCAACAGGGCGCTAATCAAATTGGCATAAAATTCAGTGCGCTATGACCTGTCCAGCGACTTCTACCATGGAGGTCAGTGCGTAAGGGACAATTGAGTAAATTGATTTTTTGGATGTTTTTTATCGATCTGTATTATTGAAATTTTGATATCTCTTCAAACAACGGAAACAATATGGAAATAAGAACTTCGTCGTGAGAAAAACGAGATGTACCAAAAAAATACAAAAAAGTTCTGTAAGAAAACATTTCCTCGTGCTTTTTCGAGTAACGCATCGTAGCGACACCTATCAAGTAAACTTTACAGTATTAGAAACACTTTTAGAAATAATGTTTAGATGTTTCTTTGATCTCGCTAGAAACAGCAATGGAATTAAACAACGCATTAAATCCGTGACCATAAATCTAAGTAAATAAATCAATATTAGCGCGAGAACCCTTTCTGTTTGCACTGCATTGCAATTCATTCGCCTCGTACATGATGTATGGGCTGACGCTGGCCATCGACTCTGTAAATACGAATTCGTAAGAACGGCTCCGCGTACAAAGGGACATAAATGTAATGAAAACGGGAACTGGACGGTATGAAAATTGCTGATGTTGAAAAGATTTTTTTGTGTACAATAACTAGCAATCCGCCCCGGTTTTGCATGTGTGTTGTAGGTACCTACATATAAATCTTCCAGAGGTATTGCTCTGAATGAAATAAATTAGTTGCGGGGTTTAGAAGGAGTATGCAAAAGCACAGACAGAAAAGTGACTTTGTTAAAGGCTGTGTGGAATAAGTTTTTTTGAAGTGTAAACTTCTTTTAGCGCGGTAAGCATATTTTTACATGAGATAAAATCTCTGGACTCGCGACACTGTTACCAAGACGCAGCTATAGTGTGTGTATATATGCATGTACATATAGCAGACCGCGAAGCGCAAATGCAGCTATACTTAGTGTGTGCATATTTATGTATACACTATAGCTGCGATAAGTTTTCACTTCTGTCGGCATTCTTGGAGTGCAGTTTTTTTAAAAATATGAAGTAGACTTAGGCATGGGAAATATTTATTTTTTAAGCAAAAACACTTGTTCCTATCGAGAATCGAGTCCGTAGCCTTCTGTATTGCAGTCTAATATTCGCCCAACGCGCCATAGAGGTCGTCAGTACGTTGACCACACCAATTAAATAGCTACCTACATAACTTACCATTTATTGTCGTAAAGATAAAATAATAAAAATCCGTTCATCCAAATTCTTATTTAGCACATAAATAAATAGGAATTGTGACAGGAATTGGCAATACATCACAATTATAACGACAATAAATCGGCGGCGCGGTGGTAAAAATACCAAACCGAAAAAAGACATTTTTCATAACCAACCGACAAATTAAATGTTGATTTACATTCATTCGTTTGCATGACCAAAAACATCGTTTTATTGTTATATATCATAATAACGTAAGCATATTTTTAAATACAATAAAATAATCATATTTTAAGCGGCACTACAAAAAAGAATATCGAAATGAAATAAGCTTAATACAGCATCCAGTAAAATTATTACTACGTAAGTTGCCTTAATTAGAATAAACAGCAAACGAAATAATTGATAGAAGCCGCAAACTTCAAACGAACATTAATTAAAATAAATTAAGTAAATGCATACTAACATGATTGACACCGGAGACTCTTGTCTTGTTCAATTTAGATAGGTTGGTGCCCATTCGTAGCCATCAATGACGACCCAAGCACTTCTAATTCGAACCTTAAATTCATACAAGTAAAGTCTATTTCGAAGCGTCGCGTTTAAAATTATTTTTGGCACAGTTAAGGACACGAAAGTTTTAGTATCACATTCACGAATGTAAAGTCTATGAACACAGTTTTCTCGTAATTACACTTTTGGTACAGTCAGTTCATGGAAGAGCTGTAATAAAAATAATAATTAATTACTAGATGTATGTTTTTTCAAAGAAAGTTTATCAAAATTTATAAACCAATAAAAAAAAAAAAAAATATAAAAAAGTGGAGTGAAATTAAAACTACAGCTGACGTTACGAATACCATCTTAACAACAAGTATTTGATGGTTATGGACCACAAAAGGTGCTTCTAATTATTTCTTCTCATTGCCATTTACTTTTATAAGCTTTCCGTGTATCTGTCTTACTTTGATGTATACTAATTGTATTTGTTTTGTTGTGCAAATAACGTATTAATCTATCTATCTATCATTTCTATGCGTAAGTAGGTATAATACCTATTGTCAGTAAATTGAAAATGCAATTTAGTTGTTGCCTACCTATCTAGATCAAATCAATTAAATAGATCTAAATATGTACATTTATCGATTAACAATGACTCAGTCAACTTAACTCAGGCTAAGCTTAAGTAATGCAACTTTAAAAGGGCAAAAACACTAACTTGTTAATGTTCATTGAACGATCGCCTACGCAAAACGTGGGCGAATCAATGAATCCGTGTCAAGTATCAATGAAATATATTGTGAGAGATTACTTGGTGTACTTAAAACTTAAACGTATAATAATATAGTGTTTTTTAAACTATCACAATTTCTGTACTTTAATACTATTTGAACTATGGCTCTAGATCACGATGTAAATAATATAAACTACTAGCTGCGCCCCGCGGTTTCACTCGCATAATTCCCGATCTTGTGGGATTTACGGGATCCTATATCCTTCTCCCGGTTCTAAGCTATCTCCCCACCAATTTTTAACCAAATCGGTTCAGCCGTTCTTAAGTTATAATTATAAATGGTGTAAATAACACGACTTTCTTTTATATATTAGATTTAGATCGCGATCTAGATCCGAAGTTTAAATAATATTAACGTATTATAGTGTTTCTGTGATACGAATAATTTTATTAGTTAAACACATTTGTTATCCTTTTTAAACTAACGGTTATTTTTTGATAAACTATACAACTAAGGTTCCCCTAGTGTTGATTCTGTAGGGTAGGCCTCGAGTAAAACCAATGAGTCATGGCTGTAACTGCAGTTAACAAGCGAGTGTTTTGCAAGAGTTCCTAGTTGAATTATTGGAAACATTAATTTGTTAAGTTTATGCTGTAATATTCATAAAATCTATTCTAATCGTCTAGTTCAACGGCTGTTAATCGATACTCTACGTACATGTAGAAAATCGCTAATAAATTAATTTAAATGAACTGAATGACTATTAAAGTTAATACACAAGAAAGTCCTAGATACGTTGCGATATAACAAAAAAAAACAACGCGTTTACATACATCCGTAACATTAGATTTATCCTAAAATTCAATTAAACCACATACGACAGTAAACTACATGTACTTTCATGTGTCTGTTTGAACCATAATTAGTATAGGTATAATCAATGCACCCGCAGTGCACAATACTCATATTCATTTTCTACTAAATTTTAATTGCCACAGACACAATCAACACAGCAATCTGAATTAATAAACCATTAATACGCATACTACAAAGAATTAGTGAACCACATGATGTGAACAACAGATCGATCGATATCTAGTTTTAAATACTAAAGGGTTGGTAGCCCTCCCCAGTGGAAATACAGTTTAGAAATAGGGGCATTTAGTTTGTAGATTTATTTATAGATTGTCGTGACTCAGATGCATGGCTTGTTTTTGTGATTTTGTGAGTTACATGCTTTTGTCAGCTGATGGACGAAATAATAAATGTTTGGTAAAACAATGCTAAGGTCTTTTAGACTTATTCCTGTGAATGTTTTTTTTTTACTTTGTACAATATAGTATCCTAAAATGTGAGCATCATTGTTAATCATTTGGGTTTCATAATAATTTCAGGGTAGCTATTTGAATACTTACCTACATATAGCGAGTTCAAGATAAAAGGATAGTAAAAAAGGTACAACGTAAATTAAAATAAATGAGAAAATAACTAAACTAATCCAAAATTACTTCAAAATACATTCATCACCTTGAAAAATTGATATAAAATAATTTTTACTCCGTCTTATCAGTCCTTTCACAAAAAACACACGCAACTCGATAACTTGAAACGCAACGTAGAACACTTAATTCGAGAGTGTAATAAAAAGGTCACTTTCTGCTTTCACTGTCTTTCTTATTCAACCTTTTTAAAAACGTTCTTAATTTAAAAATCGTTCGGAATACGTTTCCAACCAGCACTGTTCCAGCGTTTCCCTCCGTACGTCCACTCCCGCCGAGTGTCGTCCCCTTACTGCCGACCTCCCTTCGCGCAAGGAGGGGCGACTTATTTGGCCTCTTTGTTGTCCCAAAGAGGGCTAAATTATTACGGTTTTGCGATAACATAATAAAATTGTGCACTAAATAATCGGAAGGATAAATATCTTACCTTTGAAAATTGAATTTGGTGAAAAACTGCCCATTTAGTTGTGAAGATAATACCGTTTTAACCATTTTTTAACCATCAGATCAGTATGTCTGACATTTAAAGCTGGTTCTTTGTTTTGTTTAAGTAACATTATCAGTTCACATAATATTATTATTTTCTAAATGGAATCATAAAAATCATGTACCTAAGTAAGTACTTCTTTCACAAAAAAATGTATCTCAAAATAATACAAAAATAAAAAGATTTTCTAAATTAAATATTTAACAATAATTGAAAATTCTTTAGAGGATAGTCTCCATTCTCTGTTTCCATACTAACGTAGTTTAAATTTTCCTATCTGGATAAAGACATTAGAGCAAATATGTTTATGCCATAAAACCTATGTCTGTCATGACAACGCATCTACCTTTTTTATTTTTTTTATTTTCTAACTAGCTGACCCGACAGACGTTGTCCTGTCGCTTAGTATAAAAAAATGGCTATCTAATGGCTATCTTCATACCAAAATTCATCAAAATCGGTTCAGCATTTTTTTCTTTCATAAGAACCTTCTCCTGACAATAGCAAACACAACAAAAAAAGAATTATCGAAATCGGTTCGTGCGTTCTGGAGTTATAGCGTCAGGAAGGAAAACCCGACTTATTTTTATATAGTAGATTAAAATAATAATAAAAATATTAAAAAGGATAAAATAAAAAGGTAAATGCATAGTCGTGACAGATATAAGTTTTATGGCATAAACATATTTGCTCTAATGTCTTTATCTAGGGAGGAAAATTTAACTACGTTTTTATGGAGAAAGAGAATGGAGACTATGCTCTTAACACTATTACATTTTTATCGACTACAAATTAGAAATTACTTATCGTATACATCTCGCACATATCCCGCAATAGTTTTAATACCGTACAAACTTAATAAATAGTAGGTAAGTAAAAACCTAATAAAATAGTAATGTAGAATCCAACTTACACCATATCACGCATGTACAAAGCAGTTTATCCCGTTTAACTTAATATCTTGCGTAAAAGCTATCTAGATACAAGTCGTAACTTACGTCGGAGTCGGTGCTTACCTGTAAAGATAAAACATACAATTAATTAACAGACTTTATCAGTTAATAGCTTTAATATCAGTGTAAACGTTGTTAGTTATGTTGTAATATATAACAATTGACTAATTTGATTATTATAATTCAGGAAAATCGACTGCATGTTTGTCATTCTAATAACCAGTTATTTGGAATTTAAACGTTGCTGTCCTATATAATTTAGAAGAGTTTATTCTATATTATTTACCCACCAAATATATAACCCATATTTTTCAAGAATTTCTGAAAGTTTCGTGATGGGTGAAAACCCGCCTGTTAAGCTAAAAGTGGTAAGTTCTGTTCCCGTTGTAAAATAAATAGTTTCATAGTTAGTCTTGTTAACAGTCTTGTTAACAAACATGGTTGAAACGTCGAGGTAAGAAAATGAATAATAATACGCCATTAAGACCCGGTAAAATGTAACTGTGTTACAAAAACGTGTAAATTTAAAATTTTTAAACAGTTTATTGATCTACAAATGAGTATTTCTTCCAAGTTTCAGTATTTCTACCATTATAAATATATTTACGCACATAAATACCTAAAGCTTGGTCCACTGGTAACACTGATTTACTCAACAGGATTCATGAATGGTGTTACCCTAATTAGATCACAGCTGAAATGTGTTACTAAAATAGAACAACCGACTAAAAGACTCCCGCTTTGTAAACATAGATTATTTAATTATTATAGTCATGAACAAGTAGCATACTTTTGCTTATAATTAGTTAGACGGCATTTTTATATTAAAAAAGTAAAAAAGGGACGAGTTTCTTGTCCAAATAGTCATAATTAGTCAGTTTTTTTAAATCAGGATTTATTTTTTATTTACTTACCTTTCATAGAACATAATTAAGTTTTTTTTCTTAAAATTACTGTTTTTTTATAGCTACTGTGTCTCCCAGTTAATCCTGGACAATCCATCTTTATCTGCTTTTGTAAAATCCCAAATATCTTAATTTCGCAGTTACCTATAACCTTTTCCCACCCCACCGTCGATATTTTTATTTCAAACAACGTAACCCATAATATTAAAGATTTTCTAAGCACAATTTAAACAACAAATTGGTAGTTGTCTAGAGATTAATAACCTTGTAGGTCCTCCGTCTCGTCTAGACTAGAAGTTCACGATCTAGACTAGGTATTAGATAGGTAGTTATCGTCGCGTACTGCATTATCTAAATCACTGTATGCTGAGAAAATTGATGAACATTGCTCATGCATGTATACAAAGATTCATAAACATAAATAGCCTTATTAATAAACGCGGAGTAAGGTTGGAGTAGTGAGAGCATGCTTTGTCTTTTTCCGTGACAAGAACTTTCAACAGACAGAAACAAAAAGTGGTAATATTACCCCGACCTTATTAATTATCCACGTTTATAATTTACAGGTTTACTAAAAGACTTCATCAGTTATCAAAATCAATTGAAATTAAACTCATTTTACGGGACAGAGATAGTTAACCTAAAAGACTATTAGGTAAAACTGTGCATACCTACGTATTTCATCAAAATACGTTTTGCGGTCTTTTCAGACCTTTTTGCTCACGCGTAGACAACATCGCGGAAACAGAAGATATCTATTTAAAAATTACTAGCTGCGTCTCGCGGTTTTACCCGTTTAAGTCCCGATCCCTTCGAAATATCGGGATCAAAGTATTCTATGTTACTCAGGGTGAATGTAGCTTTCTAATAGTGAAAGAATTTTTGAAATCGGTCCTGTAGTTTTAAGTTTATTCATTACAAACATTAGACACACAAAAATACAAATCTTTCCTCTTTATAATATTAGTGTAGATAAAGAGACCTATCAGTTTTAGAACTTATAATTTGGTAGGTATATTGATTTTAGATCAAGTCTCAAACACGGCCAACAAAGATCGTAAACCCCTAGATACCTACCTATTAATTACAGGAACATCAGTTTGTACCATAACATCGCAGAATCATAATGGAGTATCATACGATAATCATCTCCAGACGGCTTCAATCAGCTTACGTACAATTTGGTTGAGGCATGCCAACTCCATGTCACATTGTAGTTAGCAGCATTGCAGCCATAGCCAAACTGCTTGACCCTAAATGCTATTAAGATTGTGCTTTATTGGTTCTGAGGATTTAGGGACGTCTATGAAATAGTGCACTCATAGTGCAGAGAGATATCTCTGCACTATGAGTGCACTATCTACTAAATAACGGGGCATTTACCTACCATATTTAAATTTATTTTTTTACGCAGCTCGATATTTCGCCAGTCTTGTGAACAAGCCCGTTGCAATCACTGGCGACAAATCGATAAAAATAAATTTAAACATGGTAAATACCCCGTGTTCTACACTAATATTATAAAAAGGAAAGATTTGTATTTTTTTGTGTTTATGTTTGTAATTAATAAACTCAAAAACAAAGTAGGTACTGTGCCGATTTCAAAAATTCTTTCACCATTAGAAAGCTACATTCACCCTGAGTAATATAGGCTACTTTTTTAATCCTGATATTCCCACGGGTTTGGGGTTTACGCGGGTGATACCGCGGGATGCAGCTAGTTTTAAAATATTTGTAGTGCAGACATCCATGTAAGTTTAAAAATGTAAACCTATAATGTAAATTATAATAAACTTTATGCTCTTCACAATATTATAGGCTCCAAAGGTAAGATGTATAGTGGACAATAATAATTGGTCAAGTCAAAAAATAGTGTCAATTGGTCAAGCGTTTAGCATTTTAAAATATTAGCCTAATCAAAACGTTCGCCTCGCGTTCTGATAAATAAGTTCTCTAGAAGTACGTTTTTTATCTGTCTGTCTTTACCTATCTGTCCTATGCTATAGGTACCTATCGTATATTTTTCGCGTCTACGTAAACATGGAAGCATTTGCTTTGCAATACAAAAAAGAACTGTGTAGTCTGGGTTTCATTTGTTATGAATGAAAATCTTGGGAAAAAACCTTTCAGATTTTGATAAATATTGGCTATAAATGTCTGATGAAGTATTTTACAGCATAAATTGTCTGGCGAGGCGGGGCATTGACGGTCTACCGTCTAATAAAAATATTAGACGTTCATACGTGGAAGTTGAATCCCCTACTACCGACTGCAGTATTGTAGACAATTTGCATTTTTTTTATAATTACCTATATTACGATTGACCACTATCTTGCAATAGACAACCCTCTGGTTCTCAAGTTAGACTGTAAGGACGACGACTGTTAGACATTTTCTTATGAAATCTAGTCCTGATATCAGAATTTCATTGCTCATTTATTAATATGTATTGAAACTAGAACTGTATTCATATAAAAGTATTTACACTTTAACTTTGTTTAACCACCGTTAAAGTTATAAAGGTCTTTATAACTTTCGAGGGTACCTAAGTGACTACGGAATTGAGCTCTTCCCTAGAAGATACCGGATAGATTAATCGTACCTTGTGAAAATTGGTTTTCAGGCTTCTTTTTAGTAACCTACGCCCGTGCCTGGGTAAATATAGGTACCTATTTATGTTAGATTGAGACAAGTAAGTAGCTATCAAATTCACTAATTTGCAATCAGTAACGTTATCTATCAATGCGATCGAGGGAATGAAATCTTATCGAGAAACAGTAGTAGTGCGTCCAGGCAACATTAAAGACCATACCAGATAACAAATCGGTGGTGTGCACGGCAATTTTCACATACGAGAAATAAATAGGAACTTGAGCACTTCTACAATAGTGCAAAAAGTATACCTACAATAAGTTACTTATGGACACGTAAAACCATATATTAAGGACTAGCTGCGTCCCGCGGTTTCACCAGCGTAAGTCCCGATCCCGTGGGCATATCGGGATCAATAAATGGACTATCCAACACTAAAAGATTTTTTGAAATCAGACCAGCGAGCGGTTCCAGAGATTAGCGCGTTCAAACAAACAAACTCTTTCGCTTTATAATAATAGAGATTAATATAGGTAGTACTCTTTGGTAAAACTAACTAATTATTAAAATTAGTTGTTTAATTAAGCCTACTTTTCAAACTCAAATTCATTTTTATCCGACTCCCGAAGAATAGTGTTGCTCTGCTTTTTCGAGTGTATATTTTTTTGTTCAGTAACATTAATTGTATAGGTAGGTACTTTTATATATTTTAAGTGAAGGTAGACCTAGGTATATTAATTTAATTGTAGACTTCGATCGTTTAAGGTCTTTGTATTTGACATTATTTCTGCAGGAAGATATAGCAAATCGTAATCTAGAAATAAAAAACGAAATTTAGGCACCTAGCTAAACGAAAGAAAATAACGAATGAGTGCTGAGTAATGAAACTTAAAAAAGCCAACAGAAAGTGCCTACCTGCTGCAAAATCTCAACAAAAGATCCCTCGAAAATCTTTACAATCTCAACATTCTTAAATCCGTAGTCATTAAGGAATACCCCTATACAATATACCTAGTTGTTATACATGTAGTATACCTAAGTAGGTAGATGTACCTTGCGGCCATTGCCCGTCTGTGTTAAATAATAGAAGTCCTAGGATTCCCGCAGAGTGCAGGATCATTAATTGGGGTTAATTGTAATTTTATAGGAGTTTGATTGGTGGAGATCGTTTAGTTGAATCGAGAACGGAATCAAAGTTAGAAATAAGGGCTTTTTAGCTTTATTTGCACAACACACAAAATAATCACAAAAAAACAATAAAAATTGATTCAAGTAAAAACACACAAGTCCAGAAATAGAACGTAGCACAAATGGGTGACTTACAGCTGAATACAGAAACGCCACTTAAAATTTGAGGGGTACTTAAATAATTGAGCAGCTTCTAAATTTAAAAAAATATGAGAATTTTGAGATTGAGCGCTGCTTATTTGAATAAGGAGAACTCAAATTTTAAGTAGCGTTTCTGTATTCGGCCGTTATTCGCTTAAAGCGAGTTCTTCCAGGCAACTTTCAGCATAGATTTCAGTGACTTTTCAAGCAAATAAGTTCAATTATTTCTTAATTAGGTATTATTTGCTTTGCACGGCTTGTCAACTTCCACTAGAATTAATTATATTGCTGTATCGTCTATGTTCCGATGCGTAGGCCAGTGCAGTCACTCGACTTGAGTACAGCCACATAAGTACTTAATCACTACAAAGTAGCTTTTCGCTGTCTGTCACTACTCACTATGTATTAGTATTATTACAGCCGAATACAGAAAAGCCGCTTGAAATTTGAGGCCTACTTAATTAATTGAGCAGCTTCTACATTCAAAATTAGCGTTTCTATATTCCGCCGTTAGATCTCAAAAACTACACAACGGATTCTGAAACGGTTTTTTGATAGGTAGAGTGAAATATTATATGCACCGTGCAAAGCCGAAGCAGGTCACTAGTACTCAATAAATAACCTACTTACGGTATATTCATGTAAATTCCTAAAACCTATAGAACATGATATGTTAATATTATTAACTAATCCAACTAAACCTAAGAGGCTAGCCTCTTCGGAATAATCCGCTGGAAGCTTCCTCCAGTTTCCTACGAACTAACTAATTAAGCTGACTTGACACTTCGTTCAGTTACTTCAATCCTGAGGGAAAGCGGTACTGAATTAGACGTACATAACTTCTTAAAACATCTTTTGCAATGATGTTTGTAAGCATTTACTTAGAAATAATAACCTATAAATGATGACAAAGTTTATGTAACGTTTGTCTCCGTCTGTAAAGGTGTAAACTTCATGTCCCAGTAAAAGACAAACGTTACTAGAGTTGGTCATCGTTTATTAAGTAAGGAAGGGGGTTACTTTTCACGCCTAAACCGCTGAACCGATATTGATGATTTTTAATATAGAGATAAATAGGACCTTGGAGAAGGACATAGGCTTTTAATCCCGCAAATCCCGCGAGATCGGGACTTACGCGGGTGAAACCGCGGGCGCAGCTAGTAAGAAATAACTAGGTATGATTATCGATCTGTAGCCACTATTTTTCTTATCCGTTTTACATTTTTTTCATAGTTTATGAGGACATTTTTAACCTTTGACAAGGCAACTGCTCTTTTTGTGCCCGGATGGGTAGTAATGGAAATTTTATGATGTTTTTTATAGCATTTTTCATGGGGCGGGTATCGTCTTTGCAAACCGGGTGTTTTGTTAGAACGCTTTGAATAAGAATGAGGTGAATGACGGTGACGAAAACGGTTTGGTGACGATCGATGTAGGTAGGTACTTATTATATTGACCATTTTCACGTGTAGGTACATTCCAAGTAACGAATGAAATGAGGAAACCAACCGTTTACATCGTATTGAGAAAGTAAAATTTTTGATTTTCATTTGTAATAAGAAATTAATTTTAATTTTAAAATTTCTTTAGTGACATCAAAATTAAACTAACACAAATACTTAGGTAACCTACCTTACCATAAGTAATACCAAAGACTACATTAACTATTTTTTACTAGTTCATTTAGTAGGTAGGTACTAAATAAAATTAATAGGTAATACCTACTTAAATTATGTGACCATAACCATATTTTTAGGTGGGTTGTAGGTAAGGTTAACTTTGATTTTGAGAAATGTCTAGAAAAAATCCACCTACCAGACATTATTGTTCTAGTCTCTGAGCAAGTCAAACAATTTACAAAAATAATAAATCACATAAAAGAAAAAAGACTTAAAACCTAAAGCAATAAGAAGTTGTCGGCACCGCCCTCCCGCGGCATGGTGCCCAAAACGCTGGCAGCGTTCCCACGCTGGATAGCTAGGCTAACCCGCTGGGACAAGAAACTACCAGCCCTGGGATCACCAGAGGCCTCGACAAGACGCGCCGACAAGTCCCTAAGAAATACCTTACTACTAGGCCCCCAACACCCAATGGTCTCAAAACCTAAAGAGCCTCTGAGCCGTAGTAGGAATCTATCGAAGAATAATGATAACAGATGTACCTACGTCCAATGTACTTAAAAACTAAAATATTATGAAGATGGCTAATGTGATCCCAAAACCTACATCTTTACTTATTAGACGAGCTCCAACCTCTACGCTCAAAATATGAAAAAATCTCATCTGGCAATAGAGTTTGATGCGGCTGATTCTCCCTCATCATCTATCAGGCATCAGAACGTCGATAAAGCCCGCGATTGTGGCCCTCATTAGGGCGCGCTCTAAAACCGGCCGATCCATCAACGCTGACTTACTGAGATTGGATGAGCTGGATTTCGCAGTTCGCTTCCTTGATAAACGTCGTTGTTATAAATATATGTATATTTTGTTCTTGGTAGGATTTTGCACGGTTTTTGATAGGTACTCATACTCTCTTACTTATAAATAAATATTAACAGATAATTAAGTAATGTAACATTTCCTCTGCCTGTCAACTTTGAAACTTCATGTCACATTAAAAATATAAGTGATGATGTAGCTGTTAATTACCATTTAAAAGTAAGAAAGTATTGAAAGAAACATTAGTTAAAAAAATCCTTGACCTAGTAGGAGATCCTTAACTCAATAATAAAATGCATGTGAAGAATATATATTTCAATTTACTTGCCACCTGCCCAGTTTTATATTAGGAACTAGGGTATTCAAAATATCATATAACAAATATATATAACTCCAGAAAACAGCTGGTCTTCGAAGACCAACCTAAATATAACCGCCTCAACATAATCGAAATTAAGTTATTTCAAGATCCGTAGAACAAAAGTGGTTCTCCTAGACATATAGAACAAACACTACCAGTTGTTCTATTTATCTTAACACTGGATATCTAAAGTACCTAAATACCTACTAAAGTTAGGAACAAGCAAGGACATGTTCAACAAAATAGCAATATAAATTCATAACATTAGCAAGAAAATTGGATGTCAATGGAAAAGCAATTTGTATTTGATAGAATACAAAGCAGCGACAAGATACAAAAAAAACTGTTATAGTATAGAGCGAGTGATAACGAAACTGTCAAATAACATTTAGAACCAATCTATACCAATATTATAAAGAGGACAGATTTGTATTTTTGTGTGTGTGTGTGTGTTTGTCTGTTTGTTTGTTATGAATAAACTCAAAAACTACTGGACCGCTTTCAAAAATTCTTTCACCATTAGAAAGCTACATTAACCCTGACTTTTGATCCCGATATTCCCAGGGGATCGGGACTTACGTGGGTGAAACCGCGGGACGCAGCTAGTGTGATATACATATGTATACTTGTTGCAACCATTATGTGTTGTTTACGCATAATTTGCAAAAAAATTAATAAATGTAATGTAGGATAAAAGATAAAAAAATCCTGTTGTGTAATTCAAAGATGGGAAGAGAATGGTACCCATTGAGGTATCATCCATCCATCCGAAATACTCAAAATCCAAAATAGTTAAACACACAAAGTTTCCTAACAAATCGCCGAACTGTAGAAATTACAAACACCCCTGTTCATAGAAATGGTATAAAGCTCGTCACATACCATTGAAGTGTACAAATGAGTGACGCTAAAGGTTGCTCCTGGCAACAACGCATGGCTCATTTGCTAGCTATTTCATTACCTCTGTCTGAAGCAGGACTCTTGACAAGGGCCAGTACCTGAACCTTAAAAACATAGCTCCTTATGCAACCGAAAATGAACTTAAACCCTAAGAAGTTAAAGAACAACGTAACAGCATCAATAATATTGCTCGAGAGTTTGGTGGTTCAGACGCAGAAAGTTATGTTCACGGTAAATTTAATTTTAAAATCAAGAACAAAAGGGTGTATTTAGATTGAGAACAGTTAGATTTGAAAGGTATTAGGCTGTATTAATAGGTAGGTTTGTTTTTGATATGACCTCAATTATGAAGGCGTTTAACGTGCCCAGATTAATAGACTAGGGTCTCCTTGTGTATGACAGTTTGGCTCTTTGTCAAAATTTAATAAATTAATTCGACGCATATCAATTTTGTCCTAAGGGACGTCTCTAAGGACGATATGTCGAAAATACGGTATTGTTAAACAATTTTCTACCTTGAGATTGATACTAAAATTATTTAGTTAGAGTAGAAATTATTGGAAATTATGTAAATAAATAAATATTGCAACGCAATCTAGCTCCACATTAAATAACTAGGCTTGTAGTATGGGAGGTACTAGACAACTGATATACCTAGGTACTACATAAGTTTAGTACTTACTTTTGTTTTGCAAATACAGTATTATTCATTTTGAAAAAACTTAGATGAGAAAAATATAGGTAAACGGTGAAAAAAAAGGAGAATGGAAGAAACAACTACTAACTGTGTCTATTTTGTTTTAACATAAAAACGTGTGGATCACCTGGGAAAAATATCACTAATTCCAAATGGATCTCTTTTGAGGATATTTTATGGGAATATAACAACTAATTGGAGATAGATAAAGATAATGAAGGAGTAGAAATTAATCAAGTTCACCACTTAGTATCTTGATAGAGACAATTATTCTAAATTCAATGGATACGAACAAAGGAATCCCCAAAAAATAGCCGAACTAGGTAGTGTAGAGCGTGCGTGATATCTAAATAACACACACACACACACAAACACGGTTGTTTTCAAAACAAATAGAAGACCACATGACAGATAAACGGATAAGATTATACAGGAGAATCTGAGAAATGTCTAGATTGTATTTTGGACTCTAGATATGTAGGTGCAGATAAAAGAAGACTTGGTTACCGTGTTTTAAACATTTCTAATGCGTCATTTAAATTTGACTAACTGGGTTTTAAAATAATGGTTAAGAGGATAGTCTCCATTCTCTTTCTCCATACAAACGTAGTTTAAAATTTTCCTCCCTGGATAAAGACATTAGAGCAAATATGTTTATGCCATAAAACCTATATCTGTCATGATATGTGCATCTACCTTTTGATTTTTTTTAATTTTCTAATTAAAATAATAATAAAAAATAATAAACTGAAAAAAATAAAAAGGTACTTAGATGCATAGTCATGACAGATATAAGTTTTATGGCATAAACATATTTGCTCCAATGTCTTTATCCAGGGAGGAAAATGTTAACTACGTTTGTATGGAGAAAGAGAATGGAGACTATCCTCTTAAGTTAAATAGGTATATAACGAATATTTTAAGAACTGGCTTTAAACAATAATAGCCTTTTTAATAAACGTGGAGTAAGGTTGGAGTAGTGAGCACATGCTTAATCTTTTACCGTGACAAGAACTTTCAATGTTGACAGACAAAAACAAAAAGTGTTAAAATTACTCTACGGTTATTAGAGTATGAAACTAACCCAAAAAAATAGGTAAATAAATATAAATATAATAAAATAAAAAATAAAAATAAACTTTTCACCTCATTCATTCTTGGTTTTTGCCTGCGTTTATAGTAGGTAATTAAAATCAAAAAATGAGTTATTAGCTATTTGTTAGTATAATCAGGCCTCCATCACTCCATGTACTTGCGCGCTATAATTACCTACCGCCTCTCGGACCGCCGGCGATCCAAGTTCAGTGCGGTTGTCGCAAGCGAAGCGCGCGCACGTTGTACGTTACGTAAAATTGTTTGTTCGATTTCGAATTTTTGCAACATTAAAGTTTAATAATGGGTACTTTAGAGATGGTAAGAAATACATACAACACTATATTAAAGTTAAACAATTGTAAATACAATAAATGATTTTCTTAAAATGGTGTTGTTATTTATTTTACTTTACTTAATGTACAACTCAACTATTATATTATTATAGCTGACCCGGCAAACGTTGTTTTGCCTTATAAATAATAGATAGTAGCCGATTATCAGACCTACTGAATGCGTATGTGGAGTTTGGTGGAGATCGGTTCGTCCGTTTCGGAAGAGTACGGTAACTAACACTGTGACATGGAAATTTTATATATTAGAAGAAGAAGAAGAAGATACCTACACTCTATGGTACAACCCTAACGCTTAAACTGTGGCGTAGGTAAATTCTGAACACAAAGGAATTGCGCTCTTATGAGCTAAGTAGTAAGGCGCGATTTCGAATGAACCAGGTGCGTCGGAAATTTTGTAGGCTATTAAAATGGCGGCTTTCTTCAAGATCAAAGCGGTGCAGCTTCTGTACGTAGTACTATTATTTATTCTGTGGTATAATGCAGGAAAATAAAGTCCTTACAATGAGGTAAGAATTCTTGTTTGCATCTCTTTCAAAAGTGCAACCTTAAGGACGAGACGACTCTTACCATTTCCATACAAACTTAATACCAAAATAAATTATGAAAAATTTAGTTATTGATATTATTCGGATTAAGATTTTACTTTTAAAGGGTCCCTATCACAAGGTTTTCCATGGAATATGGAAATGGTAAGAGTCGCCTCGTTCTTAATGCCTCAATGTGTTTGCACTGATTGTTAAAAATAACGAAAAAAAACTTGATTAAAATATAATCACAATGCTCCACCTGCCTGATGTAAGTATAGAAAACGAGGTATTTTCTATTGAATTTCTTTTAAAAAGAATACCAACAATATATCTTTCCATAACAAAGAGACTTTTATTTACAGTCGAGATATTTCCTCACAAATCAGTACATAACGCCAAAGGTAATCATCTGGAAACTATTCCCTATTCAGATGCTTCAATTTTCACGCAAAAAATGTCCTAGGGAGGATTCTGTTCAATATCTGTCCAGATTAAAATGACCCGTCAGCTTGTGTATTCGTATGAGCTTTGACAGGATCTTTGGCTGATAAGGACAGGGCGGGAGGTCAAAGAACACTGGTTCCGAGGACAACACCGATGTGTTCGCTCAACCATTATTTCCATGTGATTAGACGTGTCATTGCCAAGCCTCTGCGAAGTTCTGATAATGTTTAAAAATAAGGTAATAGCTAACATCGACTAAATTTCAACGCATATTAGTTGAAACTTGATAAAACGCAGTACGAGTATGTGAAGGTATGAGCAAGACAAAATAATAATAACTAACTTTACCTTTTACCTGCTATAAAAACATGACATTTTGGAAATCTTACAGCACAGCTCCAGTTCCTACAGATATAATCGTTACTTGCCCTGCGTAACAACTTAGAAAATATTTGAAAATTTCATATGAGCTTTTGTTGGATGAAGACTTGAACTATATATGTGAACATGCACGATGTATAAGTGAATAAGTAACTAGATAAATTAAAATAATTTAAATTAATAATCCAAAAATGAGTCCCTAGGTATAGTACCCAAAAGGCTGGCTGCATTGCCCCTTTGGATAGCAATACCTATTCGTTGGCCAAAGTAGCAGCCAGCCCTTTGGTCACGAGAAGCTAATACTAATAATTTTGAAACATTTTTATAAAAATCTAAAGCCTCGGTTCCCCACGGCCCCAACGTCTCGACTGCAAATATATGAATATATGTGAACTATATTATGTGAACTATATATATGAACTATACATATGATGCGTTAAGAGAAAATAATATTATTTTATTCAAAGTGTCGTTAAAGAAGTGCCCCTTCCTTACAATGGATAAGATTTGAAGAAAAGGTATGGGCAAGGATATACACTAAGCGTCACTGTCCACGGCAGCGTAGCGTACGCGTCATTTGCAGCTTGATGTACGCCGACGTGCAGCTTGCATGCATCTTTCATACAAAATCACAAAAGTGTGTCCACGGCAGCTGCAAATGTCGCGCTGCAAAATACGCCTGGACACCGTCCACGGCAGTGTCATTTGCAGCTTGCTGTACGCCGGCGTGCAACTTGCATGCATCTTTCATACAAAATCACGAAAGTGTGTCCACGGCGATGCAAATGTCGCGCGTACGCCTAGCTGCAAAATACGCCTAGCCTGCCGTGCTGCATGTCGTACGCCGGGCGTAGGCGTATAAATACGCCGGCCAAGTGCGAGTCGGACTCGTGTGCGAAGGGTTCCGTATTCTGAGAAGACTACTCAGAGACATGTAATTCGTCTTATAAGTTTAATATATTATAGCGTAGATTAGCTTAGCTTTGCTGGCTTAACTTAGCTTAGCTGGCTTAACTTATCGTAGCTTAGCGTAGTTAAGCGTAGCTGAGCGTAGTTAAGCGTAGCTTAGCGTAGTTAAGCGTAGCTTAGCGTAGTTATCGTAGCTTAGCGTAGTTAAGCGTAGTTAACCGTGGTTAAGCGTAGTTAAGCGTAGTTAAGCGTAGTTAAGCGTAGTTAAGCGTAGCTTAGCGTAGCATAGCGTAGCTTATTAAGCGTAGCTTATTAAGCGTAGCTTAGCGTAGTTAAGCGTAGCTTAGCGTAGTTAAGCGTAGCTTAGCGTAGTTAAGCGTAGTTAACCGTGGTTAAGCGTAGCTAGCTTAGCTTAGCGTAGTTAAGCGTAGCTTAGCGTAGCATAGCGTAGCATAGCGTAGCATAGCGTAGCATAGCGTAGCATAGCGTAGCATAGCGTAGCATAGCGTAGCATAGCGTAGCATAGCGTAGCATAGCGTAGCATAGCGTAGCATAGCGTAGCATAGCGTAGCATAGCGTAGCATAGCGTAGCATAGCGTAGCATAGCGTAGCATAGCGTAGCATAGCGTAGCATAGCGTAGCATAGCGTAGCATAGCGTAGCATAGCGTAGCATAGCGTAGCATAGCGTAGCATAGCGTAGCATAGCGTAGCATAGCGTAGCATAGCGTAGCATAGCGTAGCATAGCGTAGCATAGCGTAGCATAGCGTAGCATAGCGTAGCATAGCGTAGCATAGCGTAGCATAGCGTAGCATAGCGTAGCATAGCGTAGCATAGCGTAGCATAGCGTAGCATAGCGTAGCATAGCGTAGCATAGCGTAGCATAGCGTAGCATAGCGTAGCATAGCGTAGCATAGCGTAGCATAGCGTAGCATAGCGTAGCATAGCGTAGCATAGCGTAGCATAGCGTAGCATAGCGTAGCATAGCGTAGCATAGCGTAGCATAGCGTAGCATAGCGTAGCATAGCGTAGCATAGCGTAGCATAGCGTAGCATAGCGTAGCATAGCGTAGCATAGCGTAGCATAGCGTAGCATAGCGTAGCATAGCGTAGCATAGCGTAGCATAGCGTAGCATAGCGTAGCATAGCGTAGCATAGCGTAGCATAGCGTAGCATAGCGTAGCATAGCGTAGCATAGCGTAGCATAGCGTAGCATAGCGTAGCATAGCGTAGCATAGCTTAGCGTAGTTAAAAGTAGCTTAGCGTAGCGTATCTTAGCTTAGCGTAGCGTAACTTAGCTTAGCGTAGCTTAGCGTAGTTAAGCGTAGCGTAGCGTAGCGTAGCGTAGCTTAGTTTAACTTAGCTTTTTTTTCACTACTCCCTGTTCAGTTACAGGACTTAGCTTAGACATAGCTTAGATTAGCTAGTTTAGCTTAGCTAGTTTAGCTAAGCTTACTTAGCTAGCTTAGCTTAGCTTAGCTAGCTTAGCTTAGCTTAGCTAAGATAAACTAAGATTAGCTAGCTAAACTATGTATACATAGTTGTATGCCAAAACAACGTCTTCAACGTTCGACGACATAATTGAAAACGTTCGCGTGCATCCAATACGCCCATACAGCCCGGCGTACTGTTTTCGTACGCCTGTGCAGCCCGGCGTACTGTTTTCGTACGCCCGTGCAGCCCGGCGTACTGTTTTAGTACGGGGACGCGCCTCGTTGATGGGGTTTCGTACGCCGGGCTGCACAGGCGTATAGGCGTATTTTGCAGCTACGCTGCCGTGGACAGTGACGCTAAACAAGGTTGGAAACTGAATAAATAAAATACTACCTTTCTTTTTTACTTTGCAGCTAATATTTATCATTCAAAATTAGCCGCAAATAAAATTAAAAAAGAAAATAAAGAACATTCAGTGAAAAGTCAAATACGTATGATATTACAATCCACGCAGTAGGTAAACAACATCTTTAACCCAAAGAAGGTTATGTAGGTATACTAAAGCGTACCCTTCGTGACAAATCAAAATAATGAATTCAATAGCTTTATTTGCTTAGTACGTTTGATTGGCGGTATATTTCTACCCGAGGTTTATTTCGACAGTTTTATATACTTTGTTCATGCGAAATATGTTTAAATAACGTAGTAAGGAGCAATAATAATTAGGGCACGAATTTCTAAGTGGAACAAAAACGTAAATTCAAAAATATTGAGTAAAATTGTGTGTACTTCTTGGTCCCTAGCCCTACGTAACACTTTGCTGTAGGCAAATATGATTCGACACTTCTGTTTCTAAGAACAAAGAAAGGCCGACGCACACAGTTTAGATGTATAAAATTAATATCTGGTTAGCAAACTTTGGGTGATAAGATAGATTCTTTGAAAATCTTTAAAAAAATATATTAAGTATCACTTTGTATCTTGGAGAATTGATTCACGAATGAGGAACCAGAGACGGACCGGTCGCACCGACTCTATCTGAATAAATGACTTCAGTTCTAACCTATGTTAATGGATTAACCTTGTACCTACTTACCTATTTGAAAACTTAAATTTTTACCTACATATTATTATATGTGTCATAATCATGTCATAATTTTATTGATTGTAGCGAAAAACATACTTTGGTAAGTGTCTTCTTTGCCCCTTTTCCATTTTCGATTACCAAATGCTCTTCAGCAAATGACATCACATCAACAACTTAAACTTACAAATCTCGATAAAACGGAAATATTTCATATTGAAAACTGCTGACGCACGTTAATAAATTCCACGATTCAATGACATCCCTCACACGTTTCAAAAATATGGGCGGTTGTATAGACTTTTCACAAAACTCAAACATAATGCTATATCATTGTGATATAGCTTGTAAACTAAAGGAGAAATACATTTTGCTATTGCAGCGCCCTTATAAAAATATTGGGGGATGAAATATTGAGATAAGTAGGTATAAGCATTCGCGTGATACTTGCCACCCTGAAATGAGATACCATAATATAGAACGATATCATATTTTAAGAATGCTTACACACTATAATTTTGAATGTCATAGGGAGTTTTGCTGTCTTTAAGAACTAGATAAAATAAAACTGCGATTTTTAAGAAACAATTTTATGATTTTTTTTATAAAAACTTTATAAAATAACTTAAACTAGATACGTATGTACTAACTATTTAAATACTACACGATTTTAAACTTACATGGTTGTTTTGATTACAAATATTATTAAATAACAAGGTATTTACCATGTTTATGCGAAATATCGAGCTCCGTTATAATCAAATTCAAACATGGTAAATACCCAATCATTTAAAATAGACATCAAATAGAACTCATGCCAATGGATCTTTGTGACTAACATAATTTTGAATGATATAAAGTAGGTTAGTTACAAAAATCTGGGAAATACGCATTTTGGTGTCATACATAATCCTGATGTTAACTGTCAAATTTTACTTTATCTTATTATGCTTATCAGCTTCATCACGTCTCCTAAGACTATGATATCAAATAATATCAGGTAGCCTATCGATAATGGAAGTTGTTGTGAATAGATAAGGAAGTTCATGGACTTAAAGTAGGAAGTAGACAGTACAGAAGACACTAAAGAACAGACAGAAGTTCATGATAAATGATAACAGATTCAGGTTTGACGTCAATTGAGTTTGATGATAAAGATTACAGTTGGTCGATATTATAACAAAAAATGAGATGGGAAAATCTGAATTAAGTACCCTCTATTGTACAGGGAATCGATGTAAATTAAAGCGAATTCTAATACACTGCTTTGTCTTTGACCTGAAGTTAAACAAAATATTGTGAACTTATGTACCCCGTATACAATGGATATAAATAAGTAAGTAAGCAATTAATGTGTTGGAGTCTGATAAAAATCTGTAACCTAGTCCGTCAGAAATGTCACAAAAGGTGAAAAAAGCACTTTGAGCATATTTAATACTGTAAACCTAAAACATACCTAGAACACAGCCTAAAAGAAAAAGTTAAATTAGTTGAGTTCTAATTTCAAAATCATACCGCTACCAACACAGATACCGGAAATATTAATTTCTACTGTGGATCTCATTAAGAAATGTACATAAAGGTTTACTAATTTACGAGTATTTTATGGTTAATCTACAGAGTTCCGGCCACAATCAAGTATCAAGCTCTCAGTATCCACATGACGCCTTCGTTTGCCTATAAATACATGATGTTCGCTATCTTGACCATCACCGGATACCTTATCTTAGCAAATAAATTATACAATTTTAGTCTCTTAGCTTTCTTATCGCGAATTATTATTTACTTTAAAAGTCTTTCACTCAATTTAGTTTATTCATAAAACAATGTCAGATTTTTCTATAACTTCTAAATAGCTTTTATTATCAACGAATAATTTATTTGCTTCTGAATGTACATCTAAACACATCTTCTGAATGTTACTATTAAAATTAAGTAAGTAAATTAAAACATTAGACTTTTTCAAGTCTATGACAACGCTCATTATGTTCGATGCCACAGTGAAATCTAAATACTGTACGTTTGAACCGTCTAAAATAATAACAGAATTGTATGCTAAATTCGATATTAAATCTAAAGCTTTACGTCTTAAACTATCCGCACTACAATATAACATATTATTTGATAATAAAATTATAAACAATTGTCTCTGTTTCAACATTACAACTGTTACTTCCAGATTAGGTCTAGCACTTTTATAAATCAACGTACAAGCTTCCATTAGCATGCCAACTATAATACCGTATTCTAAACCGTAAAATAAGCAAATGAAAGCTGTGGTTAGTAAAATTACTAACTCTCTTTTACTATTACGCCATAATTTCTTTGGTACTTCAGTATTTATCATTGGCAGGACTGCAGCTATTATCAGACCAGCTAAAGTTGGTTTCGGTATAAAGTAAAAGGCAGACGTCAAAAATGTTAAAGACATTACTATGAGTAAACATGTTAAAATACTTCCAGCTTGCGTCTGAACTCCTGATGAATGATTCAATGCTGTTCTGCTAAAAGATCCAGTGATAGGCATACTTCTTGTAAAAGAACCAATTACGTTACAGAGTCCTAAAGCAAACATTTCCTGTCCAGCATCAACTCTACCATCTTCAGAAAAAGCTTTGCCCATCACTATTATTTCCAATATGGCAACAAAAGGTATCACTATAGACTTAGCACCTAAAATATCAACCATTTCTTCGAATGTATAAGTTTCATTGCCAGAGGTAGAACCAAACGGTGGAAGTCCAAAACTTGGTAAACCACCTTTAATTTTACCGATTAATGTCAAAGGTTGATTCTCAAAAATGAAACTGGCTGTAAATGTAATTACTGCTCCTATTATAACAACCATAATATTTCTTGACAACGATATAAACCATTTTATTTTGACTGATAAAGTACCATTTCTACTACAACCTTCACCAAGATTCTTTAGCAAATATAACAATAAAATCGTACTTAAACCTAAGAGTGAATCCCATGACTGCATTGTTCTAACATTTAATAAAAAGTTCCATACTGAATCCCCAAAATTATTTCCAGAGCTGCCACTTAAACCCAATAAACTTTTTAATTGCGACGAGCTTACTTGAAGAGCCGCTGCACTTGCGAATCCACTAATAACTGGGACAGACATAAATTCCACTATAAATCCAAGCCGAAGGATGCTTATGACTACCATGAAGACTCCAGAAAGAAATGCCAAGAGCACTGCAAAATCTGGTGTATAACTTAATACATACTTTGCCGTTAAAGTTGATAAAATAGCCGTTGGGCCAACAGATGCCGCAGGGTTTGTTCCGAATAGTACATAAATAAATCCTGCTGTTAATGATGAGTACAAACCGTACTCCGGAGGTAGGCCAGCCACGGCAGCGTATGCAAGTCCCTGGGCTATAGCCGTCAGTCCAACCGTCAACCCAGCGATCACATCCTGAACCAGAATTCCAGTTGTATATTTCGGGAGCCATTCAACTATTGGCAGCCTTCTCTTCAATGTTTTAGTGCTGCATATTTTCCGAAAATATTTCACGATATTTTCTTGCCGATCGTTTTCTGATAGGAAAGTCATCATTTTGGATGCTGGTCAACGACTGAACGTGTCTAACACTAGTTTCCTAAACTAAGACTCAAGATAAGCTGTAACAACCATTACAAGCCAAATCTGTGATTGATAAATTATTTGGGAAAATTTCCTGATATCTAGACGACACGGCTGATTATCTCGTTTCTATTTGAGGTCAATCTATGCAAAACAAAGCACAGTACAATTGACGTCAACTTCGTGACACTTTCGGAAATTCCGGTGACACACATAAGAGAAATCTTTATCTACCAGCCCCGATTTTGCACAAAAACCCTTCCGGCTCGTATTAAAATCCCCTAAGTAGTTTTAAAAAAGTTACTCGAGAAATGGACACACGCAAAAAGCGATTTTGATTTATACTATAATAGGAGTCTAAGGCGAAACACGGTGCGATAAGTCTTAAGTCGGAGCCGTCAACAAGAATAAAATAGATGTTAAAAAGTCGGCAGCCCAAAAGAGCAAATACGATACCTAATGGTATACTGTTAACGTAGTGTCTGATTTACCAAACAATAAGTCACCCTTCAAAAAGTAAGACCCGATCACCGCAGTGCAAAATATTGGTGCCGGCGTTCGACTCGTGTTAAAAGATAGGGTACCGGGTTCAAACCCTGACTCTAGCGATAAGAGTGATTGAGGTGTGCGTGCTCCCGCATACGTTTTCTGAATTATCGATCTTTTTTGGTAACAAACTGTTTTGGACATCGCTTTTTGGGCTTAAATTTTCATTGTCAATTTTTAAACTTTAAGCAAATTGGCTCTAGGCATATCTACTAGAAATTGTTCTTAGGAAAAAAATATCGATTTTTCTTCTGTTTTCGCGCAGTTGGATATAAATTAAACTCATTTTTCGGTTTTAATTTCGAAAAATACGGCGGCGAGGTTTGAACTCGCATCTCTGGGGTACAGACTCAGATATCCGAGTACAAGCCTTGCCGCCAGTGAATATTTAATATCTCTGCGTAATATTGTAATAGAAATAATTAAGAGCTATTGACATTCCCCTTCAGTAACGAACTTCTAAAAGACCTATTTCTATCTAAATGATGATTGATCATCAACGACCCTACATAATTACCACTTTATTGACTATCAGGACCCCAGTTTTAAGTCAATTATTAAAATAGTTAACAGTCAGTCGCGAGAAAATGATTTACGAGTAGGTACGAACGCAGTTTTTTAGCCGACCGAAAAAGAGGTGTATGTGTATACCATGTTTCTGTCATGACAGAATGCGGCACCGTAGCTCCCAGGACTGATGACGAGGCGATTTGATATTCGTTTTTTGCTTTTTAATCTACTGATAGTTTACCTTCTGATTTTTGGTTGGGCTTCCACCCATCGGCCTCAATGTTATTGCAAAAAAAGTAAAGTCGGTTGAAAAGGATGGTCCATATTCTAAAATGTGTGCCAGTTTAGCCAATAAGGAGAAAGATTGATCACTTAAGGGTCAGAACTGCCATCTTCCTACCTTCACCTATGTAAGAGCAACACGGTATCTTCAAGGTGAGCGTGTCACATCTTAGACTTTTATTTACTTACATTAGGTGAGGTAGTCATCTAACTAACTAAAATAATAAACAAAACATCGGTATTAAAAAATGAAGCACTGTAGGTATATTGATCTATTTCAAATTAATTTTATTTTTCTCAGTCTGATGCCAAATTCGTTAATCGTAATCATAAAATAAGATGACAGTAAAACGCACCCAATTGCATTTTTAATACGCAACAGTATGAGGTTAGAGCCTCTGCCTGTAAAAATAAAAAACTGTTTTATTGAGTGCGGGCTATCACATGCAAATCACATAAAACCATAATAAATTCGAAGCCAAAGGTATCAAGTTTGTCAATAAAATCGGTATTTGATTACTGTTTCATGTTGTGATCGTTATCGGTGGAGCTTAGATTTTGACGGTAGCAAATGTGTGAGTATAATTTTAAACACATTTTTGTTTTGTGTAATTTTCTGGTCTTTGCTGAAGAAAACTTGGTAGTGGGACTAGCGGGGTATAAAATAGACTGGAATAAAAAAAAATGTTGTATTTCATCATTTGTTGCTGGCAGGTATGAACGAGTCTTTGGAATTTAGTCTTTAGATGACCTCAGGTGGTGCTATTGAACCGATCAAAACATATCATAACGATAAAGAAAGGATGGCGCGAACACTAATTAGAAAGAAAAAAAGAAAACAGATTATTCAGACAAGCCCACGACAACGCACAAAGTAGGTACCTTTATAGATAACACAAAAAACTTGCATTAAAAACCAACAAAGACATAATAAACTAGCGTAATTTAAATATAAATCGTGCGCTGCCCGAATGGGCACAGATAACCTCAGCATGAAGCTAAACTGCCACTAATATAATGTTTCTTTGTTTCATATCTTTATGCTAAATCAACAATGACTGGGTTTAATCGTAATCCCGTAATAAATAAATCATAGGTATGCGCGCTTCATAAATGCAAATCTCTTAACCCTTTCTTAGCCAAGGTCCTTAAAAGACCCCTTCCGAGGAAACTATGTTTGATATATAGCGGAATTAATGCCAACACAGATTAATGTTGAGAAACCTATTGTGGCGTAAACGATTAAAGTTTTGGGTAAGAACGAAGTGACAATGATGCGTTCGTAGATACATAGTTATGTGGATATTAAACATTTTGAAACCTTTTGTTCCAGTACAGTTGGTTGAATAGCCTTAATTGTTTTTAAGTAACACTTAAGCGGTGAATTAATAGTGGGATGATGTGTGCTCCGCTTAGAGCTAGAATTAAAATCTTCGTGATTTGCTGAGTTATTTGACATTGTAATTAAAAAATGTTTCTTTTAGTTTTAGTTAAGCTTTTCAATGTAACCTTTATTTATATTAGTAATTTGGCAATAAAATATGATACGTAGAACAAAGGGGAAAATGTTTCAGTACCTACGCATTTGTTCAGTTTGTTATCTAAATTTGAAATGTTTGGTAGGTGTGTATTATAAGTTTTATGAAGGTAATATCTAAAAAAATGCTTAGCTTAGAATTCAATATAATATGTGTGACTCATTACTAAAGTTAATATAATATAAAAAAAAACTTGAAGATACTGATTAGAGTCAATTTATAAAATTGTAGTTTTTAAACCCAAGTTCAATTTTGTATACTCGAAAAGAATAAGCTGTTGAAACCATACTTTTCATCAGAATCTTTGTCACAGTTAAACAATCAATATTTACTTTACATCATTCAATTATGTGTCTTTAGCACAGACGGCGTGGCGAAGCACAAACTATACTTGCATTGCAAAATTTCGAAAATGCTTAGCTTCCATCCTAACCTCATACCTCACTCACGATTCATTGAGCCGTCCGCGGCAGCTCGTTAATACGTCCAATAATAACCCAAGAATTACTGGTAAAACCAGCGATTGTTTCCTAAATCGAATGCGTTGGGTCGGAAATAACCCAATGGGTTGTAAAGGGTTGTTACGTTGGTTTGTTTACTTTGGTAAATTAGCTCATGTGGATTGTATGTAAGTAACTAAAATCTACCTTATGCCTTGCATTATGGGAATAAGGGATATTTTCAAATGTAAATAAATTACTATACAGTGTGTTGACGGCATCAGTGGCGCGTCGGGCGAATATCCGGCTGCAATGCAGAAGGGTGTGGGTTCGAAACTTCATATTACCATCCTTAAAACACGTGTTATATGCAGAGACAGTGTTTAAGATTATGTATAATACATACTCGAGCAAAACCCGAACGAGTCGCTAGTACATCTATAAAGAGATCATTTTCGAATAATCTCAAATTATATTTTTACGAACTAATTTTATAGTTTACGATACAATCAACTTCCGCACTTGGTTGTATCAAAGTATCAGAACCTTCAGTCAGTGTGAAAAAGCCGATCATAAAATTTGAACTTTATATAGCTGGGAGGGTCAATTTCGTTATAAAATGCACGTAAAATATATTAGAAAGTTAATTTTAGATTTTATTGAGTCTACTTTATTGACAGAAAGTAAATAACCTAATGAAATTTAGATCTACGCCGTATACTCGTTATATAGCCAATAATGGACAATAATTTGGAATTCCAATTAAACTACGTATGATGTCCTACTAGGAACATAGGAATATTATTAGGAAAAAATACATCTGCAAAAATTCGCCGCGAGTGAATTTTTTAGGCAACCTTTGGATGGACCAGAAGTGAAGAAAAATAAAAGGTAGGTAGGTAATAACGTTATTTTTGTATTAATAACGTTTTGGATATAGTTCTGCCTATGCCATATTATGTATTTTACTACCAGATTCCTAAAATTCAGGAGGCAGGGCCATCTTTTCGTTTTCGTTATATAATAATAATAATCGTTATATTATAATCTGTACATACAAATGTAAATATAATAGTATTAATGGCACACTTCGTTCATACCAATTAACTTAATGACAAACGAATGCATTTGACAATTACTTGCCGGCAGATGACCACTTAGACAGAAAATTGCCTTAATTGAATTTAAAATATTTTATTGACGAATTAATAAAAAAAACTATCAGTGTAGTATCTGGTACCGAAGATACTTCAACAGACAAGTGTCACGCGCGAGATAGGATGGCCACTTGAGATTATAATATCAAATCTCAGTTGTCTCAGTCGATCCCAAACAGCGTCAGGAAGCGCTCACGATGACTTTTCTACAAACGGAGAAACAAAAACCCAGAAACAGATTCAAGAAGTTAGCAGAAAAATCGTGCAACAGAGACACTTTGAAGAAACGACTGCCAATACTGCAATGGCTGCCGAAATACAAACCAGACTACGTACTACAAGATATCATAGCAGGTATTACTGTTGGATTAACTGCAATTCCCCAGGGCATTGCTTACGCAGTTGTGGCCGGACTCCCACCTGAATATGGACTGTATGCCTCCCTCACATCTGGCATCGTCTACGTCTTTTTCGGAAGCTGCAACTACGTCACAGTCGGACCCACAGCCATCCTCTCGGCATTGACATCCAGATACGTCTCAGGTTATTCACAAGACTTTGCAGTATTAGTGGCATTTCTGTCAGGTCTAATGGTCTTATTAATGGGCATTCTTAACCTCGGATTTCTATTAGAATTTATATCAATGCCTGTTATCAGTGGATTCACTACAGCAGCAGCTCTACAAATAGCATCTTCTCAATTGAAATCACTGTTTGGATTGACTGGATCATCAGGCGATTATTTTGCAGAATCAATGCATAATTTCTTTAAAAATATAAAAACTGCAAGACTTTGGGATCCGATATTGGGGTCTAGCACGATCTTACTCTTGGCTCTACTTCGAAGAATGGGACAAGGTTGCAGTCGGACTGATGGATGGTGCAAGAAAATACGTTGGTTCGTTTCCTTGTCAAGAAACGCAGTCGTCGTCGTCATTGGAATGCTAATTGCGTATGTATTAGAAGTGTCATTAGATACTGAACCGGTAGTTGTTATAGGAGAAATAGGAGGAGGCTTACCTACTTTTGGTTGGCCACCCTTTTCAACTGTCGTTGGAAATGAAACCTACACATTTACACAAATGATTGAAGTTCTTGGATTCGAATCTGTAATTCTACCATTGGTAACTATAGTAGAATCAGTAGCAATAGCAAAAGCTTTTGCTGACGGTACAACCGTTGATGCAACTCAAGAAATGATTGCACTAGGCATGTGTAACATAGTTGGATCTTTTGGACAAAGTATGCCAATAACAGGATCGTTTACTAGAACTGCTTTGAATCACGTGTCAGGCGTAAAAACACCAGCTGGAGGATTAGCTAATGTTTTGCTTATATTTATAGCTTTGACAGCATTGACATCAACTTTTTATTATATACCCAAAGCGTCATTAGCTGGATTGATCATATTTGCTATGTTTACAATGCTTGATTATGTAATATTTGTGAGACTGTGGAAGAACAGTAAAAGAGAATTGTTTATAATGTTAGTCACAATAATGGTTTGCTTATTTACTGGTCTCGAATATGGCTTAATGGCTGGTATAATTTTAGAAGCACTGATGTTACTTTATAAGGTAGCAAGGCCGGACTTTGAAGTAAAAGCTACTAAGTCAACAAAAGCTGATTTATTGACAGTACCTTTAACAGACCATGTCTCTTATTGTGCAGCCGAACATGTCAGAAAATTTGTTCTGAAAGCATCACAACATGCTCTTGAAGAAACTTTAATAGTCATTGATGGAACAAATCTTAAAGATATGGACTTTACTGTGGCCTCAAATTTAATATCAGTCGTGAAAGATTTAGAAAAGAAATCGAAGCAAGTGGTTTTTATGAACTTTAATTTAGAGTTGAAGAATTTATGCGTTGATATTAATCCTAAGTTTGAATCGAAGTTTGTGTACGCAGCTAGTGCACTAGATTTATGTAACACTTTAGCTAAAAATGTTTGAGTAACATAGTTTTTGAAGTATTTATTCTGTGATATAAATGTAAAAGCCTTAGGAAATAATATTATCTTAGAAGTGTCGATAGACGTGTTAAGATAAGAGATTACCATGATGATAACGGTAACATTGTATTAGAACGTTTACACTAATGTAAAGTGGGGGTAAAAATTAGATTTATGTTGTAGTTATATACATATAATATAATAAAGAGTAATAAATATACCTACATATGTTTTGCTTTTGTAAATGTTTTAATAATTTATTTAAAATGTATACGTTCATAAATATTATAACATGTTCTTAACTAATTATTTTGTACCTACTCTAAAAAATAACTAGAAAAATAAACATAGTATCAACCCTGATACTGATGTGTTTGTGTATGAATGGTCAGTCTTGATATCGGTGTGTCTGCGGTTTTGTGAGTTTTTGTAGTTGAGTGGTCTTTTATGTGATTAAAATATGTAGGTATCATTGTGTTATTATTATTTATTCAAGTAAATGAATATTTAGTTAGTGTGTTACGTTGATTACTTGATTATTTTATTGATTCTATTATTAATTATTCTGTCATTATATTCCTAACTGTAATTGGTGTCGCAAGCTGCCGTTTTAATTGAATAAACAACTATGCAAATTAATTAATCAACTAAAATAGTGGTTTTATTATAAAAAAATGTAAGTGTAAAATCTCCGTTAACCCTAAGTGCATAACTTACTACAAAGGAAAATACACAAATTGATAACAAGTGTCAAGTGAAACAATGACACAAGATATAAATATGATATCTTTAAAATGATATCAGTTATTCTTTAACTTCCTAAGCCCTAGATTCAGTCTATTATAGAAGCGAGAACAGACGACTGAAATGACATATCGTAATTCTGAAAAGAAAATGAACAAAGTCGGTAATACAATTCGGAAACATACAAGAAAGTTATGCAGCAAAGATACAGTGAAAAAAAGATTGCCAATACTAGGATGGTTGCCGCGTTACAAAATGCAATATATTATCCAAGATATAATTGCTGGGATTACAGTTGGATTGACTGCCATCCCTCAAGGAATTGCCTACGCTATTATAGCTGGATTACCTCCGGAATATGGACTCTACGCATCTCTAACATCAGGTGTTATCTACGTGTTCTTTGGTAGCTGCTACAATGTTACAGTCGGACCTACTGCAATTTTAGCAGCTATGACGTCAAAATATGTCTCCGGGTATTCAATAGATTTTGCGATATTGGCAGGATTTTTATCCGGTGTTGTGATTTTGATTATGGGCGTGCTAAACCTCGGATTTCTAGTTGACTTCATTTCCATGCCAGTTATAAGTGGATTCACAACTGCAGCGGCTCTACAAATAGCAGCTGCTCAGTTAAAATCATTTTTCGGATTAAGCGGATCATCTGGTGATTATTTTGCCGAATCAGTGTACAATTTTGTAAATAACATTAAGACTGCCAAACTATGGGAGCCAATTCTTGCAAGTGGTACAATAATAATGCTGATACTTTTACAAAAAATGGGCAAAAATTGCGATGGTAGTGGTGGAATCATGAAAAAAGTATTGTGGTTTATCTCGTTGTCAAGAAACGCAGTCGTTGTTGTTATCGGAATGATAATAGCATACGTTTTGAAAGTGACAATGGACGCTGAACCTCTACTTATAATTGGCGATATTGGAAGAGGACTACCCGAATTTAGCTGGCCGCCATTTTCAACAGTAGTCGGAAATGAAACCATGACTTTCACAGATATGTTGAACGTTCTTGGACCTCAATCTGTTTTCATACCTTTAGTAGCTATCCTAGAAACGGTAGCTATTGCCAAGGCTTTTGCAGATGGCGCCACAGTCGATGCGACTCAAGAGATGATTGCTATAGGACTTTGCAACATAGTTGGTTCATTTGGACAAAGTATGCCTATTACGGGATCATTTACACGTACAGCGTTAAACCATGTATCTGGAGTAAAAACACCTGCTGGTGGAGTAACAAAAGTTTTACTTCTCATTGTGGCTCTAACGTCATTAACATCGACTTTCTATTACATTCCTAAAGCATCTCTAGCTGGTTTGATCATATTAGCTATGTTTTCAATGATGGACTATACATTTTTTGTTAAATTGTGGAATAATAGTAAAAGAGAGTTGTTTGTTTTGTTAGTAACGACAGCAGTGTGCTTATTTGCCGGTCTTGAGTACGGTATATTAACCGGTATTATATTAGAAGCAGTCATGGGACTATACAAAGCTGCCAGACCTACATTAGAAGTCAAAGTTACAAAATCCCAAAATTATGATTTGATGGTCATTTCATTAACTGACAATATAATTTATTGTGCAGCAGAACATATAAGAAAAGTAGTTTTGAAAGCATCTCTCCAATCCGAAGCTTTGATTGTGATCGACGGAACAAATCTAAAAGCTATGGATTACACTGTTGCTTCAAATTTGATGTTAGTGATCAGAGATTTAGAGAAAAAAGATAGGCAGTTACTATTGATGAATTTTAACTCAGATCTGAAAAATATTTGTATTGATATTAAGCCCGAATATAGAGAAAAATTCGTGTTTGCAACAAATGCTGTTGATGTTGTTACAATGATACCTAAAGAGGCTTAGATGTTCTCACGAGACTAAATTTGAATTTGATGATTTGAAGAAAAAGGTGATTCAAAAAATCTTAATGCCAATAAAATTAATTTTATTACACTGGCAAGGAACTTTCAAGTATAAAACTATATGAACTCATTCAAATATTTATGATCTTCTTGATAGCAGTTAGTTGAATTTTGATTGGCATTGATCTTCTTAATTATAAAATTAAAGATAGGTAGTTGATTCGAGAGTAGGTACACACTTGCGAGGTGACTGACCGAATTAACCAATGTACCTATACGTCTACGAGTAACGAATATTAGTAATATTTCGAGTCAGTGGATGTGTAATTCAATATAACAAAATTAATAAATTATTTGTTTAATGAACCGTTATTTTCATTGTTCATCGAACTTCAATAATGAGAACTTTAATTGGAGTGTACCTAATTGATTATTTTATAGCCAGTAATAATTGTGAAGGTACATTATTACCTACTGGCTATAAAATAACCAAAGGTGTGAAGGTACATAAATTTAAAATGATAGCATTCAAACCATTTCTAAGCTCAGTTATCTAACAATAAAACATAATTTTACCGCTATATTTCCAGATTTTCCACACACGAAACTGCAGCCAAAAGATTTCTAACAAAAGATCTATGAAGACGCAAGACTTCATATTACTTTCAAATGCATACAATTTGACTAGACAATGTGAAATCTTTGGAATAGGACCAAAAGTGAATGAATTGCTTTAGAGATAGCTTTATATCATGGTTGTTTGGTTGAAACTTGAACTTGCAATTTTACTTGGGGCTGTAGAGGATGGTTGCCAACTCTTCATTTTAATACTAGGTATTCATGTTCTTTTTTAACCAATGTTACCAGTTTTTAACGAACCGTTATAGGTACAGACAGCTGGTAATATTTCTAGTTATAAAATATAACAAAGAACCTAGTAGCTATTAGATAGAAAAGCAATCACACAAAATAATTTACGATATATGTTTATGCTGTTTAATTTGTTATATTACTTATATTCTAAACTGGCACAAAAGTCATTAAAAATTAGGGAAAAACCAACGGAAAAATAAATAAATTACTTAGATCATTTTGTAGGAAAACCAGGCACAAACTAGTTTCTTAGGTATGTAACGGGGCGTGTCGTCAAGCCAGCGCGAGCGGCAGCGTCAAGTGTTTTTTATTGTTGGCGATACGAAGTGCGCCGGGCCTGTTTTCAATGAAATAGTTATTATTTAGTGTAGGTAAACATTATTAAATAGTACTTATTTAGTTACAAACATCAAAAAAAACAACATTTTATTGCATACTAGTCCTTCTGAAGATATTTATTCGCTGTTGTAATACGAGCCAAAATTGTTTCTGTCTGGAATTACAACACATTGCAAAAAAAAGACATTATTATCGTTTCCTTTTCCCCGTATCTACATACATTCAGTTCCTAATGTAGGTATATCTATCAATTACATACGAAACGCGTGTTTTCTGCCAAAAGTAACAATTTTAATACCTTGTTTTCTGCCAAAAGTAACAATTTTAATACCTTAATATTTTTTTAGTTAAGGTTGTGTTACACGCGGTCAGGAAGTACAGTTGCTGGCAACATAGGTACTTAACTCAACTCAGACTTGGTGCTGGATTTGAGTAGAAAGAAATAAAGAAAATAGATTTATTCAGACAAGCACACAACTACATAACAAGAAAAAAATATAAAAAGTAGATAACATCATGGACACAAAAAATGAAAAAAACATAGGTACGTAGAGTGGTGCGCTGCCCGAATAGGCGCAGCAGCATACAACACAATACATTGCACCCAGTCATACGGCCAGATTCTTTATCAATATTAAAACTCAAATAGCCTATCAATACCTAAACGTGGACTAAGATGTGAGTAGTGAAAACATGCTTTGTCTTTTTCCGTGACGAGAACTTACAAAGTTGACAGACAGAAACAAGAAGTGGTTAATTTTTTTTTATTTTAAATAAAAAAAGTGGTAAAATTACTCTAACCTCAGATTTGCTACTGGGTTTGAGTAGACAATACATTGCACCTAGTCATACGGCTATTTAAAACTCAAATAGCCTTATTAATACCTAACCTGGAGTAAGGTTGGAGTAGTGAGAACATGCTTTGTCATTTTCCGTGAAGAGAACTTACAAAGTTGATCGACAGAAAAAAAAGTGGTAAAATTAATTCGGACTAATTTTACTACTTACCAACCTTACCTTACCATTCGCCTTATTAATAAACGTGTAGTAAGGTCGGCCTTACTCCACGTTTATTAATAAGGCTTAATAGGTAAGTAAAGCGAGAGGCCTATTTCCCTCTGTAGCTTCACTTTTATTAGCTGTTACTTTTAGTTTTACTATTGAAGCCCCGATCCCGTGGGAATAGCCAATGTTACTCAGGGTGAATTTAGCTTTCTAATGGTGAAAGAATTTTTGAAATCGGTCCAGTAGTTTCAGAGATTACCCCCAATATACATACATACATACATATATGTTACCAACGTTACCTCTTTATAATATTAGTATAGATTAGGAAACTGGTGGTTAATCGAATTCAGTTACTGGGCTGGGCTAAATTCTAAGGCACTAAGTCCATTCGCTGACTTTTTATGAATCAGATCTAACTGCCATGTTACTGGCCGCGTGTGGTGCAGCTTTAACTATTGTTATCGCCTTGACATTGCCAACAATGCTGTCTAGACTAGACTCTAGGCAGTAGGCAGCCCCTCTAGCGTACCTATAAATTATTTAAATTTGAGGGATATTTACAATACAATAAAAAGGTGTTTTTGAGCGATTTATGTAGACTTTATCTATACTTCGTTCTATAATTGTAGCTAGACTATGATTTGACACATCTTTCTGATGAATAAATGTCAAATACAAAGAACCAAAATGTCAGATCGTTGTCTGAAATTAAAAAACGAAGTAGGTATAGTTTGTACTTTATCATGGTGATATGATTATATGTTATTATGTGATCGTCTCATAGCACATAATCTATCTATATGTATAAAAGGCTTGATTCATCATCTTATAGGACTGAATCCACAAAATTATGATCATCAAACAAGATGAAAAAAAAAACACCGAGGATACCTATATGAAAAATTCTCGAAAAGAGATGCAGCACGAAATACCTTTGATTTTACCACAGATTAAGTGATATTCACAAAGGGATTGCGCGACCTATCGATGCGCGTGACCTTAATGAAAATAAAACGTTTCAATTTTCATTAAAGTAATATACATTTTAGTAATTTCAAGTAGTCAAGCAGGTATTCATTTTATAGTGCTACCATTTTTTACTATAAACAAAGTTTATTTCATCCAGTTTTATCTAAAAGGAACAAATTCCCAAAGCTTTATTCGCACTAAGCTCGATTTCCACTTTTAAAAGAAAGCAAACTTTTCCCAGAGATAAACAAAAGCAGCGGTTATTTTTATCTGCCACCGACAAAACAGGGTGGTGTATGATTTACGGGGATATCGGAGGGGGATAATAGCCACTTCACTAGTTTCTAGGGAAAGTTGTAAATTGACAGAGGTTACCCCGCGGTTTTAAATTTAGAACGGTTTTTTTTAGGAATAGAAATCTATTTAAAAACAGTCTAATAAACATTTAGAAAAAGTTTTCATAAAAAATACTATGTTACTGCCTCTCCTAGTAATATTTATTGAGTTACTAGAACTAGATAGGTGCTGCCCATTATTGCTATCGACAAGCGGTACCGATATTGCAATATGCTTACTGCTCTAGCCTACTCGTGATTTACTAGATAAGTAAATAGACGAGTATATTTGTTACTTTAAACTTCTAGGTTAACACAATTTATCCCCATATTGCCGCAGAATCGGGACTTACGCGAGTGAAACCATGGAGCGCAGCTAGTAACATAACATATGACTATAAGTAGGTACACGATACGTTCGTCAGACGAAATGTCAGAGCGACAAAGGTTTCAGGGCGGCGCCGCTGCCGGCCGCCCTGTATCGCTGTATATCGGTGTCAATCAATGCTTCCGTACGCATTGTGTGTGTGGTTACACACGTTGATTGTGCAACGGACAGTGGAGGAGGTATACTTACTTTTGATGGAATAATAATATAAGTATACTTCGTTTTTTAATTGTAAACTACGATTTGACACATCTTCCTAAAGAACGAATGACAATTACAAAGAACCAAAACGTCAGATCGTATATCAATCGATCGATCGAGGTATGGTTACTTTTGATGGAATAATAATTGTCTGATTTCGGAGTTACGTCTTACTTAACCACGGTAGATACTTGAAATAATTGTAAGGAAAATATAGCATTAAAAATCCTTCTGTGACGGGGGGTCGAACCCGAGAAGGGAGAGTCACAATTCGCATTTTGCATTGAAAATATTTATAACTAGCTGGCCCCTGCGGTTTCAAACGCATCAGTCCCGATCCTGCAGGAATATCAGGACATAAAGTACCCTAATATGTATTAATTTAGATACAGATCCTGTAACATTCTCATGTGATCATGATTATGATTATCAAACTATAATATCCTGATTTTCAATGGAAAATGCATATCTACGTTTTGAAACACGAACGAGGTCTTTAGGCAATCTATCTAATATATAAAATTTCCATGTCACAATGTTAGTTACCGTAACTCCTCCGAAACGGCGCGACCGATTTTTACCAAATTTTATATGCGTATTCATTCAGGAGGTCTGAGAAGCGGCTACTATATAAGGCAAAACAACGTTTGCCGGGTCAGCTAGTAATATTATATTATCAAGGCATATTTACAGCACCTCCAAATATTCTTAGCTCCAAGTTTATAATTTCCCCGCGTCGCCGTCACCGGGTCCACCAAAGTTTGGGAACTATGAAACACCTTTGTTAGTTGCGTCGTCGTCGTCGACATTTCCAATTTACCTTAAGTTAATGTCTCCTCTTTCATGTTGGTTGTATGGTTCCTGGTGAAAGCTTGTTATTGGTAGGCTGTTTTGTTTTTGGAGTGTATGTTTGTAGGGGGAATCCGCAATGAAACGGACGTGTTTTGAAACAAACACTATCGATACCTATCTCAAGTTGATGATCGAAAATATTTTAGGTTTTGGTCATCAATGATGCCAACACCGAAAAAAACAATAAATATTTTCGATGGTGTCCGTTTCATTTGCGGATTCCCCCTATGTATCCAATTTTCGTTTGTGTGTTTAGTGTACTTTGAAGCATTTGAGATTATGAAAATTGTATTTGGTAGAGCCTAGCTAAACGTTTGGTGGAAGTATCGGGTGACCAGATGCTGGCTTGTATTTTGGCCAGGAAATAAGCATCTGTTTACAACGGGGCAATGCAGCCAGCATTCTGGCCACTTTATCCTCCACCAAAGGTTTAGCTGATTTAGATTTAGTTTAGTTTTTTAGTTAGTTTTATTTTAATAAGTACGTTTTAGTTTAAATTTAAGTTCTTAATAATTATTGTTTTTATAATGTTGATTACAATAAATGGGTGTTTTATATGTACCTACTTATCTTATCATATTTATGTAATTACAAAAAAAAAGTAGGCACATTAAGTTGTGTATCCGTTGTCTAGTATACCTACCCATAGTACAACCCTAGTGATTAGTTTAGGGCTAGATTGTGCTGTGTGGAACGTCGTGCAATATTTATTTATTTATGTTTATCTAATATGGTAGATCCTCACTTTTTAAACTTACACGATTTCCGTCTATCATTATAATTAGACACGGGTCTAGATCGCGTTAAAGATAATCATTGTTTTTAATTACCTCGACGTTTCGGCAAACGGGTTATACCGGCCTTGTTCCCGGTGTCTTCAAGATAATCCTTGTTCAACAAATTTTCCCCCAGTAGCTACTGTCCTTTGCAACTAGACAGATTCTCAGCCGGACACCTTAACTTATATATTCAAATAATATTCAATTATAATAATATTCAATCAATAATGACAAATATAGTCTACATTCGTACCAATCATCCATTTTCTTTTACATAAGACAAGGCGTTCCCATAAATTTTCCACAGTACAAGACGACCTTGTTTCTATTCTATATCGATTCGTTGTTTTAGTGTTCGGGGTGAGACGGACAGACGCCTAATTCCACTTTCACTATCTATATGATGACAGTGAAAACAATAGTTTATGTGTTTACGTTGTGGAATGGAAGAAGGAAGGGTTGGCTAGAATATATGGTGTAATAACAGATAGTAATAATATCACTTGAAATAATGTTCACACGATAGAAATATAATTTTCTTTCGATATTATTTTTCATTTTACATAATTCATTTGATATTATAATGAATATCTAAGTAATGTTATAGACATTAGCGAAGTAACAAGAACTTTCAAAGTTGACAAACAGAAACAAAAAGTGGTAAAACTACTCCGACCTTACTCCACGTTTATTGTTTAGGCTATAAAAGGATGACTTTTAGTCTATTTACTTACAATAATTGTCTCATATTTGTACTAGATGAGATGGGGTAACCGACGATATCATCCCGGTCCAAGTATATTTACGCTTTACATTTTCTCCTAATGATTTGCCAAAATAGTTTCATCCTGGTACCTACTCGATGAGATAAGAAAACCCCCTTAATGCGATCCTAAAAAACAGGTTTACTGAAGACGGCCGCAGGATGATCTGCTGAAATAGACTAAAAGCGTAACTTTTAGTCTATTTACTTACAATAATAGTCTCATATTTGTATTAGATGAGATAGGGGTTATTGACTATAGCATCGGTCTATATTAACGTTTCACAGTTTCGCCTAAAACTTTTGCTATAAAAGCGATCGTAAGTTATTTTCACAATTTAAGTTTAGCATACAAATTTACGTTTTGATTTTACTAAAGCAATTTGCATCGAATAACACTTTCAGCTGAAAATACAAAAAAAACCGGCCAATATTTTTAAACTGAATTTTTTGGCCAGTTATGGCCGGCTAAATAAATGGCTGACACGGTGTCGTAAGCGATAAACAATGGCGGGTGTGCACATAAAATGCAAGGTGGCCATTATCGAGTCGGCCATGTGTGGCCGGATGTGCCACGGCCTTGTTCCTATCCGGAAGTGACGTCATAGTGAAACGTTGTAATTGACTTTCCTAGTTAGGCACACCCCGCGGATTCTCTCACGATAGTCTTTTAGTTCCTAGAGTTTGTTATGGTAAAAGAAGTCGGTTAATTACGGAGAACTGATGTCAACTTCTGGTCTGTGAATTTTTTTGTTTTTTTTTCTTGTAAAAATGACAAAGTTAAAATAATAAATCTAATTCTATTTTGCACGCTTCCACCGGACATTGTTTTTCAGGTGCTTAATCCTTTTTCAGGGTGGTCACATGAAGACGTATCTATACTAATATTATAAAGCTGAAGAGTTTGTTTGTTTGTTTGAACGCGCTAATCTCAGGTATCGCTGGTCCGATTTGAAAAATTATTTCGATGTTAGATAGTCCATTTATTGAGGAAGGAAGGAAGTACCTAGCCTATAGCTACTTTTAATCCCAAAATTCCCACGGGATCGGGACTTACACGGGTGAAACCGCGGGACGCAGCTAGTTACAAAATATAATTAAACTTGATAAAAATCTCATCTTAAAAAACAAATAGGTACCTAAGTAGGTAGGTAGGTAAACTAAATTGATTATTTTTGCGAAAAAGTGGAACTTTTACGCCCAAGTATTTCGCTTTGACCTACATCCAGGTATTCAGCCAGGTATGTACCAGGTTTTGCGTACCGCTGAACACATCATAGGTATATAATACATTTTCTAATAATTCAACCCATCCCTTACTAGTTATTTTCCATCCCCTGGCGCCACCCAGGCGTCTTTGGTCTCCATTTTTTATTCACCCCTCAAAATGCACGGCTTCACAGCTTGATCCCGAATTATTGAACGAGTAAACTGACGTTTTATGAAACAACCAGACAAGTGATATGGAATAGAAAATTGGTTTCTCAAATGGAACATAGTAATTTTAAGAGTCTTGTATAGGTGGCATATCCTGATATTAGGTGAAATATCCTGATATTAGGTGAAATAGGACGCGCATAAGTCCCGATCCCACGGGAATATCGGGATAAAAAAGTATGTGGTATTCTAGGTCTTTAGCTATCTTCGTACTGTTTTTCATTGCAATTGGTTCAGGGGTTTTTGTGAAGGAGCTGCACACAATCACAAATTTGTAACTTTTACTTTAGTTTAGTAGGATACCTAAGTAGGCACAGTCGACAACAATAGTACATACATACACGTGTGTAACTTGGGAGATTACGGCTTAGTTAGACGATAGGTATATAAGAAAGACGATGTTGAAATTAAAGACATTTTTCGGTTTTAATCGCATGCTGTTTATTTACAGGTCCCTTCAATCCTGAAGAAGACCTTTAGGTCTTGAAACGTTGAGCGTTGAAATAATGCTAAAAGTAATAAACACGTAAATTCTCGTAAATTCTGTGGTAGAACTAATACCTATAATACTTTATTAACAATAATTAGCAGTAAATTGACATGTCACAAGGCAAGCAACTAATAAATAAAAACGAAACCCAATAAATAAACATTCGGCGCCAAAGGGACGCCAATCTTTCAAAGTATCATCCCATAACATCCCTTCTGCACCCGACCAATTTATCTTTAAAGACGGATCTTGTTGGAACTAAATAATCCTTTACTAGAAACAAAGATAGTAGCGCTACGTGCAACTGTAAAAATTAGTTGGTTTTGTCTTCAATACACTTAGAACAGATAGATAGATAAGTCGCTATATACTAATGTAAATATGTCATTTTTGATGTAAGATCTATTGCATTGAAGCATTAAGTTAAAGTTTATAAGAAAGTCTTGAAACCTCACAACAAGTTAGTTTAGCTTAGCTTAGCTTCACATAGTTGAGCCAGATTTTCAAACATGAGCGCGCATTCTCTGCAAACTAGGTTTATATTATATTCCAATTAACGATCTAAGCATAGAACTGGACTGGTCTCTATTATATCGCTTGATAGTGACCTATTTCAAACTCGTCTCTGATGGATCGAATTAAAATTCGAATTTCGTTGTTAGTATACCCACCATCTAGCTAGGTAATCTATCTAAGATCCATTATTTATATAAGGTCGTTTCAAATTTAAATATTTGCCCTAGTCGGTGTACTTATGATTTTATTTATTTATTTAATTAGTCACAGGTCTGAGGATTTTAAAATTCTTTACACCGTTTTATCTAAAAAGATCCGTGGATACAACAACCCGTGTAAAACCGAAACACAAGCGTAGTATTTACGCTTAGTAATCAAATTAGACGCATGCAACACCCTGTATTTACCAGCTGTCCTCTATAATCAGGCACACCCTGTATAAGCCGTGCCATAAACTATTCAACGACGACAATAGATGCGACTTAATTCGCATGCGCGGACCGGAAGTCTTTTCACTGGGGCACAGTGGAGGGAAACAGAAGAACAAGTTTACCAATGTGGCATGGCAATATTTTGGGAATTCAACATTTTGGGAAATTCAACATTTTGGGATTCGATATTGTGGGAAAATCATTTTTTTTTTAGATTGAACATTTTGGGAAATTCGACATTTTGAGATTCAATATTTTGGGAAATTCAACATTTTGGGAAGTTCAACATTTTGGCACTAAAGGAAAAAAAAATAGTGAAGGTACAGTAGACAGTAAGTATTTTAGATTTTAGAGATTTTTTTGTTGTGACTCATAAAACCAAAAAGCCAAAATAGTCATTTTCTGGTCTAAAATGTGGATAGATTTCAATACCTTTCGACATAGTCTGGAAACTGCACCAAAATGTAATCAACAATGTCATCTACAATCCATACACAAAAAAAAATCAACAACATTTCGTTCTGAAATATTAATTAACAATATTCGATGAACCCGACAGGGGTTTCGAGATTAGCGGCTGTATATACAAGGTGGGCCAAAAGAATTCATCCGATTTTTTTGTAGTCTCCAAACAAACGGATGAATTCTTTTGGCCCACCTTTTACCTCTTAACATAGTTAATTTATTTTGCTAACTCCCGCGAGTAGCTCTACTGTAAGGCCTACCTACACTGTGTCAGGAAACAGCGACGGAGATTTAGGCGGGGGCGCCCTAGGTACATGTTTCCGGGTGCATTTGCATACGGGACCAGAATTCATGCACGGACGTGAACGTGCCTGCAATTTCACCGTTTTCATTTTAATTTCATTACCCCTTTGTTTACGACGCGGCGAGCTCTGAATTGAGCACCTTTGCATAATTTATTAATAAAAAAAAATATTTTTTTTTTATATTAGGTAGGTACATATTATAATTTTATGAAATTAAAAATTATATCTTATTACTATTATCTATCTATATCGATATCTTCTATGGTTTTGTTTTTACTATTATCTATATCTTCTATAGTTCTAGGCTATGTTACTCATCGATATTGTAGCTTATTATTGGCGAAACAATTTTTGAAATCTGTCTAGCAATTTTGGAGCCTATTAGTTATAAACAAACAAATCAATATTTCTTCATTTTCTTCTTTATAATCTGTAAAAAATACTTCTAATATTTAAACTTACTGTAAACCATATGTTGTATTCAACGAAAACAGCAGCGAAACAGGTCGAAAATGTCTCGATTTACATACCTGAAAAAAGAAAATAAAAAAAATTACAAATTTAAAATATGAAATGAAAGCATTTTTTCAAAAAAGCAGAATTTCCTAAGTGTGGATTAACACTAAGAAATAATGGTTACAAAAAAAACATTGACAACATTTAATTACCACTCCAGCCACCTACGAGCCGTAGATGGTACGTGCTAATACGTTCCGTATACGTACGTACCGTACGTTAACATCAAAGCTCAATTTGTCTGTCAACAGCGCATTACGAATGTATGGATCAACGTCCACCCCTTTACGTCATACCTTGAGTACAGGATGCTCCAAGATTACAAAGAAAAAAATAAAAAAAATAATAAGGAAAATACATCTTCAAAAATTCACTCGCGGTGAGGTTTGAACTCGTGTCTTTGGGTCAGTCAGTACCCTAATGAACTAGACCACACGATTGCTAATACCAATAAAAATGTGAGCCGTCACGGGACGCTTGGCTACGTATTATCATACATAGCGTAGCAAGGCTGTACGGCGGACTGTATCGCCACGGCAATTTTTTGGTTTACCCTCGCCTATAGATGTTTGTTTCACATCAAAAAGAGCCTAGAGCAATAAAAATCAAAATTACGGAAGATATATAAAAAAAATCACACTTTTAATCATACTTACACATAAAAATCAAGGTCTTGACTGATTCACTTAATGATTGAACTATGTATATGTCATCGCAGAACCCAAACCGCTGGTCCTAAGGACATGATATTTTTTTTGTCATGAGCAAGTATCGACTAGAAATGGATTTTTTAACACCTTTCCCACGGAATTGGGTAGACCAACCCGCGTGCATGTTAAACCGTGGGATGCTACAGGTCGCGGCAAATTTACAAGTTGAAAAGTTTTGACGTGGAACGGGAAAGGTCGCGCAGTACATTTTACATGCGACTTCTATCCACCATTTTTTTCAACTAATCCGCCTAAACTAAACAAATTTGCAGTACCTACAGTGGGTACTAGTGTGTGTGCCACGTGTGCAACTGTCCTTACTACACGGGATGCCAAAGATTATGCAAAGTGGAGACGTAAGAGCAGGAAAGCGGACCCCGGGCTCCCGATAGGGATGCATTGCTCGGATGGTGATGATGTAAAAAAAATAAAATCATGTTACGTATAAAATATAAACAATATTTTAAACGAAGCATCAAATATTGAACATCCTGTACCCATACACACCTTTCTCTGTAATCGCATTTTGTATTGTTAATAAACAATGACGCGACGAACTCGTTAACTACAGGGTGTGGTTCATTTCCCTGTTCGTTTACCTAAATTATTTCACTCCTAATATGACTAGAAATACATAATTAATTTGACACTGTAAAATTACTAATTTATAGCGTTATTAATAAACGTGGAATAAGTTCACGAAGTATTTAACGATGTTTATCGAACTCCGAGTAAAAAATTAAACATGGCAAATACCACGTTATTTAATAATATTTGTATAGGAAAATAGTTCATAGTGCTTATGAAACTCAGTTATCAACCAGATAAATAATGATAATGCAGAATTGATTATCTATACTGATATTATAATTATTTATTTATTTATTTTATTATTATAAAGAAGTTACGTTGGTAACATGTTTATATGTAGTTATATTGGGGTAATCTCCGAAACCATTGAACCGATTCAAAAGATTCTTTCACTAATAGAAAGTTACATTATCGAGAAAAAACATAGGTTGCTTTCGATTTCTATATCGGAACTTATGCGAGTGAAACCGCGGGGTCCTGCTAGTTTAAAATATTAGTTAGAAACTCTTCAGAGTAGGTACAACCGCTTCGTAGACACTACAAGTACTTATCTGCTTTTTATTTCCATCATCAAAATGCAAACTAACATCTCCAGAACATTCACATTTTATTACAAAAGACGATTCAACTTTGAACCTTAACCCTTTGGAATAAGGTTACAAACGAGCCGAATAAGTTAAATTGTCGAGACAGGTGACAGAGGGACATAAAACTGCAGTTATCTCCATATAATTACCGTTACTAAGTTTTATTATAGGAAATAAATTAAAAGTTTCTGCTAAGTTAACGGATTGAATTGAAAATTAAAAGTGTAGCACTAGTGTACTTTATTATAATAATCTACCTAAAGACAAACACGTATGTGACATGTCCATTGTCCATTACTAGATTTAAAAAATATTATATTAAACTTACCTAATAGCCTTATTAATAAACGTTGAATAGTGTCGGAATATTTTTACCACTTTTTGTTTTTATCTGTCAACTTTGAAAGTTCTTGTCACAGAAAAAGACAAAACATGTTCTCACTCCAATCTTACTCCGCGTTTATTAATAAGGCTAAAATTGTGTAATAAGGCGTGATATAGCAAGCAAGCTATGGCAAGCTTTACTGACCCTTTCCATCAAAAGGTTGCCTGGAGGAAATCGCTTTTAGCGATAAAGTCGCCCATTTGTACAACGTTTTTACGCTAAGCTTTCCGTGATATCTGTCTTACTGTATACTAATTGTATTTGTTTTGTAGTGCAAATAAAGTATTAATCTATTTATCTATAGTAGATACGACGTCAAATTTTAATGAAAAGAATACTACGAACATGATTATCAACTCCTCCTGTTCAAATTATAGATTGTATTATCACGTTTGTTGTTTGGGAGCCCAATATACTTACATATTAATTTTATTCTGTTTTTTGTGTTTGTTTGTTATTAAAGTGTAAAAATTTATACAGTCTAACTATCACGTATGAGATACAGCCTAGTGACAGACAGACGGGCAATAAAGTCTTACTAAAAGGGTCCCGTTCTTTAGTACCTACGGAACCCTAAAACCAGTGGGTACCTAAAATACGTTAGCCCTACAATAATTCTCAGTCGAAATCTGCCAGAGACAGAGCTAAAGTATGAACAATTTGTTCGTCTGTATGTAGTTTTAATGTCTCGTACATGCAACGTTTCAGATTTAATTTTGCGTGAATTTTTGTGGTCCAAGTTATGACAAAATAAAATAAAATGTTCTAAACTTTTTCTGACGGTCAATTTCTTCAAAAAGAACTAACTAAAAATTCTAAAGTAAAGTAATTTAATTTTGGGAATATTTAAAAAGTTTGAGTCCCCTGGCGACCAAGACCATTGTAACATGTTTCAACCACGTCGAGGTAAGAAAATAAATAATAATACGCAATAAAGACCCGGGAAAATGTAACTACTTATGTTAACAAATCGTGTGTATTTAAAAAAAAAATATTTAAAAATACATTAAAAAGATATCCACAACCGAATTAAGAACATCATCCTTTTTAAAGTCGGGTAAAAAATAAGAATGAACTATCTTCTATTAAAATTATACACACATAATTCTGCGCGCCAGTCTCCACTAACTTGCACCAAACAAAACCAACACATTTTCTGGTAACACAAAATGTTCTTCCTCTAATAATATTGTAATTACTTATGAAATATGAAACAGTTACACAAGTAAGCGTGAATGTTATTTTCTGCGGCTTTTGTTACCATATTACAAGCTAAATTGTTTTAGAAGTTGTACACAATGCCATAGAGCTCACGGTGAAGGGGTTTGTAAGCCGGTGGGTGGTGATGCAGAATGTAGCCGTAGCCGGCCACTTCGTTGTGTTAGTTATCTTCCACTCACTCATCCGAGCGATGTTCCCGGTTGCATCCCTCTCGGGAGCCCGAGGTCCGCTAAACTCCAAATATTTGGTGTTAGTGCAGTAGGTAAGTCATCATTGACCATACCCTTCTGCTAATAGATTTGGCAATAATTTTACGGCCGGCCGCCTGCTTGACACCAACCCTTCTAGGGACCAAGCAGTTTATCCGCCAACGCGCGGGGAGAACTTAAGGTTTGCTAGTCCCCCCTAAATCCCTTAGTCGCCTTTTCGACACCCAAGGGAGGAGATGGGGTAACCCTATTCTATGCCGGGGCTACACGTGTTAGTTATCTACCGGTATAAGTTAAGTCTTATTTCCATTTTGTTATTTCTAAATTCTCTAACCTTGAGGTTTCGACTATATTACAAAAGTCTTGATCTCGAGAATACTCAAACCATTTCATTTATATTTTTAATCACTTACCCATTTTTATACTAAAATTACCAAAACATCTCCCACCTGTGACGCGACATTAAAAACCCCGTACATGCCAATTTCTGAAATGCCCAAAAACGAGTAATCTCGTATAAATACGACCGTAACGGCGCGGGCGAGCACACCTCCGTCATACGAATGCCGTTTGTCATGGCGTTATTCGCACCTGGGCCTCGATGACCACAAACAAGGCGGTATAAATTAATATCGGGATTATGTTTGGGGCTGTAACATGGCGCTTGATTACAGAAGAGAAAAAACAGTTTTAAAAGTCAAAGTCAAAAAAGTTTTGTTTATTAAGATTTCATATTATTATGATCTTTTTAAATCGTCTTCTATTGACAATTTAGTGTGTATTTGGCACGCGACGCGCGCATTTCTTTGGTGCCTGCTTCTCCTTAAAGAACTCGTGACTTTTTTTTTGATGTGTGATGCTCATCAGTGATAAATCATAAATGTGACTGAGTATAACATGGCTTCTAAATCTACGTGATAAAATAAGTAACCATTAGTATTGCTTTTATTTAAACCACAACAAGATTGAATGCTACTCGCTAGTCATTATTGAGTGGCATAAAGCCGTGAACTAAGCTTTATAAAAATTGAAGGGTATTCGATATAATCATGCCTAGGTTTATACTATAATATGCATATGAAAATATATTTATAAAAGACTAAAATGAAAAGCCCTTCAAAACCATATCTGCTGCTATGTACCTTACTGTTACAGTAAGGTACATAGCAGCAGATATGGTTTTCAGTAGGTAACGCAGTTTGAAAAGCTTTTACAATGTAGTTTTGAAAAGCGCCATCTTACATCCTTTGTCACCCTAAACGCTAGAGCGGTCAGTGACCGTCCTCATCTAAAGCATCTCATACCAGCAACCAGCCTGTTATGCCATTTTTGCGTAAAACACAACGACGTGCTCTTATCACTACTAATATTATAAATGCATATGTCTGTCTGTCTGATATGTTTTCACGACTAAACCGGTGAACCGATTTTGATATAGAGATAGATGGAGCCTTAGGCTACGGGTTAAACGAGAGGCGCAGCGAGTGCAAAATATTTTTTTTTATAATGAGTAGATTTAGTACAGTGAAATTTAATTTATTGAAATTCATGGTTGAATCAACCGACTCGTTCTTTTGGTAATATCATCTTCCTACCATAATTTGGAGGAAAAAGCAATTATTAGCAAATGTTGTTAATGAACTATTAAAAATTAAACATTAATTCTCCTAGCTTTTCAAAAACATCTACGCCGAGCGGCAGAAATATCTCTAGGTACTTAAATTATGCACGTCTATCAAACCCCGTAGTAATTATTAATTGATAAAAGTATTTATAATTAAACTGACGTAGACAATCATCAGGTTCCTGATTAAAACAGGTGGTGAAACACCCCCCTAATTAAGGTGCGGTTATCAACGAGGGAGCTGTTTGCTTGAATAAAAGATACTACACGTGCGTCCTCGGATCAACCTCGTTTTAACTTCAAAATAACGTAAATAGCTATACCTAAACATTCCAATAGATATGACGTAAGTGTAAAATTAAATTGTATACATTTTTCAGCTTTAATCGCGTGGTGGTTTTTACTACGGTACTCAAGGTTTAAAACCTTTACAGGTGCCTTCTTCAGGATAGACTGAAAGTTTCGAAACGTTGATAAACACCACGCGATTAACACCAAAAAATTAGTTAAATAATTTCAATCCAACGAACGTCGTGAAAGCAGAAGAAAAATTTTAAATTAAATATTTCTCATTTTTATTGCTCAAGGCATTCTAAAAATTCACCTGTAATTGGGTTCAAACCTGTGCTTCCCGCTTACCGGGTGAGTGGTTTAACCTCTAAGAAAAAGAAAATAAACACTACCGGGTCGAAATCAAGCTTCAAAATGACACTATTTTATGAAAAACTCCAACTTTTTCTTATCTCATACGGGACAGTTCTTATTTTCGTGTAAGTGCAGCTAACCTAGTGTTACAGTTTTACGGGATAGTTAGTAAGTATGCAGGTGAAGTCTTCATGTCCGGAAGGCCTGACAAGCAATGACACTAACAACTGTTTTACCTAGTTATTTACAATACTCAAGAGACCCACGTACTTAAAAATACACAAAACAGCTGCCCTTTATTTACCCTAAAAACCCAATGTTGCCGTACTACTATAATTAAAAATCCCAATACTCCGTTGTTGTTATTTGCATACGTATTTATTACAGTATGACATGAAGGGACACCCTACTTCTATTCTAGGCCCTTTTCCCTTGCCCATTTATAAAATTACTTCTAGTAATATGTATTGTTTGACATTAGGTCAGATTGTGCATATGTTTTTATGTAAATTGAAGGGAAAAAATGTTTTAAAAAGCGTATATGTTTTAAAAACAATATTTCAAGTAATTTAGGTACCCATTATTTAGAAAAAAAATACTTAATATTTTATTTTTATTTCTTACATGCTTAAAACTTGTTTTATCTTCATTATGTGGTTCTTCTGCCCCAGTATTCACTGTCTAGTTGATAATAATGTGCTCATTTTCGTAGACACTTTTAGTACCTACATAAAATATTGTTGCTTTGAGGTGATTGCCACGTCAACACATCGATATACCTACTGCAAAGAACCTTTCAAACCAGATGATAATAATGATTTGATAAGCTCCAATCAAAAAAATAGATAATACGAGTGAAAACCATAAGCCCGTCCATAATCGAATTCAAAGTGACATCAATTCAGAAGCCAAAGCTAGCAATTTTTAGTTTTATATAGTTTTATACCTGCCTTTTTACCCAGTTTATTAGGGATTTAGCTGATATCATAATTTATCGAATTTCTTTTTCGTGTGGCATTTATAAAAGTTACAAACTAGGCCGTCGTCAGAACTGAAACTACGCTTAATATTGACCACCAAAAATATCAAACAAAAGCGAGTACAAACACTAATCCCACAAAATGGCTGACTTACCGAGCAACGACGAAATATAATTTCAGCTTGTTTATTGTCGATGTAGTTGATGGCCCTCATTTGACCTTTATGAGGGCAGTTGGTGAGGGATTTCAGTTATTAATACGTTGGCTTGACCGCGGCTTGTTTGGCTTGTTTGAAACCGAGTTCATACGGGTTGTTGTTCCCGCTTTGTAGGATGTTACTTTAAAGGTTTCTAATGAAACTATTACCTGTAACCTCTCAAGAAGGTAGAAAGATAATTTGACGCGTTGAAAAGGTTCGAAATAAAATGTTTTTTAATTGTAGACTTTGATTTGACACATCTTCCTGAAGAAAAAAGTTTAATACAAAAAAAAACAATAATTATAGTTTGAAATTAAAAACCGTACCATACGATTAGATTTTGAAAATAAAAGAAGTAGATATGGTTTTATTTTGGGTAGATTGCTATGAAAATTTTGGATGTGCCCTTTTTTTTTGAAAAATATACTTTGTAAATATACATTTATCTGCATTAAAAGGCTGATTCTTCCCTTAAAATTTCAGAAATAAATCTTACTGACTCAAATATCTCATTAAAATCTTACTTAACCGACTGCAACAAAATTAAATGGTACAACCTCATCAAGACGTGGTTTAACAATAATTGCCCTTATAAGAGTAAATTAAAACAGAAGTGCTAGGGATCTCTAAATGTACAGGACCCTTGGTTACGGTCATTTACCTCGTTATTATGCTTAGCAATCACTTGGTACTTGTACAAGGTACTTCAGAAACTCACTGAGGAGATGAAGAAAGGGGTGCGTGACATTGATAGCTATAAAAGATAATGCTATGCCTTTTAATAAAATTAGCATCTAACGATTAATAAAGATTTACAACGATTTTGCAATGAAATATGAATGAAAGTCTTGGGATAATAATCTGTTTCAACCATCTTTAATTGACTATATGCATTAAAAAAATTAGATTACCCGTCAAACTTATAACCACATAAAATTCAAAGCATCACAACACAACTCGTGTTTTTTTTTATTCTGGCAAAAGCCTTTGGTCGTTTGCTATTTATTGATGATATATTTGAATTGTTATTTTTTACCGTAGAATTTGGTATTATAAAGATGAATTAATTTGTAATGAAAATTAAATAAACGATTATTTCTTAAAAAATGTTTTTTTATAAAAATAAATATAAAATAATACCTACAGGAGCCACAGATAAAACATTGTTTCTAACATCCATCATTTTTAAACTTGAGTTGAGTTAAAGAATAAAAATTGTCACTTACGCAGTTCTCGTACAGAACAAACAAACATGTTCCCAAAACTTGGAAGTCTTATACATTTTGATTTCTAACGACGAAACACGTCAAATAATATGCCTTCACCCTTCCCTACTTAAAAACAGAATAAGACAAGCTAATTTAAACCATAACCAAAATACATAAGGTTTAATATCAACTAAGATAATTTGCAAAGGTATTTCATTAGAAATTGTAAGAGTTGCATTTGAAAGGCTTTGGCAAATGATACTTGGTAATTAAAATGTTCTTGTTTTAATTGAAATACAAGGTGGAGAGAAATGTGAAATCTTAGAAGATTGCGGTTTCGATTCCCATTGTGGAAAAATCGATTTTCAGATAATTGTTTCTGTATAAAATCTATATCTATGTCCTGCTACGCCTACCTTCCTGTCCTACGCTTTGTTCTGACTGACTGACTGAATGACTGATCAACGCACAGCCTAAACCGCTGATAGTTAAGAGCTGAAATTTGGAGAGTGTGTTTTTTATATGATTTAGACAGAATTTTAAGAAGATAAGAAATTATTTCTGAAAATTCCTACGGGATCGGGACTTATGTGGGTAAAACCGCGGGACACAGCTAGTATATGTTGGTATAAAATAATATAAAATACGGGTGTCAATATCGGTTTTAGTGCATACCTAATTGTTAGTTGATGACTAGTCGGCTTACTTTGCCAACTATTCGGCACCTACCGACTAGTCGGCTTTCCCAATCAGTCGGCAACTATACGGCCCATTACTATTTACTTAAACATAAAATACCTATTCTAAAATGTATAAAATAGATGTAAAACACAAATGTGTACCTGTAGACCGTCTCGGTGAGATGCAAATGAGGTTTTCCGCTAAACACCTTCCACGGTAAGTAATGCTAGGTCCTACATTATACCTAGGTGTGCCTAGGTGGGTACTGCTACAGGAAACTCGGTCCCGCTTTGAAACTTAAGCTTAGTACTTATAATATTTAGTTTGCTAAATTTTTGTTACATATATTTCAGCTTGAAATGTAAAAGAAATAAGTTTGATTTTTAATTTTCATATAATTCTAATCACTACACAAAGCAAAGTCGCTTCCCGCTGTGTGTCTGTCTGTCCCTATATAGGTATGTTTAGAGCTTTAAAACTACGCATCGATCTTGAGTTATACTGCCTAAAAATACATAACTCTAAAATCTACATCTACACTAATATTATAAAGAAGAAACATTTTATTTGTGTGTGTCTGTATGTTTGCAATGAATAAACTCAAAAACTACTGGACCGATTTCAAAAATTCTTTCACCAAAAGAAAGCTACGTACATTGTCTTGAAGTAACATAGGCTATTTTTAATCCCGATATTCCCACGGGATCGGGACTTACACGGGTGAAACCGCGGGACTGCATATTTTTATATATTTCACTGAAATCTTCCTATCTCCCAAAAGACCACATTTAAAAGAATGAAGGACTACAGTTACAACATTAGACCATAATATCATCACTTACTATCAGATGAGATGGTGGCCAAACCGAGTAATTTCCGATCTCGCGCGATTAACAAGATCAAAAGTAGCCTTTTTCCTTCTTCAAGGCCACATCTATCTCTATACCAAAACTCATTAAAATCGGTTAAGCAGTTTAAGCATGAAAGCGTAACAGACAGAGAGATCCACTTTCGCATTTATAATAAGTATTAGTAAGATGGGATATTATATTTTTATAGCCAGACCGTCTGAAATACTAATTTATTCCGAAAGTCTAGATCTCAGTGCTAGGGATGCAAATACCTAACTGTTTACGATACAGTGCGGTACTGCATAGCTTCTCAAATAAGCTGTTTAAACATTTTTATAGCTTAGACGGAGATTCAAGTAAAATATAGCTTGTATTTTATATTAAAGCGTATAGCTTAGGTTATTGTATTTGGGTTTTACGGTAGGCAGTAATTTCTATTAGATTTTCATTAGATAGAAAGTGAAATAATTTAAAACACAAAATTAAGTTTAAAGAGAACAAAATAAAAACCAAAATAAAAGCCAAGTGCGAGTCCGACTCACGCACTAGCTAGGGGCTCCTTACCACTAACACAATTGACTACGGAACCCAAAACTAAACAGTGGACCAACCAATCCCTGAACACAACGCGAACGTTAAAATTTATTTTACCACTGGTGCCAGCCTGTCACTCCAACACTAGATGGTACCAGTGGTAAAAATCGCGGTATCGTTGCGTTTATATTATGTTAGAAATCAAGTTCGTTGTATGGAGGCCACCTTAAATATTTGTTTTATTTTGTTGTTATAACAGCTACAAACATACATCTTCTATCTCTAATATATAAAATTTCCATGTCACAATGTTAGTTACCGCACTCCTCCGAAACGGCGCGACCGATTTTTACCAAATTTTATATGCGTATTCAGTAGGTCTGAGAATCGGCTACTATTTATAATTTATAAGGCAAAACATCTTTTATATAAAATTTCCATGTCACAATGTTAGTTACCGTACTCCTCCGAAACGGCTTCACCGATCTCCACCAAACTCCACATGCGCATTCAGTAGGTCTGAGAATCGGCTACTATCTATAATTTATAAGGCAAAACAACGTTTGCCGGGTCAGCTAGTATTCTGTAAAAAATTCAACTGTCTAGTGATAGATATTTTCATAGCTACCACGGTTCATGAGATACAGCCTGGTGACAGACAAACAAACGAAGCGAAGTCTCAGTTCCGTACCCTTTGGGTACGAAACTCTCAAAACGAAGTAGGTATTGGACTAAATTACTAAAGGACCACTCAGACAGTCCCAATTTTTAAGCTAATATCTTAAAATAGTAAAAAGCATCGTGTGAATACCCTTAAAAAAGCTTGCTAGATTTGCAGCTAATTTGAATAAGTTAATCGACTTCAAAAATGGAAGAGCTTCTCAATTCGGATGTCGCTATGTTTTTTTAAAGCGACATTATCATCTAGCACCAAAGTCACACCATGGTGTGACACCACCACCACCACCACCACAGCAATATCTATTTTAGTAAGAAGCTAGTCGAAAACCCACCCAGATTCCTTAACCACAAAAATTGAGTTCCACGAAGCCATAACCCAACAGGTGGCGACAGCCGAATCAGTACAACGCAACATGTATGTGTATTTACGAACTCTTTGATGTCCAACGAACCAGTTGAATAAGTGGAGGGCTTTCTAGAAAGAAAACAAAGATGGCCGTTTTATGAGATATCTGATTTGTGTTGGTCGATACATTTTCTTTTGGGACTTTGTTTTGTTTTCTTTATATTGATTCGTTTGACTGTGACTGTGGCTTAAGATGTAACACGCTCGCCTGGAATATCGTGACTTATTGACAACGAGTAATTGAAGGTATGAAGGTGAAACGGCAGTCCTAAGACAAAGCATGTTCTCACTACTCAGACCTCACTCCACGTTTATTCATAAATTAATACATTTAAAATAAAAAAACTAATAGTAGCCATATAAGTATTTTTTTTTGATATTGCAGTTTAATTGCAAGTTCGAGTTTCATGTTGAGTGTCTTGTTTGCAATTGCAATAATGTTACAATATAACATAGGTAGTTTCGATAACATGATGACTTCATATTAGTTATAGAAAATACCAAACACCTTGGAATTTACTAGAGTGGGCGGATCTAATCCCATTTATTCAAATATATCCTGTTCCTCTGACAGGAAGAAAAAGAAGTTTCATTTAAAAAAACAGCAGAAAACCAGAAATTTCTGTAAACGATCACAACCAAACACTGCCCCCTTGCATTAATCAGCGTTTGAAATATCAGGCCGTTATATTCAGGATATGACCGCATACGTCAAGGGAGGGTCATCGTGTTTGAACTATGAAACGCATTTATTATCACAACGTTAGTAAGAACCGACTGGGAAGTATTTCGGTGTGGATAAACATCTTCTCACATAGATTTTCTTGCGTGTGAGTTGTGCAAATGTTGAATGTTCGGAAGATGGACAAGATTTTCAAAATGTTATTTGTTTTTCTAAAATGGTCTAAGATCGATAGATCTTACACCCCTATTTATAGACGAATCTGAGTGATTACTTTGGCGAAGCAATGCCCTGTCTCGCTCTTATTAGTAATTTTTGACGTCAACGAAAATGTGACAGGCACATTACTAACGCCCGTATTTATAGACGAATCTGAGTGATTACTTTAGCCTGTGCTTTAGCTAAGAACTGCCCTGTCACGCTCTTATTTGTGATTTATAATGTCAACGAAAATGTGACAGACACATTACTTAGACAAGTAATTACCTACTTAGAACTGACTATAAATACGAGTCTTAGGGCGTGAAAAGGATCATGTAGAAGAAGGAAGATGTTTTAAATTAGTTTAAACTACAATCTAAACGTAATTCTCATTTGCCTACGATCGGTTTATTAATAAACTGTAGGTATAAATAGACAATAATATCTAAGATATTACAAACCCCTTCAGATATTGTTTAATGTGTTACGAATAAGAAACAATTACAAGACAAGGGGCCGAAGCGAGATTGCTATTGACGAGGATATCATTACGCACAGGGCCAGAATAACGCTGCTTTTTGCTCCCCGTTCCGAAATGAAACTCCCGTCTTTTTGTTTTTCTTTTCGTGTAGTGGTGTGGCTCACCTAGTGTTAGAGTTTTCAGGTCGCTTTTAGGCCTATAACCGGACCCCACGACTGCTACCTCTATCAGTGATAACAACTGGGACCAACTGCTTAGCATGCCTTCCGAATCACGTGGATTTCTAATAATTTCTCTAAGTTCCTAATAATTGCTAAGTCTCTGAATCAGCTGTTTTTATCAAAATTCAGATTAATCAGATCACTTCTTAATGTGTAAAGTAAAGAATAATAATAATTCTATCTAGATTTATAAATAAATTATATAGTCGATTAGGTAATATAAAAAACGTGAAAGTAATGTATTCTATACATCTCATTAGTTAGGTTTTTGCACTCAACCGTTATAAAGAATGCATTTGATTGTCTGAATGATCATAATGAATAAATTATTGTAGATGACTAGAAAATTTATAGATTACTTTGAGTTATGCAATTAGGTAAGGTGTGTTAGGTGTTAGAAATAAAAAACGTGTGGCACTCGGGGACTGCCGCGGGAAAGCTATTGCATAGCCATACACCTACATGGTAGGCGGAGTGGGTGTCAGGTTTTTTTTTTGTTACGGAATTTCTTGATTCAGTCGTTGCGCTCAAAGCCTGCGATTAAAGTTATGCAATAGCTTAAAAATATTTTTCATACTTTTGGAAGTGACGACATAATTATATTCAACTGTCTGTCGTATTTCTTTGTAAAATATTAGGTAGGTACATAGATAAACAGTCCTCTTTCACAAATTGTTCCGTTTTCTTGACCCAGTGCGTATACAAACAGAAGGGACAGACAGACATAAAGATCTTGTCTGTGTAATAAGGGTGTCGGGTCATCAGATGGTTGTTGCTGTAATTGAATCCCCTAACTTTGATTAGTTTAGACGGGTAACTGTTTTAGGTATTATACCTCTCTTATAGAGCAATTAGTTCGATAACAGTGATTTTATAGCGTTTTTAAGACGCAAACTCGAGACGGACCTTTCTTAACGTGAAGTGAGCCGGGTTAGCCGATTTGAATAAAGATATTCTCGGATAGCTTAATTTTTAGGTAAGTTTATATTATGTACAGACAGCATCAAAAGTGCTCAAAATAATCAAAAACAACGCGAAAACCGACGATAAATCTACATCTAGATATCCTATTTCAGAAACTAAAATCAAAAATGTCAACAAAAATCCTATACATTAATTTGAAAGTGACAGACAGCTCTTTATTTACTTTTTCCTTTATAACTGACAGATCTGCTGTTTCACCCGCATAAGTCCCGATCCCACGGCAATATCGGGATAGAAAGTAGCCTATGTGTTAGTCCAGATCTCCATCTATCTGCATACCAAGTTTCATCGCAATTGGTTCAGTAGTTTTTGCGTGAACAACTTACAAACTTTTACCATTATAATATTAGTAGAATTCCAGACATCAATCAGAATATAGAACGAAAACAACATGATTAACGCTTGCAGGTGGTAATATACCGACATAACGGACTCGCAACTATTTCGCGCAAAATGCATTCTGGACATCATCCAACATTACCGTATTACTTTCTCACCAATCAAAATGTAACCCTATTCTCTACCGCATAAAGCTCCTAATTAATATAACTACTCCACCATTTGCGTTGTTTCCTAAATGAAAAGTGTCTTTAAATATGCAATTACAATTTTAGACCTTATTAAAACCACTTAAAATTCATTTTTCTTTGCAATTAGTGAAGGTAATTAAGTTGTTTTAGTTTTATGAGTCGAAGAATCCGGCTCGAAGGACCTACTAATTGCATTGGGCACGCAAATTCCTCTGCGCGTCCCTTTGAGGTGCGCACGCGCATTCCCTCCGGGTAATTAGGGCCGGATTGATTCATTAGTAGTTTCCTTGACGATTTGTTACGGGTTATATCGGTTTTGTAATGAAATGGGTTTTGTTACATTGTTTTCGATTAGTGAGAAAGGAATAGTTGGTTTGTTTTATAAAATTTTATTGCTCTTTTTTTCTTCCTGTAAGTATCTACCTCTTATTTATTTTGAGATTGTCTGTTTGACGATTGGACAATAATAAAAAAATGTGCATTGGTGGCATATTGGTGGGTAGAATTTTAAACAATTTATTGTAATTACTTTTGTGACATTTTTCATTATTTTTTGCACCCGACAGAACTTGACCCTACAACTTTACAAAACAACTAGCTGACCCGGCAAACGTTGTTTTGCCTTATAAATTATAGATAGTAGCCGATTCTCAGACCTACTGAATACGCATATAAAATTTGGTAAAAATCGGTCGCGCCGTTTCGGAGGAGTACGGTAACTAACATTGTGACATGGAAATTTTAAATATTAGAAGAAGATATTGTGCTAACCAATCGCGCCACAGATGCGTATACGATTAAAGATTGGATTTTAGTTTTTGCAACTTTTTGGAATTTAGAAAAGCATTTTTTTTTAAAACAAAACTAGTCAAAATGGATTTTCTATATTCCGGTCATTGATCTCGAAATAACTCAATCATTCCGGGGTACTTTTTTTGTTTTGTAATCAAAATCAAATCAAATTTTCTGTTTTACTATCAAATGAATAAATTGATGAAGTAGGTAATATGTTTTTTTCCCTATCTTTGTCTGTTGTACGAAAAGCGTTTATCTTAACAATTTCAGCGTTCATCATAGTCTAGACTGGAAGTAAGAAACTTTGTAGCGGAAATGTAAATCAGATACAAGGATTCACATCCGTATCGCCTCGCCTCTGAGACAATATATGAGGTAAAGTTTAAAGTGGGGTAATTTGCACGACTTGCAGATTAACGGTTAACTTCTGTAGGACTTGATGTCTGTTTGCTTATGAGCACTTATGTGAAGATTAATATTTGAGTTTTAATGTACAAGGAGTTAAATAATGGTATTGCGGGAGAACTGCCTAGATTGTAGAATAGCCGCATTTTTTATTTAAATTTGTATAATTTTCAAAAATCGGATTACATAAAGAACACACCCACCAAATTTCAGCCCACTACTTTCAGTCAGTCAGGACAAACCATAGATATAGTTTTTTCTGTTCCGACGGTAAAAATGGTAGATACCATTTTGTTTACTAAGACTGTAGGTACGTCAATCTCACCCTAAAAGCATTATACAGATTATAGTTTTACTAAGCAACTGTACAAGTAGAATAATAAATTCATGTTTATTTACTATCCTCAGGGCATTTTCGCAGTCTCAGCTGCAACTCAAACACAGACAGACGGCAAACTAAGACGCGGTCAAGCTGTACAAGGAACATTACCAATTCAACTGCGCAAACGAATTTCACGAGAACTAAAATGGAGCTAATAATTTGGTAATTACAAAGGCAATGGCGCCACTTGCTAACTCAAAAGTCAAAACTCGTTATTCACTGATGGCCATATTAATAAACGTGGAGTAAGGTCAGAGTAGTGAGAACATGCTTTGTCTTTTTCCGTAACAAGAACTTTCAAAGTTGACAGACAGAAACAAAAAGTGGTAAAATTACTCCTACCGTAATCAACGTTAATTAATAAGGCTATGAGAGAATTACGCAAATACAACTGATCATTTTGAAAGACTATGATTTTAGTGTGGGCATGTGTCATTTAAATTACAATCATCATCGACTGCACTTAAAAAAAGATGGTAAATTAAAAACGGTGATTGGTATTTTGTTTTTCTTTTAGATTCATTTAGTATTAAAATATTTTATAAGCATTATTGGGAGCTCTCTTTCTATCGGTATAAGTTTTTAAAAATCGAGACCCAAATAAATACTGATAGGCTGATCAGTATTTAATTCACCTACATGTAAAAAACAAATTCAGAAATACCGATCCGGATTCCTTTCCCCTCACATTGACAGACAGACGATGAGAGAAAAACAATAAAAAACTGAAAAAAAAACCCTCGTGAAATGAGAGATCGATTTAACGCGCGAATCGACTGGACCCGCGGGAATCGGCCCTGATTGACTGATTTGAAACACGGGAGGGTGGGACCTGTGTTTGCTAATAATCGGAACTTTTAATTGAGTCCTAGCAATTGCAATTTATTCAAAATTCGGGAACTTTCAGCTATTCAGTTTGTTTCGGTATCGGTCTACGGTAACTAAGCATCTAAGCATACATACCATATCTAAGCTTACATACCGTGGCTAATTCGTAGAAGTAAGAAACAGACAAACATACGCCAAAAGTGAATGTGTTTTTACTAACGGTCAGTTTTTTCATTACATGTAACGTCACAAAGTCAAATCAACTCGGCTCTGTTTAACTTTTTTCGAAAATATTTCAACATTTCGCTAAAGCTTTACAGTGTTAGTTATTTATTGGGAAATTACCAACAATTTGCAGAACAATTTTAGAAAAAGTTGAAAAGAACTGAGGCATATCAAAGTCAAGTCATTTTAGTTGTTATCAAAAATATTCAAGATTAATATCAATTATTTACCTCGCTAGTCTCAGCTGCTCATTCGAGCAGAATTTGTTTTTCCTGTTTTTCTCCTAATGACTGCGTGCACAAATTCTATATTTCGCACAAATTTACAGCAGATTGCGCACCAATTCCTCTAAGGACTCATTTCGACCTAGGAGCTAAGTTTTTGCAAGGATGTGTCGCACTTATAGTCAAGCCATTTTTCGTAGAGATTACACCTATACCTACATCCCTAATAGGTGAGACTTTATTTGTTCTATTTCATCGGGAATACAATGGCTGTAAATATTTGCAAATCGACTTATTTTCGATTACTAACGACTGATGTTTCTAAACCACCTCGAAGCATTTCTTCCCTACTGTGTTCGATTAATTACAACAGCTACAATGTAATAAATATATACGCTATCATCCAATCCAAAATCCATTCTCCCCCGAGTAAAGATCCGAAGCAGAGTAAACGCAGAATTCAATCGCTCCAAGGAAATCCTTTAAAAGGTTTCAATCAAACGATGACAGATTGTCTGCGGATTATGGAAGACAGACACTTCTGGCAATATTTAGCTTCCATTCAAGGTGTGCTTTCGTGCAATATTACCTACTTATTTTGAAGAGATTTATTAAGAAACTCCCTTTCCATTCGAGTTGTTTGAATTCAATTTACGGGACTTGAAATTATGGTTTTTGATGGGCTATTTTGGGAGATTCTTTTGTGCCGTTTTTGTCTTGATTCGAAATGGTTTCGAATTCAAAAATGCTTTTCATGTATGCTATGGTGATCTTATATGATTCCTTATTGATATAAGGATCCTAACCACTAATTTTCTAAAGGGCTAAGGTTTTAGAAATATATTAACCAATTACATCTATGTCTACCCCGAAGAAGAGATTTGTAAAAGTCTCGAAAACAGGCATTGAAAAAGATAAACAGAACGCGATTAAAACCGAAAAATGAGTTTAATTTCAATATCTAGAGAATCGGAGTTTATAATTACAATAAACTCATCATCATCATCCGAGCGATGTTCCCGGTTGCATTCCTCCCGAGAGCCCGGGGTCCGATTTCCTACTTCTACGTCTTATATAATTACAACTAACTAGGCTCACATTAAGACTTACCTTAATCAATTTATTCTGCAGTTTGGTAACGGCCATCCTTTCCTTCTGCGTTCTTCGTTTCTCCTCTTCTAGTTGCGCTTCCAACTGCTTGATGCGTTTCTCCAATAATTCCTGGAACAACAAGAAAAGTTGTTCAGAAGAGAAAAAAAGAAAAGTGCCTTTAGTTTATTGCCATCATCATATTAGCCATAATAAGGCTTTCATACTAAACATAGGCCTCCCTTATAGGTTTCGAGACTGATCAGTCGTATGTGCTCTGCATCAGTGACAAGTATTTCGGAAAGTATTATTTAATCATAAATAATGACTTAATTGAGTCGGGCAGATGAATTATAAACAGATCCTACATAAAACTGCACGACTTTAGAATTCAGGCATTTTTTACGATTTCTTAATACTTTCCTCCGTTTTTAAAGCCGGTTTTCAATTTTTTTGGAGTCGGTTTTTAATTTTTTAAACCATTATCTAGCTAGTCCATTCTTTTGAACAATTTGACGGCCTATATAGCGTATTAATTTGGGGCCGAATTGCGCTGTATTCAACGTCCTGCAAATATGTATTTATTTAATTACTTAATCAACGGATTAAGGATACTGGGCTGAACACAAACTTGGCAACCTTATTTCATTCTTTTCGCAGTTTAATTCTCTCTGGTCATATTACAATACGCAAGTCGGACCATTAAAACACCATTGCGTTCACAAAGAGGTCATTAAAATGGGACCATTTTGTACGTTTTTAATTATTTTCTCCATCACGGTCGTAACTTAGACGCGTTTCACGTAAATTTAATGTTTTGCCTATAATTAAGAGTTTGAGAGCCAATTTTAGGCAGTTTTAATGCGTTTTAATCGTTTTTGTTGATAGGAAGAAATTGTTGTTAGCTATAAGGTCGCCCAATGCGCTTCGTATTGAATAAGACTTCTTTATCATGATTTTATTGTTAAGTGGAATACGAAAAAGCTGTACAATGTATGTATTTTTGTTTACGCGATGTTGATTGAAATTAACTTTATTTTAAGGGTTCCGTAGCCAAATGCCAAACAACGGAACCCTTATAGTCATGTCTGTCTGTCTGTTTCGGTTTGAATCTCGTTGCTTTTATTAAATTAAGCATCTTTCATCGCCCGACGTTTCAAGGTCTTTCCAAACCTCTTGCTCACGGACTGAAATGTAATTTGTCATTCCAATTGTTCTAAAATGTTACCGTGTAAGTATGTAACTTTTATGTGTGTACTGCGCTAGATAAGGGTTGATTTCAAGCCTTCGCCCTTACGCAGCCATCCTTCTTCACGTCAGTCAACTTTTCAACCCCTAATTTTTATTCTGTTACCTTCACAACGTTTCTCAAACATTACCATGCCAAATTGACGCAGAACGTTACATATTTTGTAGTAGAATGTCGAGAATTTGAGAATCTTGCTCATTGAACCTTGCCATCCGACATAATTCAAATACCACCCTGTAGGGGGCGCTTCCGGCTAATGGCGTCGGATAAACGATGTCACATCCGGTTAGCTTTGTGCTCAGATCGCGTCACTTCCGGCTCGTTTTAAACAAATTTGATGGGGTTGTGAGCTGGATCGAACAGATAATGTTTACTTTTGTAATTTTAATTAGGAAAATTATTTAAATGATATATTATAAATGAATGAATAAATAAATCCTGTTTTGTACTAAAAACTTAAATGAAGCAAATATAAGATACGTAGACAAAAACTTAAAACTAGTGTGGTACAACAAACAGTGTGGCGGCCTTATTGCCTAAGGGAGATCTGTTTTAGGCAACTAATGAATGGTTATTGTATTGTTACATATTATGTACTTAAATACTTGATTATTGGCTGGCGTTTTACCATTTTTGCGGGTACATACAAATTGAGGCGGATTCGAACTACATTTAACCATTGTTTAAGTTTTAGCGGGAACGCGTTAAGAGATAGATGCATAGTCATGACAGATATAAGTTTTATGGCATAAACATATGTGCTCTAATGTCTTTATCCAGGGAGGAAAATTTAAACTACGTTTGTATGGAGAAAGAGAATGCAGACTATTCTCTTAAGGAAAACCTAGTTAGGTAAAATACGTGTCTATTGTTTAATTTTAGTGGCATATTATGCAATTTAGTTTTGTTAAAGTATACGAGTTTAGAGTTTATATGGACTTTCTGCGTTCCTTCCAAATCTCTGAAAGTTTTTTGCGAAATTTGTTCTCTAATTGTCTCTATCTCTATCTCTAATTGACTTGAAACTACAACAACTTGACTGCTTTTCTATCATAATCGAAATTGAATCTTGAAGAAGAGACATGTAAAGGTCTCGAAAAATGAGTTTAATTTCAATCCAACATCGCGATAACAGGAGAAAAATCTATACTTTTCTATCAGCAAAATAACTTGCAAACAATTAAAAAAACTTGACTCTGGGTTATTATTAAATGGCCATATTCGTTTTAAGACTCAGAATAAAAAAAAAATAACCATTGTTCTAGTAGGTACTTCCCTGCCATAAATAATACCTAAAGTACTACCGGAGCTGATCCACCGGTAGTACCGAATGTACCAGCACCACGGTCCACTCATTTGCAAAGGGCAGCCGTTTCCGAACCAAATCTCACGAACAATAGAACTTACCCTAAAAATTACAACAAAAACATAAAGAACAATGAAAAGTGAACTTTAAAACAAAGGCACAGAACTGAGAATAGGTGAAAGGGGTGCTGTTACAAATGAAATGAATAAAACAATGGAAAATGCTAGAGACATTTCCTTTTGCATTCACTAGAATAGAGTTGTAATTTTAGATTTTCAAAATTGGTAATGGAGTGGGTGCTGTTTTGGTATAAATTCTTCACCGACGGAATAAACTAAGACAGTTATTACAATTTTAACTAGGAGTTCTGCGAAAAGTAGACCTCGCTAGCGCAAAATTCCTTATTTCAACTATGCATATTGCAAAAGTAATATATTGTTTTGTGATAAAAAGGTGATTTCAGGTGCGTCAAAACTCAGTAGGCACCTTTTTTTTTTTAAGGTGGAGCCTTATGCAGCCTTATGCACCATCACGGATAGCGGTGCGGTGTGTGGGGCTCCCTATGGTTTATAGGTGGTAGGCGGCCATAGGTTTACCCACTAAAACTCCACCGGTTCCTCACTCGCCTTGGTATTAGGAACTACGGGCACTTTCAAGTCTTCCGCAGTAAAACTCTGTACCTGTCTAGTAGACAAAGGGCCAATTCCATTGATAGAAATCTAAAGGATAAGTAACAAGTACAGTCATTTAGCTGTTGTAGGATGAACAATGATTTTTAAAGAGCTATCTAACGATACCCCACACGATGGGGTGAGAAAGAAAAAAAACATATTTATCAATATTTATGTATAGGTGTACCTACTTACCCTAAAAAAATCCATGAAAAGTTACAGTTTCTGAAAGACAGACAGACAGACGAACATAACAAAACAATAAGGGTTTCTTGTTGGCTACGAATGAAAACGTATAATAATATGCAGTTTCAACAAAATTGATTTAAAAATATGACTAGTAAAAGAGAAGCAATAAACGGTTAGTTTACTACTAGTCGAATTGACACAGAAAAGCAAATTTTATCAGACTTTGAAACAGAGACCCATTAAATTTGAGACAGCAGAAACGTCTAGTTTACAAAAGGAAAACAACTATTTTTTTCCTTTACACAAGACGTAAAAGGAACTTATCTAAGAAATAAGTAAAGGAGACTAAGCATAGATAGATATACTATCTAAGAAGGGTGTTAAATCTTTCGGAAACGATGGCCAAATTAATGAGACCTGTTACTGTTATGGAAACAGTTATCGTTATGAATTAATGGCTCCTATCGAAATAATGAACTTTGGTAATGGAAAGATAACAATAGAAAAGGATTTGGCCGTGTTCCGGCCTACTTATCGAGACTCTGAAGTCTTGGAATGTACATCCGAAAATGACGATTTGCGGACTAAGCCTGTGCCATAAAGTGATTGTTAATTGAGACAGTTTTTTCGGGTTAGATACTACTGTTACATTGATCTTAACCCTATAATATGACATCAGAAGGATGACAGTTGAAACTAGTCAATGAAGTAACGTTACCTCAAATTAAATTAAAGTTTTGACTTTAGACGTTAAAATAAAGTTTGCTTTTAGACGTGTCTTTCTAGATTCTGTGGAGTTGTTCCCAATGGGTGAGTCTATAAATGAATTCTTAAGTGGGGCGCAGATAATTGATTACAATATACAAACAAGGTGACTGATATCAGGGATAACTGAACTGATCATCAGTACCTATCTAACCTGATGGTGAGTAATGATTATGGTCTAAGATTTATCACGCTTATCTAAAAAACAGTTAAACCTCATTTAATTTCCTACTCTTCCCGAGTCTGTATTACCTAGCGTGTACAATTTGGAGTTCTTTAAGTTGCTTGTAAAGTGATGTAAAGAGACCTTCTAGGTAAGCGTGCTTCGTCTTAGACCGCATCGTCAGTTACTATTAGACGTGTTAGTAATCAAACGCTGGTAATACCTGCTTAAAAGACAATTAATTAAATCTCGTCTTAGACCGCATCGTCAGTTACTATTAGACGTGTTAGTAATCAAACGCTGGTAATACCTGCTTAAAAGACAATTAATTAAATCTCAACCATTAGTAAGCCAAGTCTACCTAAACTTCGCACCGTGCCAAAATGCTAACAGTCCACGTCCGCGTTTTTCACCAGATGGTATCGACATGAACGATTGTCCACCATTTGTTCGACGTTTTGTCTTACTAATGGCCTCTGCGATTGACATATTCTTCGCTTTTGGCGTCTGGTTTGCTTAGGTAATTCGCTTTTTAGGGTTCCGCATCTCAAAAAGTAGAAAATAATCCCATAGGATCACTTTGTTGTCCGTCCGGCCGTCGTCATCGTCGGTCCGTCAAGCATGACCTTTTATCTAGGGAACCCCGTGAAGGTATCAAGTTTAATTTAAAACCATATCCTACAGTCCCTTAAAACTGAACTTATTATAAAATTTGGTGGCGATTTGGTGGCGATATGGTGTCCGATTAGTCGATTTTGCTTTGTAATAGTAGCAAAGATAAGCCCATAGCACATAGCTTGGATTGAGCTTGAACGCACTGTTCGATTCGAGAGTGGAACGGTGCGTTGGCATAAGCCAAAACGCCTCAGAACCCTATAGAAACTCGCAAGGTAGTAAAAAGTTTCATAAGAAGTATACCTAACTCGCTTGGCTAGAAGCTCTACGTATACCGCCAAACTAACTAAGTTAATAAACTTTTTAAACTTGTTAGTTTCGAGTTCGATTGGAACTCATAATTTTATATTTTCCCGGGTCTTAATCGCGACTTTTACTTTTTAATTTTCTAACCTTGCAGTTCGACTATGTTACAACGGTCTTGGTCGCGAGGGGACTGGAACTGCGGCGGGCGTTGTCCTCTATTTATAGCCGTCATGTACCGGCTATTGTTGAAAAGGAACTAAGTTAGTTTAGCTTATGCGCATGGTTACAATACAATACAATATTTAGCCTAACTTAAGAGTTACGGTATACTCCTAAGTAAGACTTTACTACCTATTTGACCTAAGTACTATTTAGAGCGGTGTTGGTCTAGTGGTAGATACCCCGGCTTTCATTCTGAGAGTTGTGGGTTCGAATCCAGACCGACCGCGCACCAATGTCTTTTTCTTTAAGAAAAAGTTATGTGCGCTAATAACATCGCTCTTACGGTGAAGGAAAAACATCGTGAGGAAACCAACATGTCCTAGGACTCACCACGGTCCGAAGACATGGGATATTCAGTGTTTTCTATGTATCATAATATGTATGTATTTACAAAAAAAAAAGTATAATATGTAGTATATCCGTTGTCTAGTATCCATAGTACAAGCCTAGTGCTTAGTTTGGGGCTAGATTGCGTTGTGTGTAACGACGTACTATACTTAGAATAGCTTCCTGTAAAAACGTAATGGAATCTCGTGTAGGTCCCTCCCTGTCGCTAGTCGCCGGCCTGTATCATTTTTCAACGGCTCGATTAATTCGTTTTCCTCCCTTGTCGAGATGTCAACTCGAAAGAATCGCCTCGATTCGTCCTCGTACATAATGGAGACATTCGAATTATTTGCATTTTATTTAGTTTAAACTGCTGTGTTCAGTAGAACAGTGTCTCAAGTCTGCTCTCACAGTGGTGTCTCAATAGAGTGTCGATAGAATAGTTATTGTTATATTTGACGTGTATTTAACACATTTGGTATAGACAGACAAACCACATATAGTGGGAAAATTTATGGAAAAACTGTGCTGGATCTTCTACTGCCAAAAAGAACCTTCATGCAAAAATGACCCAATTTGAGGAAATATATTTGCGGAAAACGACCTCTGAAGAAACAATTACAACTGGTTCTTATAACTATATAACTATTCGATGAGTAAAGTTAGATTTACGCTGCTGCTTCTGTCACATATTCATAAATAAATATCTGTCATAAATAACAATAATCTCCTGCTCCAATGTGCACGATTCCTGTGACATTTTCATCAGTCCCCGTAGAGTGTTCTATTGTGAACAATACAAGTAGAGGTATCGTTACTTCGCATTGTCTTTGCATCCATTTGTCTCGTGGTTTCTTCGGATGTCGTTATTTACCTACCAAGCTCCAATGATGGAAGTAGAATCAATGATGATGATAATGGATGACTTTTAGATAAGTAATGACTTTGTTTCCTTTTTTGGAAAATGATTAAAAAATGTTCTAAGCGGGATTCGCCGCGACTTCTGGTAATTTGAATCAGCGCGTTAGACCGCTTTGCAACGAGAACTGTACTAGTTAAGCCGAAATTAAAACAGTGTTTCCTCGTGTTTACGAATAAGATCTCGTAGCGATGTCTACCAAGTAAACTTTACAGTTCAACTCGGGGAGTAATTTGCTATTAGATAGAATAGATAGATAGAAATAATTCCAACGTTGAGATGACGCATCCTAAACATCCCGAGTGTCTTTAAGCGTCAACACTTTTAGAATAATGTTATATGCCTTTTCCAAAATTAAATATCTAGGTTCTGTAAAACAATGCAATGTATTATTAGTGTTTTAGGTAAAAAAATATACTAAAATATTTTAATCTCAAAAATAAAAAACCCGTCTCCCATCAACATGGCGCATCATCATCAGGCTGGGGGGCCTTAGTTTGAATATTGTTGTAATCTCGAGTTAATTACGATCGCGATGTTGTCGTGATGAAGTGGTTCACGTTAGATTAGCCATTGTCCGCTAATGATGGATGAAAGAGGGTGTGGAAGTTAAACGGGGGGATGGTGCAAGTTGGGAGAGGTATGCCGCCGTAAAAACTGAGGTATGTATTACATTAAATTTCATATTTAAATTAATGTTTGTACTTGACTTTGCCTCACTTGATGGAAAGCTACGATGAGGCCTGATGGGTCTGATGATTGTCTAGAACAGGGGTTCCCTAACTTATTTGAGCCACGCCCCCTTTCGACCATAAAAAAAAAACCGCGCCCCCCCCCCGTCCTCCAGTCCAGATTATCAGGTCTGAATAAAAAAAAATTAATAACAAAATAAGTATTCTTATTGCTTATTGAAGTTTTACAAAGTCATACAAAAGGTATTTGGTAAGTAAGTAAGCATTCTCTCAGCGATCCCGTGTGGCCCGCGCCCCCCACTTAGGGAACCACTGATCTAGAAGAAACATATTATTCGCTCTAGACTTGAAGATTTTAAGGTTGTGGTTTTGGTGGTATATTAATTTACTTTGCTAAGTATGGACCAGTTGGTACAATTTGCAGTATTATTTTGCAACTTATATAAATAAAATTTATTTGTAAGGAAAATACAAAATAATAGTCGAACCTAAATTTAATTAACAACCCACCCTGAATTGTACCCGGCGCAAACGTGCCTATTTTTATTGATATTAAATATTTTAAAGATAAAACATTTTAATGACAAAATTTGTATTAGATAACCTTAGTACTTAATACATTAAAAAATAAATATAAGAAATACGTTTCTTCAGGATGATCTATATCTTGTAACTTAGCCCAAACCCCATCCATCGTAAGGCTTCAGGGGTCTCTATTTAATTCGTCCGGGGTTAATCTAACGTCATTGTCCACGGTGTGTCCCGTGTCACCGCTCACCGTGTCGTGTCCTCTCGCTCAAGTGCGACTGTTCTAATAGGAATTATTAGTAAGGAGTGATTAAATGGTTTGTGATGAAGGTAGCTAGCTTATCTATTGATGCATGGATGCTTCATGTATGGGTGTATATTTGAATTAGTACATACGTACCTGTGTATGAATAGGTCCTCTTATATAATATGAATCCTCCGTAATTCGGAAGACACGTCGAGCAGTTGGTCCCGGTTGTTATCTCTGATAGCAGTCGTTAGGTCAAGTTAGAGGCCTTAGGACGACCTGATAACTAACACTAGGTGAGCCAAACTACTATACGTTATGAAAAAAAAGAAAACTTGTATGGATATTGGATATTATTATGTATACTCATAGACACTCGTATTTTATATGTATACAACGGTACATATACATACATACATATTGCCTGCGTTTCCATAACACTGCCGTGAGCCCCATCATAAAATAGGGCTGCCCATGGCAATCTCTGCCCGTTGGTGTCGTAAGCGACTAAGGAATTTGAGGAACAGAAGACCTAGAGTTCTCCCCGCGCTGAGGCGGGTAAATTACTACTGCTTTGAGGAATGGTGTCAGACAGGCGGTTGACCGTTAAAATATTACACAAAATTCTTTTTGCTGTATGATCGTAGGAACGACTGAGGCACCCCAAATAATTAGGATAAGGCAAGAAAGAAAAAGAATATAGCTGTACATTATCGCAGAATTAACTGATAATCTGTGCGAACGAGACAATGTGATAATATTTTAGCGAGAGCAACAAAAACACAGATAGAGAGGCAACATACAAAAAATTTCGTATGTTGCCTCTCTATGGCAAAAAACTAATAATTTTCTACGTCAGTTTTCTATCCACCAAGGCGATGCTGACTTTTTTCTCTCGCAATATCTCACTCAACTTGGGGAATAAGAAGAAAAAGAAGGTGCTATGGTTAATCGACTACAGCGACGGGAACTTGCGAAAAGGACGAGGAAAAGTGTCTTTATTTATTCCCAAGTCTTGTCGATTAGGATTAAAAAAAATGTTGTTTATTTTTATTTATATTGTACTTCTTTGTTTGTTTAAAAAAACAAGGACAAAGAGCAATTGTACTACAATTTATTCACTATAAGAACAATCATTGGGTGGTGTTGCTCTTGTGAGTGATGATCAACAACAGCAAAAATGAGACAAGAGCTGAGTCCACGTTTATTGTCGATTGCATTCACAAACGACAAATGCGTCTTAAATAACTTACATGCTAGTATCATCACATCACAAATGAAAATCTCAACCGCAAACGTTTGTGATTTCAGCAGGCGAAGCGATATTTGTATGCAATAAATTATTTAGGTAACTACAATTTAATTACATTTTTTTGAACATTATATGAGGTTTGCATTTGACTTCACCTTACCTTATGGTAAGCGACGATAAGGTCAACGGCGTAACATGCTTGCCTAGAAGAAGCCTACTTACTCCAGACTTGAAGACTCCAAGAAGATTATATTTAAGGGTTATATCGACGACAACAGTGAGTTCCACTTCGTAGCTGTACGTACGAAAGTTCCAAAGAATCGGAGAAAATCCGAGTGAAACCTCAAAAAACCAGCTAGTCTACACTTCTTCATCTACCCACACTAATGTTATAAAGACGAAAGAATAGTATTTTTGTGTGCGTGTGTTTGTAATGAATAAACTCAAAACTACTGTGCCGATTTTGAAAATTCTTTCACCAATAGAAAGCTACATTATTGAGGAGTAACATAGGCTACTTTTTTATCCCGATATTTCCACGGGATCGGGACTTACGCTGGTGAAACCGCGAAACACAGCTGGTTCCTGATAAACCTATTTTATTCTAAACAACCCTTGTCCTTTTCAGCGAGCATTCAAAGCGTCAAGGGCTGATTGATGAACTTTCATTTGGGAACGGTTTCAGGGTAGGAATGGCTTAGTAAGACGCTTTAAAAAGAACCTTTTGGCAGATTTTTTTGTAGAAAAAATGCCAATTTGACCATATTTTTTCTGAAAGTAGAAACTGTGACTTGCAGAAAAAGCAGCAAAATTAAATTTATACATTTTGATATTAGCTGCTTGGTAAACGGATAAAGAATTTCTGGAAATTGTGCAAAGTTACGTCAAAGCTTTTGAAGGTAATATCTTCCAAATTACCAAGAATTGCTGAACCGTATAGAGCAAAATCTAACAATACTGAAGCATTGTTGAAACGTTTTAGTCATAAAATGTGTGCCCTGGAAGTCCAGGTAGACGTAGACAGGTATCTAAGTAGATAGAAAAACAACCTAAAACTTTATATTGCAATACTCAATGAGTGGAACTGGTTGTCTGAATGCTGGCGAATTATCAGTATGGTGGGGCCATATGCTCATTATTGACAATCATCGTACAATTTCAACTTGCGATTCGGTTCTTACGATGATATTAAACTATTCGACCATGGTACCAATTTAGGTTAATCATTGAAACAGGCCGCTCGCTACTGAGAGCAATGTACTTTCATTTCAAACGAGTAAATAGGAAAAGTGCGTATTTCCTGAACGTATCTTTTTCATGTAAGTAGGAATAAGGCAATTGTGAAAGAAATCTAGGACTTCCAGCTGTCAGCAAACATAATCAGTGCTTTATTAACTTATTTCATTTTGCTTGGCGATATCTGGCTTATCTACCTATATTTATTACTAGCTGCGTCCCGTGGTTTCACCCGCGTAAGTTCCGATCCCGTGGGAATTTCGGGATCAAAAGTAGCCTATGTTACTCAGAGTGAATCTAGCTTTCTAATTTTTGAATCGGTGCAGTAGTGTTTGAGTTTATTCATAACAAACATACAGACACTTACACACACACACGCACACTAAATACAAATCTGTCCTCTTTATAATATTAGTAGGTATAGATGGTTGGTATAGAAGTATAGATATATAGTTGTATAGCTTACCTAGTTTTAGAATTGTAATGAATAGGCTCCGAAACTACTAGACCGATTTCACCTATAAAAGGCTACATTATCGAGGTGTAACATAGGCTACTTTTGATCCCGATATTCCCACAGCGGGACCGCAGGACACAGCTATTACGAAAAAATAATTAAAAAATTTAAAAACCGACTTCAAAAAAGCATAAAATAACCTTACCTACATACAATGCCACCGGCTTATCTGTTATGTAATCTGAAGTCGGGCAGCCAAACTACAATCGGACCCACCTAGTAAAACAGCTCAACTTCAGATTACATAACAGACTAGCTGACCCCGCAGACGTTGTCCTGCTCGTTAAATAATACGTCATCGTCATACGTCATCGCTGAGTTTGATTTTGATTTTGATTTTCCAGCTTTTCTTTTTAAATTTTTCCTGAATTTTATTTGCTATAAACCTCACGGAGCCCGAGACCTTTCCAACGAATGCAAAACCGTGGAAATCGGTTCGTGCGTTCTGGAGTTATAGCGTCAGGAAGGAAAACCCGACTTATTTTTATATAGTAGATAAGTCGGTGGCACTGTTGTAGGTATGTAGGCAAAGGTTATTTTATGCTTTTTTGAATTATCGAAATCGGACTTCATATGCTGGAGTACCTACCTACGGCGTGGACATATCCACATACCTACAAACAAACAATATAGGTACGGGTCGAATTGAGAACCTCTTTCTTTTTTTGAAGTCGGTTAAAAATAAGAAGATTAATAGCAGGTAGCATCTAATTTATTACATTTCTTTTATCATCAAGTTGGTACCCTAATCGTGAAACGTTAAATAAACTACTCTCTGAAATAATAGGCAGTACAATTGAGAGCTTCACGACAAGGATGCCATTTGTCTTCACTCAGGTGCAGGTTTCCACGAGAAATGGTGCTCTATCAAGGAACTGTTTTGTTCAAAGGGTTATTTAGTGATTTCTATTGTAGATGTTGTGTCGAGCAGGTTACAAACGCGAAAGGTCGTGTTTTTGTTTTCGATTTATAGGGTTTGAAGTAAATTGTGCAGAAATATTCAGTGCTGGGTTCTGTAGGTATATAGGTATGAAACAAAATTAGGCCGAAAATAAAATGTGAAGAATGCTCCATCGAACTATTCTGACAAAAGACAATAATTACATTTTACGTTACACACAGCGCAGTTTATTCCCAAACTACGCACTAGGCTTGTACTATGGGTACTACTAGACAACGGATATAAGTAATGTTTTTTTTGATATCTTATGAGTTATCTATATCTATATCTATACTTCTATACTAATATACTAATACTAATAATATATAATATTATAAAGAGGTAACGTTGGTAACAAATATGTATGTATGTATGTATGTATATTGGGGGTAATCTCCAGAACCGCTAGACCGATTCCAAAAATTCTTTCACTAATAGAAAGCTACATTATCAGGGAGTAACATAGGCTATAATTTATTTAAAAAAAAATTAGGGATTCGTAAGAAAATTGCAATATTGTAACCAAATGTAGAAAACTCAAAATAAAAAATAGCGTGCGCAGCAAAAACTGTTGATATTAGAACAAAATAATGTACTACAGGTTTGTAGTTCTTATAAATATCTACCAAAAAGTCCGCAATGTAACATATCCAACTATTATAGTTAACTCACAATAAGAGCTTTTGTGATAATAAATTAATTACAATGTAGGTAGGAACAAAGGTTGGTTATATTCTTACAATAGTATAAACCCTTATCCAAATAATTTATTTTATAATTAGAACTATTTATTTCTAAGTAAATTCCTTTTTAATTCATTCGTATCGGATGTTTGGTTTAGAAGTTATCACAAGTTTAAAAAGAACCTACGGAATCCTTAATTCCGAATTCGAGTGTCGCATCGCACCACGCCCGCGCCCGTGCCACAAGTCGATTGTATTTTCAGTATGGTGTGCTCTCTAAGTATTAATTTGTATGAAAGTGCGCAACTAAGATTTACTTATAGACTAGCAGTGTCCCGCGGTTTCACCCGCGTTTCACTCCCGATCGCCCGGGATTTTCCTAAAACCCTTTCTTATTGGATACTACACAGTACACACCACAAGAAACACTTTCTCCAAATTTAAAATTGCGTTGATACATAGTTCAGTCAGTCAGTCAATCAATCAGTCATGCAAAAACCATGTCTTTGAATTTTATTTGTAGGTATAGATAATTGAATTTTTTAAACCACGAAACCAAATGGAATCGGAACCTGCCGAAACCTGACGAGTTTTGGGCAATACTTAAAATAAAGGAAAGATAGGTAGGTCAAAAAGTCTGTACTTAGACGCAAATAAAAAAAATAAGTCTGATGAGGCAGTAAAACCAGAATTATAATAGGTCTCTTTAGGTTTCGCGATGTTGGAATGAAATTAAACTTAACTTATAATAATAGTTAGTAAAATGTATGTCATTCTGTCTGTTTCCCTGTTTTTTATATGTTTAAAAAGTAGGTACTTACTACTTACCCGATTAAATTTGATTTTTACTACCGGGTATTTCAATAGGTATACCTACTCTATTTTAAAGGGATCGAGACTAACGCGGGTGAAACCGCGGGGCGCAGCTAGTGTATGATACATGGAAAACAACCAGACCAGAAACAAAATATATTATAAGCTTACCCGGCAGGAATCGAACCGGCAACCATTATGCATTGCAGTCGGAAATTCGTTCGACACGCCATAGAACCCGTCGTGTGACCCTTTAAAGATATTATTTAATTTGATTTTACGGAGCTCGATATTTCCCCAATAATACCTAATATAATATCGAGTTGCGTAAAAAATATTCCGTAATTAAATAATATTTATACCGATAACGGAAAACAGCAGTGTTAGTTCAAAATAGTAATATAACACAAGGTAAGGTGCTTTACTATTTAGACCTAAAATTAAGACATTTTTCGGTTTTAATCGCGTGGTATTTATTACTTTCTTGAAGTAATAAACACCACGCGATCCCGAAGAAACATTTAAAAAAAACCCACGCGTTTCTTGTGTCTTCTTCTCATTGGAGGTCGCGTTCCGAAGACACAGTAGATTAGATATACCTAATAACAGACATTTCTAAGAGATACAGACATGACACGTACTATGATTTGATTTGAAGAAGGTACTTGTAAAGGTCTCGAAACGTTGAACGTTTGAAACAATGCAAAGTAGGTAATAAACGCCACGAGATTAAAACCGAAAAATGTCTTTAATTTCAATAGCACATCGCGAAAACAGAACAAAAATCTATATTTAGACTTACTTTAATGTAGCCTCCATTGCCATAACTACTATTGTGGCTGTTATATGACACGTATCTGTTGCTGTACATATTTTCTTCTTCTCTTTCTTTTCAAGAATTTACTAAAAGCTTTTAGTTAATTACTAGAGATTATAGTCTTTTATAGTCACTGAATTTAATCATTTAACTGCCTACTGATTGTAAGTTAACCTTAGCGTTAAGCAAAAACACTATTTCACAAAAAAACACAATCAGCCACCAAAATCTCAAAGAGAAACTATTGCAAGACAAGATAGAAAATATACCTAAATATTATCTTACTCGTATTTTATTCTGTATGGAAAGTTCAGTTTTAATATTTATAAAATAAATGCGGGAATTATATCATATCACACTGTCACTTTCTCAAAATATTCTCAGATACAGCACTTGTTGTGAAGAAATAACTTTTTTGAATGAAAACAATCATTAAACTTTTTAAATTCTCACGAATTGTTAACATAGTTACATTTTACTGAGTCTTAATTGTGTAGTTTATTATTTTACCTAGACTATGTTACAGTAGTCTTGGGCGCGAGGAGACTTCGTAAACTATGAAAACAATTATTGTATGGAACTTGACAGTATAAAGTTGACAACATTAACCATGCGCCGGCGCAAGTGAGCTGAACGCGCGCGTCTATCGGACTCAATTGAGATGATTCTGAAGATTATTTATTGTTATGACTGGTGTGTTGAGTAAATAAATTTGTTTATTTTGTATTCGTAATTGATTGTTGTATTGTTTTTATGTTTCATAATAATTATATTGCAACATGATGAGTGACAAAATAATATCCTCATTTTCATCATCATCATCATCCGAGCAGTGTTCCCGGTTACATCCTTTTTGAGAGCGGGAGGTTTCGCTACCTACTTTTACAACCACAACAACAATATAATAACATTTAAAAATATTTTTTTCTACCAGAGCTAAGAACCAATGGGATAGCTAGATTTTAGATTTGATTTTGTAATCGAGCAATCCTATTGGTCCATAGATCCATAGCAAAGCATCCTCGCTTGGTTATATTGGAATCGCAGCCTTATAGGTGCCAATTTTCAAGCCATTATAATAGACCGGTAAGAAAGGTTTCGTGTGGATGGACAGTTATTTTTATTGGGTTACTGAGATATGCCTCGTAAATTTGTGGCCTTATTTTTTTGTATTGGTTAGTTTAGGTTAGGCTTAAAGTTATGAAATCCATAATGATAAATGCAATATAACCAGAGAATATAACTCGAAACGTTCGTTGTGTCAGTTCTGTACGATATCTACTCTACTCTGTCAATCAACTTAAGAGGGTCTTTGATGCAGTTTCAATGGAAGATGCTGTTTTCATTGTGCCCGTTTGTTATCTAATAAATAACAGAGTGTAGTGTCCTCTAGCGGTCAAAATTAGGATTCAAACAAGAGTAGGTAACTGAGGTTATTCATGGCTTATTGCGTCTACACGAAACTAAAAGATTTTTACTTCCTCTGTAATTAGATGACAATTCACGGACTTACGCAAGTAAGGCAACCCGTATACGTACTGTATCTCGATCGCAATATGTGATCAAAATCAATGATCGCGATTCAGATTGATAATGTACGATGTAGATTGACAGATTGATCACAAAATATCTAGATATTTTGTATTATTTTAAACACACGGGCAGTGTGCTCTAACATGTAGGTATTATAGTGAGACATCCTTCCAATGGACCACAGACTCTTCGAACTTGAAGTGTAAAATTTTACATTTCTTGCACTTAGGACATCGTAGGAATATTTTAGGATGGTTCGAATTTTGAACCATGTGGTGGGGTTGGTTTTGAACCCGACCGTAGATTTATAAAAACATGGATACCTACCAGACAAACGGATTACAAGCCTGCAGCATCAAAGGGCGAGTCCATTACAAAATTTGTTTTTCCATTACACAAATTGGGTGGCTGGGGTGCGTGTGCTGTGTGCAGTCTTTATGTCGATTCTTGACAATTTGGAGTATGAAGGCAAAAAGTAAAGAACTGAGATACAATAACGACGAGTTTGTATACCGATTTAAGTAAAAATCAAAGTACCCAAAACCCACAAGTTTCAACAATAGTCGGTACACGTCGGCTATAAATAGAGGACGACACCCGCCGCAGCTCCACTCCCCTCGCGACCAAGACCATTGTAACATGGTCGAAACGTCGAGGTATGTAAATTAAAAAGTAAAAATCACGCGATTAGGACCCGGGATTTTTTTTTATGAAAAATCAAAGTGTCACAGCTAAAAGCGACGTCACAAAGGAAATGATGTCTAAAGATGTACCCGATAGTAAAAGTCAAAACAACAGCGAAAGTTTATTTACAAATTGTTTTTAAATACAAAATGATTATTCTTTTCGTATAGTGATGTGGCTTACCTAGTGTTAGACTTTTCAGGTCGATGCAATATTATCGCATGTGTTTTTGCGGTTTAACCGCACCTGTGTGGGGGTGGCTTAAATCAGGCAAATAACTGTCATTTAATTGATTGCCGCTCACCCTTTAGCTGGACGCTTTGTCCATGTGGTTTAGATTAAAAACATCGATCTGTTTCAAACACGATACGTTTGATAAACTCATGAATGATGGCATTTATTGGGGCGGAGATAAAAATGAGTTATGGTCCCATGCATAGTAATTTGTTTAGGCTAGGGGTTAAAAGTTAACGCTGTTATCTGGTCTAAATTGAAATAAGCTATCCTGTCCAGTTACATCTATACCTACTTTTTCATTAGTATCTAACACGACAGACACTTAGGTACACTGCAATTTTACCTATAGAGCCCACACCTACAGCACAGCACATAGTTTTATAAATTCACACGATTTGTTTTAACATAGTTACATGTTCCCGGTCTTAATCGCGTATTATTATTTATTTTCTTACCTAAATAAGAAATTACATCTCAGTCTAGCTTGAGAAAGAGATCTATAAAGGTCTCGAAACGTCTGGAATTACATAAAATGCTAAAAACAACGAGATGAAAACCGGAAAATTAGTTTAATTTCGACCCTAAAACGTCGCACCTTCGGTAAGACAAGGGCATAAGTGTCTTAGGAAGCAAGTATACTTACGCCTTTGTCTTACCGAAGGTCCGACATGTTTTAAGAATCGTTAAGCAAGCTAGCCTTAAACTTAACTAACTTTAAACTTAAATAAAATTACCTCTCCAATAAAAGAAACCTCCACGAAGGAAAGATCTTAAACTTAGTTAGTAGTGCCCCATAATGAAATCAAAATCAAAAATCAAAGTACGTTTATTCATTCGGATATTAGCAAGATATCTCTTTGACATGTCATTTTTTTTTTTTATTTAATCTACTCTACTATGTCTTCGGATCGCGACCTCCATGACATGAGAAGAAGACACAAGAAACTCATGGGGTTTTTTTTTTTGTATATTTTTTTTTTTGCAGTAATCATGTGATTTACATTGTCGCATATATAATATTATTGAAGAAAAGTGGAACTGGAGCAATAATCCATACTTGCTATAATAATCCTTACTAGCATTACAAGAGCGAAAGTAACTCTGTCTGTCTGTCTATCTGTTCAAATAAGTTATAATATACAAAATAATAAACATAAAAAAAATTATTTACTTAAAACACTATCTCATCCACAAACACACAACCCGCCCAACACCGCCCAAACCGCCCCGGGACCCACCATCAGAGTTCTGTGGTGCCAGCCTTGCATTCCTTTCCTACACTCTAGAATTTTATTATAAAATTCGTAGGTAGAACCATCTATTTACTCCATTCCATAACTTATCCTGCTACTTTACCACAGAACTCCACGAATACGCCCCAGGACGAACTGAACCGAGCCGAACGAACCAAGCATTCGCGAACGCGACCGTGCCCCTGTCTGTCCCCGTCTTTCAATAAAGTATTCATTTCCATGGATTTTTATCGTTAATATAATCCGATGTATTATAGTATGCCATCCTGTACAGTTTGCTTTTAATATATGTTTTAAATTTATTAATGGACATGTCACACACATTCTTGGGTAACTTATTATAGTAGAGCATAGATGAGCTAGAGAAGGACCTGTTTATTTTCTGGAGCCTACTCCAGGGCACAGTTAGATCATCTTTATTTCTTAAATTAAATAAATGTATGTCCCGATTTTTAACAAGCTTGTCCTTATTTTTATGGACGTATAAAAGATTTTCGTAAATATATTGTGAATATACTGTTAAAATATTTATTTCTTTAAATTTTTCTCTAAGTGATTCTCTAGGGCCCAACCCGTAGATAGCTCGAACCGCTCTCTTCTGTAAAATGAAGATATCCTTAATATCTGCAGCACACCCCCACAGCAGGATGCCATATGACATAATGCTGTGGAAGTAGCCGAAATAGACCAGGCGGGCAGTCTTAATATCTGTGAATTCACGAATTTTCTTAACAGCGTAAGCTGCAGAACTTAGTCTAGCGGACAAAGCTTCCACATGTGGGCCCCATTGAAGCTTAGAGTCTAGAGTTATACCTAGAAAGACAGCCTTCTCAACCTTTTCGACTTCCTCGTTATTAATTTTCACTACAGTTTTGACATGTTTAACATTAGGAAGTGTGAATTTAATACATTTTGTTTTGGATCCATTCAGTAAAAGATTATTGGTATTGAACCAATATACTATTTTAGAGAGAGCATTGTTCACGTCGTCTATATTTAATTGGCGTCTTTTAACTTTAAATACCAATGAGGTATCATCTGCAAACAATACTATCTCATGTTTGTCCCTTACTAGGTAAGGTAGGTCATTAATATAAACTAAAAACAGGAATGGTCCTAATATGGATCCTTGAGGAACCCCCATTGTTACAGGAGAGCCGGGGGATCGTTTTCCGTTGACATCGACACACTGAACCCTATTGCTCAAATAGGAGGAAATAAGATCCAGAGCGCTATCTTTAATACCATAGTGATGTAGTTTCATGATCAATGTATCATGTTTAACGCAATCAAATGCCTTGGATAAGTCACAGAACACCCCATAGGCATCGTGTGACTCCTCCCAGGCTTTATATATACTTTGAAGTAATGCAATACCTGCATCAGTAGTTGAACGTCCCTGACCACGTTAGGTGCTATGTAATTGCAGTAAAAAATTCAGCATGCATTCCCAGTTGGCAGTAATCCAACTACTCCGGTGCTTGGTGACAGAATTAATTAGTACCAGATGGTTGTCACCAGGTGCTGTATGGAAATCCAATTTAAAGGTTTATTGGATGGACTGGACTAAATTTGGGGCCTCTAGGAATAGTTAGGATGAAATTAAACTCATTTTTCCCGGTTTCAATCACGTTGCTTTTATTATTTTAAGCATTTTATGAATGTCCTACGTTTATTATTATTTTTACGTTTCAAAACCTATAGTTAGGATGGGATTTTTATTCCTCAATGCATATACTACGGGAAAAACTGCGGAACATAGCCAGCACGTTACCCTCATATAGTAGATAGTAGATTGTAATATAAATCCACATAGCAAAGTGGAACTGTGCCAGAAACTTAGGTGCAATTGTAACCAAGAATCAGTTAAAACTTTCCGCAGTTTAAGTTCTTGGTCGAATTGTGGTGCCATTGAATTTAACTACAGCGCAAACACAAAGAAATTGTTGAAAATGTACTTACAAACTGTGTCACGTAGAAATGCAATAATAGATGTAGTTTTTACACATTATGCAGTTACCACTTAGGTCATAAAGTCAGGTATACAATATAATAGGGCTACTCCATATTTTCTAGTGGGTGTCGTAAGGACGACTTAGCGACTGACAAGACCTGTAAACATTGAGCATTGAAGCAATGCTAAAAGTAATAAACACCACACGATTAAAACCGAAAAATTAGTTAAATATTAAGCTATAATTTATATATTTATAATAAATTATATATTTAGAAAAATATATAATTTTCTGTACAGAAAGATATTCTAAACATAGGTACTAATATTTCCCATAATGTCACCAGGTAATGACGGCATCCCATTTCGAGCGCTCCGAAGCTTCACGGCCCATTCTGAGGCATTAGCTTAAGTGGCACATACGTTATTTTAGCCCTTTGTATTGCCATGGGTTATTACATCGCTTTGTCTTTCACAATTTGGGGGGTAATTCTGTCGCTGCCATGTAGATACCTACATACTTACTGTACTTGTATCTGGAATCTTGTACACCTTGTATTATTTCCTGCCGTACATTTTGACTTATGTGTTATTAGTGTGTGTGGTTAGGTAGTGTGTTATAAGGTAGGTAAGAAGTACCATCAGGGTCTTGGGATACATAGCGGTGTATTAAATTGTCAATTGAACAGATTCACAGACAGCCTGTTTCACTTACTGTAATGTAAACATTTTTAATATGAAAAAATGGCTTATAGTTAGGTATAAGCTTTTATTCGCTTAAAGAATATGACGAAAAAAATCAATAACTCTCTAAAATATTTTAAATTAAACCCCTAGGTATGTAGTTACATCACTTAACTAAACAATAAATATTCTTGATTTTATAAAAATCGAGCTTCGTAAAAACAAATTACAACATGGTAAATAACCCGTTATTTAATCATATTTGTAGTGAAAAAGAACTAAGTATGTTAGTTTAAAATCGTAAGTAGGTACTTATTACTTTAAGTAGAATAACTTTAACGTTAGTAACTTTATCTACTGTCAATTTATAAGAAAGTCCGAAGTTTCCTCTATTCCAGGGAACGGATATTGAATCCGATACAAAACCGGAAATTGATAGAATTTTAACTGTATATTTTACTATGCAATATAGTCTAGACTAGACGTTGCGACATATTGAAATATTTTTAAATATACTTGTGTAATCATCACTTAACTACGATGCCACAGACAGACATACACACACACACAGACACGTCAAACTTATAACACCCCTCTTTTTCCGTCGGGGGTTAAAAATACTAAGAATTGCACTGCTATAAAGTATTAATACTAAATTAGGTAGGTAGGTACTAAATTAACCGATTTTGATAATACTTTTACACAATTTCTTTGGGAGTAACATGGGGTTGAATTTTACCTGATATTTCCACGTGATCGGGACTAATGGCGCGAAAATTACGCGAGCGATCGCACCGGTTAGAGTTGCAGGTTCAAGTCCTGTCGGGTGCAAACTTTTAGAAAGCATTTCTTCAAATAATCAACACGAAACAAAGTCTAGAAACCAAAGATATAGTTCTAAAGTCTATTGACGACCTCTGTGGCGCGTCGTGCGAAAGCGCGACTGCAATGCAGGAGGTTGCGGGTTCTATTCCCGCGCCGGGTGCAATTATTTATGCTTATAGAATAAATATTTGTGTCTGGTCTGGGTGTCCCTCTATGTATAATATGTATGTATTTACAAAAGAAAAATAAATATAAGTATTATATCCGTTGTCTAGTCACCGTACCACAAGCTTAGTCGCTTACCACGGGGCTAGATGGCGCTGTGTGTTGTTCACAGAATTTATTTATTTATTTAAAGTAAATTTCTTCGATTAAAACACATCAAAATGTTCTTCTTCCCTTTTACTACACTTACACAGTTTCACAAATACATATTACTCGTCATCAAATCATCAAAAGACGTCTTCGTTTCACTCTCCTTTGGGCCTGACGTTGCAGCCGACACTACAGATATTTTAGGCACAGGTATAGGCATGCTAAGAATTGGTAGTTTATGCGTAGAAATAACAGCCTGTAACTTCTTCGTCAAGGGAGTCTCTTGTAATTCTTGTAGGTCAAGTGTTGTAGTCGATCCTCTAAGCGAAGAGGTTTCTGAAGAACAGTCTTCTGGGCGATCAGCTCTGGATTTAGCTCTCGCGTCATATAAAAAGAACATAGTAAACATTATTAAAAGTAACAGGTAAATAATTGGGTGATACTCTTCCATTGTCCATATAGTATAAGATATTGGGTTAATGGAGCTAGGCTGTTTGGGTAGGGTTGGTTCTTCGGTTACGAATTCCATTTTAAGATTTTGTGGTCCTAAAATTTAAGTTATGGATTAGCTTTTGATATTGTTTTACGCGAAAATAGGGCTAAAATCTAAAATGTTTGGTTTTAGGTTATGTTCAATGACAGTTGCGTCAGTGAGAATTCGTTGTAGGTCGACATTTTTTAGTCGGATGAGGTTTTCTTAGACAAGTTTTTTGTGAGATATAGGAAGGAATGTTATACCTACTTTCGCCGTGTGGAGTGGCAAACAGCGCGAACGTGGTGTGAGCAGTGACGACGTGGGGCGACTCTTCACATCTTAGGAGTATGGGAGTATGTGTGGCCGGATAGGACGACATTTCTAGGCTAGGTAGGTAATGGGGCCCTTTCAGCCGTACTTCGCGCATCAAGATCTTGTTATCGTTTTAACTGATTTTCAACAAACAAATATCCCTCACTACGCACCCTTGCGTATCTCTGGTGTAAACGGCAGGGCGAGTGTAGCGAGGAGCATAGTTTGTCAGACCCACTCTCAGATAAATTTACCTTTGTCTTCGAAGGACCAATTAGATTTTCATTTTCGTTTACGTGTACCTATATTGATCTCAACACTAGTACAAACTATCTCAAAGCCTACGTACAGTTGTAGAGTCTACTCCGACTTAAGGTTTGCCTCCATGAACGAGCCTTAAAATTGGACTCAGTTCAGACTTGAATAAATTCTCGTCGACTTTACAAGCAGAACGTATCACAAATAAATTCCCCGCTTAGCTGGGCAGACGTGCAAAAACCCTGTCTCAAAGTTTAGGTTTGCATAAAATCTGCTGCTTCTAAGTTATGCAGATGACTTTTCGATAATACGGTGGCCACTACCAGTAGCCGCACTTTTAGTATAATATCTTAGGTGCCCATTTCGCACGGTGGATATCTGTGTAGTTTACTGCCTAAGAACTAGACAATTTGCAGTCAGATTTGCATGCCTGAAATGTGGCAGAGATTACAATGGTATTAGCTAAGTTACAATAAAGAATAGATAGATGTGTGCGTCTGTATGTTTGTTATGAATAAACTCAAAAACTCTTGGACCGATTTCAAAAAATATTTTACCATTAGAAAGTTACATTCACCTTGAGTAACATAGGCTACTTTTGATCCCAATATTACTTACGCGGGTGAAACCGCGGGATGCAGCTATCATTTTTATTTAAGTAAACTTGCTGTGCACTACGTCTTTACAGTTACACGCGAAAGTGATGGATCACTTAGATATTTTATTCTGCTTTTTAACAATTTGTTGTTAAAGCGGAAACAGAAATACATCACCTGTGAAAATTTTAACTGTCAAGCTACTATCTAGCTATTACGGGTCATGAGATACTACAGCTTGGTGACAGACAAACAGACAAGCGAACAGTGGAGTCTTAGTAAAAGGTTTATATGTAAAACTAGCTGCTCCCCGCGGTTTCATCCGCGTCAGTCGTGAGTTATAATCCAGCGGTTTACGGGATATGTCCTTCTCCCGGTTTTAAAAGCTACTTCCACACTCATTTTCAGCCAAATCGGCTCAGCCGTTCACGAGTTATAAATAGATATATACCCTGGGCGGGCTGCTAGTTAAAAATATAATCTCCACAAGAAAAACCTAGAAGGTAAAGGTAAGGTACCCGTGTAAAATCTTACTTCAATATCTCGTATGAGCCCTTTGGGAGCTTCAAAATAATTCTGGTGCACCTTATGCGTCTTTAGTCGTCCCAAATTGATTTGAAAGCCTATTCTTAAGTTCCCAGATTGTCTCAGAGCAGATTAGGGGTTTACAAGTTTTTGATTGTGTTAGGGATTTAGAATGTTTATCTTGTGGTGAGAGAGGAACCCAGTAAAGTGAACTTGATGCGAAAAATAAGCAGGTACCTATACTACCGAGGTGGGTATAGTCTTTATAGTACGTTTTAATTTCAGACTGACGTTTTTGTTCCTTATAAGTATGTGACATTTTTTGACCTATTATTGAAAAGGTGTATGATGAGTTTGAGCTAGTTGTACTATTTATGTATTCTGTGATTTTAGGTAGTCAATGGGTCAATGTTTTAAAGTCGCTATGTTCTCTGACTACAGGACTTGTTTTATTTTCTTTTCAGTTTTTATTATGTATAGGTATGATTTTAATTTAAAGTTTTTTTAAGCAGGCGGGGTTTTTTTAATTTTTATTTAATTTCAATAGAACATCTCGAAAACAGAAGAAAAATCTATTATTAAGTAAACGAATAATATGCTAGTTCTCCTTTATGCAAAAACTACTAACCGATTCCGATGAAACTTGGTATGCAGATAGCTACTTTTAATCCTGATATTTCCGCGGGATCAGAACTTATGCAGGTAAAACCGCGGGGCACAGCTAGTAGAATAAAACCTTCTTACCTTCTTACAGAAAAATATTGAAGGTAAGTATACCTACCTTCAACGTTGTTGTGTATTGCTCCTAGGATTTCAAATGTCCATTTGCACAGAAATTTGTTCTAACACAAAATGCAAAGTTGTAACTTGGACAGGATTTCTGACATGGGTCGTCCCAAAACGCTCAGTTTAGTTTTACTTCCTCGACGATTTGTTTAAATTGAAATCCCAAACCTAAACTACGGAATTTGTTTCATATTTGTTCAGAAAACCGGCGAAAATTAGTTTTGTGAAAAGTTTTGCTTTTTTAAAAAGGGTTCAGACTTGCGTCATTTATTTTTTTTAGCTTTAAAATAATGTGTATTTTTGAATAGAATATACCTAATACATTTAGGTATGCACCTACTTTAAGAAATTCTTACTAAGATCTCACTAATAGGTAGGTAAGTGTAATAAATGCGCAAGTTGATGTATGGATCTTTGTCTGTCAATCATGCAAAATTGCTGATATTTGTCGCAGTTTATTATCTGTATAAACACAGTTTTCCCTCGGTATTCCCACGAGAACGAGAAAAACGCGGTTGAAACCGCGGAGCACAACTTATAAAATAACCCAAACAAAAATATTTAAAAAAAACAAATAAAAGTTGAAAACAACGCCATCTACCTTATCACCGTCGAACTTCTCCGGCTCATCGTAAATGCGGTCCCGTTTCTCTCTCGAGTCGCGTCTAACCAACAGCGGGGTTTGAGGCGGTGAAAGCGCCACACTGCTTCTCGCGCTACTAGGTGGCGACTTTATAAATTCTATCTTCCCCCCCTCCACGCAAATATTCGGCGTCAACGGGTACAGAGGAGACATTGCAACATTTGTATTCGCTAAATGATTATAATGATTATCTTCTAGTGGCAATGATTTTGGCTTGTTTTTCTTTCTGTAAGTCGAATCGTATGCCAACAATTGAGTTTTTTCCTCTGGATGGACTTGCCGTACTTTCCCGGGGGGTCGGTCGGGGGGCTCGGGGGAAACATTTCCGTCTATGCCAGGACTGTCATCTCTTTCGTTATTTGATGTCCTGGAACAAAGTAAAAGGAAATTGTTAGAGAATACGAAAATATATAGGTAACATGGAGGATATTTAGGGTTCAAGAAATAACCGCCGAGGTTCAAGGTTGTTTTTGTTTACATTGTAGTGTGTCGGCGTTGCTACAGATGACGCTACCATACATTCCAATCGTAAGAAAATTTTAATTTATTTCATCTAATAAGACGTTTAATTATTATTTCATATTTTTCAGTATTTATCGTAATTAACTATTTTATTTATTCGTAGGTAATATGGTGATTGTAAGAATTTAACTTGTCACTGATTTTTATAAGTACCTAAGTTCCAATAAAATTAACGTTTTAAAGTTTTAAATAATTAGCCAATAAATACTAATTAGAAAAAAACCTAAACAAATAAAATAATTTACAAGGTAAAAAAAACAAAGTTACCGATACTGAGTATTGGTAACTTTGGTTACATTAAAATTCGAATCAAAATTGTATAAGTCCTAAATCGCGCAAGCGAAATTTTTCCGTCTACAATGAGATGTTCCAATAATTTAGTAAAACAATCGGAGGGGCGGCGTTCCTAGTGTGAATATGTCACTAGCGCTAGGCTAGTCCCCCTGACCGGTGAGATCCCTTGCGGAGATCCCGTCAGGGAGCCTAGTCGGGTCAAAGGGTGCGCTCTGTGGAGGGATGCGCAGTTCGCCGGTCGCCCGCAGGGCTGCGACGGTATCTGCGCAAGTCTCCTAGAGCTTTGTTGTGGGCCCTTTATTATCTCGCGGTTTCGTTAACTAGTTAGGTGCTTGTTAGCTTACTTCCGCTGGATCCTGCAGCTCTTCCAATCACGGGCGGCGAGGGTCTTCCTCGAATGCCAGTTTTTTGATGAACCGTGGACCCTAAAATTGTTAATGTCTGCTCCGAAGATAGGTAGGTTAGGTATGTATGGTTATATTTTTGCAGATAATCTTCTTCTTATATATAAAATTTCCATGTTACAATGTTAGTTACCGTACTCCTCCGAAACGCCTTTACCGATTTTTACCAAATTTTATATGCGTTGCGTATTCACTATTCAGTAGGTCTGAGAATCGGCTACTATCTATAATTTATAAGGCAAAACAACGTTTGCCGGGTCAGCTAGTCTATATCTATAAAAGGCTTTGTCCTGACTGACTGCATGACTGATCAACGCACAGCCTAACCCGCTGAGAGTAGAGAGCTGAAATTTGGAGAGTGTGTTCTTTATGTGATGTAGGCATCCGATAAGAAAGGATTTTTGAAAATTCCCACGGGATCGGAACTTATGCGGGTAAAACCGCGGGACACAGCTAGTCATGCATAAGATCGTATATTTCCAACGACCGCCGAATGCTCGGTCACCGTGGCCGTTGGGAACTTTTTAATAAAATTTTGCCCCGTTCATTTGTTCCCATCTGCTACCGAATGTTTACTTACTAATGTCGTCATCGAAATAATTTATCACTTGACTTCAAAGGGCAGTGATAGCAAACACGTCGTTTAACGAATTCATACATATTTGCCGACGTACCTACCTACTGCAAAGTAAACGGGAATTATTGGTAGCCTACCCTCACTATAAAAAAAGTGACATAAACGTTGACGATTAAATGGGGTGGCATACGCAAAGCTGTGAGCAGATGGCGCTGGCATCGGATGATCTTTTTTTTTTTCTTTCGGTCTGAGACTGATATGGCCAATTTGGCGCCGAGAGTTGTGAAAAACACCTGATTGACAGTTCTTCATTCAAACCTAAGATCATTCGACTAACGCCCTCTGCCGGGATAAAAAGTTAGTGTTCCTCCTCATTGGTATGCCCACGTGGTAGGACTAGAATTTTTTTTATTATGTACCTACCTATACCATCTATATACCAAACAATAAATTATTTTATTTGCAGTGGAGTAGCAATCACAGAAATAGGATAGATAGATAGAATATAATTCTTTATTGTAACACCAAAAAATAAAAAATAAGTAGGCAGTGTAGTAAGTACCTACGCTTTGCTGCCTATACTAATATTATAATAACAAAGAAAGATTTATTTGTTTGTTTGTAACGAATAGGCTCCGAAACTACTAGACCGATTTCAAAAATGCCTTTACTTACCTATAGAAAACTACATTAGTGAGGAGTAACATAGGCCATAATTTATGCTAGTGAAATCTCAATACAACGCTATTTATCTGTAAAACCATACTATTGTTATTTTATATATTTTTACTATTTAACCATAGATCACTTAATAATATCAAGACAGAATGTATCATATTTTGTATTTATTTAATTCGTGAACCAAAATGCAATCAAATCTGAATCTTCACGATTCGCGTCCCAATAAATAAACAAAACTAAATGCCATACCGAGATGTTATCGTGAAACTGTTTTTTATTATTTGGCATTTATCAACGAAGTTAAATAATTTTGTAAAAATAAATACCTCTACTACAAATAATAAACTTATGGATAATGTTTTCTCATCTGAGCGATGTTCTCTCGGGAGGGGTCCACTGAACCCCAAATTATTTGGAGTCGGCGCAGCAGATTATTAAAAGACACCAAAATGTGTGTAGTAGGTTAGTAGGTACCTATACCCTATTTCAGAAACTCAGATCAAAAACATAAACAAAGAACTATCAATTTTAAAGGAAAAAGTAAATAATGAGCTGTCACTTTAAAAAAAAAAGCTATTGCATAGCATTTTTTTTTCTTAGGCTACATGGCAGGCGGAGTGAGGGGTGTTAGGTTTTTGTTTTCGTTACGGAATTTCTTGATTCGGTCGCGTTAAAAGCTATGCAATAGCTTAAAAGTATTTTTGTTTACATATTTCATTTCTGCTTCTAAAATAGGGTATAATTTTAGATTTTCGGGGTGTTTACCTATAACAGTTTCGGTTACCAAAGAAAATTTAATATTTACTTACTTTAAATCGAAAAAATTAGAAACCTTACTATCTTACTTACTCTCTTGAATTTTCTTTTGGCAATTTTTATTTCAAAGAATATAAACAGTTGTCCAGGCAACAATGTTGACGATTTATGTGTCGAGTGCCAGTTGGTTTATCTTAACTCGAAAGGGCCCGGGCGATAAAAGGGACACTGACACGACTAAACGTTCTAATGGTGAATGGGCCGTTATCGATACTTTATGGGTCAAAGTAATCCTGCAAACTTTACTTTTTACTCTTTCGCCTTTTTAGTGATCGCTTAAGTGTTTTTAAGACTTAAAGAAAAAGGTTTCTTCGTAATTTTAGGTTGGGCCTTGTGCCGTTGCTTATTTTTTTATTTATTTACCAACTGGGTCCCGCAGTTTCACCCCCGTAAGTTCAGATCCCGTGGGCACTTCGAAATAACTCTTTCTTATCGGATACCTCTATCATAATTATAAAGAATACACTATCCAAATTTTAGCTATTTACTATCAGCGGTTTAGGCTGTGCATAGATCAGTCAGGCATTCACTTTTTTTCTAGATATAGATTAAGTCTTAACTTAACTGTCTAAATGCAGGGCAAATACTTCTCTACCTTCTTTCCATTTGTCGCAGTCTAGGTCTATTTTGGCGCGATCACTTTTAAAGGAGTCTTTCGTCATCCCGGTTATTATTTTGGCCCACATAATTGGTTTTCAATTGGTAAGTAGTTATTTTGCGAAACTGATTAGGTACCTATTTAAAAGTACCTTTATCAATTTCGATTTACTTAGTCTATATTTAGTCAAATATATTATTTTGATTAAGCAGTGTTTTAGAGACCGCCAAATAGAGTTGCCATTATGTTGAGATAGATATCTCAACATAATGGCCGTACAGAGAGTGCACTTTGTAATACTGTAATGGCATGCGTACCTACATAAGATTTTTTTGATTCAATCGAAGTAATCAATCAGGCAATAATTGATTGAATTAGCGTTATTTTTCGGAACGCCATATCAACTTTTTTTTTTTTTTTTTTTTTTAAATAAAATAAAGTTTATTTGCATAAAAATAAAAGAACAAACATTTTTAAAGGCTCAAAAACTTAACTTAAAAACTATAATAAGTAATAAAAGTAAATGTAATCTACAGTTTCTTAATTATTAACTTAAATGAATGGTGTCACTAATATTAACACAAAAGCATATTATGCTTTTTCCCAGCTGTATTGTAGCACTAGTCAGATGTCGGGACTAAAAACAATATTAACCAATCAAATGGCTGACATGGATAAGATCTCTAGATTAGTAGGCAATTGAAATACTGACATTCATCAAAATTCGCACTACAAAAAGGTCAAAGATTAGTATCTAGGTATAAATTATGCAGCAACACATAAATTAATAGTCAGTGTTTGTCACGATAACTATTCATAATTTACCCCTTATCGTTTTGAACATAACTCTGTACTTATACTTACAGAACTACTTGTAATGTACGTTCATAAATACTATTTCTAAAAGGCACAAACATGAGTCAATTATTCCTTTCATTACCTACTTTGCCTTTAAAGGATGTCGGCTCCTGTCCTTAATTTGCATGCCAATTATCTGTACGCCAACAACTAGCAATTTAATTTGATCTTTATTTCAGTTAAGCCTTTTTTGACGTGGATTCTTATTCTTAAATGTATCACTTCGTTTTTTTTAATGTAGACTATGATTTGACATATCTTCCTTAAGAAAAACGTCAAATACAAATAACCAAAACGTCAGATCGTGGTCTGAAATTTAAAAAATATTAAGTACCTATACGTAGGCAAGTTACTTATCCCCATTTTGATCTACACGTTAAATAAACAAGACAAACGACAAACATAAACCTCAATAAAACACGTCCATTGTCGCAACATACAACGATTTAATCCGCAGTTATCGCGCGTTACATCGCCATATTGAGCGGCCATATTGGGCAGTTACGCGCATGCGCGGTAAGCACGTACGGTACCTGTAGGTCGAGGTGAAGTGACAGTTCTGATTCGATCTATGTTCTTTGCCTTCCGCGTTTGGACCGTGAGAATATTGGGATGTCAATTTTTTTTACGTTTCAAGCGGCTTAAACTTTATCTGTAGGTATCTGTTTATTTGTGCTTTAAGAGGAAAGTCTACTCTTTCTTACCTTTAGTAGGTCGATTAGAATGAAGGAATGATAATCTTCTGTGTTGCTTAGATTTTTCACACATTTTCTTGATTTATTATTACTATGCGACTTCTTAAGGATTATGGAAATAAGTGGGTAAGTACTAGTACCGTTATTTATTAATTGATTACTTCGTAGGTAAAGCTTATCTTAAATATCTATATAAAATCAATTTGTCCTAATCCTAAAATAAAAGCTAAAAGTAACACAAATTCCTAATAGCAGCTTACATGTGTGTTAATAATCTACACTAATATTATAAAGAGGAAAGATTTGTATTTTCGTGTGTGTGTATGTTTGTAATAAATAAACTCAAAAACTACCGTGCCGATTTTAAAAATTCTTTCACTATTAGAAAGCTACATTATAAATAAAAACAAACAAATAAACAAATTCTGCGAACAACACACAGCGCCATCTAGCCCCGTGGTAAGCGACTAAGCTTGTGTTACGGTGACTAGACAACGGATATAATACTTATATTTATGTTTCTATTGTAAATACATATACATATACATATTAAGTATACATAGAGGGACACCCAGACCAGACACAAATATTTATTTTATAAGCATAAATACTTGCACCCGGCGGGAATCGAACCCGCAACCTCCTGCATTGCAGTCGCGCTTTCGCACGACGCGCCACAGAGGTCGTCAAAGTGGAGTAACATAAGCTACTTTTGATCCCGATATCAAATCAAATATAGGGAGCCAAGGATGCTGGCAGCATTGCCTCCACCCCTGATCATACACGGCGCAAAGAAGCCTAGGATGCTGGCAGCATTGCATCCGCCCCTGATCGTACTCGGCCAAAGAACCATAAGATGCTGGCAGCATTGCCTCCGCCCCTGATCGTACCCAGCGCCAAGGAACCAAGAATGCTGGCAGCATTGCCTCTTTGTATACCAATAGCTATCCAAACTGATTATATAGATTAATTATATTTAACATTCTTGTTACGGCGCAGTTTTTCCATTTCCAATCATAATTTACTATTTAACTGTGACTTGAGAAAGCGTGGCTTTGGTCTTATCATAATTATGGGCAATAAAAATTATAATCTTCGGTGAAAGGTTATGAATGTTAAAAAAATCAATTGAATTTTTTGCTTTCTCTGATTTTAATCTTTGGGATAAATGGTCGTTTTCATGGTAGCTTTCGGAGTAGCCGAATTTTACACGTTCGACGTTCCGATCTTCTAGATTAGGGTTAACTTCTTTGAGACGCGCCCTCTTTCGCCCTCAAAAAAAACCGCGCAGATTAACAGGTCAGAATAAAATAGTATATTAAATAATTAACAGCTATTTTGATTGCTCATTAAAGTTTTAGAAAGTTATACAAACGGTAAGTAGTACCTTTGATAGAGCCCGTAAGGTGGCCGATATTAAGGTTCTTAACATTCGCCCACTAAGGAAACAACAATTATGTTTTAGACTACATCATCATACTTTATCATTTGCCATCTAGAAAGGTATACTCGTCTTCTTTAAATAAACCGTCCATATTCCTTAAACAAAGTGCGAGACGAACTCGCGCACGAATGGTTCCGTATGAGAATTTCGTTCCAATTAACGTCCATTATCAGTATGTATCACAAAAAAACACGTTTATTGTATGGGAGCTCCACTTGAATATTTATTTTATTCTGTTTTTACGCATACATCTGTGAAAATTTCAAGATTTATCTAGAAAGATTGTCTATCTACCAGGGATCATGCAATACAGTCTGGTGGCAGACAGACAGACGGACAGACAGTGTTAGTAATAAAAAGGCCCCGTTTTTACCCTTTGGGCACGAAACCCTAAACACACTTTTAAAAACTTTACAATTATTAAAAACTTAGGTACAATGTACTACTTAATTATTACACATTCAGTACAAAAGGCCATATTAACTGTAGTACATAATAGGGCCCCTATTCAGTAGGGCCCTGTATTCTACAAAGGCCATTCGGGCCACAAGTTTACGGAACGTAACGTAATCTCTTCAATAAGATCATTAGTTAACCAATGGATGTTAGTTTGTGATTGACGTTGGTTTAGAATTAGGTGTGATTAGACAAGTATTTCTTATTATTTATTGATTAAATTGGCTTTATTGTAGATATGCGGTTCCGCTGTTAGAAGACACAGCTTCTTAATACAAAATGTCTCTGAGGTAAGCCGCGGACAGACGGACATGACGAAACTTTATCTTTGCTCTTCAATTTTCTAAAGTGTTCTAGTACTGCTCAATTTCACAGCAACTCTAAATATATGTACCTACCTAGTATTTGCAAGCCATTAAGTCGACTCATTGTGAAAACTCGTGTGATAATTGAGACCAGCGTCCGGGACTCGAATTCGTGACGCTTTGATCTCGATGTCACTTTTGAAGAGCTTATCTGTCATCCGCAGTACCGGCCGAGACGGTGTGGCTTTGGACTTGGACATAAATTCTGCTATATTTGTTTTCGAAAATAAAAAGGTTCCACCCGCGTAAGTCCCGATCCCGTGGATATATCGGGATCAAAATAACTTCTTGATAGTATATAGCTTTCTAATGGTAAAAGTTTCGGAGCTTATCCGTTACAAACAAACAAACAAATATTTCCTCTTAATATAGATTAGCTACAGCTATGCGTAAATCTCGATACCACGGGAAGCATCCTACATCGTCCACTTTATCGTCGCTTCCCATCAGGTGACATGAGGTCAAATGCTAGCCTATCTCATGTAAAAAAACTTCCAATCACACCAAAACACGAGTTCGTGTATCCATATTAAACTATTAAAAAAAAGTTTACAAATGGAACGATAAAAACCCCCTGAAAAGTGATTTATGGACGTCAAAATTCATAAATCACAATTTCTACCAAACTTTTCACATTTCGTGACCTAACTAAACTTTAAAAAAAGAATGCGGAATGACAAAAATATTGCAACCAATTTAACACTGCACTTAACCAAAAAAATATCGACCTTTACTTCTCAACTTTAGAGTCTGTATTCCTATAAAATCATTTGCACTTAAGTCCTTTTAAAGCGGTTTCTTCTTCTTGTGTGTTTTTAGAAGTGAAATAAAAAAGTTTAGAAACAAATGAGTTCTGGTTGGTTTCTGAGTTAATTTTCTATTCAGAACTTAATTTTAAACACAGGATCTGGGTCAAGTCTATTTTTGCGGGTAATAAGGCCCCTTAGTATCTAAATAGAGCCATTTAACCACGGTTCCCTAATGAGATCATTTTAGCACTAAGCTGTCTTTGAATGTGAAGCAATTGGGGAGTTTTTTAAAATTGAATTCCAGTCATTTGGAAAGGATTCGTTTGTAGATTGGTTTTTGGGGTTCCGTACCTAAAGGGTAAAAACGGGACCCTTTTAGTAAGACTCTGTCCGTCTGTCTGTCACCATCATGCGTCTCATGAACTGTGCTAGCTAGACAGTTAAAATTTTCACAGATGATGTATTTCTGTTGCTAATGCTAACTTGCTGTTTGCTAAAAATACCAAAAACAAAATGAAACAAATACTGATATACCTACAGCAAACGTGATTTTCAAAAGTTTAACTCAACTTCAGCGCCATTTAATTTTTTCACTGGCGCCATCTAACGATAAACTGGCGTCGATGGTAAAGAAAAATGCAAACTTGCATCGTTGTTGCGTTCACTTGGTCCAGTGTTTATTCTAGGGTTACGTAGGTACCCAATTGTGATAATTGTGCGGAACCTGAGCGAGTCCGACTCGGACTTGGCCGGTTTTTCTAAAATTCCAAGTAAAGAGTAAATTCCAAAGTTATCGACCGACTATAGGTACTTACCTACAATCTACATACCACCAGCAGCGTAGTGGTGTCATGAATATTCTTTCTTTAATAACAACAGACAATAGATATGCAAACATGTCGACTTGTGTGTGCCATGACCGTAATTATTGGAAGGAGACAGGTGGTTTCTGAGGGTTCACACTAACCGAAAAATGAAAAAAAATTAACTAGTAAGGAGTTAACGGAATTTGTTCGAAATTTTACTATGTATTTCTTTCAATATAACTCGTAAATAAAAGACTGCCTGTAACAATTTTTCAACACACATTTTACCACTTTGGAACTCTATCTCGCACAAACTATTCAGTTAAGAAAAAAAATTAAAATGATATTGAAACCTCAATATCATTTTTGAAGACCTATCTATAGATACCCCACACGTACTATATAGGTCTGATGAAAAAACTTTCATTTCTAAGTATAGGGTTTTTAGTAGGTAACCTCAAAAAAATATTATTTTGTGTGAAAATAATATTTTTTTGATCTTAATGCAGTTCACCGAATACATCTACTTACCTACCTACCATAGCAAATTTCAACAGTATAGCTCTTATAGTTTCGGAAAAAAGTGGCTGTGACGGACGTACTGACGGACATATGGACAGACAGACATGACGAAGCTACAAGGGTTCCGTTTTTTGTTATTTGGCTACGGAACCCTAAAAAAACAGCACGGTCTTTCCAGCGACAGCCCTAAAACATCTGTCATCCAAGAAAGCATGTACGTTTGACCTCATTCGGAACACCTGTACACGATGATCGATTCGGCAATTTGAAGAACACAGAAAAACGTTTTATGGCGATTTCAATCGGTGATTGCAAATTATAGCTTGGAATTTTTGATGGAATCAAGAAATTTATGTTGATGAAGGAAATTGGTTTAGTTAGTCATATTTTTAGTCCATATGGTGGGCAGGACATATAGCACGGAGAGCAGATGGTCGTTGGGGCCGAAAAGTTCTCGAATGGAGACCGCGGATCGGAAAGCGCAGCGCTGGACGTCCACCAACGAGATGGACGGACGACTTAGTTAAGGCCGCGGGTTCACGATGGATGCAGGCCACTTATGACCGAAGCATCTGGAAATCTATGAGGGAGGCTTATGTCCAGCAGTGGACTTCTTACAGCTGAAATGATGATGATGATGATGATTTTTAGTCCCAATCCCGTAAGTTTATCGAAAATATTAGGATAAGAAGTCTAAGTGCTATTCAGATCTCCAGCTAGTCAAGAAAACATGTATAGGTATCTATGTTTGTTATTCCTTCACGCAAAAACTACAAAACCGATTGCGATGTAACTTGGTAGATATGCTGGATAAGCTGGAGATCTGGATTAATACATAGATTCAATACAATTTACATATTCGGTATTCGGGTCTAACGCGGGTGAGAGGGCAGAGCGCAGCTGGTTCCATAAATTAATGGGCTATAATATCAGTTTAAGACCTACAGAATCCGCGGCTGAAACCTCCCACTAAGTGAACCTCGTACTAATATAGAGTAAACAGCCGCACATAGCAGCTGTCTCTCACCACGGAAGCGATCCCGTGCGTGCTCAAGTGGCGAGTCAGGCAGGTCAAGTGTGGCTGACGGCTTATCTAGTCAACATTAAGTAGGTACCTACTACTCTGTTCTATGACGCTTCTACATAAAATAGCTTAATAGAAACTTTTAAGAGCCTATATTTTTAAGTTATCTGTAAAAACGATCCCTTCCAGGCAACCTTTGGATGGACAAGAATTGTTGAATAGGAAATGTAGGATTGTCCCTGCTACATTTACATTTTTCTACCGTGTTTATACCCTCCCATTTCCATGTGAGGGATAAATAAATAAAAAATAAATTAATAGACAAGAACTTTAGAATAAACAATATAAGTAGGTACTTAAGACATACCAATTTTAATAAATAAATACCTTCCTTAGTGGCTGCTCCGGCCTAAGTATCGCAATACGGACGACTAGACGACATGACTGTATTTTAACTGTATTCCACAATTTCTCTCAACTTTAACTTGTTGTCCAACAGTTATCTTAAAATATTCAAATAAGAGTCAACTTGCTCTGAATGAGGCTTATCTTAAGCTAAAAATAACTTTAACAACCCGTCTGTCTGGAGTCTAGAACTCAGGTTACCTATACAGGGTAATTGACTAATGTTACTTGTAAATTGAGAACTTGGCCAGTTTTCAAAATTCCTGATTAATTTTATGAATAACACTCATATTTTTCCATCGGGAGTTAAAAACGCCTGCAACCGTTTAAATAGGCTTCAGATTTTACGAATGTCCATGTGTAAGTTGAATAGCCCATACGCAGGCTGGTGGAGCCATAAAATATAGGTAACCAACTGCCGTCTTCCTATACCCTAGACTCTAGTAGCCTTATTAATAAACGTAGTGTAGAGTCGGAATTTTTTTTTTCACTTTGTGATCCTGTCTGTCAACTTTGAAAGTTCTTGTCAGTTCGGAAAAAGACAAAGCATGTCCTTACTATTATCTTATTCCACGTTTATTAATAAGGCTATAGATGATCAATGCTACGATGCGATACGATGATGGATTAAACTAATTAAAAAATGATTTTTTCAATCTAGGCATTTGCTAATGTCACCGATTAAAGAAATTGATTGCAGCATCCACGGATATAGCAAAGTGGTAGCGAAGAAGTTATCTTTAATGTCTTTTAATAAATACCTAATGACTGCCTTTGAAGTTATCTCAGAAGATAATCCCCATTGCTTTATGATTGATTAAAATTGTTTTCTTTATACTTTAATAAACAATATTTCATTCTATAAATAGACATGAATGATCTTCACACACATACAAAGTAATTTTTAGAGAAAAGATATGATAGTATTTAGTGACTGGTGAATAAAATGAGAGTTTAACCTCAGGGAACAAAGTGATTGACTTTTGAACGTTGACATTCAGGAATCAATCTTTAGCTCCCTCTGTACGCTCGGGAGTTAATTGATACCTTTGTTACCTCTGTAGCCGGCGGTTGGCGGAATTAGACTTTTGCATTAAAAGTCATAATAACCTACCAAAATAGCTTTAAAAAATGTAATCTTTTTTATCTTATAAAAAACATTTTAAAAGGTGTTTATCACTTGTAATTACAGAACCAATTTTCTTTAATCATCTGTAATAAGAGGGCTGGATTTGGTACAAAAAGCCGACCAATTAATAAGCTGGTGAAGCGTGCTCTTTACGACCAATTACTTTTTAAACGGGACCAAATATTATGTGTTTAGTGTTTAAAGCTCATTATCATGCCGGCGCGGGCGCAGTGACTTTTACAAACAATAACTGTTATTAAATACGATCCTGCGGGATTTTCCAAAAACCCTTTCTTAATGAATAATGGACCAGCGGTTTAGGCTCTGCGTTGATATAGTATAGATGATACAAAAAAAAACTAAAATTCGATTTATGCAAAGTATTTTTTTTTAAAGTTACTTTGTAGCCTTGGCATATAATGGGTTACCTCATCTCTTCCCGTAGGTGTCGTAAAATGCGATTAAGGTATCTGAGGGAAACTAGCAAACCTTAAGTTCTTTCTGCGCGGTGGCGGATAAACTGCTTGTTCCTGCTTGTTGCTTGTTCCTGTTTGCTTGTTGGTGTTAATCTATTTGCAGAACGTATGGCCAATGATGATGGTTATGTATGACTGACTTTTTAATGCGGGACCGGACTACTGGTTTCTGTTTAGTGCAAAGAATCGGCATTTGGGTGCATTTTTTTATTTATTCGCGTAAAAAGAACAAGGAATACTTATGTTAAAAATTAATCTCATTTTTCGGTTTTAATCGCGTGGTGTTTATTACTTATTTCAACGCTCAACGAGTCCTTTACAGATCCCTTCTTTAGAATACCTGTATAAATTATGGTCTCGAAACATGGAACGTTGAAACAATGCTAAAAGTAATAAACACCACGCGAATAAAACCGAAAAAAATGTGTAATTTCTATCTAACATCGCGAAAACAGAAAAAAAAACCTATGGAATATATTTCGAGACATCACTTTTAGTAACCGTCCATAATATCTCAATGGTTATAATAATCATAAATAGCAGGTACGTAAGCAATGATGATTGATGCAACCAAACAGCTGTCAGCAATCATTTACGAAGAATAAAACAATTTCACAAACAATTGTTCGTCACATAATTGCAAGTTTGCAAAATAAACAGATTTATTATTACCAACATTATGAATTCTCAAAGTTTTTGCGCACGAAACGTTTTGGTCATTCGAGAGGAATACCGAGTTTTTATCGATAACGTAATAACGGCTTTCTGCGGTTTTGAGTTGTAATAAATCTTTGTCAATGTGCGAATGTTTGTCTTCAGCTGCGTGGACGCAATTAAAACACGTACCTACTACATATGTAGAACGTATTTTTAAGTGCAAAACAAATAAAAAGGATTTATTATGAATACATCGCCATCTTGATCTTTTGGGACTTAGCTTCTGTAATGGGGACTGAAAACTTATTTATATTTTTCTTATGCAAAAAAACACAAACTTAGACACACACTCAGGCCAAAAACATTTTCTATGCATTAGTTATTTTGTTCCCGGTGGGAATCAAGACCGTAACCTTCTGTGTGGGACAAGAGAAATATAAACTAAAACAAAACAGAGGTAACAAAAAAGAAACAATATTTTAAAATACAATACCTACCTATTAAAAACCTATGGTTACCTATTACCTATTATTAGGTAAGCTGGTTACCTATTAAAAAATTAAGAACATTTTATAACAGGACCCTTAAGAATCTAATGTCAGTGTCAATAAAGCTGCCGAGGCCCCCCGATATTGTCACTCAAAATAGTCCACTTTGCACCGCGGAGTAGTCCGTAAATCAAAATATGACTACTTAAGAGCCCTATAGCCGCTTCGGGCTCATCGAAAATTGTTGATTATTTCATGACAGAATGTCATAGAACTTTTTTTTGTGTATGGATTGTAGGTGACATTTTGGTGTAGTTTTGAGACAAAAACCTCCGATTGGTGCAAAGCCTTATCAAATTTTAGACAAAAAAATGTCAGTTTTGGCTAAAATGTCGATAGGTGGCAATACGTTTTGACATATCTGTCTGGAAATTGCACTAAAATGTCGGAAACAATGTCGATTACATGACGGAATGTTGTTGAACTTTTTTTTATGTACGGATTACATAAAAAAAAAGTTCAACAACATTCCGTCATGAAATAATCAACAATTTTCGATGAACCCGACATGGATTTTGAGTTTAGCGGCTATAGGGCTCTTAAGTTATTCTGTAGCAATGTCGAGGCAATGCCAGATCTGCTGGCCGGTTTTTGATGTAATTCAGTCCATTGTCTCAGGTTTCTGACAGACGGAGAGACGCGACACACCTGCGCGCGCGCCTCACTTCCTGTTGTTACGTTTTTGCGACTGTGCACTTCCTGGCGCGAGCTTCGAAGTTTAAAAATTTAAAAGTCGATCGTGGATGTCAATTATTTCTTTATTTCGAATGTCTTTTATTTCCGTAATGGGTTTTTGTTGAGGGTTTATTTAATGGGTTTCTGTGCAAGTGGTGTACCTATTATATTAAATTATTTTATATGCAGTGCCAATTTCCGAGCTATTGACTGTAGGCCAAGACTACATAAATCTTACAGGGTGTTACAGTGGGCGGCAAACAAGTTGAAAAAAAATGACGGATGCGCAGAAGTAGATTTTTCATAGAAGTCGTTGTAAAATGTACTGCGCGAACTTTCTCTTTCCACGTCAAAATTTTCCAACTTGTTTGCCGGCCACTATACCTAAGCTAGTAAGGGAATGCTTGCAATAATGCATTTCACAGGCTTAGGTACTGTATTGGCTAAAACTCAAGTCAATGGGGTGCCACACGCAAAGTTGTAAGCAGATGGCGCTGGCATCGGATGTTCTTTTTTTTTTGATAAGGGCCCCCCACAAATGAAAACGCCGAGTTTTTTTTTTACTTTCGGTTTGAGACCGATATGCGCAATTTGGCGCCGAGTTGTAAAAAATACCGGTTTGACAGTTCTTAATTCAAACCTAAGATCAGTCGACAAACGCCCTCTGCCGGGATAAAAGTTAGTGTTCCTCCTCATTGTTACGAGATTCAAATCTTAGGACCTCGTTCGTATAGAAATGATACTCACATGTCATATTGAAATACCTGTTTACTTCCATTCAGACATTGCTTCAAATGAACTCAAATACAGTACTTTTATAGCTAAACTCCAATAAATCTATAACAGTTATCTATTTTGTCAAATATTTATTTTATTTTGTTTATTTTCCCTCGGCCGTATGGCCAGTAATAGCCACTGTCATAATTATGTTTACTACAAAATCAATCAAAATTGTTCATATTAATGAAACCTTGATATAATGGCTTGCGAAAGTACATTGTGTGAATGGTCCACCAATAGCTAAGCTAACTTAGTTTAGTCGTCGTTAGTTTTGTACCTAGTCGACGATCGCTTTAAAGTTACCACTGGCAACTGACATTGCTCGAGTGCAGGTATTTCTGGCATGATCGGTTACCTACTTTGCTGGTACAGAAAAAAAAGAAAGTATAGACAGAGAAATATGGATTACCTTTATCTATGAAATATCATAAAGAGCGAGAATCGATTTAAAGTAATTCGACTTCATTCTTCGAATGTCACGACTTGTAGCTAGGGCATGCAATATCGGAAGGTTTTCAATCCCGGGGCGATATCGATATTAAGAGCTCAATCCCGGGATCCCGGGATTTTAGATATCGTTAAGAAGGCGAATTTAATACAATAAAAATGTGATAAATATAAAATATTTAATATATTTAAGACTCTAGTGGTTTCATTACGTAAATAAGTTACCCCAAGGGCCGTCCACCCCATCATTTTGGAAATATGGCGGACAAATAGCCTAAACCCGAAAGAGTCTAAACTTTCGCGCCAGATTCTAGGGGCACCACTAAAATGATGTTAGCAGAAAAAATTCGCATGCGAGCTTGTATAAAAAATACTTGTCTTAAAAATTGCAATGAATCACGTTACTTTTATTGTTTTAAACATTTTACCAATTCCCTACGCTTCTAAATCTTTACAGATCTCTTCCTCAGGGGTAGACTAATTTGAGTTTAATTTTAATAGTTCCATTCAATCATTCCATGAGGAAAAATATAGCTAAAAACCTTAATTAATACCCAAATAGTAAATTGCTCAAATCTCGATATCGGATCACTCAATCCCGGGATTATAATATCGAACTTTTGCGTCCGAGATCCCGGGATTACGATATCCCGGGATCCCGGGATTCATGCCCTACTTGTAGCACATTTCGATCTTTTTATTTCAAACCGACAGACTCGACAATTTATCATGAACAAAACACTTTTTATGGTTTTCTTTTACATAAATAGTCATGCGGGATCGCAATAAATGAACATTGAAGACAGGACTGTATTAAGGATTGTTTCTTGTTAATAAAATAAGGGGTCTCGTTACTACTAATATTTAATGACGATTATTAGTTTTTCTAAATTTTATTTTAGTCATATTTGACGTGATTTGACACATTTGGTAGACCAATGTGATCAAATGTGTCAAATCGTGTCTCAATAGAGTGTCGATAGAATAGTAATTATTGTCATATTTCACGTGTATTTGACACATTTGGTAGACAATTCAGACAAATGTGTCAAATATGACGGATGACGGATGACGTAAGCAGATATAGGTTTTATGGCATAAACATATTTGCTCTAATATCTTTAATCTAATGTTCTAGAAGGAAGAAACAGTCGTTTGTATACTTTCTTTACATATCTTTATTTTCTTATACTCTCTTTTCCATACGTTTGTATAGAGAAAGAGTAGGTAGACTTTCCTCAACTAACAGATTTTGTGATGAGTTGCAGTACCCCGCATGAGTCGGTCCTGAACCCGCCCCTGAACCGGTCTTCATTCGCTGAACCCCCGCTGGGCCGATGGAACACGTCATCCTATCAACGCGACGAACGTATTGATTATTTCCTTATTGTTTTGCGTTCTTGTTTCATACTTGATTGAGACACTACACTTATAAATCTCTAGTAAAATGTTACTTATTAATATATTTCAAACTACCATTCCTTGCAAGCGTGTAACTAGTGTTAATTAGTCTCTTATGTGTGTAAACATGTAAATGGTTTTTAGTTATCTTTTTAGTATTGTAAGCTGTCATGTATAACTGTATGTTTTCCTGTTAAATAAAAATAAAAATAAAAATAAAATAAATAAATTATTTACTGACAGAGTGCCGATATTCTTTAATATTTTTAGCCCCGACGGAAAAAAGGTGAAGGAGAAGAAGGGCATAGGGTTTTCTATTATAAAGGCGGAACAAAGTTCGCCAGGTCAGCTAGTAATCTTATAAAAAGAAAATATTTGTTTGTTTGTCAAGAAAATTACCGAAACTATACCTAACCTAAGATTTCAAATGTTGTTTCATCAATAGAAATCTAACATTATCTAGGAGTAGGTACCATGAGCTAATTTTGACCCATATATTCCCACGGGATTAGGACTTTGGCTGGTGAAACCGCAGGACACAGCTAGTACTTAATAATCCTATATCTATACTAATATTATAAAGAGGAAAGATTTGTATTTTTGTGTGTGTGTGTGTGTGCGTCTGTATATTTGTTATGAATAAACTCAAAAACTACTGAACCGATTTCAAAAATTCTTTCACCATTAGAAAGCTACATTCGCCCTGAGTAACATAGGCTATTTTTAATTATTATTCCGATATTCGCACGGGATCGGGACTTACGCGGGTAATACCGCGGGACGTAGCCAGTTATTAATATTACCTAATAATTGGTACGGATACTGATAGATAACACAGATAACAGTTAACAAAGTGTAGGTAAATCAAACGATTGCACCAACAATACCTATCGTTATCGTTGAACCTGCCAACCTTTTTGGACGTCATCGCGTCATCCAATCTGAGGGTCGCGGGTTCAGATCTGAGGGTCAACTGCAACGATCTTGGTTTAGTCGTGATTCTTTGGAAATTATAGATAAGTTATTTTTGTTATGAATAACTAATATTATAAAGCTGAAAAGTTTGTTTGTTTGAACGCGCTAATCTCAGGAACCGCGGCCTGGTCCGTTTTAAAAAAATCTTTCAGTGTTGGATAGTCTATTTATTGAGGAAGGCTATAGGCTATATTATATTTAAAAAAAAATGAGGCGGACAAAGTCGCGGGCACTGCCAGTATTAAATTGGTCCTGTCCACGGTTAGACCGATCCCATGTCTGCTCTCACAATCGTGTCTCGATACAGTGTTGATAGAATAGTAATTTTGTCATATTTTACTCGCATTTGACACATTTGACCAAATGTGTCAAATGGTGTCTCAATAGTGTCAATGGAATAGTTATTATTGTCATATTTAATGTGTATTTGACACATTCGGTAGACAATTCAGTTAAATGTGTCAAATATGACGATAACTACTATTCCATCGACCGACACTCTATTGGCCACCATCGTGAGAGCAGACTTGGGGCCTGTTTTATTGTTATTTGTTGACCAGTTCTGGAAAGATCTCGAAACAGCATTTTCAGTTGGATTAAAAATATTCAATATCAATTAAATTTGAACCTGAAATTAAATTCAGGTTATTTCATTGAAGTCTAAAGTCGAATAACTCCCAGTTAATGAAAAATTCTTCAATGCCCGGTAGTAATAATGTTTTTACATTCATATTATTTATTTGATAATCATTTCATTACAAAAGTCATAGAAACAAAAAACATAAAATCACACTAGTAGGTAATTCATCAAATGAATAGAATAAAACATTAATAATGTCAAGTTTTAGTATCTTTTACGTTTGTTACAGGCCTCTTAAAACATCTAAGATAAATTACAGGGTTTTCTTTACACCAGTACTTAACTCATAGATGATTCTATAGCATTTACAGAGTGAACATTTGATAGGGCAAATACCATTCGAGATTACGACATTTATTATCAGGGCTGTCGGTAACAGCTAAGTAATAAATATCAGAAATTGACTACACGGGCCGCGGATAAACCATAGCGATTTTCATGTCAGGGCTGTCACTTAATCATTATTGTACCTATGTACAGACTGTCCAGAGTTTTCCATGCGAAGGTTGTTTTTGCGGTGTTCTAAGGCATTTTAGTATTAGTATCCTTTTTTTTTCAATTTAAATGGCCTCGTTAAGCAATGAATTTTAGAAAATGCGATTTTCACTCACATACCTATTTTACTTCGGAAAGTGAGTCTGCTTGCCTGTTTTTAGTCTAAAAACCGTTGATAAAATTTCGATGAATTTTGTTACAGGTAAATGAGATGTATGATACCTCTTTCTCTCTCTGATCTTCAATGGGGATGAAAACCTGGCCTGGGTAGCAGTTTGCATATTATTATAAGAGTAGAATGTGTCAACATTTGACCCCACACATTTTAACAACTTATCTGTCCAAAGATTTGCATACGACTCACGCTGAACTTTTGGAATAGGTTCAGGAGTCACGGATGACTCTTCTTTTATACAATTTTGAGATATATTTTTTTACGAGCCAGGCAATATGTATTGTACTATTGATATACTTTTACTAAATATACTTTTACTTTTTAATTTCATAATATTGATTTTCGAAAACATTATAATAATAAAAACATATAGGGATAGTTCAATTGTTATATTTGAAATTGCTTTTAAATAAACGGATGAAACGACATTTTGGGATATTATCTTCTACATCCATGTCTTACGCTTGTTTTAACCACTAAAATAAGTACCTTGACCATATTAAAATATACGTGTCAACCCTATAACAGTGTTTGCTTTGAATTGCAAAATAAAGCTGCTTTCAAACGACAGCGTTGTTTCTTGTTTCACAACATCGCTGTAGGTACGTACCTTAACACCGGCTTCATGCTTCAGTCTTGAAATTAACAAAGGTAATAAATAGTCTAGTGTTTTAAGAGGTTAGTTCAAACAAATTGGACAAGTTAAATGGAAGACAAAGGCAAAGTTAAACATTGTTTATGTTTTGTGTTAACTGCTTAATTATGGTCCCTCAATCTTGGACCACATCTACGCACAAATAAATAAATAATAAAATAAATTTAATTCCAAATTAATTAATACAAAATAACTGCTCGCCCATAGCGTAATTACTAATTATTAACCATTCCTAATTAAATTACCTACAAACATTTTTGATAATGCAAATTATCTCCTTGTAGAATAGTTCTAGTAAAATACCTTGAACAATAAACATAAAAAATATTACAAAAATTGTACTAAAAAAACATCTAAATCGGTCAAGCCGTTTAGGAGATATTCGATTGCGCCCACACAAGTAATCAATCGAACAACCCCTCAAAACCTAGCCCTTAACCAAAGATATGAGATCTTTAGAATGTTAGTTTAACCCCTTTGCCCTCTATTTATAAGAACCTTTGTCACAGCGAAACAATAAATATTTAGGTACTTTACTTTACTTGCCCTTGCCCTAAACGCATATACTTAATTACCTACCTGCTTCGTTCAAAAATAAATGTAACTAAATCCTTTTTCACCCTATTTATCAAGTTCCCGAATTAAAATTATGTCCATTCTATAATCTCAACATAAGTTATGAATTTATGATTTAGAGCGAAGTGTGACGAATCAACTGTCGCACCGCCATATTGGAAATGGCAGCCGTGTTAGAATTAATAATTTCATTTTACCTAAGTCTAGTACGAGCTTTACCTTAGATCAGGGGTTTCCAAACTTATTTTGTCTTCCGCCCACTTTGAGAATAAATTATCTTTTAGCGCCCCCCCTTTTTTCACCTACCTACTTAAAAACCACTATAACTTCAAATGACACAGCTATTATTAATAAAGAACGATCGTAATTGTTTTGACAATGTTGCCAGGTGAAAAAGATGTAGTATTCTTTTTACACTCGTTGTATGGAAAAGTACGCTCCGACTCGGTAAATTAAGTACCTAACTTAAGTACCTACCTAGTACATAGGTACAAGGGATGTAAATAGTTAAGTACATTACAACTCGCAACAAAGTAACTCTGACTACCTGAACACAACATACAGACAGCCTAGCTATGAAACAAAGATTTAATCCGTATAAATCGAAATGGAACTCTATTTACGCGGTAAGTACAATTCAGTACAATCGAGGACAGTACTTTTATATATTTTTTTGAAAATATAATATAGCCTATAGCCTTCCTCAATAAATGGACTATCTTACACTGCAAGAATTTTTCAAATCGGACCTGCGGCAGCGGTTCCATTTTTGAGGAGGCTTTTGATCCCGATATTCCCACGGGATCGGGACTTACGCGGGTGAAACCGCGGGACTAAGCTAGTGTTTAATAATTAGAAATAAAAAAAAAACATTTCACACAATAATCTCGGTAGAACTGCACCCGGATTGCTCTCCGTATATTTATACTGCGACTGTACCTTCGATTCCGCACAATCAAGTAAATTGGTGCCGCTCTTGCGCACGATCTAAGGCAATCAATGGCGGAGTGATGGAGGTGGAAAGGTCATTACAGCTATTTCTATATATTTCTTCATTTCTATAGAAATGTACGGCTTAAATGCGCTTTTCAAGCTTTTAATTTGAATCTACATTATATTGCAATACTTTTACGAATTAATTTATCGGATAATGATTTGATTAGACTGACATATTGAGCAACTCGTGCGCAACTAATTCGTCTTATTAATTATCGTGCGAGTTGGACATTTTGTTTTTTGAGTATTCGACAGGGTGGTATTTCTTAGTGGTTGCCCCGGCCTACGTGTCGGGACACGGTTACGGCAGCCTCATTGTCTGCTGAAAACACAAAGGTGTATGTTTTCTGATCACATAAACGAGGCTACATGAACACGCATGGTGTGTTTTCTTTTTAGGGTTCCGTACCCAAATGGTAAAAACGAGACCCTATATATTACTGAGACTCCGCTGTCTGTCTGTCCGTTTGTCAATTATGATAATGGCACGGAACCTTTCGTGCGCGAGTCCGACAGTTTTTTTATTATAAATGTAAAACGGCTACTGGACTAAACTTACCTCTTAATAAAGTTAACCATCAGTGAATAGCTTTGTTGGCAAGCTACTTGGTATGTACCCAAGTAAAGACAGACACGGATGAATTCAAACTTTTTGTATTGGAACTGCAATCGATCTGTAGGTATCTTCGATCCGTAAGAAAGCTCTGGGAAACTGAGTTGCGCGAGCGCAGCGCCTTCCCACGGACATTAATCATGCATTCATCTAGGGTTGACGCTGTCAATGGCTTTTCACTCGACTGGAAGAAACGGTTATGATTTTCGCGGTTAATATCATTTTAGCTTTATTTAAAAACAAAAAAAAAACTTAAATTTATGAAGGTAGGTAGGTACCTACTTATTAAATTTTTTAATTTCAATGCCTATTTTTAATAAAAAATACTTCGACTTACTTACGTAAAAATTACAGTATCCAACAGAGGATTACGTATGGCATGGTGAGCAAGAACTAAAAACAGTAATATTATACGCATAAAAACCTAAATTTTTAAAACTATCGAAAGTAATAAACACCACGCGATTAAAACCGAAAAATAAGTTTAATTACTATTCAACATCGCGAAAACGGAATAAAAATCTGTTAAACAGTATCTCCGGCTACCTGCAAACCAAGTTTCTTCTCAATCGGTTCTTTTGATAGCAATAGATAGTCAATGGCTGACAACAAGTGACATGACAACCCTATACCGCTATGTTATGGATCTGATTTAGCACTATTTGTGTTACTTCTCTGTTTGAAACCACGAAGTGTAATATTTAATGAAAATCTCGTGCTAGTTTTAACTGCGCTAATTAAGCAGCCGATGTAGGTATTAGCTGTGGGAAAGCGTGTTAGGCTACACGACGTACCTAATTTTTACACGTCATTTTTCTATGTGTTATTAAACATTGTGGGAATTAAAATATTTTGAGTTTCAACATTTTAGGGATTTTTTTTTTTAGGAATTCAATATTTTGGGGCAATTCGACATTCTAGGAAATCAATTTTTTAAGAAAATCAACTTTACCCTGTGGGTACGGAACCCTAAAACGAAGAATAATAATAGGTAGATAAACAATCAAAACATTTGAAAACAGTAATTCAAAGATTTCTAACCGTTCAGCACCGCGTTTGCATCTCATGCATCTAATTCTACGGCATAATGCTGGAAAATTGAAGATTGTCCGTCATTACGTTGATTTCCTAGCAATATTCCCTTTGCCTTCTGCCCTACGTGGATCGAAACATCACGTTCCTAGAGAAAATTACATACTTCTACGTGTTTTCGCTTTATCGAGATTAAATTGTCGTTTTTGTTGATGACATAGTATCACCACCAGAGCCAGTCAATAGTTGTAAAACTGTTGACGTTCAAATCGAGCCTTAGTCGGTAAGCAAAAACAGTGAGAACGCATAATCGTTAATTCACCGTGTCACGTGAGTTCCCATGTGGCGCAATGGTAAGCGGACTAACCAATCTTTGAATCTTCAATTCAAAGATTGGTTAGTCCGATCGTCTCACATGAGATGTGGATTGTCGCAACCGACCACGCGAAGTTGTTCGAACGTCTCACGTGAGACGTTTCAGTGGTAGGCTGGAAAACAGTATTAGTAGTACACAAGGTATTATCGAAGGTACATTTTAAAGCTTTGAGAATTTCCATACAAGCCACTGGTACCTACATAACATAAAGGCAAGAAAGCTCCAATCTCCAAATGAGAAGATGCGACGTGCCTGTTATCATCATACAAGATACTTTATACACGTAACTACAGCTATGTTCCTATCTCGGTTGAGATATAGAGGTAAAATACCTTTATACCTAAATAAACATAATTTGTTTTTGCGTCTTTTGTGCCGACTTTTTGACTAGACTTTTATTTTGAGGTAATTTTATTTTTGTTTTTTTTCTTTTTATCATTGTTTAATGTTCTTCCAAAAATAAATAATTACATAACATACCTAAATAAATGTCGCTAGAACCGTTTAATTACTTTGATTATATTTTGACCTACTAATAGATCCGTAAAAAAGTATAGGTAGGGTAGACTGGGTACGGATGGGCCAATTTTCATTTGACCGACCATAATTCTGAAAATATGATACTTACGTAAAAGAAGTAACGTTTATATAAAAATATAAACATTTGGCTACATCTGGATACTAAGATTATGTTCCTAAGTCCAACGGTTATGTCACAGGAGCAAGTTAAAAAAAAAAAGAAAAATGTCACAACCGACCTGACCCCAAGGACAGTTGTGACAGTGCCTGGGGTTGATTGTGACAGATACAAAAATACACTAAAATAACTTCGAAATGGTTTTAATGTAAGATTATCTGCCTTTAATCTAAATTCTCTAATGTTCGCGCCAGTTTCATTGCATTTTCGGATGTACCTTGATAAGGACATTCGATTATCTTGGTTGCAGCACTGCGCAAGGAAGTGCTGCTTTTTACATGTATGTATGAGTCCTGATGCTGGCTTATATTAAGCTATTCGGGCGCTGATAAGTTGTGGCGGAAGCACGTCGTCGTAACGTCGCGAATTTCTTTGTGACTGTCACATATTGTATGGTTATGTCGACGGAATTCGGGATGAGACGGCAACACGCCTTTGCCACGACTAATAAGTGCCTATATAGCCTTAGCCTTGCCTTAATCGGTTTTGGTCGTGCGCTTTCTGAACACCAAAAAACAAAAATAATACGCTTGGCTTAGTCACAACCGCACCCAGCAACAATGGCACAACTATCCCCAAAATGCTCTCTCGTAAAAAAGCAAGCGTCAAAAAAATACAAAACTATTTACGTAGATAGCATAGACTGATATTTAGTTGCTAATTTTTAACTCATAATTAGGTAAAACACTCGTACTTGTACCTGTTTTCATAAAGACACAATCACAAAAATAAGTCGAACAAAAAAACTTAGTTTTGACTACCAAAAATAATATTGTCTCCTACACTCGTCAAAGTCGCATGATGGCTGACGCAATACTGTGACACGTAATCAAATGTTCTTACCGCTCCTTTATTCCCTTGCACCCCCCACGCTATCTCTTATAGTTTCGATAATATAGCGACTGTCACTTTCGTCCTGAGGCACAATCGTACCCAGTCTACCCTACCTACATATTATGTAGGTATAATCATTTTGCCTTATTTAAAATTTATTGGTTTTTGATGAATTTTACCTACTGGATTGCCTGCCTGTTCTAGCCACGTTTTACTCTACTACAGCAGTGTGAGCATTTTACCTCTACGGATTCCAGAATAACGACCTTTCTCAAGCAAACAGCCGGAGGCTCGAACAATTCTTTGTTTATCTCACGCACAAAAAGGATCGTTACTGAGGTAAAAGCAGCTCCGTAAACATTGACGCTGACAACAGACACCCTTGTGCGGACTTCAACTAGGTAGGTTGGTAGGTATACTCTGATTGTGCTGTACTTGCAAGTGTCCTTTCAGAGAACTATGAGATGGCTATTTCAAGAAATTGCCATTTCAAGAAATGGTCATTTGTAGAAGTGGCTTAAAACACACGTCGTCTGTGTTTTTTAGTTTTAACTTTATAATAAGCTTCTGGAGTTTGGGAGGGAGGGCAGTGTTTTGACTTATGATACTAATCGAAGAGAAAACATATAGGCGACTTTTTATCCCGATCAGGACTTACCGTGAAACCGCGGGGCGCAGCTAGTAGACCTATACTAGTAATCTATTTTATACTTCCAAAACATCACGTAATTATTTCTCACTGTACCTACTCACCCCCATAGTTACTACTGAGCAAAAAAAAAGAAAAAATATAATTACTATATTCATTTTTCAAAACATTGAATTTCGGATAATGCATCATTTTCAATTCTAACATAATTTCATCTATCTTCATTTCTTATTCATCCAAAGATTACCTAGAAGAGATCGCTTTAAGCGATAAAGCCACATAGACTTATGTCATTTTTTTTGGTCTTTGAATTGTAATTGTAATTTGATGTGTAACAATAAATGATTCTATCTATGTTTCTAAAGTTTTATTCCCATTCTAACATTTCTTCCCTTTCAACCCTGTAGCCAGTGTTCGCCATAACAGAAAATACCTATTACTCAATCCATACGAGCATTTATACAACACTACCTGTTTGGCACTGACCATACTTGTCATACACTACCGGCTACCGGTTACCTAGTATGGTATCTTGCACTTGTCTAAGAAAAATGTACTCCATGAAGGTTACTATACTGTTACGACTTAGGTACGAACCATGTTATTCAACTTGTTTTTAACTCTACTTTTTGAAGGTTTGATTTTCTCGATTGAAATTCGCTATAAAAGAAGCATTCCGATCTGTCACCTTGCTTTGTCCCCTGATCAGATCGGACCCAGATCGGAAAAAAGTTTGATCTTTTTAAACTTACACGATTTGTAGGTACTTACTCAGATTTACACTTTTCCCAGGTCTTATTCGCATTTTACATTTTTATTTTTTTCTCGGGTCTTATTCGAATCGAGGTAAGAGATTAAAAATTAACGATATGCGACAAAGACCCGGGAAATAATGTTAAAAAAGTTTGATCTGCTGATCCCCAACTAGATTGGATGGAAATCTTTAAATTCAATTATGTTTCTTTTTAAAAAATAGCAGAATGTTGAGTAAAATTTGGTACTTCCCAAGTTCTTTTCCTGTAAGAGATATTCACAGTATTCAGAAACACAATAACTACTCCACAATTGAGTAAGCAGTATCTCAATAAAACCGCTTAAGAATAGCCAGAGCTAAGAATAAACCAATTACATCTAGTAAATCCAGTACCTATAATTTCTTAACAGCAAAATTACTTGACCTAGACGCCACTGCCTAGTGCCTACTACTTAATGAATGCAAATTTAATATAAACTCCAGGATGTGCCGGGAACAAGCGCCGATAATAACAAATTAGCCTGCAGACATGTTTGTATGAGTCACGCAATACTGTAACCATGCAGTCGCAAGTTACAGGACATTATTGAAAAATATTATAAAACCTTAGGCCAGTAGAGATTCCCAGACACATATAGGAGTAAAAATGTGCATGGTGTGCATTTCGTCACCTAAAAAAGGTTGTTAGATATTACCCCTACCAGGGGGGTCGCAATGATTAATAACTCCACTATATTAGGTCAATGGCGCCATACAGATTTACTAATAATGCATAATACGAATTAGTGGAAATTAAATATTGATCTTTTAGAATCAAGTTCTATTTACTGGATGGAAGAAATAGTAGTGAAATGCAACAATGTGTGTTATTCCGTGTGTTTCTTTTAAGTTTAGTAGTTCCGGGTAATCTTCCGTTGCAAACCGTGTTATTTTTTTGTAATTGTGTTTAAAAATACCTTCTTTGTATGAATGTACGAGTAATTACGTTACACAATACAATGACAACATTTTTGTATTGATTAATAGCAAATCAAATCAATTAAACACTATTTATTACCTACATTGATATAGACGGCAGTTTATTCACAAGGAAATAAGAAATAATAATGATAATTGTCGTTACTTGACTTAGGAATATTGATTTGTTTTTAACCGCTACTGTTGTTGTTTTTTTCTTTAAATAACCGATTTTTAATTGCACTATTAAAAATTAACCCCGTCGTAAGTCAACGACGTAACGTGACGTGTTGCGACGCGACATTATGGTGATCATTATGTCGCGTCGCGATACGCATCATACTTCTTATTGACAAATTAACAGACAGGTTTTTCGACATTTCTCAGTTTATTTTATATATTAGAAATATTTAAGCAGATCTGTGCTTTCCTATTCTGTACTAAATACATGGTTATCACATAGTATGGTCACAACATCTCACTACTCTCAGACGCGAGTTATTAAACTTGACCATTATTCCGGTTTCACTACCTCAGAATTAATAATCACATTAAAATACTTATTTTACTTACGTTTTTTTAATAAGTTTTTTACTCTTTACTACACCTCGGCGCCAGAGATACAGGTTTTTATTTACTTTTTTATCAGTTATTTTTACGCACACGTTTTAAAAAAAGAATTAGGACCTCCAAATTCGCGCCCGTTTAGTTTGATGGATGTTAATGTCGTTTTAATCTTTTTGCGGTTCTTTTTTTGCGGCCAGTCGTTTAAAAAGTTGTGATTATGACTTGACGTAAAGTAATTATTCGGATGTTAACTTGATTTAATACAGTTGTCGACATTGAATGAGTCTTAACCGGGACGACAATAAGGTATTTAGTTTTATTTTTAGCTTTGCTAGCGTTTGACAGCTGCCTGCCCCTTAAACGAACATTTCTTAAATCTCTAACACTTCTGCAAAGAAACTACTAGTCTGGGATCAATCGTTTCCGTGGTCGTTTACAACATCTCTTGTATACTTTTTGAAATGGTAAAGCGGCAGACATATTTTTCTATCTGCGATGAATGTTTGGAGGTACCAGATAGTGTGTACTTGCAAAGGGAAAATCTTCCACCGGGCAGATGGTCTTTACCCTGTAGGCCTCTCGAGGTTTCTTCGGGAGTTGTATATGAGCTTATCTTATGTGCGATTCAGGACTTAACACTAGTGATGGCTTCTAGTACGCGCATTTCTGTCTTTTCCCACCGGTCTCATATGAAGTTCGTTATACTTAGATTCTACAAATTCAAGACCCTTTTCATTCCATTGCAGTGCGAATAAAGAATGACGAAGCGAAACGCATCCAAGCATACGTATATAAACTTGCTTATGACATTTCAAATTAAAGTGGAGTTAAAGGTTAAGTGAAAACTGTGCGTGGGTCGGCCATTGTTTATACTTAGCTTAGTTCTTCGCTCTATTTCGCTAGCTAATGTCACGTTTGTAGTTAATTATATCATTGTTGTTTATGTATCATTTAATAAGGCTTTAGAAAGAACAGATTAGTAATTTTTTTAGTTATATTATTTTATTTTATTTTGCCATATGGCATTTTGTCATGGGCAGCCTGTCTGGCCTGTATATCTCTGAGCTGTTATTAGTTTCCACGGCAATACATTTTTACGAAATAAACGCGCTTGGACCCCTTTAATAAGTTTTAATATTATGAATTAGAATTTTAGTAAATAATTAATTTAAACCCAATGTGACAGACATTGGGTTCTTACGAGGGTGAGACGTTAGGAATAACTCAACGAAATCCATGTTAGTTAGTTTTAGGGGGGGTAGTTTTACCCAAACAACACAAACGTCCTCCTAGCTTATTTTATTTTTTAATATTGTGTGCAAAGTTTTGCATTAAACCAAGTTTAGTTCATAATTATGGTGACACAACAAAGTCGTCAAAACTTTTGCAATCTTTTTTCACTCCAACTGAATCTCACATTCCTAACGACGTATGCTGCTCCAATTTTAAACCACCTTTTCAAATCATTCCTCAAAATTCTTTGAAAAGAAGAGAAAGCGTTTACGAAACTCAACGTATATTCAAACAAACTGTATTTACAGTACTAAATACTTGGACCCGATTATGATCGTCAACAAAGCCGGCAGCCGCAATCACCTGAACTCACTGACCCATTTCAAGCGGAAATCTGTCGCAAGAGTATTTGTCCTAAGGCATAACTCGACCTGATTAGTAGTTTTTCATGAGTTAAAACTCCTATATTTTTAACCGACTTCAAAAAAAGGAGGAGGTTCTCAATTCGACCCGTATATGTCCGCGCCGTACTCCGGTAGGTATATGAAGTCCGATTTCGATAGTTCTTTTTTTTTGGATAGGGCCGTTTCGAGGACAAGGATAGCTCAATATTTTAAAAACGTAAAATAAAAATTTATTAGAAAATTACTTTTTTTTTATTCTGTAAGTACTAGGATTTGTGGTATTATAATTTTAAGACTCCAGTGGCCTTTTATCTCCTAAACGTGGCACTTTAGGACATCATGTGAAAGAAAATTTTCTTTTTATTAATGTGTTTCATCAACAAGAGATAAAAAAAACAATTTCATCACTCCTTACCCAAGTTTAGTCAAATTTAAGGACAGAATTATTAATGTCTGTATAGGTATGTCTGTATGTATAGGTGTACCTACTCATAGGTTACCATGTTTTGTATACAAAATTGTGGTCCGATTTATTTATCCCATATTTTTGGAAACACGTGACATTTCATAAAAACCTCTCTGTAAATAAACAGTAGCTCGGTAAAAAATCTTTTTCTGTAAATTCTTCGTGTGGGATTTGTAAACAAACTGATAAAAAAATATTTTACGTTATACTGGCGTTATCTCTAATTTGTGTCAAAGTTGAGGTTTTCGAATGATATCTTATCGAAGCAAATACAAGTAAATTGTTTTATAAGTTAATAGATTATAATTTTACGATGTTGTTATAATTTTGAGTTTGTATATGTCTACACAAATATTATAAAGAGGAAATATTTGTATTTTTGTGTGTGTCTGTATGTTTGTAATGAATAAACTTAAAACTCGTGAATCGATTTCAATAATTATTTCACCAAAAGAAAGCTCCCGATATTCCCACGGGATCGGGACTTATTTTTAAATACCGTACGACTGTGCAGTAGAGTTAATATTGCTTGCAATCGTCCAAAAGGTACATTTTTATGAAACAAAAACATAATTAACTTCGATCCGGTTTTGGATAGATGACGGGTAAGAGTTTAAATCCTAATTCGATCACAAAAGACCATTAAAACAATCATATTACATTACTAATGCATCGTGGCCGCACTAACACACATTCGAGGTCGTGTGCGCGGGCGCATACAATACGTCGTCGTTTATAGGCCCGACCCGGCACGCGGCGCGGGCGCATTGTATCACGCATCAAATTATAATCAAACAATAACAATAAAATCGAGATCGTATGACGACTTCTGCGGCTTTGCGGATGAATATTCAAATCGTCTACGTCGCTAGTTAAATTTTCGGTGTAAAACGATGAGCTCGATGCGTTTTATAAGATTTTTCTGGTCGATAAATTAAAAAAATAAATAAAAATTCATTTATTTCTGATTACTTTGATCCATAACATACATGCAGATAAAAAATCAAATAAAATTAAAACTTAAAAATGTCAACAATACCTACTGAAACCTATAAAATAATAAACCTATAAAATAAATAAATATATTTAAACTCTTAATAAAAAAGGGAGTAATATTATCCCCAAAAGGAAGTACACTACTATCACTTCTTACTTTTAATAGTGCGCCTTGCGGCATAATATGCTACCATTGACACAATATATTTTTTTTACTTTAAAACCTTTTAACCGACTATTGTTTGTATGAATGTGTATATATATTATATGTAAGCAAGTGTTCACGCCGTACTCCAGCATAATGAAGTCCGATTTCGATAATTCATTTTTCATTTGGAAGGTGATTCTTACCTAGCTAGGGATCATTTTCATTTGCCACATTGTCGAGAGCATTTTGATATAACTAGTTTTAAATGTAATGATTATGTTTTTTAGATCCTTCTGAGACGAAAAGTAATATTATATTATACCTACCTACATTGATAGTACAGAATAAACTCAAACCTAATTTAATTACATAATGCAATTACTCGTATCAGTTGAAACGATCCTCCGATGTTTATAAATACTAGCGTTAACTAGTCGAGAACAAAAAAGGTCTGTTCAAAACAAGGAACGATTGAATTTAATCGTTGTTTCAGATTTAACGAGCATTTATCGTGTAAGTACCTAAGTTTTAACTAACTACAAAGCGGGGAACAGAACACCGACCGGTAGCGTATTTTTATGCACCATTTCATATTTATTGTATGTTTTTATAGATACTAATGTAATTGATGTATTTACTAGTGTATATCCGTTGTATGATTACCATAGTACAAGCCTAGTTCCTTAGTTTAGGAGCACTGTGTGCAACGCCCGCCCAATTTTTACTAATATTATTAAGAGGAAAGATTTATTTGTTTGTTTGCAATGAATAGACTCCGAAAATACTGGACAGATTTCAAAAATTCTTTTACTCCTCGATTTCAAAAAACTTGATCGAGGAGTAGGAAAGGTTGGTTTTGATCCTGAGATTCCGACAGGATTGGAACTTACGTGGAAGAAACCGCGGGACGCAGCTATATTTTTAATAGTGTTTTAGGTCCCACGTGAGACGTTCGAACAAATTCCTGTGGTCCGTTGCGACAAGCCACAAATCATGTGAGACGATCGGATTAACCCGCGTGATAGTTTCCGCGGTTCCACCCTATGACCACTTACAGGTGTGTGTGTGTGTGTGTGTTTAAAACAAGGAGCGGTTGGAATTAGAATGGAATTTTCTTTCACAAAAGAAAGTTACATTATCGAGGAGTAACATGGGCTACTTTTGATCCTGATATACCCACGTGATCAGGACTTACGCGGGTGAAACCGCGGAACGCAGCTAGTCGTTTATAAGTAAGGGGGTAAGATCGTAATAAATTTAATCATGATTCTTAATATTACCATAGACAAATTAATGATGCTATCTATCATTTATCTATGATATTAGGTACTTACTAAAAGTTGAACTATTATCAAAGTTGGGCTTCATCATTACCTGAAAAAGACAAAACATTATTAAAATTAGTAACAATAATGCAATTAGAATAGTTTCAGTTACCTTTTCCGATTTTGATAGGTAGAATATAGTCAGTCAGGTTACACCGGATACTGGGGAAGACCGTATGATTTAAATATCTCCGAAAATAGGTGACATTGCATGCAACTGCCGGGTGCCACAGATCGGTGCGGGGAGAATTGCTCTTATGGACATCGAGGCTTAACACTAAAAAATATCACTTAGTTTGGAATTTATTTGAGTCATACGGTTTTACCCCGTATCCGAATTTACCTGACTATACTCTATCTAAGGGTATTTCAATTTGACTCTTTGATTTGGCTACGTGCCCGTTGAAACCTTTGCCAACTCACAAGTAGCCTCTCAAATTAGTGGAAAAGCTACTTGACAGTGGCTTCTAGAAACCAGCTTCATAGGAACAGTTAGGTGGCCCATGTTGATGTGATCTGTGCCCATATCAAGAATTTAAAGAAAGCAGACGGCCATCTTAAGAGTTCCTTTTTTTAGGTACCTGTTGAAGTACGGAACCCTAAAAATATTTAAGCTACCTAGGGCTAGTTTTTACTTCGGTTTTCGCGATACTAATCTACCTACACTAATATTATAAAGAGGAAAGATTTGTATTTTTGTGTGTGTATGTTTGTAATGAATAAACACAAAAACTACTAGACCGATTTCTAAAATTATTTCACCGTTACAAATTTACATTCACCCTGGGTAACATAGAATACTTTGATCCCGATACTACCACGGGATCGGGACTTACGCGGGTGAAACAACGCAATATTATGTAGATTTTGTCAAAGAAAAAGAGACGATAAAATAGTATATTATGCAACTAGTGAATAAAAGACGGATTTAGTGCGAGGGCCGTAGATGAATCACGAGCAAGTGAAGGATTCTGACGACTGAATCACGACCGTAGGGAGTGATTCATGATGTTAAGTCAAGTGTTAGAATCCTGAGCGACGCCAGTGGTTCATGGCCCTCAATCTAAATCCGTACTTTATTCAAGAGTTGCATACTATACTTTATACCATGACTACGAGGAAAAAAACCGGTCAAGTGCGAGTCGGACTCGCGTCGTGTACGAAGGTTTCCGTACCACTATCACAAATTTTGGAACCCTGAAATGAACACTGGAGCGGCAACCAATCCGTGAACGCAACGCGAACGTTAAAATTTATTTTACTACTGGCGCCAGTCTCAATGCATCACTAGATAGTAAAAAGTGCTAGATGCTATGTCAAAATCACATAAAAGTTTTTTTATCTATTTGTTGTTATAGCGGCTAAAGAAATACATCTACTGCGAAAATTAACTGTCTAGCTATCACAGTTTATGAGATAAAGCCTGGTGACAGACGGACAGACAGACGGCAAAGTATCAGTAAAAGTGTTCCGTTTTTATCCTTTGGGTACGGAACCCTAAAAAGAATTTGTATGTCGAGTATTCTTAGCGCAAGGAGTTTGTATCAAGTTTTTTTTCACGCAAGGAGGTTGTATATGCATTTAGTTAGATGGACGACGAGTAAATTGTGTTCTAAATTCAAAATTCAAACAGCGTGAGTAAAAGTCCTTTTTATTCACTGTTTTGCGTGAATAAAATAAGCTTTTAAGAGTGTGAGTGGTATAAATGTTGTTTTTCACATTATTATGCTTATACATTCTCGTAGCGTAGGCGTATTTCAACGCTTGGAAGGAAGAGGCCGATCGCCACTCGCCAGCCACCACCAGTGTAACAATACACCGGTGACACGGTGTAGCGCCAGCCTTCCCAGTTCACATGGTGTTGCGTTGAAAGACCAGGAAGTATGGTAACTCGAGCTGTGTTCTAAGTGTTGTGGTCTAGTACACTGTACCGTTAGTAGGAAGTTAGTAGGCTTTGTGAAGAAAGTGGAGAAAAATGAATATTTTATGTAGAAGTAGGTATGCAAATAAAGGCCCCAATGGTCGTATCAGGATAATGGCACAGAGACAGTACGTACTGCACATTTTGCGAAGTTTCAAAAAGGTCCTTGCGCGAAGTTGGGTTCCTACTTGATTTTCGAGTGGTGCTCAATGCTCATTACGAATGCACATTTTCATCTCACATGCGGACGGAAAGGTAAACTATATGTATATCTACACTAATATTATAAAGAGGAAAGATTTCTATTTTTGTGTGATGTGTGTATGTGGAATGTTTGTAATAAATAAATTCAAAAACTACTGGACCGATTTCAAAAATTCTTTCACCAAAAGAAAGCTACATTATCGAGAATGGACTTACGCGGCTAAAACCGCGAGACGCATCTAGTGTTTCTATATTCTAGGCATTTGCTAAGACGGAACGTTTGACTACGGGGTTGAGAATTTTGATCGCCTTTTGTTTTTATTTCGATCGTCTTTTGTTTACAAAATCTGCCCATTTTATGTAGCCTGTACCTTGGTGCCTTCAAGTGTTGACTTAAAATAGGTTACTGCGTCGCTTCCCATCAAGTGAGGTGAAGTACACCTATCTTGCATTTTTTTTAAACCTACCAAGAAATCCTGTTTCTATTGATCGTCATCAGACTTGACGGTCCGCGCTTTCATCAATGAACGAAACTGATCAATGGCACTCCAAAAATCAATATATTCGAGGGTGGCATATTGTATTCAAAGTGACGGGATTATAAGGGATGCTGCGGGGTTGTTCTTTGTTCATTCCCCTTGTGTGGAGTGATAGTTTGTTGCACGTGGGTCGTGTGACCAGCGTTCATAAATATATGAAGCTTTTTGTATACTATCTATAAAAGTATCTGTTGATAAATACCTCAGTAAACTTTGTCTGTAGGTACCTAATAATCAGGTACAGGTACAGGTACATCAAAAACATAACCCTTCCTTGGCAGTCGGGTAATAATAAAGGGTCAATATAATAAGACCCAAACTAAGCACTAGGCTTATACTTAGGGTTGCCAACCGTACTATAATATATAGTATTGTACTATATTTCAGCTCAGCGTACTATATATTTTTGAAAGCACATATAGTACGCAAAAATACTATATTTCTGCCATAATTTGTAAAAAGTTGTTTCTTTTATAAATTCCTCCTCTCTGCATTTACAGAGGACTGTTTTCTACGAGTATATGTAGAGGGAAAAAAAGAAAAGCCATATAAAAGGTGCTCATAATTTAAAGATTGAATGTCGGGAACATTTTTTTTTATATTCAAGAAAGAAAGAATATTTGAAAGTGTGATAAAAAGGTTAAGTGCAAAAAATACGTATTTTTTTCGAAATATTCTACAAAACAACGCTCTGATTTTTGTACTATATTTTTTGGGTCGTACTATATTTTTTAGCTACAAATACTATATTTTTCGAAAAAACTGTTGGTAACCCTACTTATACTATAGGTACTAGACAACGGATATACTACATTTTATACTTTTTTTACATTTACTTTTCAAATGTAGGTAGGTACTCCAAAATTGTCATTTTTTACCAATCAGTCATCCCACAAGAACTATTAATTATTTAAAAACATAATGTTCATTTAGTATTCACCCTTAGTACTGGAGTCTCTATTTAAGACTAGAAGGAGAAAGGTCGCACAAAGGTCGTCGCTAAATTACGCACATACCTTTAAAAAGATAGGTCAAAATTCGAACGTCGTTGTTACAATACCCACCAGTTAGGAAATCAAAAACGAACCCTTATAATACTAAAAATTCATTGTTGAACAAAAATATCTTTATTTCAATATACATTTTTCTACACTACACCGCATCTGCGCCGGCGCACCTACTTACTATTTTCGTTATCAGTTACATTTTTAATCTAGGGTTTGGGTCATCGCCCATTGCCTTCATACACCCACCCGTATGAGGTAGAGATAAGAAACAATAAAAGTTAAAACTATTGGTTTTGTTTGTACCTCAAAGACAAACACTTTCGTTAACATCTAGGTGTCAATTAATATGATAATGCACATGTGGGCCCGTATCTACTTTGAACAGACTTTAAAGGATTCTATTAGGTATAAATCGTCTTGATAATACTTACTTATAATAGAACAAGTGGGAGCCTTAATAGTTCAAAAGTTGTCACTTGTCACTGGTAGATAGCTCGTGCAGACGGTAATCGTGTAAGTTTAAAAAGTATCAACTATTTTTATTCACGTAAAAGCCCATTCATTTTAGAATTAACGACCTTTTTAGGGTTTCGTATTTCGATTACGTTTCACTTAGATTTTTCTTCAGTTTTCGCGATGTTGTATCGAAATTAAACACATTTTTCGGTTTTAATCGTGGTGTTTATTACTTTTAGCATTGCTTCAATACTCGACGTTTCGAAACCTTTACAGGTCCCTTTACGTTTCACTTATTAAATTATAATTTTCCATACATTTTTGTTGAAAAATATTGAACATTAATTCGTCCTTTACATATTTGTATTATAAGTACCATTTTTTGTAAATTTCAATATAACTTTTCAAGGAATTTGAATGTTTATCAACGTGTGAATGTTCACTACAAATCCCAAACATTTTAATTAATTTGTTACATTTTATTTAAAGGTGTAATAATCTTATTTTTAAAAACACTTTCGTTGTCCAATAAGGCCCTACACATCTGTCCCTAATAAAACCTTTTACAAACTGCTTCCCTTTTTGTAAACAATAAAAAATGCATTAGCAAATACACAAGAAATTACGATCTTGTTTTACGATGTCCAATTATTATTATTATCAAAAAACTTTCCAAACACCCACGTACCTATAAAGGTATTACAAAATGCTGTAACATATACATTGAGGGCGTATACTGGAGATTATTAAGTCTTTTTGACTGAGCGAGCTAAACGTCTCTGCTTACTGCGTGTTTCCGCGACTAGCTCTATAACTGGGCCTTTTTACGTGACTTTAAGCCGTGGGTTTCCTTACGATGTTTTCCTTCACCGTTAGAGCGATGTTAGTCCTGATTGACTGACTGATTGATCTATCAACGCACAACCTAAACCACCTATAGTAGAAATTTGGAATTTGAGAGTGTTCTTTATGTGACGTAGGCATCCGATGAGAAAGGATTTTTGAAAATTCTTACGCGATAAGGCAGGACTTAAAAGTGGGTAAAACCACGGGGCACAGCTATTTTAGAATAAAATCCTACATAAAGTTGCCCTTAAAAATATCTATCGGCCGATACAAAATCGGTAATATACCAAAACCTTCATATCCGGGCTCATTTAGATTTCGCGTATCGATAAAATAACTTAGTAATTACTGGAGGCTGTATGTATCGGGTTTCGGTATCGATATATTAACGTATCGATATATTTACAGCGCTATCGATATTTATTACCAATTAGTATAAACGCCTACATTTTTTAAGTTATTATATTATCGTTGCCCTTATTTTTATTTGTTTGACGTTTTTATGAATTAGTTTATGAAGATGTGTATGAAAATAATAAACGGGAGGAAAGTATCCTTTTCTTCCGTTTATTATTTTCCATACAAACTATACCTACTCCTTCTCCATACAAAAATGTAAACATAGAACAATAGTCAATATGTAAGAAAAAAGTTAAGAACCCTCTTTCGGCAGTCGGGTAATAAAGAGCTAAAGAGCTATAAAACAGTGAAACAATGGAATGTGTGGTTCGTTTGTGCATAAGCCAATGTATGATTGTTTTGTTTATATTTTTCATCTAAGATTCTGAGACAGAATATAGTCGACGTTTCGTCCCTAGATCAAGATATTAGAGCAAAATATGTTAATGCCATAAAAACATACATATATCAACAAACCAAACCCTATAAAAGGAATGGTTTACACAATACCAGTGACTAGGCTGAGTGCATTAGAATTTTGAACCCAGTAAGTATTTTTTCATCCCATCTATTCGAAAAGAGCTATAATCCCTGTAAAGACTATAATCCCTGTAAACAGGGCATGAAGTAGCGCTTTGCTGGCGATGTTCCTAGCAGGCATTTTCATAGCTCATTATTGCCCTGTTAGCAGGGCCCTGTTAGCTGAGCTTTAGGACGCAATTCAACTGTCGATGTGTAAACCGTGTATAAGTTACATAAATTAATTATGTTATCTGTAATTTGAGAGAGTTATTATGTCAAACCTTGTATGTTACTTTCTATAAATCAGCCGAGCTGAAATAACGCATATTGAATTTCAAACTTGTCTTGTGTATTTGCGGTATTAGAGATTGCATTTGTCATTCATTCAACTCCCACTAAATGTTTTAGGGTTCCTTACCCAAAGGGCATAGTATTGAGACTTCGCTGTCTGTCTGTCTGTCTGTCTGTCTGTCTGTCACCAGGCTGTATCTCATAAACCGTGATAGCTAGACAGTTAAATTTTTTACTGTAGCCGCTATAATAATAAATACTAAAAATAAAATAAATATTTAAGGGGACTCCCATACCACAAAAGCTATTTTTCACTGTAAAACGTGAAAATACCGCGATTTATTTTTACCACTAGCGCCAACTAGTGTTTGAGTGATAGACTGCCCCCAGTGGTCAAATAAATTTTGACCTTCGCGTTGCGTTCACGAATTGGTTGGTCCAGTGTTCATTTTAGGGTTCCGTACCCAATTGTGATAATGGTACGGAACCCTTCGTGCGCTAGTCCGACTCGCACTTGGCGGATTTTTTTGTGAACAACAAGCAGTATCCCGCTCTTTTATCCGCATAAGTCCCGGTTACCCACTGTATCTCATGATTACCTACTCATGAACCGTGATAGCTAGACAGTGGATTTTGTTACAACTAATTAATCGAAGACGGCTTGGCCGATTGAGATAAATCTTTTTTTAATTGAAAGGTGGATACTCCGAGATCATCATCATCATCATTTCAGCTGTAAGAAGTCCACTGCTGGACATAAGCCTCCCTCATAGATCTCCAGATGCTACTCCGAGATGGTCCCATTAAAATTTGGTGATGATCTGATGAGGATCTTCGGTGTGATGAACGGGATTGCTCTGTAAATGGTCTTACGTTTTATTTTCTACCAGAAGCCTAAATGTTGGCTTCTACTGCCTTATCGTTCTGTCATAAAGATCGTCAACGGTTTCAACCTTTGACTACCAACAAAAAGCTACGCAGTGCTTCCAAAACCACTTGAACGTCCAACGCTAGTCAACAGTCCAAACACTAGAGTTAACTCATGGTTAACTGTAACTAGACCATACACCAGTTAATATTTACTATCACAACACCGCCGCTAAACCCACCCACGCATGTTCTCAATGGGCCCGCTCTGTCGCAATACACAGATGAGATTATACACTCGAGCAGTTTTGATACTTTCTATCATTTTAAAATAGATACGAGGTGTGCGTTTTGTAACCATAACTTTAATCATTGAGGAGTTCTGTGATGAGAAGGTGGTTTCAGATGGAGGTAAAAAAGGAACCCTTTTTAGGTCACTAAGATTACGAGAACTTGATGTGTTACTATTTTACCAAATAATATTCTTGCTCTTTTGCTTGTGTTAGAATTTTCAGGGCGCCCTAAGGCCTCTAACTTGACCTAACAACTTCTTCTCATCCGAGCGACGTTCCCGGTTGCATCCCTATCAGGATCCCGGGGTCCGCTGACCCCCAAATATATTTTTTTAATCTGGAGTCGGCGCAGTAGGTAAGTCATCATTGCCATTACCAACTGCAGATAGGTTTGGCAATATTTTTACGGCCGGTCGTCTGCCTGACACCATCCCTCCTAGGGTTATTGTTATTTTACCACCACCAAGCAGTTTACCCGCGACCGTGCGGGGAGACCTCAAGGTTTGCTGGTCTTCCCCAGATCCCTTAGTCACCTTTTACGACACCCACGGGAAGAAATGGGGTAACCCTATTCTATACCCTAGCCGAGAATACACGGCTTATGAACGGCTATGCAATATAGTCTTGCATTTATTCTTACCTCGTAGAGACTAGGTAGTCTAGAAGAGGACCCTATATTTTTAAAAAGGCCAAGTATTATCTCTTAATTACAATAAAACTAGTTAGATCTAGTATCAAGATGGCGGGATATGGGTATGAAGTCGCGCCAGCCTGTCTGGGAAGTGATTGTTGTTTTAATCTGACCCGATATTGTGTTACGATGACAATGTGCCTCAGACCAGCCAGACCCCAATCGCTGCATTGGAATATTATTGCGTGCGACGGTTATAGTTACCTATTAGGTACTTTGACTAAAATAGAAAATAAAAGTTGTGAATATACATGGTGAACCATTTAAATGGGCCTTCAGAGGGATATCCTAAACTATAAGAGATAGCGAAAAATGCTGAAAAAAGTCGCGTCCTCGATTTTGACAAAAACTAAAATGTCACATTTAGATTCCCCCTGAAGGCTCGCTTAAATGGTTCATCCTGTATAGGCCTGGCAAGAGTGGCCAGTCACAGCCAAATAATAATTCATTTCCTAGCTTAATAAATGACTTTAATCACTACATACCTAGTCAAAACAAAGTCGCTTCCTATTAATGCTTAGATCTTTGAAACTACACAACGGATTTTGATGCGGTTTTTTTAATATACAGAGTGATTCAAGAGGAAGGTTTATAGGTATGTATAATACAATGCATATATTTTGAATCAGACTTTGATAAAGCGACCGAAGTAGAGAAATATAATCTTTCGACCCTAGAGAGAATGTATTTATCTGTATCTGAGAATGTGATGTGAATGTTTCAACGTAACCGCATACGTGTCACATCCACACGTAGATGAAACGTTTACGGTCTGATTCACGCAGTTACTTTCATGAGACTTAGTATAGACACAGTAAATAGATACATAGGAGGCTGACTTGCCTGTACTCTAAAGCTCAAAATACACGGGCGACACTGACACTGCAACTTTACCTATAGAGCCCACACTTACAGCACACATGCTCGAATTTGTTTATGTGCGGTGTGAGCTGTGTCATCATGTAGATTGATTTTTAAAGCTGAAGTCAAAATTCCTGACATACCTGACCAAAGTCTAAAAATGACGTAGAATATTTCTAATTTGTAGTTACCATTTTAGGTAGGTAATATTATTTCCTAATGATGGTCTAGTTCTAAGACAAAGATGTCGTAAGATAAACTGACATAATATTAATGACTCCGTTCATCTTCTGTTCGGAACCCGGCTTTAAAACCTTTATTTAGTTTTATATTTACCTACGGTGCACTAACACTTTTCAATGTAGGTTATTAAATACTCCTTGCACATGCCAAGTTCGAAAGTGCTGAGATTTGAAGGCGTGCGTTTCTATGGAGTCAGTCTACTGGGAGATCTGGGGAGCTCTCGTTCATGCTGTGGTATAGGTGGGTAGGTTTAGTGCGAATTTATGAGATGCCTACAACAGTCGTAATTTATTCACTTGATACTACGTGGGTTGAGTACAGACGAATGATCGCTCTATAAACTTTACTAAGGCTCAAAATAGACTAGAGACTAATTTGTGGGGTGATAGTTCGGTGACCGTTGAACCGAAATTAAGGGGGCAGTCTACCTACTCTTTCCTTCATACAAACTTTAAAAACGTAGTCGTCTGTTTCCTCCCTGGATAAAGATATTAGAAAAAAAACATGTTTATGCTTTATAAGTATAAAGTATACTTTACACAGTTTACCAAATACTTAGTGCGCCTCGAAGCGATCTATAATAGTCTCAAATTGGTACCAGCGGGGCTATTTTCTAAGAAAAAACAGTATAGACGCCGACTGGCTTCTACACGGTTCGCGAGTTATTTATATTTTTTTTCGTTTTCCTTTGACCACCGTTTAAACCACAAAACTTGGTAATATTTGTGTGACGTCATTGGCTTGCAGAATAGCGAGTTAACTACACAGGTTTCAGCGTAGTTTTAGAAAAGTTGACTGGAACTTCACAGGTTTCTACATCGGATATACGTAGTTTTTTCTTAGAGAATAGTCCCGCTGATGAGACAGCGTTGCCGACCGACGATCCCATAGGGTCAAACTCGTAGGTTTAGTGGACCATAGAGTCAACAGCTACCTACTCATATTTATGTGCAATAAACTAAATAAATAAGTAGCTATATATTCATAAAGAAACCCGTTACCATGATATTGAATAAGCAACAATAGAAATTAAATAAAAATTATTTACATAAAGCCTACGATTTTTGACCTAAATCTATTTTTAGTTTTTGAGAATAAACAACGAAAACGACTTCGAAACGCAATAAAAAAACAGTTAAATTATACTATAACATGCTTGAAATCAAGCCCTATTAACGATAACATAACTTAGTTTTAAATATATGTGGGGGAATCCGCAATAAAACGGACACTATCGTTATTTCAAATTTTTGATTGAAAATATTTTAGGTTTTTGGGAGAATCCGCAATGAAACTGACGTATTCTGAAACGGACACGACATCGATATTTCAAGTTTTTGATTGAAAATATTTTTGTTTTTTTTTGGGTGTTTGCACCATTGACATTGAACCATAGACAATGGTCTATGGTCAAAGGTCCACATGTCTATGGTCATCAATGGTGCCAACACTCAAAAAACATAAAATAATTTCGATAGTGTCCGTTTCAAAACACGTCCGTTTCATTGCGGATTCCCCCTACATAAATGCGTAGGTATGTAATAGCGCCTGCTGGACAGTTTCTATGTATTTTTTTAATATTTCAGTTTGTCAATGAGGTTAAATTACACTTAAAAGAGTATAGAATCGCATGTACTACTTCCTACGTGATGCTGTTTAATTAAATTGTAGTGTTACCTTTTTAAATGGCACTTAATATTATGAACCCTGAAAGACAACGATTGTTAATAAGCGGATAAATGTACAATGTACATTTTCCTTTTTTCAAAGTCGTAAGGAGCTGTAAGTCATCGATTTTTCTCCTGTTTTCGCAATGTTGGATTGAAATTAAACTCATTTTTCGGTTATAATCGTGTAGTTAAGCTATTGCATAGCTTTTATCGCTGGCTTTGAGCGCGGCGACCGAATCAAGAAATTCCGTAACGAAAATAAAACCTAACACCCCCACTCCGCCTACCATGTAGCTCGGCCTAGCGTTATATTAGCTCGTATGCAATAGCTTTACCGCGGCAGTCCCCGAGTGCCACACGTTTTTTTATTGTTTCAACAACTGAAAATCATTTCTCTGTGGCAGTCGGAACACGGAAAAATAATTTTAAAAGCGCACATTATCTGCTTTTCAACAACATCTTCTTCTTCTTTTCGTATTGCGTTGTGGCTCACCTATTGTTAGAGTCTTCAAGTCGCCCTAAGGATTCTAACTTAACCTAACGACTGCTATCGGAGATAACAACGGTCCACCGGCTGAGCAACATAAAGTAGCTGTATAACATTCAAAATAACAGAAATCGGCGCCAGTTTCAACCAGTAATTATTGAAGTAACTTGGTGATCACATGCCTGGAGGGTTACTGCGGTTCGTTTCGATACGACATCGATACGATAATACGATGATTCTACTATCACATTCTGATAGTAGGGTGACAGTAGAACCATCGTATCGTTGTCGTATCGAAACGAACCGCAGTAACCCTCCTGTATCTTTCAGGCCTAAACTAAGAAGAAAGGAAATAAACACAATTGCTACTGAAAGTGCATTTATCTGCACAAGTGGATGCGCCTATTGAAGCTGGGAATAGATCAGAGTCAGTCAAGAGGCATGGCCAGTTAAATTTATAATTAAAATAAAATATCTCGCTGTTACGGGTTGTCAAGGTTTCATTAATATGAACAATTTTAATTGATTTTGTAGTAAACATAATTATGAGAGTGGCTATTACTGGCCATACGGCCGAGAGAAAATAAAAAAAAGGCAGACCTAAAAAAAAGAGGAAGAAAAAGAGCGCGCGTTGGTTGGAGGGTAAAACTTGTCGAAAAATAAAAGGATATGCTTGTATTTGACAAAATAGATAACTGATATAGATTATTGGAATTTAGCTATAATAGTATTGTATTTGAGTTCATTTGAGGTAATGTCTGAATGGAAGTAAACAGGTATTTCAATATGACATGTGAGTATCATTTCTATACGAACTAGGTCTTAGGATTTGAATCTCGTAACAGGCGGATTGAATGAAATGGTCTTGTGGTGACAAGCACAAAATCTGCTTCTATAGGGAAAAATAGACGGTGAATATCTGCCGAAGACCAAGCAAGTGATTTGCTAGAGCCAACATAAGGCAAGTTCTATTTTTTGTTTTTTTTTAAGTGCTGCCGCAAAGATTCACTGTGGGCGTCACCTACGCAGGTAGACTAATTGGTCAAGTCAGTGCTCCCGGATTGAGTAAAGATGCGTCCCACCCTGCGTCAATCGTGCGTTGTGTTTTTGCGGAAGTATTTTTCCTTTAATTAAATATTTCTATTTGGCGAGTTGGGCCAAAGTGATAGATGTAATTTTGAAGTGGGCGTGGACCGGTCATGTGTGCCGAAGGGAAGACGACAGGTGGAGCAAAGCGGTCCTAGAGTAGAGACCTAGAGTCAGGAAGAGAAGTGTTGGCAGTGGCCACCAGCCAGATGTTACATAATATTATAAATCGGAATGTTTGTTTGTTTAAGTACCTCTATATTTATTTGTTTGTTCCCTCTTCACGGTCAAACGGCTTGACCGATTTGGATGGAAATTTGCAAAGGAATAGTTTAAATAATGGAGAGTAACATAGGATCTTTTGATTCTGATAATCCAGCGGGATCGGGATTTACGCAGGTGAAACCACGGGCCGCAGCTAGTAAATACTTAACTTAAAATATTGTAATGCCTGTTATTTAGTGGTTAAGTGGTTGTATCCCAAATATTTTAAAAGAAAGAAAGAAAAAAAATATTCAGACAAACACACAACACAACAAGAGGAAAAAATAAAATAACATAAAATAAAAAGTAGGTAGTTTATAGTAGGTACCTACCTAATAGGTGTGGTAGTAAGAGTAGGTTATTTATTTATTTATTTATTCTTAATTCTATAGCCTCACTCGCAAATAAAGAACTTCAACCCTATACTCCGATACCAGCTAAGGTAGCTACGTATGTAATATTATTTACGTCGCCGTTGAATAGGTTGTTTCCCACGGCACAGGAACATTGTCGTTCTTTATCTGGTAATGTGCAATTGTGCATGTCGATGACAATAGGTAGGACTGAGGTAGGAACAGTGCACACGTGAAACTATACCTACGGACGTGAAAGTGTCTTAGGTCAGGTACTTTATCGGTAGATATCAGGAAAAATTAATCGTTATTAAGAGGATAGTCTCCATTCTCTTTCTACATACAAACGTAGTTTAAATTTTCCTCCCTGGATAAATACATTAGAGCAAATATGTTTATGCCATAAAACTTATATCTGTCATGCATGACTATGCATCTACCTTTAATGTCTTTATCCAGGGAGGAAAATTTAAACTACGTTTGTATGGAGAAAGAGAATGGAGACTATCCTCTTAATATCAATGCAACTAAAAAGGGTTGGATTGTGGGCGCGCAGAACTCGGCAGTTATATTTTTTTTGTTTCATCAATTTTGGTGCGCTTTCGACTGCCACCAAACATCATCAAGATTTAACCTCTATCTATTTGGCCTCTAGGTATCTACGTCTATTTCAAACGATTCACGTCTCAGCATCTGAATGCCATTTATAATTACGTTTTCTAATGATAAGGTGGTTCCAGACGCAAGAGCAAGATCAAGATGTTCCTTAGGACTTTGTTCTGTAGGAGCCTAGGAGCCAATACTATAGGTAGAAGTCCAAAAAAATATTAATTTGAGATGCATTATGCATTCTGGGATGCTATTCTGCTCGGAAAGGTTTCCGAACGTTCTCAACTTTTGTGGGACCAACTAAAAGCTCTCAGAACCTTAATAATTGAAAAATAAATAAGTATTCCGATCGGACCCGGGATCGCCAGTAACATATAAAAAATAACAATTGAATTGACCACCTCCTACTTTTTTTGGAGTCGGTTATAAAGCATGACAAAATAAACTGCAAAAGCTGTAGAACACGTACGTCAGATCACACTATATCTATATCTCTATAAATAAAACTATGGATGTAGATATCAATACCAATCTGTTAAAATCTAAAACAATTTCAAGTTGACATGTTAGATATTCACTGACTCCGCAAAAATTCAATATTGATGTAGGAAAGCCACGAAAACCAATCTCTGACCGTAGCTACGAGATTGAATAAAAAGCTAGACGCTGTGATTTACTTCCAGATGGGCTTGGGAAAGAAAATAAAAGTAGTAACAAAGTTGTGACTGTTCCGGGAACCCCTCCGAACATACTTTGGCAAGGCAAGCTCGTGAACGAGCTATTATTCCAGCATTCCAGCTGTCTAGAACCATAGCAATCGGTTCAGTGGTTTTTGCGTGAAATATCTTTAAGGTCCTCACTAAATTTCTCGTTTATAATGCCTACTAGCAGATTCTTGCAGTTTTACCTGGGTAAGTCCTGCACCAGCGGGATTTGCTAAAAACCCTTTTTTAATGGATACCTACTTTACCTACACACCACCAAGAACACACTCTCCAAATTTCATATCTCTAGGACCAGCGGTTTGGGCTCTGCGTTGGGTACAATCATTCAGTCAGTCAATCAACCAGTCAGGAACCCAGGACTTTGAATTTTATATGAGTAGATGTTTAAATTATAATACTTTGGCTACATTAGCCTGCGAAGATTCGTGTTGCGTTGTCGCGATGCATCGTTGTTCAGTTTGTTATACGGCCGAGATGTAGCAAAGTCTGGACGACACTGAATTGACGCAGGTGCAGCCACACAAGCGAATATTGTCGCGACAAATCCCTTTGACACGCGCCAGTTTACCGACACAGCGCCCCGATAGTACATCGTCTGCCTCCGAATACTACGCCTTGCAATGATCTTTCTGGCTACATACCTACATCGCGTAAACACGAATATTCGGCGTAGCCCGTTAAGGGCCCATATAACCCCAATTGCGTGACAGGGATAGCGCTAACGAATTTTAGATGTGTTAATGAAGGACGTAAGATGCTAGTACGCAAAATTTTAGAGCGTAAAATCATTTAGTATAAGTAAAATATTGACTAGCGCTATTTATTTGTAAAATTTAGAGGGAAGTTTGTGATATACACGACCTAGTAAATATCCTCAACTATAGGTATTAATTGTTTTCAAAACTGATGTTTCACAGTTCTGGCCTACTGCAGAGGCTTAATGTAGCCCCAGCATTACAAATGAGGAAACAAAACAACGTAATTTGCCGTAGGTAACAATGACTTTCAGTACTAAATCAATCGACTATTAATGAGCCAACTTATAATCGACAATGTGACGTACCAACTATTAGGTAAACTGTGACACTACATACAGCAACGCAGTAGGTAGTTTTGTTTATATACGTCGTAGAAAGAGTGGCGTGATATGACGTATTGTTACCTACCAAAACACAGTATTTTTCGGTGTACGAAACCAAGAGCTAAAGCTCAAAATAAACGAGCGACACTGACACTGCCACTTTACCTATAGAGCCACACCTACCAGCACACATTATAAAGAAATGCATAGCTGTGAGCAGATGGCGCTAGGGTCGGATGATCTTTTTTTTTTAATTTTGTGGTCTCGCCTGTACTGTGAAGTCAAGTTGGAGTCTTTGTGTTTTAGAGTCTTTGTGTTTTAAATTATCTAAAAATAATCCATTTATGTCGTTGTCTTGTTTAGTCTCAAAGAAAACCTTCGTAGGAGAAATACTCCTTCTACATTATACATACATAAATGAAACCGCCGATAGTTGTGAAAATACTTACTATTTGACAGTTCTTATTTCAAAATTAGATTAGTCGAACATCGCCCTCTGCCGGGATAAAAAGTAAAAAAAAAGTGCTCCTCCCCATTGGTGCATGTGTGGTGGAGGTGTGGGCTCGATAGGTGAAGTTGTAATGTCAGTGTCGCCCGTGTATTTTGAGCTTTAGCCGTGCTATACTGCCATGCCCTGACGTACCTACTACCACCTACTATTAAAGTTTCCTCTTTTGTTCTTGTTTTTACCCGACTGCGACATCGATACGATAATACGATGATTCTACTGTCACATTCTGCTAGTAGGGTCACAGTGGAACCCTCCAGGGTTATGTTTTTCGAGCGTACCTATGTATGTACATATGTATCCAATTTTCGTTTGTGACACGCTGTACCCTGAAAGGTTCGATGGATTTTAGCATTTGAGGTGTCATTAGATTCGTAATTAGGTACCTACAATACGAGTGTTTTAAGCAGTATTAAAAATTAAAAATATCATTATGGCGGAATTTATTTATTCCTTGTTTTGAGTAGACTGATTGACCTAATTGATTTTCCTTCTGTTTTATTTTGAGAATATTTTCGTTAATAATCATATTGATTGCTTTTTAAAATGGTGTTCGCAGCCGTGACCTCGCCTTAGCAAATCCACTCGTCAGTCGTCATGCTGTTTTTTTCTTACTTTCAAAATAACTTTGACAAGTCATGAATTTCTAGTCTTTACTAATTCATGCTCATTTTATCTACACTTCTACACTTGTATTTTTCTGTGTGTGTGTGTGTCTGTTTGTTTGTTATGAATAAACTCAAAAACTACTGGACCGATTTCAATAATTCTTTCTCCAATAGTAAGCTACATTATCGAGGAGTAAAAACAACAACCTACTTTTGATCCCGATATTCCCACGGGATCGTTACTTACGCGGGTGAAACCACGAGAATCTGCTAGTCATTAATATACCTAACTAGCTTCGTTCCGCGGATTCACCCAATTAAGTCCCGATCTCGTAGTAAATTTCAATAAACCTTTCTTTAGGCTGTGTGTGTTTAACGGTTTAGGCTATACGTTGGTATAGTTCACTCAGTTAGTGATTAAGTCATGACTTTAAATTGTATTTGTTTAGATACACTATACCTATAAAATCGGTACCTATGTCGGTCAGATTCCATGGAAGTCGCACATGCTACCGACTTGGCACGTCTTCGTGCCAATGCCAAGGCAAATACATCACCTTAGAAACTATTAATACAATCTGTGACATTTATTTCCTACTAACCATATGATCTTTAATCTAAGCAAACGAATAAATTTTGATTTGCGACCTTTGAAAACACTCAACAAAAGCACAGGTATGTTATAGGTAAGTGAGCGTGCTAGATCTTAGACTGTCACCTACCATTATTTTCCAATAACTCTTTCAGTTTAATATCACGGCTGTTTTAACTATAATTTCTGCTAAAGCTCTTTAACACCGGAAGTATAGCATTTGTCTCGCTAGATAGACTCATCTTCGAGGCACTTCCATAGCAGAATGTTATAAGATACTGGTAGATTCCCGCGGTTTCTCTCGTGTAAGTCCCGATTCCGTGGTAATATTGGGATCCTATGTAGCCTATGTTACTCCTCGATAATATAGCTTTCTATGGTATTCTCAAAGCCTTTTGCGAAGAAAGGGGTCTTCCGCGCCGCAGCAGAAGTCTCACTCAGTAGCGGCAGATGTAGAGGTGATTATCTCTCACTTATATTGCAATCTATACTATCTATACTTCTGAACTAATATTATAAAGAGGTTAAAGTTGTTACCTAACATGTATTTTCCAGGTAATCTTATTGAAACCATTAAACCGATTCCAAAAAATCTTTCATCAATAGAAAGCTAAGGAGTAACATAGGCTACTTTTGATCCAATTAATTAATTCCCACGGGATCGAGATGTTACATATACGAGTAGGTACATAGAACTGTGTTACTCTCACAATAACAGTTAGATATAGTGTTAAACGATAACATAACATAGTCCAAACTTAGATTAAAACAAAAAACTAAAATACGGTACTTAATCACGGCAAATGAGACGATAAAACTGCGTCTAGCTGACGCACTAGCCTCAGTTGTATGTCGAACCATTGTCGCGTGAGCACATGCTGTCTCACTGCGATTATCTTTTCGAAATCCATCAGAATGCCTTCTTGCTCGTTTTATAAAAGCCCGAAACATTCAGGGAAACAAAAAAAACATTTCACGCATAATTACTCAAATAATAAAATTATAAAAATACCTACCTATATTAAAATCACTTTTCTTTTCACACTCACAAAAGAACAAATGTTTTTGAATACAATAATTTTATGAAAATGCATGTACCTAGGACCTAGGTGTTTCTAGCTCATTTTTCGAATACGCAATATACCTACCGTATCTACTCTTGTTTGTTTTCATCTAAGAGTCCAAAGCATTTTGCTATCCAAGCGCCCTCTGCCCAGTAATCCATCGTAAATCCAACTATAACGAGTGATCATAAACGTTGGTCCATCTTCGACCACATAACCGAGCGTAGGCCAGTTAAAATAAATACCAAGTTACGACAGAACAGTAAAAACGTGTTCGCGGAAGACTTTGCGATGATTTCTTAGGTTGTAAAATTGTAATTTCAAATGGTTATTAGAACTATGCATTTGGTAATTAAAGGGATTAACGATAGCCTGACTGTTCTTTAAAAACTGCAACCTTGGATTTTCAAGTCTAGGATAGCTCGCGTATTTTATCGCCGACCTCATCGTATCATCAGGCATAGGTACTGCTTAGGTGCAGTTCGTGTAACGTTTGAAGAGCCATTTCGTGTTAAGCAAGGTCAAAATATGTAACTTTTTTAAAGTAGATAACAGTTAAAGGTAATAAAATGTACCTACCTACAACATTGTTTAGTAGGTATAGTAACAAGCCTCGAACGGAAAAAATAAGTATAATTAAAATAATTAATATTAAAACTACAAAAAATTGTCTCTAAGTATGGTACCCAAAAGGCTGGCTGCATTGACCCTTTGGATAGCAATACCTATTCGTTGGCCAAAGCCGCCAACCTTTTGGTCTTCAGAAAGTTAACTCTTTTAGGATTAAGTTTTGTATGATTTTAAACTTACCTACATGCTTGTTTTTACTACAAATATTATTAAATAACGGGACATTTACCATGTTTTAATTTGTCCCGTTATTTAATTAATATTTGTAGATTTTGTAGGGTTTTAATTACATTTATGACCTTTATAGCTTTTATTTTAAAATAACCATAAGTTCAACTGTGTACCTATTAGGTACTTATGTACACACTAACACCTAGTAAAAAATACAACTAAATAATTAATTAAATTTTTCATAAAACAGGTGTGCCTCGATAGTGTAGTAATAAAGCTTACGTAAGCTTTGTGGGACGCGTTTGTTGCGTGTCGTCATAAGTTTCATATAATAACTGTTTAGCATTAGAACATTAATTTGTTTCTAAAATAAATCATTCTGTGGGCTAACGTGATTTCGTACCGGATGCTCGCTAGATTCGACTTACGACTATCATTTGCGTTTTAGCAAAACCGGCCAAGTGCGTGTTGGACTCGCGTACGAAGGGTCCAACTCGCACTTTACTTCCGTACCTACCACTATCACAACTGGGTATCTAACAACTAATCCGTGAACACAACGCGAACTTTAAAATTTATTTTACTACTGGCGCCTGTCTATCACTACATCACTATGGCGCTAGTGGTAAAAATACATTGTCGTATCGTTGTTGTATGGGAGCCCTCCTTAAATATTTGTTTTATTAGTATTTGTATTTTTAGTATTTGTTGTTATAGCGGCTACAGAAATACATGTTTTGTGAAAATTTCAACTGTCTTGCTGGTGACAGAAAGACATGTTTACCCTTTGGGTACGGAATCCAACAAAAACAAACGAAAAGAGAACCACTTTCAACCATTTTTAAAGTTGGAAAAAGGAAAGAACTTACTGTAAGTAATTTAAAATACCCGTATAATAAATAGAAGAATAATAAGGAAGTGCTTTAGCAGCACAAGGAAATTAGAGCAAACTTATATGGGTACATGGTTTATTCATTATGTGCCATGTTTTGATTTCATTTACTTTGTTTCCTAGTATTAAATAAGTTGGTTTGTTTTTGCGATGTCTGTTTCTGTTCCTATTACTAGAAAAGGTTGGGTGGGTGTCAAGTTGTCAACTAAACCCAACCAAAAAGATGGGTTGGCGACTCTCAAAAATAAATTGTACAGCAAAGTACAAATACGTGGTAATGTTGAAACGTCTTAAAATAAGGAATTTAGTGGACTAGTAAAAAGATTTCTACAATAAACCATCATACATAATCCAAAAATGAGTAGGTACATAGGTATGGTACCCGAAAGGATGGCAGCGTTACCAGTTAAAAAAAAATATTACAATATTACTGCCGGCGCACTGCATTGTATCAAGCTTGATAGGTAAATAAAATACCCTATTTCAGTTTCTATTATTACGAAATTACTTAAGCCAAAGTCCGCGTACGTTAATATGAAACATTTAAACTAAAACTTTAAATACTCTTCATAATAAAATATTCGTCAAATTGCGCTCTACGGGACATTCACGAACATAATAACAATAAAATCCGTGTCCTGGAAACTAGCCAACAGAGTCTTGAATGGACCATCGACCATTATACAATGACCTTTCCGATTACCCTCTTTTCTTCTAATAACGATCGACGGTTAAAATTTTGACGGTTGTACGTAAATTGGACGAGCAATTGCTCTAAATTCGTTGTTTACAGTTTAGATAAAGTTGCCATTTCATGTTGCAATGTTCTGGAATACTGACGGCGATAAATTAAATTTTTGTTGTTGTTTCAACATTTTTCTAATGGTTTGATGTGACGAGAATGTTTATTGATGTTATGAAAGAGTTACTTAATGATGTATTTTTAATTTAATCCCCTTCCGTAAGACAGGATTTGTTTTCCTCTGGGCATAAGTCATGGGAATATGATTTCAGCTATCTACACGACAAGTCAAGTGTCATCCATCGTAAAAAATAATTGGATTTTCAAGAGGTAATAAACAATCAAGATTTAAACTAGACAATTTACTAGATACCTAAGATTAAATAGGCAACATTTTACTCATACACGTACCACGTAAGAATAGGGTTACCCCACCTCATCCCGTGGGTGTCGTAAAAGGCGACTAAGGTATCTGAGGGAGATTAGCAAACCTTAAGTTCTCCCCGCGCGGTGGCGGATAAACTGCTTGATCCCTAAGAGGGTTGGTGTCAGGCAGGCGGCCGGCCGTAAAAACATTGCCAAATCTAATTGCAGAAGGTATGGTCAATGATGACTTACCGACTGCGCCGACCCCAAATAAAAAAAAACAATTTGGGGTTTAGCGGACCCCGGGCTCCCGAGAGGGATGCAACCGGGAACATCGCTCGGATGAGAAGACACGTACCACGTAAGAAGTATGACTAAAATCTTACCTTACGTTAGAATATTGATCGGTTACATTTGTTCCTATTTACACGGAGGTGCGTCGCCGTAACTTCGCGAGTTTGTTTATGACTATTGCCTAATTCTGTGGTTATATTAAAGGAGACCCAGACTCGTCTCTACCACAACTTATCAAAGGTTCATGTCCATGTATTTCGATTATAACATTATTTTGAACAAAGATGTAAATAAAAACATGAAAAAAATATGTAAATAGGTACATATTTGATTATTTGTACACAGTTTTGCCATTAACATTAATTAGCGTTAGCAACATTTATCAATTAACTCGAATCACAAATTCGGAAACATAACTTGGGCATTAAAATAAACGATTCTCAACAGCGAGGGCGAGTTGCCACCTAACCCCACCAAACCCCATCTTCCCCGCAACAAACACTCAATTTTATTAAAAAATCCGTTTACAAATTCCAGCATAAAATGTAGCTTCAATCATTTAGCGGAACCAGGTCAGCTGTGATTAGGGTTGCCAACCGTACTATAATATATAGTATTGTACTATATATCAGCTCAGCGTACTATATATTTTTGAAAGCACATATAGTACGCAAAAATACTATATTTCTGGCATAATTTGTAAAAAGTTGTTTCTTTTATAAATTCCTCCTCCCTGCATTTACAGAGGACTGTTTTCTACGAGTATGTAGAGGGAAAAAATGAAAAGCCATAAAAAAGGTGCTCATAATTTAAAGATTGAATGTCGGGAACATTTTTTTTTATATTCAAGAAAGAAAGAGTATTTAAAGTGTAGAAAAAAGGTTAAGTGCAAAAAATACGTATTTTTTTAGAAATATTCTACAAAACACCGCTCTAATTTTTGTACTATATTTTTTTGGGTCATACTATATTTTTTAGCCACAAATACTATATTTTTCGAAAAAACTGTTGGCAACCCTAGCTGTGATGCAAGTGAAGTGGGCTCGGGGCTCGAAACGACTGCGTACTTATGAAGCACTGAACCATGAGAGGAAATAACTGAGAGATTCCAGAATGTTGATAAAAATATGGCTACGTTAACATTTACCCGCGACTTTGTTTACGTAGAGAAGTGGAATTTTGACGAAAAAAAATCTCCAGTATATTTACCAACGCATCAAGACAATTAACATGTTTTTATGATTGTGAGTAGATCTGAATGATCTGAATGAATTTATAGACAGAAGTAAATTAAGCTTAAACTTCATGGCGACTATTTTGCTAGATTAGTCTGGAAACTAAATGTTTTTATATAAGTCGTTGAACAAAAAGTTCATCACATAGTCGTCCGGAAAAACACATTGTTCTATGTGTATGGAGGGTAGTTTAAACCACCCCTATCGAAACATCCTATATAATTACAAGCTATAGCAATACGACTAACAGCTCTGTGACAAAACTGTCTTAAAAATGCTATGTTCTGACGGTCTGACTGATGGATCAACATAAACCGTTGATAGTAGAGAGCTGAAATTTCGAAAGTTTATTCTTTATATTATGATGTAGGCATCAGATATGAAGGGGTTTCTCGAAATTCCCACGGGGAAGAGACTTACGCGGGTAAAACTGCGGGACCCATCTAGTGATCTATGTTTAGACCGTCACCAGCTCTCGCTAAGACCTAAAATAAGCCTGAGGAATCTAGTGAATGAATCATTGTAGTGTTAGTCAAACCGTAATAATAATAGAGTACTTACATACATTGCTAAAAAAATCAGTTTCCTAAATAACATTTAGGAGGGAACTTATGTAACAAAACTCAGTGAGATATTATTATGTACTAGTAAATAGAGGTGAGAGAGGTGGTCTCAAATATGTTTCGTGTTACTATCCTACTAATATTACAGGTGAAATTTTGTGTGTGTGTGTGTATAATGTGTGTCTATCTTTGTAGCTCCTTCGCGCAAAACCGCTGAGCCAATAGCAATGCAAGCGGTAGGTATAAAAAGAGATATGGAATAACACTTAAGCTTCTTTTAATCCCTATATTCCCACAGCAGATTCCTACTGAATTGGTACGAATCGGTACGCGGGGCGTATTGTATGTAATATGTGATTAAACAAACTCCTGAGGGAAATTCTATCAATATTATATGAAAAACGATCAATACTCGATCCATTTAATCAAGCGATTTCTCTTAAAAATAACCTTCGAATTTCGAAAGAATAACTTTTAGGTTAAAGGGACTTGTTATATACCATTATCTCCGAATAAAGCAATAAAATATAATTTTTATTTATTATTTAGTACGCATAAAATAATTCATAAAATTTACCACAAACGCAGAACGAGAAAGTATTTACGTATCGTAACTGTTACAACTAACTGTTGATTCAAAGCATTAATTTACTCGCAATTTTTCGCACGACTATACCCGACCAATTCACGTAGACCTCTAATAAAGTCCTGTTGTATTTCTGAAAGAGGCCAACACAACCTGGTGATATGCGTAGTGATTTAAATCAATTTCGTATGTGTGTTTTATTGTAGTCATAGTACCTATGATAGTAAAGCAATATGGTAACCTAACGCCAATCAGGTTGGATGTCTGACTGACCTAGATTTCGAGTGTTCAATTTCATCTCGGTTGAATGGACAGGAGCAAAAAACTGAGGCAAGTGTTCTTTGAGTGTTTTTTGTGCACTTTCGTTGGTAACGCTTCGTTATTGGTAAGCAGGTACTTCGAGTAGGTATTGAGATGGAGTATGGATTTTTAATTATATAATGTTCTTATTAGGCATTAAAGAAAAAAGTAAAAAGGGGTCTGTATATCTGTTTCTGCCTGCGGTATCGTAACTCGCAATATTTTTAACCCCTGGCGAAAAAAGGGGTCTGTATATCTGTTTCTGCTTGCGGTATCGTAGCTTTCAAACGGATAAAGCAATTTTGATTTCTTTTTGCGTTCCGTACTGCATGACGCGATTGATGTTTGGGGCAAGTAATTTCGCGAATTTCAATTATTAAACTCTACTTTTTTAACCTAACGCGATTTGCGGCAATGATAGACAGTCAGACAGACAGATGGACAAGCGAGAGATCTTTTAAGTGTGAGGAACACTTAAAAGATCTCTCGCTTGTCCATCTGTCTGTTTTCCCTTTGAGGTAAGGAACCAAAAAAATTATTAGGATTAGGTGGAAGTAAATGGTCGTAGTGCTAATGCGTTGCGGATGTAAAGGAAAAAACAGATGAACGAGATATTAATAGAGAACAGATGGGAGTGAAGAAGAAAGACATGCTGTGCAAACCCCACATAGTGCAATAAGGGCTGGAAGAAGAAGAAGAACTATGTAGATTAGAAAAACAAATTTCAGATGTCTCTGCTGTGGAATTCAAATCCGCGACACTTTCTCACAACAGCTATCAAAGGCCGATTATTACAGTGCCATAAGGCCCTTGACTTTACCTTGATAGGTCTGCGGCGGATTTATGGATCGTTTACGACTATCGGCGGAACCTTTTACAAGGGGTCGTGGGTTCAAATCTAGCCAGGAAATTATTCAAAAGAATTTGTGAGACTCGTTATAAAACTCACGTGTGATTTTTTTTGATGGTTTATAATTTGACTTTGGGATCAATCGACGGGAGCGAAAGTCGTAGCCGTCAAGGATCAGTTGACTACAGACCCTTTTGTACGTAAATGTGAGACATAGAGAAGTCATCTTTAAGATAAATAACTATAGTACTTAATTAGAAAAACCTATTAGGTCCTTCTGATCCTTCTTCCATTAAAACCGTATAATTCCGTATAAATCCGGTAAGCGCAACGTAACTATTTTAGTCGGTGAATGGTTTGATTGATCCACTATAATGTTCCATAGCTATAATTTCCATTATTATTCCACCATCACCCCGTTAAGTCACGTCAGTGGTCACGTATGACTCATTAGAAATTACTTACCAAGACCACACAGGCACGGAGGAAACAATTACTCGACTTCTGATCGTATTGCGGTTTATTGATAATGAATTTTCTTACATTGACCACCTACCTACCACACAACAAAATTGAAACTTATAAGGGGGCCTACTTTGTTTTGACAATTAATGTTTTTCGGTCGTGTATATCATACTATGTTTATAGTTCTTTCCGCAATTGCGAACGAACAAACATTAATAGTAATAGGTAATAGTAATAGGCATTGTAATAGGTAGGTAGTTTTAAAACCCATCTAACCATTTTTAATTAAGTACTTATATATTTTCTTATAACAGTTAGTTAAAATAATGGTTGATGATTGTCTTACTTTAACTTGATTTTTTTTATATAAATCGGGGTTGAGTGTCAACTCATGCATAATGTCCAAGAAAGTTGATAATTAAATAAAATGTTACAAACATTTAATCCTACTAATAATATAAAAAATAAATATTATTAGGGGATGAGTGTCAACTCATCCCACAAAACCAAGCGAGTTGATAAATAACAAAAAAATACAAAATAAACAACAACAACACTGTTGACTAATATCAATAAGAAAAAAAAAAAAAAAAAAAAATATTATACATACAGACGAATTGAGAACCTCCTCCTTTTTTGAAGTCGGTTAAAAAAGAAGTATTATTTTTTTCATTAAAGACCTTTTAATCATAACTTATCGATGTTATCTTTAATTTGTAAAGGTAAGTAAAAAGGCAGAGGTTAAGAGTTAAGACCACCCATTGTGCGTTAATCATAACCTGCTGGTGTAAGATATTAATTAAATACGTGTTTAATTAATGGACTAGGAAGAGCCGTAAATTATAGTTAAGTTTTAATGCTTGTTTCTGTAGTCTAGAGATTTTATATAGAGAATAATTAATATAGGTAGGTTGATCAGTGAGCTTGAGTCTTCTAAAATTATATATTCTGGACGAAATATAGAGTATATTTTAAATAATTTAGTAAGATTAGCTGGGCTGGGTCCCACGGTTTCAAACGTATAAATCGCGATCCCTTTCTTACCGGATGCCTACACCATAATAAATAACACACACTCTATATTTCAGCTCTCTACTGGGTATCATACTAGTGTGATACCCAGTAGCGAATGTTAGTCAGTCAGTCAGAAAAAAGCTTTTTATAGATATTATACAAGATGTCACTCAAATAATCATTGGCAACATTTGTGTCTTTTTATGACCAAAACATCTAGTCATAGAAGTCATTACAGAACTCTAAATTCATGACTATAAATGATTTATCTTAAAGATATATGATGAGTTAGAATCATTCTAGTTCACTACATGAATAATGAGACAAGTCAAATGTTTTCTCTCTAATAATGTTATTATTTTCAATTAAACAGTTGATGATGGGTGTGGGAATGCAGTCTTCCGGACCGCGTGGGTAGAATTGAAAACAAAACAAAAGATGCTTGTAGGTCGTTAATAATGAAGATTGTGATGGGTACAATAAAACCAAATCATCGGGCTTGTTTCTACTTAAGCTCGGTTATTATTAGGGCATGCAATATCGGAAGGTTTTCAATCCCGGGGTGATATCGATATTAAGAGCTCAATCCCGGGATCCCGGGATTGATACTGAGATTTTAGATATCGTTAAAAAGGCGAATTTAATACAATAAAAATGTGTTAAATCTAAAATATTTAAGACTCATTTCATTACGTAAATAAGTTACCACGAGGGCCGTCCACCCCATCATTTTAGAAATATGGCGGACAAATAGCTTAAACCCGAAAGTGTCTAAACTTTCGCGCCAAATTCTAAGCGCACCACTAAAATAATGTTAGCATAAAAATTTTGCATGCAAGCTTGTATAAAAAATACTTGCCTTAAAAATTGCAATGAATCACGTTACTTTTATTGTTTTAAACATTTTACCAATTCCCTACGCTTCTAAATCTTTACAGATCTCTTCCTCAGGGGTAGACTAATTTGGCTTTAAGTTTAATAGTTCTATTCAATCATTCCATGAGGAAAAATATAGCTAAAAACCTTAATTTATACCCAAATAGTAAATTGCTCAAATCTCGATATCGGATCACTCAATCCCGGGATTATAATATCGAACTTTTACGTCCGAGATCCCGGGATTACGATATCCCGGGATCCCGGGATTCATGCCCTAGTTATTATATCTGAAACTAGAACCGTCCTGCGGTTTCGTCCGAGTGAACACCGATCCCGTCAAAATTTCAAAAAAATCCATTCTTATAGGATACACATAATAGACACACACTCTCCCAATTTCATGTTGCTATGACCAGCGGTTTGGGCTCTGCGTTCAGTCATTCAGTCAGTCAAGACTTTGAATTTTGTATGTGTAGATAATTTAATGACATTTCGTGTTGTCAATCAAAATCTGTAGCCAACATGCACGATCATGCGCGTTGAACAACAGAGTACTAATTTCTTGATTCCAAAGCGTGTAAGAACGTGCGCATAAATGCATCTATTGTGCTAATAATAAAATGATGAAATACTTCTCAAATTGTGATGCGGCCAAGAATTCTTTTGTAATTTATTAGTAGGTACCTATCTAATTGTATTAAATCTTTGATCTAAAGCCAACAACATTATTTTTATTATTTAAAACCATATTATGGTTTTATTATGATATTATGAAGGCGATATTTTTAAGGACTGATAAAGTTAGAGTAGCATATTTAGATATCTTGTCGTCATTATTTACAGTTTAGATATTTTTTTTTTATTACAAATTTTAGGGACTTTTTGACAATTTGACGCCACTTATGGCCAATCTAGACGTCTATTAACAGATATCATTGTGTGTCATTCTAGCATTAAGTCAGTTTCATAATCAGACAGATTTAACTCAATTCTTAATCTCTATTCTTCGACTAGATCTCTACATTTTTTGCAAAAAAATATTCGACCTATTTCATAATTAGATACTGGAATGCCACTCCAAGAATGAAGTGAAAATGTCGCCGCAAGCTCGGAGAAAAAACGAATAACTCTGAAATTGCCATCTCCGAGGGAAATTACCTTTTTATTGCGACCAAGGATTTTGCACGCATTCCTAACTTTGTTTACGCTTACCTACTGTTAAGAGTAGCTACTTTCCTTACCTGTTTTAATCCTTCATAATTTCACATTTTATACACCAAAGCCAAGGTGCCTACAGCGAATGTTTTACTGTTAGGGAAGAAAAAAGTTTTAGTGAAGGGGCACATAACAGGTGTTTATCGATAAAAAATGAATGATGAATGTTATCGATTGAGCTTGGATCATTTGACACACATGCACAATGCACCGGTCGGTTCCTTTTGATGTGATCAATCAGTATTCAGTTTGCGCATCGTCACTTATTGAAATTTGTTCAATAGGCGATCGATTCTCTGCGCTGAGACCCAGAAATAATTAGTAAAACGTTAAAAATAACTCACTATGTCTTTTTTAATAACTAACTAAAATTAGGAATCTGAACATAAGTACAGTTTTATAAACCCCTGCTATAGTTATTATAATATGCCTTTAGTGCCAAAATGTTGAACTTCTGAAAATGTTGAATCTCAATAAATGTTGAGTTTCACAAAATGTTGAAAACACTTAGAAAAATATCGTATTAAAACCTGAAAATTTTAAAGTAAAAAAGACTTAGAAAAGTACATACCTAACTAACAGAACGGATATGATAATGTCAAATGAAATCAGTGACACTGTCAGAAAACTTTTCTGAATTAGCTGTCTTGTTTTATCAGTTCATTCATTGCAGTAATAGGTAGGTGCACCGGTTATTTACCTACAGCTACGTAGGTTAGTCATACCGATCTATAAATAAACATTTATTTCGATATCTATAAGTTTATTACCGGCATTTTTAGTGTTAGATGCTAAATGGTTATCTAAATAGTTGCATCGCCTTATTTTTTCATAATCAGTGTAAAAAATGAAATCAGAGTAAAAAAACAAAGGGAACGATAATAATTAGAAATGTCATGTTTTTCAACTTTAGCATAACCTTATTTTGATATTTACTTGTAAAATGGAGAAGCTATATGCTACAGAAGCTATTGTTTTCAAACAGCAGTTTGAAAACAGATAGTACCTAAATTATTATGCCGTACGTTGTATATAATCTTACTAATATTCTACATGTGAAAGTTTAAGTATACAGTACATAAGTAAATTAAAATGTTTGTAACTCCTTCACGCAAAAAGCTGCTCAACTAATTGCGATGAATCTTGGTATGCAGATAGCTGGAGACCAGGTACCCATAGGCTACTTTTCATCCAGATATTCCCGCGGGATCAGGACTTAACAGCGGGGTGCAGCTAGTAGCATGTTAAGAGTAGTTTCTGTTTGTTTTGCCGTCGTTACCTTTTGGGTTTCCATCGTCTAATGAGTACTCCAAACATTTTGCAATATCCAATCTGTTCACATCACTATCACTAAGTATTGCTGGCCTTCAACACTGTCACAACACTACAATCCTGTTGACACTGATTCTAAATACGCATATTAGTCGATTTTCACTGCAACGGAAAGTAGTGGATGCAAGTTGTGTTAAAAATAAGAACCTAATTTTAAATACTGCACTTCACACGCGTTCGTTAACGAACTAATGAACGTAACTCGAACTAGTGCTGTTAGTTTGTCAGTATCGATATCGATAAAGCATTTGGATTTAGAAATGCACTACCGGGGAAATGTTTTTTCAGTAACGAGGCGCGCGCACGTCCGCTTCGCTCAGCCGATGCACGGCGACTGAGTGGCTCACAGCTCCGGCTCCCTGCATTGCAATATGCAGCTGGTGTATATCCCAACTTCGTATTAATAAATTTTAGATGTCAACCGCTTCGCGTAGTAGCTGGTTATGTTAGCTAGTTGTTAAGTTAAATGGGATTGTGTCATTGCCTTCGTTGCACTCGATATAATTATCTCCGGTAGGGAAAAATGTCTGGAATTGTTTTGCTTCTATCAGTTCCTTGTTATAATCTACGAGTTCATTGAATTGAGTGGATCTCTATAACTTGTTTGTTTTCATTATTGCGTCTGGAAAGCGGCAAATCTCCATAGCCAAGTTATTTTCCTCGTTTTGTTATTAATATCGCTTTACAATCTTCAATTCAATTATTTACGCTACCTTCACAACTTTTATGCCTTATCCCCTATTCAGAAGCTGAGTAGCAAATTATTTTCAATTTACAATTACTATAAACTGAGAGATGAGTAGGCTCAAGTCGTAAAATATTATTTAGTCTTGCTTAGCTTTTAGACACATTTAATTTGTCAAGAGTAGCTTCAGAATCTATATTTTATATAACATCTAACTCTACAATCAGGACAGTTATAATTTTCATACGAAAAGTGTGTCCCTCATTTTGTCATCGGCGCAGGGGTATGAGAACTAAACGCCATATCTGAGTAACTTTGTACCACCTAGTTCAAATTATTGGATCACAACAAAAATATAGCCATAGAATTGCCTGGAATATGGCGGTCTAGGTTTGAAAGTTATCCCGCTTCTAACCCAGATTTAAATTTTATTGAGGTGGCTTGGGTTTCTGTAAGGCCACAGTGCCAGTGGCATTTATAGGTAGACTAAGGTATTATCGAAAAGATCGAAAGCTCTTCGACTTTTCTGTTTCCTTCGATAATGCAAATCAATGGTCTTGCTCATCAAACTCTAGGCTTTTCTTCGAACCCGTTTGTTTTCGACCTACTTTTCTAGCGCTTTACCTCACTTCCGTATATGATGCTGAATTAGAGACTAACTTGTAATTTGTAACTTGTAAATTGTAATTATAATGGAGTCTTTGCAAAAAATCATAATGATTATTTATTACACATCACAGCACATTGATTTAACTAGCTTTGACATTAGAAATCATACCATAGTTTACTTAGTAATCGACTCTACAAGGCCACAAAAAACAGAGTCTCAACAAAAGAGTTTTTAAATTCAAAAAATTAGTCATGGAAAATATTCTTCATTCTAGGTTACGGCTAGAAAGCATTGCCAATTATAGGAAATTGTTTAAGTCCATACGTATTGTCATGTATTGTATTGGTTACTTTACGATCGTTGGTCAGTTACCTCAAAAGTTCACTTGGTTTTTACCCCACACGTCGCACGTCGACTGCATTGAGAAGTCATAGCAAACCAGGATTGGTTGTGGTTCCATCCAATTTAACACAGCTTGCTTATACAAACCATTCAAGTCCACTTCCGCAATGAACTGGAGATTCGTGTTATTACACGATCTATGGTTCAGTAGTATGAGACCGACAATTTACGTTTCTTTCAGTTTAGACATCTCACGATTTATGGATACTTCATACTTCGAGTATTTGTGATTTTCATTCACCTCTTTTGTACCGAGGTTTTTCGACAATTTCTTACTAACTGCAAAATTAAGTTTGGTTAGGTTAATTAAAGCATAATCAGATATGCAAATTCTTATGAGTCCAATGTTGTCTAATTTCGTCATTTTTTAGGGGTTGGTATGATGACAGTGTCAGCCATTTTATTAAAAAAAATAAGGGACTTTCAACTCCCTCTACCGCACGATAAGATTTAATTTTGAACAGTAAATTCTAAGTTATCGTACGATATGCCTCTTTTAGAAGTTACACCTTATGTTATTTTATGCAAAATAGTATTTTATTTGATATCACCCCACTCTATGAGAATCGATAGAGGTCAACGATGTAGCTGCTTACCTAGAAGTAACATAGGTATTCACTCTAGACTTGAAAACCTCAAGGTTTTCGTCCAAGGTTGCTTTAATATTTTATTTTGAAAATCACTTCTTTTAATTAATTGAATTATTGTTGTTTTTCGGAACTCCATATCAACTATAGTAAAGAATAATGTTTAAGTTTTAGTCCCGACATCCGAAAATCGAAGTCCCGGGTGTCGGGGCTATAAAACTAAACCTTATTTTGTCCCTTGTGTCCATTTAAGTCCATAATTCCTTAAGTTTTACTTTCTTGAGTGCGACTCTTACTTAACGAAACTATCGGCCGAGGCAAAGTCTATATTCTACAGAGTTCTTAGTCGAATGTTGCGACATCACACGTGCGTTTCGTTACGTCTCGATTGAGTAAACTAAACAGACAGTAATGGAGTCGATTATATCGATACTATCTATTTGTATCGATATCATTAAGGACTAGCTTGGAGCGTTCAAGGTTGAAGTGAAGTTAGGGCTGCACTATCCAGTCTAGTTTTAGACCAGCGCAGCCCTAACTCCTAAGTTTAGGAAAAATAACTGTATTTTTTGAATTAGCGCAAGTACACGAATGAAAATAATTCATTTAGGTACAACCAAAAATCAAATTTATTTTAGTATAGTTTTGGTAAGAGTTAATCTTCTTCTTCTAATATATAAAATTTCCATGTCACAGTGTTAGTTACCGTACTCCTCCGAAACGGCTTCACCGATCTCCACCAAACTCCACATACGCATTCAGTAGGTCTGAGAATCGGCTACTATCTATAATTTATAAGGCAAAACAACGTTTGCCGGGTCAGCTAGTTATGTATAGAAGTATAATTCATCACAAAAACTTAAAATTCATAAGATTACCTAAACATAATACGCAGGATAAATAAATCGAATTGAATTACCACAGCAAAAATAGACGGACAACCAAAGTGATCTTTAAAAAAAAATTTTTTTTACCTTTTGAGACACGGAACCCTAAAAAGCAAAGTTACTCGCACTATCGTATACCACCGGGTGAAAAAGGTTAACCACAGGCTATTGTTTAAGACTCATATTTATATCCAATTCCTCACTATCGTGAGATTTAAATATAAACATTTTAAATTTCGAATCACACCGTAACAAAATTCGCAGAATACCTACGTAGCATCAGTTCAATATTGCAAATTGTAGACCGCACATCGCTCCAAGGTGAAGGAACGGCAATCGAGTGCACTTATCCCATTTCACACCGTTTCCTACTTTCCAAGAACAATGCTCTTCAATTTAACCACAGACAATAAAATTTCTTAGGCCGTTTCATTGACATTTCGTAAATTGGCTTTTAGACATTTTAGAATTTGTATTGCAATTGTAGTGTAGTGTACAATTGCAATACATTGTAATGCAAATGTAAAATTGAAATAACATTACGAGGTTTAATGAATTATGAATTAATAAAAAACATCATGTTATAGTAAAGCAGAAGTTTGAAAAGGGACAACTGATCCCAAATACCTGGGTCGAAAAGACTCCTAACCCTGATACACAATATTTGTAATTAAATTAATGATTCTGAATAAGCATCATTTAAATTGTAGGGGAACATTGAAATGGATAATTGAACTTAAGTCAAGATAACCCCTAAGCCATTTTTGCACAAAAACAATTACTTAGTACACCTATTTTTTAACCGACTACGGGAAGCCGAAAAGGAAGGGTAATTATTTTGGCAATGTATGTAGGTTGGTCCCTCCCTATATATGATTCTAAATTAACATTGTTGTTTTCGCTACGAAAATTATTAAAAAACTGAAAATGTACCTTGTGTCGGTTTTAATTATTGGAGCTCAAAATTCCGCCAGTAAATGGCTTGTCGTAATTATTATAGAAACATGGCAAATATCCCTTTCATAAATATAATATATATTAAAACTAAGTAGTGGGTAAGTACTAGGTACGTAGTTCTTATAATATTTAAAAAAAAAATTAAAATAAAATTAATTCGACAGGTCGCACGATCGTCTGATTTGCATTATTTGCGTGCTAGTTGCCCCTATTACTTTTGCCCTGTGTTCCAGGAAGTGGTAACACTTGACGTGGCCTAATGCTAGTTCTCTGCCGCCGGAGGGCATCTCGCACGATTTGCTTGCAAAGACTTTTAAATATTCGTTGAAAATAGACCTGACTAAAATAGGTTATTTTTAGCTAGTGCAACGTTTTACTTTTGTGTTAAAACGACTTTATTTGTAGCTAATTTAAAAGGTGCAGTTCTTAACCTTAGAATTAGTTTTTGAAATTATTTAAATGAAAAGTTAATGAACAACAAAAATCCTTATTATGATTTTTTGGTGTAATAATAAGTACCTACTAGGTATGTATTTGAGCCATGAACAAATTTTACCCAAAACCTATGGGGGTACCCCAGGTTGACCTAGATTTGTCAATTTTAGTGAAAGCAAGGTCTGCCAACTTTAAGGGAAAATTCTGAAAAATAAAAGAGTTGAAAATTGAGGTTCCATTTAGGTAGGTACTTACAAGTTTTCTCGAAAATCTAAATTTTCCATGTTTTTTTTTCGTGTTGACTCGAGCTTTTATTTTTACCATAGACCTCAGCGTGTGGTGTAAGTATTAATTTGTAAAGTTCCTGAGAAAATCGGTGGTGACAGACAAACAAAAAAACGGACAGACAGATGGACAAGCGAGTAATCTTATAAAGGTTTATACCTTAGAAGGTATCAACTTCTTTTATACCTTTTAAGGCACGGAACCCTAAAAATCCTACAAAGTTTAAGTATGGCCACAGAATAGGTACAAAACAGTACGTATAGGTATGTATAGGCAACATAACACATAATGCAATGCAAGTTAACACAAAACAGTGAAATAAAACATAATATTCGGTGTGTAAAGATCTCTGAGACGAGACGCACGCGACGTGGGCAGAATGCTCAATAGACATCGTAACTCAACGCAGTTTACAGTACCAAAATGACTTCCTACTACTGAATTATGGGGCTTTATTACTTAAGATACTAGGTTTTAGTGTTTAGTATCTGTGGTTACAGATAGTATTTACAAGCGGGGTGTTTCATCATCATTAACGTCATTATCATCATCACCATCATCATCATCACATCACTCGTCTACGGCAGAATGCTCAATAGACATCGTAACTCAACGCAGTTTACTGTACCAAAATGACTACCTACTACTGAATTATGGGGCTTTACTACTTAAGATACTAGGTTTTAGTGTTTAGTATTACAGATTACTGAGGTTACAGATAGTATTTACAAACGGGGTGTTTCGTCATCATTATCGTCATCATCATCATCATCACATCAGTCGTCTACGGCAGAATGCTCGATAGACATCGTAACTCAACGCAGTTTACTGTACCAAATGACTTCCTACTACTGAATTATGGGGCTTTACTACTTAAAATACTAGGTTTTACTGTTTGTTTAGTATCTAAGGTTACAGATAGTGTTTACAAATGGGGTGTTTCATCATCATTATCGTCATTATCGTCATTATCATCATCACCATCATCGTCATCACATCGGTCGTGTACGCCCTCCCTTATTGATCTCTATAGGTTGCGGTAAGGTAACGGGCTATTTGTAACGTTGTACACGTACAATAGTCGAATTATATATTAAATAGGCTAAAATATATAAAAATAAACAATTTTAAACATTTAATTTAAATAATTAATAAAAAGAAAATATAATAAAACTAAAATAATTAAACTAAATAACTTAAAACTTTAAACAATTACCTTGAAAACTAATATTAAAAACCTAAAACTTAAACTGAAAATACCTTATCCTAAACTATATTTGACCTACATAATTAAAACTATATCCTGCAGTTATTAATAAACATTATGTTCATAAAATGTCACTGAGGTTGGTCAACTCAAGCATCATATCTAGTTGCGCGGTTGTACTGCGACATTCCAATCGGCTGGCTATTGTTTCGAGCGCTGCGACAACGGGAGCCGTGACGTAGATTCTTGAACCTCGCCCATTCGTAATTTGATTCGCATCAAAGACACACGCAGCTCTTCTCAGCGCGGGTCCATATAATATACGTCCCTATATTAGCGAATAGAATAATCCAGTTGCAGTGGTACAAATAGAAATTATACCTAATAACATCAATAAGTGATTTTAAAACCCGAAATTCGGGTTCCAGGTTACCGCTCAGGAATACGCTTCAAGATCTTCATTCAAGTTTCAACCTACCGAAACGTAAAGCAGTTCACTGACCCGGCAACCACCTACACCACCTAGGCCATCGGACATTCCCCGGACTTTCCAGGATAGTACCTAACTTACGAGCCAGTGAAAGTGGAACCACGGGTTAGGGCTAAGAACCACCCCTGTATTTTTTTAATTAAATTAATGTTAACCTTTTAGTGTGAAACCATTGTCTTATTTAAACCTGCCAACACTAAACCGTTACACTGGCGCCCAACGTGGTTTATTTACTTATATTTGTCTCTTTAGTTTATTTCTTTTTTTTGTTTTTTTTGGTAAATATGCCCGTGGTTCTATTTCCTATAGTAGTTGCATGTCTGTGAGCTTTATTTGTTTTTTTTTGTTTTGTGAAACGTTTTTTATTTTTGGTTGCCAGCAACTGAGGTGTAGCATTGGTATTATTTACTTTAAAATAATTTAATTTCAAATTCTTAACGATCGCAACATATTTAAACTCACCCGCAATAAAATTGTTAAAAATCTATGTTGCAGTCAGTAATTCCGTTTTTTTGAAAAGTGCCTAGTTCTTGTTCCTTCTGTATCTGATTCATCAGTGTTGCACATCAGTTGCCATTAATAGCTTTTTTTTTATTTTCTTTTGGTTTGGTGCTTATTTTTTTAATTTCATTCATCTTCATCAAAAAAAATTCACCACTAATTTTCATACAACTATCATTTTCATAATCAACCAAAACGTACATTATAGCTTTTGTTGCATTTGTAAAGAACAGAGAAAACATCAATTTCATCATTATAATACATAGTTCGCCATTTGCTGACCTTCGGTGTATAGTTTTTTTTTCCAATCTTTCAAACATGGCTTTTGCTATTAAATTTTTGTCTCTACAAAAAACCGAACTGGAGTACGAGGTTGCGATTAGAGGGTCCACTCCCGAATCCACTGTAATAGAACTCCGAAAACAAATTGTTAAGTTAGTCACAGCTTTTCCATCAGAGGATATTTTATGTTCACCCATAGATGCCAATGAAGACCTTAAGGGAGTGTCAAATGTTTTGACCAAAATCAAATTAGGTCTTGAATCATGCGTCGACCGTAATAGTGTTCTAAAAATACAAAATTTGCTTAGTCACTTATATCACAGACTGAACAGGATTAGTCGTAGCGACACTGACGCGACTGCTTATGATGCTTGTGTTGACCTTTTTCAAAAATATTTAAAGCAAATTGAAGTTTTGAGAGAAAAATATATAGCAGGCCCGTTAATAAGTACACCGAGCATCGAAACTCCTACCGTCAACCCCATTAATGTCACGGTTTCTTGCGATCGTTCATCAAGTGACATCGGTAAACTCAAGTACGATGGCAAAACTTGCGTTCGTTCCTTCATCCAAAGGGCAAATGAATATAAAATCGCACGTAACATTTCCGGCGAGAAATTACTTTCTTACGCTACCGAAATATTTACAGGGGACGCGCTTCACTGGTTTCGTAGCAACAGAGAGCTCATTTCAGATTGGGATAATCTTTTAGCTATCTTAAAGAATGATTTTGATAAGTCTGATTATGATTATAGACTTTTATCGGAAATACGTTCCAGAACACAGGGCGAGACAGAAAACATAGTCATTTACTTGTCAATTATGTCGGGTTTGTTTTCGCGTTTGACGAAAACTCTTTCAGAAGAAAATAAGTTGGAAATCCTTCTACACAATATCCGCCCCTGTTACTCATCCCTATTAGCTTCCACCTCAGAAATAAAATCAATTATCGAACTGAGATCTCTGTGCTCCAATTTTGAGAAGGTACAGGCACGTCTGTCTTATTTTCGCGAACCACCTGGTCCTTCATCAGATACCCTAGCACCAGAATTCGCGTATTCTAGATCAAAACCTTTAATAAAAACACACAATCAAAATAGTAACTTCTCTTATAACAACAACAAATCATATACTAATTATAATCAACATAAAACAGGCAATAATAATCAGCATAACTTAAATCATAAATATGTACATGCCATAGATACAGATAAGCATCGTTATTGCCCTAGATGTCGCTCTAATTCTCATGGCTTACGCCAATGCACAGGAGATAAATCGGACATTTTTTGCTTTGTCTGTGGGAAAAAGGATGTTAAAACACCTCAATGCCCAGATTGTCTTAAATCAAGAACTGGTAAACCCAATCCAAAAAACTAGTTGCTCAGAACTGTAGCAATAGCAGCAAGTTTAATAAAGACGATTGGCAAAAATGGTTACAAACTATTTCCAATTTTTTCAAAATTTATAAAGTTGCTTCAGTTCTGTCCAGCAAACCCTTAGATGATTCCAGGCCTTATGCATCAGTAAAAATTAATGATATTATTATTTCAGGGTTGTTAGATTCAGGTTCAGCCGTAACTATTATAGGCAACAACACACATGATATCCTATTGAACAAAGGACTTCAAGTGAATTCTAATATCCTTGGCTCTGAATTTCTTGTTGCCGCAGGAGGCCAAAAATTGCGTCCAATTGGTTCTATGAATCTTCCCATTCATTTTGAGGACCAATTTCATTTAGTTCAGGCATTAGTTGTACCTGAAATTGAAACCAACCTTATTTTAGGCATCGATTTTTGGCGCATATTTCAAATTTGTCCCAAATACCTTCACTCCATTAGAATAGGAAATTTTGATAATAATGTAGCTTCCATCGATATTAACAATAGCTATTTACAAAATTATAAAACCCTTGATGAGTCACAAAAAGTTTTGGCCGATAATGTGATTAGTCAGTTTGAGGAAATTTCTTTTAAAGTGAAAGGTTTGGGCAACACTAACGTCATTACGCACCGAATTGACACTGGTGACACTCAACCTATTCGACAGCGTTACTACAGAATGTCACCTGAAAAGCAGCGTATTCTTGTGGAGCAGGTAGACGAAATGCTTAGCCTCGATGTTGTCGAACCTTGTGAGAGTGCTTGGTCTTCTCCAGTGCTGATCGTTACAAAAAAGAACGGTGAGCCTCGTTTTTGTCTCGACAGTCGCAAATTGAACTCGGTCACGAAGAAAGACGCATATAATCTGCCATACGTTTCAGAGATATTGGATAATCTTCGCGATGCTCGTTATCTCTCCAGCATTGATTTATCCAAAGCGTTTTGGCAGATTAATATCCATCCCGATGACCGAGATAAAACTGCCTTCTATGTCCCAGGACGGGGTACGCTTAGATTCAAGCGCACAGCATTTGGTCTGACCAATGCCCCAGCCACTCAACAGCGTCTGGTGGATTCATTGTTCGGGGATTCCGAGCAAAGAGTCTTTGTATTTCTCGATGATATAATTTGCGTAAGCGAGGACTTCAACAGCCACGTATCACTGCTTTTACGTGTGCTGAATAAGCTTAAACAAGCAAACCTCACCATAAACCTCGAAAAATGTAATTTCTTTAGAGACCGACTTAAATATCTCGGTTACGTTGTTGATAGTGGTGGCTTGAGAACTGATCCTGAAAAGGTGCAGGCTATCATCCAATACCCTACACCTGCCTCTAAAAAGGACGTTAAACGGTTTTTAGGCACTGCTACATGGTACCGTCGTTTTGTGCCCAATTTTAGCACAATAGCTGCTCCGTTGAACGCACTGACGTCGAGCAAAAAGACTGCTCCTCCTTTTAAATGGACTGACGAAGCCAACAACGCATTTTTAAAGTTGAAGGAATGCCTTGTATCAGCACCAGTCTTATCTTGTCCGGACTATAACCTTCCGTTTGAGGTACATACGGACGCTAGCAATTATGGTATCGGTGCAATGCTTACCCAAAACATAAACTCCAAAGAACATCCGATTGCGTATATGAGCAGATCTCTCTCCGCTGCAGAGAGGAATTATAGTATCACTGAGCGGGAGGCATTGGCTGTTTTAACTGCTCTTGAGCATTGGAGGTGCTATTTGGAAAATGGTAAGCAGTTCACTGTATACACCGACCATAGTGCGCTTAAGTGGTTCTTGTCCTTGAGCAATCCGACAGGTAGGCTAGCTCGCTGGGGCGTACGCTTATCTTCCTTTGATTTTGAGATAAAGCATCGCCGCGGCTCCGACAACGTCATTCCCGATGCACTTTCTCGCGCAATACCAGTGAGTGCCATTAGTACATCAAATTCTTTTAAAACAACTTTAGATACATGGTACAAAACTAATTATAATGGTTGCATCAACAATCCACAAAATTATCCAAATTTTATAGTTAAAAACAATTCCTTGTACCGCCTGACTAAGGAAAAGTGTCAGCTTAACTCGGAGTTTGCTTGGAAGGAGGTGATACCTAGCGAACTGCGTGATCAGGTAATATTTGAAAACCACTCCGAGCCTATAGCCGGACATTTAGGAATTTTCAAAACGTACAGACGCCTTGCCTTGCGCTATTTTTGGCCAGGTATGTACAAGGACGTAGTGAAGTTTATTTCGTTGTGCGATAAATGCCTTTCTTACAAAACTCAAAATCACTCAACGTTAGGTGAAATGGGACGACCGAAGCAATGCTCACGTCCATTTCAAATGATCTCCATTGATTTGATGGGTCCTCTACCTATAACTCGTAAACAAAATTCTTACATTTTCGTAGTCACATGTTGCTTTTCCAAATTCTGCTTAATTTATCCTATAAGACAAGCCACTTCACAAATTGTCACTAAAATTTTAGAAGATTCCGTATTTCTCGTTCACGGAGTCCCTCAAACAGTTTTTCTTGACAATGGCACACAATTTACCAGTAATCTTACAGAGAGTCTATTTAAAAAATATAACATTCCTAATGTATTTTTTACGCCTAAGTACACACCTCAAATAAATACAGTTGAACGGTACAACAGAACTATAATCACTTGCTTGTCAACCTTCGTAGATGATGACCATAGATCTTGGGACACTAAAATTCCATCGGTCCAATTCGCTGTCAATAATTCCGTTAACGAGGCCACTGGTTTTACACCGTCTTTTCTTGTGTATGGTAGGGAGTTGGTAACTTGCGGCACACACTACGTTGACAACGACTTGGACAAAGATGTTATTTTTCTACCTCGCGACTTATACGCCGAAAATTTGGGCTATTTGTCAAAAATATTTGATGATGTGCAATTTAAACTTTGGCAGGCTCATACAAAGAACACGAGCCATTATAATTTAAGGCGGAAGCCAGCAGAATTTAATATTGGAGACATTGTCATGAAAAAAACATATGTTTTGAGTGACAAAGACAAATATTTTAGCAAGAAGTTGGCACCAAAATATATAAAATGTCGCGTAATTGGTAAAAAGTCTCCCTTGGTATATAATTTGGCTGATATGTCAGGTAAAGATATTGGTACTTGGCATATTAAAGACATTAAAATAGCAAATACCTACTAAAACTTAATTTAATTGTAATTATTGTATGTACCCAGTAATAGTTGGAATACCCATTGCAATAAAAGTAACATCTTTAGCATAAAAAAAAAAAATGTTTGTTTAAGTTGGTCAGAAGAATTGCTGCTTCAACTTATTTTTGATTGTGTGTGGCCATAGTATTTTAAATTAAACTTACTACGGCTGATTGATAGTGAATAGCATGATATAGATGTTTATAAGATGATGAATGAAAGATTAAAACAAATGTTTCACTAAGTTATGCGGATTTTATTTATAAAGAAGAATAAAATCCTTTAGTAAGCGAGGGGGTATTGTAACGTTGTACACGTACAATAGTCGAATTATATATTAAATAGGCTAAAATATATAAAAATAAACAATTTTAAACATTTAATTTAAATAATTAATAAAAAGAAAATATAATAAAACTAAAATAATTAAACTAAATAACTTAAAACTTTAAACAATTACCTTGAAAACTAATATTAAAAACCTAAAACTTAAACTGAAAATACCTTATCCTAAACTATATTTGACCTACATAATTAAAACTATATCCTGCAGTTATTAATAAACATTATGTTCATAAAATGTCACTGAGGTTGGTCAACTCAAGCATCATATCTAGTTGCGCGGTTGTACTGCGACATTCCAATCGGCTGGCTATTGTTTCGAGCGCTGCGACAACGGGAGCCGTGACGTAGATTCTTGAACCTCGCCCATTCGTAATTTGATTCGCATCAAAGACACACGCAGCTCTTCTCAGCGCGGGTCCATATAATATACGTCCCTATATTAGCGAATAGAATAATCCAGTTGCAGTGGTACAAATAGAAATTATACCTAATAACATCAATAAGTGATTTTAAAACCCGAAATTCGGGTTCCAGGTTACCGCTCAGGAATACGCTTCAAGATCTTCATTCAAGTTTCAACCTACCGAAACGTAAAGCAGTTCACTGACCCGGCAACCACCTACACCACCTAGGCCATCGGACATTCCCCGGACTTTCCAGGATAGTACCTAACTTACGAGCCAGTGAAAGTGGAACCACGGGTTAGGGCTAAGAACCACCCCTGTATTTTTTTAATTAAATTAATGTTAACCTTTTAGTGTGAAACCATTGTCTTATTTAAACCTGCCAACACTAAACCGTTACATATTTACCGTGTTTTAATTAACCAACAGTCCTCAACCATCCATCACCTAAGTCTTGTGAAGAATCCAGTTTAAAATTGCTTGACGAGCTCAGTTGTGTGAAGTGTGTTATTTTACTAGTGGTAGTGGTACAGATGGTCCCTAGGAGGGTTGGTGTCAGGCAGGCGGCCGACCGTAAAAATATTGGCAAACCTATTTGCAGAAGGTAGGTATGGTCAATGATGACCTACCTACTGCGTCGACCCCAAATTAATTTAGGGTTTAGCGGACCCGAGGCTCCGGAGAAGGATACAACCGGGAACATCGCTCGGATGAGAAAGAGAAGTGGCACAGATGCTGGACAAGCCTATGTCCCAAGTGAAACTGCGTCATACAAAACTGAAAGGGTGGTACAAACCCCAGGCAAGCATATGTCGCAGGTACTACAGTGAAGCAAAGGTGACACGGTGGTCAGACCCTGGACGCGGAAGGGTAGGGGGGGACACTAAAGTTTATTGAATCTATAAACATTTTATACCTGTCTGTGAAAGATAAAATTTGATAGTTGGGGTTGATGAAGAAACCTAATAAGTACCTACCTATCTATAATACAGAATACTTTTTACTTCTATTACTATAATAATAAATAACTGATGATTCTGAAAACCATCATTAGTTTGTAGGGTCATCATTACCTTAAGGGTAGAGGTAGTAAGTCTGACGTTCGTCGGGAAAATAAAATGGTTGCCAATTTTTCGCTACATTTTTCGAAACTAGGTCACTCGGAAGTGAAGCCTTTTTGTCTACAGAGGATTAAATAACAGGGTTGTCACAAGAGATACAAACAAAATACTACCAATACTACCCACTAATATTAAACATTTGAAAGTTTGTGCGGAAGAAAGTAAAACCAGTATTTAAGTTTTTGTTACTTTGTCACGCAAAAACTAAAACGGTTACGATGAAACTTGATAAGCCGATAGCTACATGGGTTACCTTTTATCCCGTTATTCCCAAGGGATCGGGACTTACGCGGGTGAAACCGCGGGACGCAGTTAGTATCATATCTATTAGGTAAACTGTGGTACTGACCTGATTCTCAAATTCCTATTCAAAATACAGAGGTATGTTCGAATTTCAAACAAAAAATGCCTTTTCTGTCGACGCAGTATCTAGGTATGTGGCAGACAGAAGTGATGAATCGACTCTACGTTCCACCAGAATTGGATTTCGTTGCGTAAGTATTTGTAAGCCTTAGGTATTTTTGAGTAAAGAGGACACGTAGAACTGACTGTGTTTTACATACTTTGAAACGGGACCGTGCTCAATTGTGATAATGGTACAGAACCCTTCATGCGCGAGTCCGACTTACACTTGGCCGGTTTTTTTTTAAATAAATAGGTAGGTAGGTATGGGCTTATCATATTCCAGATCACCAACTATCTATATTCCTAGTTTCATATTACTAAAAACGGTATTTTCATTTTAAATAATGCCATCATAATGTCGCACGCTCAAACATTTTTTTACGTTTTCAGGGTTCCGTACCTCATAAGGTAAAAAAGGAACCCTTATGAGACCACCGCTTGCCCGCCTGTCTGTCGTTCTGTGTGTCACCACCGATTTTTTAATAACTAACAAATCCCTAAGCAGGAAATATTCACCTACTAAGGTAGAGTTTCTCATTAAAACTTATACACTTTTACAGTTAAGTTAAGTATTGTAAAATAAAACAGCAAAGATCAGGCTAAGCACTTACTTCATTAAAACTTTGCATGTCGATCATTCATTCATCGTCGGCAGTTGCATGCAATACCTACCTGCCTACATGCATGCGTTACACGTTCGTGTTTCCATGCAAAATGCAAATAATATCCACGGTATTTTTCATTTATTGTAAGTAGGTACTTCTAATCTGATGATTGTTTGAATTTCAAACTCATTTCTTTGTTGTCTGCTGTCAAAGAAGGTTGAGTTTCGATAGTAAAAATATCTTCTTCTTCTTCTAATATGTATATAAAATTTCCATGTCACAATGTTAGTTGTTACTCCTCCAAAACGGCGCGACCGATTTTTACCAAATTTTATATGCGTATTCAGTAGGTCTGAGAATCGGCTACTATCTATAATTTATAAGGCAAAACAACGTTTGCCGGGTCAGCTAGTTATAATATAATATCTATACATAGGTACTTAACTTACATCTTACATCAATGCAATAAACCCTGTAGTCTTAGTAAGATCGGAATAGTGGGAACATGCTTTGTCTTTTTCGTGACAAGATTTTTCAAATTACAGACAGAAACAAAAAGTAGTATATATTACTCCAACCTTATTCCACGTTTATTAATAAGGCTATGTATGATTGTTGTTTTTATTGTGGCAATCTTATAATGTTAATTATAGAATCGAATTCGATGTTATAATGATTTGAATTTGAATTTCGACAATCTCAGAATAAAGTGTGACACTAGGCCGTGATAGCTAGACAGTTTAAAATTTCTGAGATGATGTTATTTCTATTGCACTGTCTAGCTATCACAGTTCATGATATATAACCTGATGACAGACAGACAGACGTACAGTGAATTCTTCAGGTCCCCCTTTGGGTACGGAACCCTTGAAACATATTGGATAATGTTCCGTCTAAGAATAAAAAAGTAATCTTTGTTATTTTTAACTTTCGCATTTGCCGAAGATCGTGCGAAGTGGAGACGTAAAAGTAGGAAAGCGGACCCCGGGCTCTCGAGAGAGATGCAACCGGGAACAACGCTCGGATGATGATGAGAAATAAGTAGGTATAGTACCTACCAGTAAAACACCTAGTAGTTACCTAGTACCGTGACGGGTCGCAGGTTCGATGCCCGGTCACGAACAACAATAATTGTCTACCATCACGACTGGCCCGTGGCGAGCGAAAAACGCTTGTTGACTTAGGGCTCCATTCTGGGATCGTAGACATTTTATGATAAATAATTTTGCATTGTCATCTTGCGAAAATTACGACGTTTGTAAGTATTTATGGCTATTAACATCGCTCTTACGGTGAAGGAGAACATCGCGAGGGAATCGACATGCCCCAGGACTCACGGTCTAAAAGCATGTGATATTTGCCAATCCGGAGTAGGCTCGGAGTAGACACGATTGTGAGAGCATACTTGGCACCCAGGTAAGTATTACATTTACCTATTTTTTTGTTAGCCCGCTAATCAATCGCCCTCTCTTAGATGGGTTAGGCATTAGGCAGTAACAACCGAATACAGAAACGCAACTCAAAATTTGAGTTCTACTTAAACAACTAAGCACCTCTCAAATTCAAAAATTCCCATACTATTTTTAAATTTAGAAGCTGCTGAATTATTAAGGTACGCTTCAAATTTTAAGTGGCGTTTCTGTATTCGGTTGTTAACTTGTTACTGCCTAATGCCTAACCCATCTAAGAGAGGGCCCGCAGTGCGATTGATTAGCGGGCTAACAAAAAAATAGGTAAATGTAATACTTACCTGGGTGCCAAGTATGCTCTCACAATCGTATCTCAATAAATAGAATGTCGATAGTATAGTAAGTATACGATTTTAAACTTACATGGTTGTTTTCACACAAATATTATTTAATATCAGGGTATTTACCATGTTTAAATTTGTTATTCAACGGAGCTTGATATTTCGCCAGTAATTTCAACTAGCTTGTTCACGAGACAAATTCAAACATGGTAAAATACACCGTTATTTAATAATATTTCTAGAATAGTAATTGTCATATTTAACGTCAGTATTTGACACAATGGAATGGACCACATATTTTGTCTACCAAATGTGTCAAATACACGTAAATTATGACAATTAGGAACCTACTATCCTTTCGATCGACACTCTATTGAGACACCATTGCGATTGTGAGAGCAGACTTGGGACCCTGATCGTTGGCTTAAACCACAGTAATACACATAAGGTTAAACCACGCACAGCCTATCACCACTGACAGCGTCTAAATAGTACATTAGAACGTAAACGTGATGAATCTGTAAAAATACTATCGGCAGTGACGTCACAAATTTTAATTTATGGAGAATAGAATGTTTAATTTTAAACATTTCCATAAGCATCGGTGGTTCAGTGGTAGAATGCTCGCCTGCCACGCGGGCGGCCCGGGTTCGATTCCCGGCCGATGCAGTTCATTTTTGTTTCTAGTTATATTTTTTTTTGTTTTTTTTTTACCTTTGTGTTTTTTTAACCCAATTTCTTGGTCTAATTTTATGATGGACATAACTTTTTAACAAATTAGTTAATGAAGACAGAGCACGCGAGCTTCTGTCTAAAACTAAATTTAATGCGCAGTGACACCTCATTTAGGTCAGTAGGAAACGAAACTGTGTGGTTATTTTAATTGTGGCCCATTTTAATTATTATTTCAGTAGGCCAGGGCACGTATCTATCTATTCTAAAAGCAAAATGTCATAACTATGTCTCAGCTTTGTTCAATTTTTATCAAAAACGGTTCAATATTTTTTGGAAATCTCACAAAGTTTCGCTAAAGCATTTAAGCTAAGTGATTTTTTGCACAATTACCAACAAATAATTTTAATAAATAAATATTGCACGACGTTGCACACAGCGCAATCTAGCCCCAAACTAAGCACAAGGCTTACTTGTACTGTGAGTACTAGACAACGTTTGCTGATTGTTGAAACGTATTCGAAAAGTTGAGAAAGCAGTGCGATTGTGGATTTTTTATTTTTTTCAACTAGTACTAATTAATTAAATTTTGAAAGCTTCCGAAGTATGGAAGCTTTCAAAATTTATTATTTTCTTATACCTAGCGGTGTAAGTTTTAACGTTTCGAACAGTTTTAATTTTAGATTTTTTTGCTGTTTTCGCTATGTTAAAGTTAAAGATAATTTATTATGTAAAGGTCTGGAAGCGTTGAGCATTGAAACAATGCTAAAATTATTAATTTTGCGTAATTATTAACACCATGCGATTATTAATTATACCCAAAAATTAGATAAATTTCAGTTACATTTATGAGAATTTTACGTTAAAAATAATACCTACTCCTACTACGTATTTTAAATGTATAGAAACCGCACCTAAGTAGGTATGCATAGTAATGAGTTAACATATCACCACGAAGTTGGTTAACCTTGTGAAATTAGCAACACATTTAAGAGGACAGTCTACCTAGGTACCTACTCTTTTCTCCATACAAACTTTACAAACGTAGTCGACTGTTTCCTTCCTGGATGAAGACATTAGAAAAAAAATGTTTATGCCATAAGCCCTATATCTGCCATGACCAAGCCCCTACGTTTTGATTTTTTTCCTTTTCAAATTTTTCTGAATTTGATTTGTTTTCTATAATTTGAAAATGAAAAAAAACAAAACGTAGGGGCATGGTCATGGCATGGCAGATATAGGTTTTATTTCATAAACATATTTGCTCTAATGTCTTTATCCAGGGAGGAAACAGTCGACTACGTTTGTATGGAAAAAGAGTAGGTAGACTGTCCTCTTAAACGTACAAACGTAGTGAAGTGCGCCACCGGTTTGGAAAAGGAAAATTCACACATCTTCCATTTAGGAAGTTGAAACCCATTAGCATATAAAAGCAACATACAACATAAAAGGTATATTTTGTTCAATATGCTCTGTTTCGTAAACAATAAGGAAATAAGTTATTGAATCTGGGAACCGGGGGCGGTCCGGGGCCGGGATTTTATGTCATGCATGGGACATAGACCCCCCACGGCACGTAACACTCATGGGAGTTTTGGCGGGACCGCGTTGAGTACCTATATCTTGTGCTGAATGCTTTTGTAAATTGTTTACTTTCGGTGATAGGTATATTAACCAATTTAGGGTTCGGTACAGGTAGAACCTACGTCTTCTTCTGCTAAGACTCTCATGTCTGTCTGTTCGTCTGTCACCAGGCTGTATCTCGTGAACCGTGATAGCTAGACAGTTGTTTTCACAGACGATGTATTCCTGTTGCCGCTATATAACAACAAATAATGTACAGTGGCCCAAATAAGTTGGAAAATTTTGACATTGAAGGGGAAAGTTCGTGCAGTACATTCGACTTCTGCGCAACCGTTATTTTTTTTAACTTATTTGCCGGCTACTGTAATAATGGTATAGAACTATGAAACCCTTCCTGAGTGAGCCAAACTCGCACTTGGCCGGTTTTTTTAACTCCACTACTCACTACTAAACCAATAAAGACAAGGCTGTCTTTACATTGGGTACCCCGTTGAGTGGGGCGTACAGCGTACATTTCCTGATCAGCAGTGAAGTGCGTCGCGCCGAGAGTTAGTACACTTTCACCATACCAGGATCTACTCAGGGTCATTTTAATAATCTTCTTTCTCATTCAAACACACATACACATACCCACGCCCATTCATTACCTTGTGTAAAACTGGGCGTGGCCATATTGGTGACCACGCCTACTTTTACAAAAAGTGAAGGAAATAAAAATTATACTCTATGTACTAGGCTATCGTAAGTATGTAGAATGTATAACTCACACTTATCATATTACCGTATGTTTCTTCAAGCGAGAAATATCTCGCTTCTAAAAGTATGTAACGACCTTCTGGTGATTCATAATAGCCTAGTACTTGCATACCAATTACCTACTATCACACATTTTACACTTCTAGTACGGTGCAGGATAACTTTTAGTCAGTCCTTACAGCCTGGTAAAAACCACGCTCACGTCCAATACATCGCGAAGAACGATGACGACGACGGCAGTATCTAACTTAAGTTAACGAGTAGGACACGAGGGGCGCAATTCCACTCATCGACTTTTTAACTTGAAGTTAATAAAAATCGAATACATAAATTTGAGTCTCTTTTCACCATGCCTGCTCGACATGGTCGATACGGTATGGTGAAAGGAGACTAATTTTTTCGTAGCCGTAGACCCTGGTATGGTGAAAGTGTACTAACCCGCGCCGGCACTCGCCCGGCGAGCCGTGACTACCCGTTCAACTGTAGACGATCTCACTCCTCAATGATTACTACTACTTTTTTATTGTTAACCGTTAGTTAAGCAGTTTTAATTGTTGTTTAATAGATATGTAGGTACCTAAGTGGATGGTAGCTAAGTGGATTATTCTTCTGTTTTCGCGATGTTGGATGAAAGCAAAATAGTATTTTTACTGCGAGGGCGCTATTTTAAATCCCTCGCTGCGCTCAATATTCTACGTTAGAATCCCTCGCTCGGTCTAAACGTTATTTCTTAGTATTTACCACACTAAGTAAGGTACCTACCTTACTTAGTGTGCCTTAGCCTACCTAGGTTAGGTAGGTTCATTTTTCGGTTTTAATCGAGTGGTGTTTATTACTTTCAGCATTGTTGCAAAGCTCAACGTTTCGAAACCCCTTTACACTCTCTCTCTGATCTCTTTTTCAGGATAAGTTGCGGTAGTTTCCGGCTCTACTCTGGCTCAGCGGCGTAAAGGACACCAAGGGATTTTAGTGGGTATGCCCTGCCATCTACCACCCTAGGCCAGGGGGGTACCCCTACTCACTGGGCCGCTCCCCCCGAGAGCGGCCTGATGGTCTTAATAAGATTATTGTAAAAAAAGGTTAGACCTATGGCCTTCGTGTCCTAAACATGGTTTATTCAGCTTTTAACAAGAAGATAAACTACAAACAACGGTATTGTACAAAATTCCTACCTACTCCTAAACAAAAATAAACCAGTTTGAAATAGACTGTTATGACGCTGTTTAAATAATCACGAATCTACATATTTACGTACCTTTTGATAATAAATATAATGGTTCTAATGTACATAATATTATAATAATTGCTACGGTTCGTTGTTTTGTATGCCATTTTGTTGATTCAAGTGATATTTCAACGAGATTAGGTATTTCGTAATTAACCAAGCGAGCGAAACGAGCGGGTCTCTGCTTATAGTCTGTCTTTGGTCTCGTCTGTGTCAGTTTCTTAGTTTTCTTAGTGTCAGCGAAGAAAAATAACAGATGACTGCTCGGAAACAAAAAAAAAAAAAACCGGCCAAGTGGGAGTCGGACTCGCGTACGAAGGGTTCCGTTTCCGTACCACTATCATTGGGTACGGAACCCTAAAATAACCATTTTACGAACCAATCCGTGAACGTTAAAATTTATTTTACTACCAGCGCAAGCCTATCACTCGCATCACAAGATGGCACTAGTAGTAAAAATACTTCGCGGTATTGCTGCGTTTTTCTGTCCCTGAATCACGTTTGTTGTATGGGAGCCCCTCTTAAATATTTGTCTTGTATTGTTTTTATGGAAATACATAACAAATAACGGAAATACATCATCTGTGAAAATTTCAACCTTCTAGATATTACGGTTCATAAGATACAGCCTGGTGACAGACAGGGTCCCGTTTTTACCCTTTAGGTACGGAACCCTAAAAATGAGCCAATACGAACCTCTTTCTATATTTCGTTACTGGGTCTCAGAACAATAGGTAGATATAGGACATATCATAGTACGGATTATTCTCATAAAGACAGATTTTCAAAAAGACAGATTATCAAAAGAACAGATTCTCAAAAGTACAGAATTCAATTTATTTTATTGTTTAAAACAAAACTTGTTGAAATTTAATCTTTGTTTGTGCCACAAGACCATGCTTTTTGCCAAATTTCGTGGTTTCAGGGTCAAGGGAAGTATACCATTTAGGTTTTCGACCTAAGAATACAGAATACACGTAAGTAGAAAAATAATTTAAGTATTTTATTTTTCTACTCGTAGGTATATCATTTGTGTATCTAAAAGTAAACAAAATGTACTTTTATTGTACTGTTATTCAATACATAGTAGAATGATAGTACCTACATACCAATAGGCATAATATTTACACGTAACAATATTTACTTTACATCGGCTCGTGTCACTAAGGTGAATACTCTTCAAGGATATTACTACACTTGATGTTTACTTCGATAAAAACATGTTAGTTCACTGTCCAAAGTGTGAACGCTAGGATCCAAGGTAAACGGGGCACAAGGCGAAACTAGGTGGATCTTAGATGACATCAGTCCTAAATCTTAAGCTCGAAATACACAGGTGACACTGACACTGCAACTTTACCTATAGTGCGTTTCATCTTTAATTACCTATGCCGTCATGTTGGTAGCAAAACAAAAAGTCTTGCCTTAATATCTTGAATGTGCTATACCCTAAACCTTGAATACAGAATGATTCGTTCATTCATTCTTTATATACAAACCCCCTAAATTCAAGGTAGCACATTATTTTTTTTGTTTTTTCCACGTTTTTGTTTTGCTACCAACATGACGGGATAGGAATTTAAAGATATAACGCACTCTATAGAGCCCACACCTACAGTATTACATTATAAAGAAATTCAGGCACGTGTGCTGTAGTGTCGCCCGTGTTCATCATCCGAGCGATGTTTTACGTCTCCACTTCGGACAATCTTCGGCATCCCGCGTAGTTAGCCCATTTGCACGCATATCCGATCTTACGACGAACGTCAAGCCAACACTTCTTGGGTCTCTCCAATCTGCCGCGGCCGGGCGGAGGCGCCATAGCAAGACATTTGCTGTCAGTGTCGCCCGTGTATTTTAAGCTTAAGATTTTGGACTGATATCATCTATCACAAACATTAATATTTTTTTTAGGTTTCCGTACACAAATGGGAAAAACGGGACCCTGTTAATGAGACTCCGATGCCAGTCTGTCTGTAGCTGTATCTCGTGAACCGTGAAAGCTAGACAGTTGAAATTTTACACATTATTTATTTACTGTAGCCGCTATAATTTAATAAAAACAAAATAAAACAAATATTTAAGACCGGTTTCTATACAATAATGTGAATTTTAAATTTTAAACACAACGATATCGCGATTTATTTTTACTACGGGCGTCATCTACTGGAGCGAATCGTAAAAATAAATGTTAACGTTGCGTAATAACGTTGTCAAGAGTTTTTTGTAAATGGTACGGAACCCTTCGTGCGCGAGTTCCACTCGCACTTGGCCGGGTTTTTATTTTCATTATAAGCTCGCTTACTGCCAATGTCAAGTTTTTAATTTCGGTGTCATCTTGTGTCAAGAATAATTTGTAAAAAAAAAATAGTCCAGTAAGGGGGATGGTGGTAAACTCTTTAATAGTCTTATTAATAAACGTGGAGTAACTTTACCACATTTTATTTCTGTCTATCAACTTTGAAAGTTCTTGCCACGGAATAAGACAAGGCATGTTCTCACTACTCTGACCTTACTCCACGTTTATTAATAAGGCCATTTGTGTCGTGGAAGCAACGCGAAAAGTCGATTTTCACTGATTTTCATAAACACATTTGTTCTAATGTCTTTATCCAGGGAGGAAACAGTCGACTACGTTTGTATGGAGGAAGAGGGGTATCCATTTCTTTTATTAATAGCACTAAATTCTAACTCAACCTTAAACCCTGCTAAATAAATATAACCCTTTGTTAAACTAGGCATACACAATTACCATAGAGTATACACCACTGCCCAACCGTTCATTTAAAATATTATTAGGTAGTACTAGACTTTTATGTTTTGGTCAAAAGTAGACTGGACAAGAACCAAATCGGCCAGTTTAAAAGGATAGTCTCCATTCTCTTTCTTCATACAAAAGTAGTTTACCATTTCCTCCCTGGATAAAGACATTAGAGCAAATAATATTTATGCCATAAAACCTATATCTGTCATGACAATGCATCTACCTTTTTTATTTTCTAATTAAAATAATAATAAAAAATAAAAAAATAATAAAATGAAAAAAAATAAAAAGGTAGATGCATAGTCATGACAGATATACATAAATTAAAGACATTTTTCGGTTTGAATCGCGTGGTTTTTATTACTTATTTTATATTATTACTAATCCAACCAGGATAGTCTATCCTGAAGAAGAGACCTGGAAAGGTCTCGAAACGTTGAGCGTTGTAACAATGCTAAAAGTAATAAAAACCACGCGATTCAAACCGAAAAATGTCTTTAATTTCAATACAACATCGCGAAAACAGAAGAAGAATCTAGATATACATATAAGTTAAGGCACAAACATATTTGCTCTAATGTATTTATCCAGGGAGGAAAATTTAAACTACTTTTGTATGGAGAAAGAGAATGGAGACTATCCTCTTAAGTGAAAGTCAAAGTATAACAGCTAAAGTGACTAGGAAATTTTACTTTTGGACGTTACTTAATTTTAGCTCACTATAAATTTACACCATTTCTGTCCATTATTACGGGTCAAGACCTCGTTTGTAGATAATTTTAAATTTGAATTACCTCGACGTTTCGACATACGGGTCACACCGGCCGTGGTCGCGAGAAAGCCAAAACGTCGAGGTATTTAAATCTAAAACTATCTATCTATACCTGTCACGCAATGCCCTTAACTAACGTAGTACGCTGCTTTACCTTAAAGAGAGCACCGTGTTGTCATGGTGACGTAGCACGGTGCACCCCGTGGTTTCAACCCCGTAAGTCCCGATCCCGCGGGAATATCGGGATTAAAAGTAGCCTATGTTACTTAGGGTGAATGTAGCTTTGTAATTGTAAAAGAATTATGGAAATCGGCACAGTAGTTTTTAAGTTTCTTCATAACAAACATACATACAGACACATCTACAAATATAAATCTTTTCTCTTTATAATATTAGTAGAATGTAGATGTAGATTATCGTCATATTGGCTATTGTAGAGTTAAGAAGTGTAATATTCTTGGTCACCACAGAATAAATAACAGTAACAACATGGTAACAACTTACAAACAGGGTGTTACCACAGAGTAATATTTAAAACGAAGCTAGGGTGACCACACAGCGTGAAGCCCTACAAGGCACTGGGCATTACAAATAGAGAGGGCCAATTTCAAATTAAAATCACAGCAGGTGGTCCGCCCTAGGGCAAGAAAACTCCAAATCAAAAAACTCGTCAGCCATTCGAAGTAACAGACCTACCTAATTATTGAGACGTCAAATTAACCATCATTTTAATTTTTTTATGATTATCTTAATGATCATTTAGTTATAGAAGGAATTTCTTGGTTGTATAACAAAATTATTGAGATCAATCTATGAAGTTGATATTTTTTTATTTATGGTAGACTAGCTGCGTCCCGCGGTTTTACCCGCGTAGGTCGCGATCCCGTGGGAATATCGGGGTCAAAAGTGGCCTAGATAACTCATAGTGAATGTAGCTTTCTAATAGGGAAAGAATCTTTGAAATCGGCACAGTTATTTTTTAGTTTATTAATTGCAAACATACACACACTCACACACACTCAAAAATACAAATCTTTCCTCTTTATTATTAGGGTAGACTAACAGCGCTGCATGGTTTCACCTGCGTAAGTCTCTATCTCACGGGAATATCCGGAAAAAGAACGGCCTATGTGTTAATCCAGATTTTCAGCTATCTGCATACCAAGTTACCTGCGAAGTCTGTGTACCTTCAGACAATCATTGAAAAACTTTATTTTCCGCCACCAGAAGTCGCAGGAGTCACAAGTGCTTGAGACTAGCGCTTTATAAATTAAAATTAAGGTTTTATTATGAACTTGTTTAATTGTTTAATAAGTAAGTACATAAGGTTTATTTGCTGGTTTCTTTGCTGTGTTGTTATTATTATTTTTTAATGTGCGTTTTTATTTACTTTTATTATTTTTATTTTGTGTTTTGTATTGTTCTTACTTTTCATTTATTTTATTAGATTTTATTTTATGTTGGTATACTGTCTGTACGTTGATGTCACCGGAACGGCTCCAACGGAAGACCAGCGTCAGTCGATAGACAGGCATCATGCTGAGTTGGGGCCGTTTCGCAACAAATCTATAATGTGTACCTACTCTTTGTTGTATATTTTGTTGTTTTTGTTGCGAAAATAAAGTAAGGTAAAGTAAGTTTCATTGCAAGCGGTACAGTTTTACACTAACATCTAAACTTTCGCATTTAAAATATTAGTGGGATTATTTATATTTCTAAGTCCCGATCCCGTGGGAATATCGGGATCAGAAAAAGCCTATGTTACTCCTCTAAAATGTAGCGGTAATTTTGATATCGGTCCAGTTTCGCAGATTATACACGATATATACGGATGGCGACGAGATCTAAGACCGTTTATCTATACTAATATTATAAAGAGGTAACCTTGGTAACATGTATGTATGTATGTATGTATATTGGGGGTAATCTCCGGAACCACTGGACCGATTCCAAAAATCTATACTTAATATTATATAATATAATTATATATTATCTATACTTTACTATTACTATAATATTATAAAGAGGTAACGTTGGTAACATGTATGTATGTATGTATATTGGGGGTAATCTCCGAAACTACTGAACCGATTTCAAAAATTCTTTCACCATTAGAAAGCTACATTCACCCTGAGTAACATAGGCTACATTTGATCCCGATATTCCCACGGGATCGGGACTTATACCTAATAAAGTCTGTGGATTTAAATATTTTACCGAACAATGTCAATGGTATTCAAAATATTGATATTGCCATTAAAACAATGTCAAATATTATTTTCGCTTGCTCATTATAACTACTTTAAATGGAGAAACAGTCGACAACAATGAACAAAGGGTAAAAGAAGAAAGTTGACAGCGGATTTTTGTAATTGAGCATCGTCACGAAGTCACGTTCTGTCAAAGTTATCAGATTTATTGTCTTTGGTTTTTGAGGGTTCCGTACCCAATTGTGATTACGCGAACGGTACGGGACCCTTTGAGATCGAGTCCGCACTTGGCCGAAGCGAATTTTAGGTGAAATTCGCTATCCCTGTCACGCAATACTGAAAATTGGTGGAGAGGTAGCTTAGAACCAGGATAAGGGCATAGGATACTTTTGATCCCGTAAATCTCACGGGATCGGGACCTACGCGGGTGAAACCGCGGGACGCAGCTATCTTATATAATTTTAAAACGGTCAAATGTTATTCATTTGAGATGTTGTAATAAAATTGATAATAATATAATTTTAATTTTAATTATTTAATTAAGTTAACTTTAAACAGTTTAACGAGGCGGCATCATGCTGTGCTCACTGTTCCAAAATAACTTGAAACACATTTGAATAGGTTCATTCATTACTAAATTAAGTTTTAACTTGAAATAGATTTTGGGATAAGAAAAAATATTTACTAACTATTTTCTGGCCGGCAAACTGAGATACAGTGGACTGGGTAGGGCATGGATACCGGTATTCCGAAATACCAGTATAAATTTGGTACCGGTATTTGATCCTTAAATATTTTTATATCCGGTATTTTGGTATTTTGAAAAGTTGAAATATTTTTGCAAGCGTGATTGATTACTGATTAAAGACTACAGAACGCTCAATAACTCGATTTATAACATTCATAAAATGTTCACATTGCAGATGAGATTTTATATGACACGAATCTTGTAGAAAAATACGCAGACAGATAAAGCAAGCAAAAGTCACCTAATAGTGACTTTTGACGACCTCTGATGTGCGCGTCGCTCGGGCGGAGTCCCGACTACAATGCAGAAGTTATTGTGGGTGAACCAAGTCTGAAATTCTATAGATTTTAACTTCGATCATATATAACCCAAAGGATTTTAATCGTTTATTATTATCTACAGTACAGCAGTACCTACCTAAGTACAGGTGCCGGCAAATATCTTAGAAAAATGGTTGCGCAGAAGTCGATTTTTCATAGAAGTCGCAAGTGAATGTACTGCGCGAACTTACCCATTCCACGTCAGTATTTTTCAAGATGTTTGCTGGCACCTACAGTACAACTTTACACGTAGTTTAACCACCGATAAAGTTAACTGTCTTAAAAATTTCGTAACCAATTTATTTAAAAAACCCTGGGTAGGCCCCTAGTTTGGGATGCGACTTGTGTGGACACGTTGGCTCCTTCCCATCTTCCAGTAACCACGGTGCGGGCAGGAGCTGCCGCTGATAAAGCGGAAAACCTTAAACGGCACAACTATAGTCATCTAGATAGGGGTTACATGTTTGTGCCGTTTGGGGTGGAGACTTTAGGTCCGTGGGGGCCGGCCGCTCTGGAGCTGTACAGAGAGCTAGCTAAACGTTTGGTGGAGGCTTCGGGTGACCGGAATGCTGGCTTGTATTTTGCCCAGAAAATAAGTATTTGTATACAACGGGGCAATGCAGCCAGTATTCTGGGCACTTTTCCCTCCACCAAAAGTTTAGCTGATTTAGATTTATTTTAGTTTTTAGTTAGTTTTATTTTAATCAGTTTTAGTTTTAATTTAATTTTTAATTTTAATTATGTTTTATAGGTGTTTGGTTTCATTATAAATAATTTAAAAAACCTGAGGATTTATTATTTATTATTGTCATTACTTGGATGGGTTACCGATAATAATAGGTGTGGCAACCATTGTCTCGAGCTCCTCCGGATCCCGATTGTTATCTCTCATAGCAGTCGTTAGGTCCAGTTAGAGGCTTTAGGGCGACCTGAAAACTCTAACACTAAGTGAGCACCAAACCACTATACCTACGAAAAGAAAATGATTTCAAAAACCTTATTTTTAAGCTAACACAACCCAGTGATCAGTTTTGACATAGATACACGAAACAACCACATCGAGGTCGATAGCCCATCACGTTATCTAGGCGCCTGTTATCATGTGAGGTACCTATCTACTGATAACAGATAACTAATGCACACAGCTCATTGACCTCGATACTTTCTGATTTACATTTTAATAAAGGAAAATATTAGAGAAAGTTATAGGTAGGTAGTCTATATTTTTGCATAATAAACATTAGGTACTGAATACCTACATAATTTTAAGTCTGTAAGCGTAACTATAACTGCACGAATAACAGACTGCGAAAAACGATAATGCCAGTCATATTTTCCAAAAAGTCCGACACTTCGAAAGTAGGTATAGACATCATAGCGTACTTACGAGTATACTCTATTTCAGAATCTTAGATCAAGAGCGAAAAAAAAAAAAAAACAACTTTACCTTCAAATGAAATAGAAGTATGAGTTTTTTGTTTACATTTTAACAATACAATAGAGTATATCCAGTTTCTATTCCTTTTTGATGTCGGTTAAAGCGCTTCGTCCGCAAAAAGCTCGCGCCAAAAATATCAACGTTCCAGACACGTACGCACGGCTACCCCCGTAACCCTGTAAGGATTTCCCTGCTGATTAGGGGACGAGCCTTCAGCCATACTTGATGAATATCGGTTTTCCAACGCAGGTTTAAAAAAAATGGTATGTGGGTAGAGTTCGTCTAGTAAAACGGTTAAAATAAACTTGTTTCTTTTTTGTTACATACTTAGTTAGAGGGAATCCGCAATACCGAAAATATTTAGGTTTTTTGGGTGGTGATTGATGATATTATCACCATTGAAGACCATAATAGACCTCATGAGGTGTATGGTAGTAGCACTGAAATCTTAGTAGCAATATTTTACAATAGCTAATGTAAAATGTTTTCAGTGTATTCTCTCTCATAATATTTACCTAGGTTAGGTGTCTCCATTTACCTAGTCTACTCCATTTTTGTAGTCGGTTAAAATGAATGAATAGTAAAAATAAGCGTATCTTTCATGAAGACATACTATAAGTTCACATTGTAGGTGTGTGGTTTGTAATTCGGCTTCGTCTCTCATATCATCTATCAGGGTAGAGTGTTGTTCAACTTGATAGAACGGTTTCCTTTCAAAATGATGAGATTACATGAACTAGCTCTCACAGATTTTATGGCAGTGTGTATATATGCATATTTATGGGAAGGTAGAGTTATGGTTTGAATGAAGAAAGGCGAAATAATAATAAAATATATTGATTTTCTTGTTCACTTTCGTCTGGAAGGAAAATTCTGGGAAGTTCTTGTTACCTATTTTTTCCGAGAAATAGTATTGAGATAAAATATAGTAACTACCTGTAGGTACCTATGACCTATAGGTATTTATAAGCAGTTTTTAATCTTACCTGCTATTTTTGTTTAGGACTTTTCATATAATATAACAGTCCGGTAAAAACATGCAAAACAGTGCATAATTTGACCACCAACCACTGCCACCAACTGTTGATGAACTGTTCGTCTGTCTGTCTCGCTAGCAGTGACCGGACGCGAATGCAACACCGCTGACTGGGGGAAATATACACACTGCACTGCTGCTAATACACTGAAAGCCTTTATACAATAACCCTTCTTTGCGTCGCGCAGTCGGGTAAAAAGAATGGTCAGCACGTTATGGTGAATACACTAATTTTATAAAGAGAAAAGATTTGTATTTGTGTGTTGGTGTGTGCGCGTCTGTATGTTTGTAATGAATAAATTCAAAAACTACTGGACCGATTACAAAAATTATTTTACTATTAGAAAGCTACATTCATCCAGAGTAACATAGGGACGCAGTTAGTCAAGTCATATAAGTCCAGTAGGTATCCTCACACCGATCTAAACGGCCGAAAGTCAAGTCAAAAAAGTTTTATTTATTACTAGCTGCGTCCCGCGGTTTTACCCGCGTAGGTCCCGATCCCGTGGGAATATGGGGATCAAAAGCAGTCTATGTTACTCCTCGATAGTGAAGATTTCTTTTGGTGAAAGAATTTTAGAAATCGATCCAGTTCATATGATTTACATTCACACATCTACTTTATTAAACTATCCGTTGGGTTCTTTGTTTTTTAGGAACCGGGCGTTTCGAACACTGTGCAGTTCCCATGGTCACAGACAAATTGACTGCTTGTCTGCGTGTCTATCTATTTGCTAGTGTGATTTTTGTTTTCTCTTTAGAAAAACCTGTGTTCAAATCAAATCTAGTCGCACTTTAATTCGAAAATCATTAATAATAATTAAATTTTTGTATTTAACGCTCATAAATATTAAAATGTTGCTAATTTAATGATATTATTGGAATGAAATAAATAATTTATCAAGGAAACTAGTTTTTTCTAGAGGAATGTATCGAATTAAAACATCAAAACGCATAAATATAAAGCTGAATTTACATAATTTTATGCCATAAACTGGTTACCTAAAAGCGGATAGTTCACTGCTAACTAAACTAAGTACCTAGTTAGTCTTAGTTTTAAAAATGTGTCCGTAAGCAAAGCATTAATTAGTGGCTTATTTCCGACAAGCAGAGGCCCGCGTTTCACTCGCGTAAGTCCCAATCCCTTGAGAATATCGGGACCAAAAGTAGCCTATGTTACTCCTAGATATTGTAGCTTCCTATTGGTGAGAGTTTTTGAAATCGGTTCAGTAGTTTCAGAGATTACCCGAGAAATAAATACATACATAATTGTTACCTTTGTTACCCCTTGTTAATATTGGTACTATAGGTTGTGGCATTTTTTTCCAATCAAAATATTGACTGTAATATTAATTGAAATGAAGTTGACATGATATTTTGTATAAAACATAATATTAATGCGATTAGGCCAGGTAACAATTAAAATTGCAAATGAGTTTTAAAATTGGTAGGTACGTCTACTACGTATTTTGGGTTGGGACCGACATGTTCAATCTATGACAAAGGTCCCTAATATTTTGTAAAATGATAATAAAAAAAATAAACAAACTACGTATTTAAAAGAATGTTTTCATCTTAAATAGGACTTTAATGTATACCTAGGACTTTAATATGGGTATATCCATATAGGACTTATGTCATAAACATATTTTTTCTAATATCTTTATCCAGGGAGAAAACAATCGACTACATTTGTACAGTTTGTTTAGAGAAAAGAGTACTTAGGTAAGTAGACTGTCTCCTTAATCTTTACTGACAGTACTTACTTAACCTTCTAAATCAAACCTGCTAATAATTATAAGAACTCTACGGCACAAAAAAACGGCGCCTTTGTGTTCCGTGTCCACGACAGATAAAAACAGTATCCCTATTAATACTAATCACCAAAAAAAGGCCTAATCAATCACGACAAATTAACTAAACAATATCCACTAACCTTTTAGGCTTCAATCGCTTAATAAAACCTCCCAACATTTTAACTCACAACCTATTATTAACAACGGACACTAAACTGCACTAAAACCTACCACTAACGCACTAAAGTTCACTAACACTGCACAACACAATTGACAGGAGGAATCACAATAAATTGCCCGGAGAATACGGAGATAAACAAATATTGGCCGAAGGCGTGTGACCTAGACACACTGACTGCGAGGACTGTCCCACTTCGCAGTTCGCTTCGAGCTTCGCTAGCACTCGGAACACAATCGATATCATTCCATAAGCATCTATAGACCGCTCTTATGTAAGAGAATCGGTCTCTCGATTATTTTATAGCAATCGAATGTTTATTTTGGCACTAAAGGGAGTGTTTTTAATTGTTGTACACAGTATCGATTTTGTCAGTTACGCTGTATCTATAGGTTCGCCAATGCGCAACTGACGCATAGTATGAAGAGTGTTTTATCAGTCAAATAGGCATTGGTTGGTCGAATTATGTATCAGCCGATGCGTATTCATTCATACATTTTGAAGATAAAAAAATGAATACCTATCAAAAATTAAAGTTTAACTTTAAAATTAGGGGAGAAATATTAATTGCAATACTCCTTCGTAAGTAAATCGAAGTCGTGAAGTTTTGTGTTTTTAGCCGACTTGCAAAAAGGGAGGAGGTTCTCAATTCGTCGGGTCAAGTCAATACCCTCAGATTATGTATATACATACTTACTTACCCTATTTCAGATCATCATCATCATCATCATCATCCGAGCGATGTTCCCGGTTGCATCCCTCTGAGAGCCCGGGGTCCGCAATTTGAGGTACTCAGATTAAAAATGTAGGTAAACAAAGAACTGTTAATTTTAAAGGAAAAAGTAAATAAAGAGTTGTCGCTTTCAGATAAATGTATGGGATTTTTGTTTACATTTTCATTCTAAGTGCAATTATTATTTTTCCTTTTTTTTAGTCCTTTATTTTATAATGTACAGTGATTTATATTGTCACTTATAATCATTATAGATACCTACTCGATCTAACTAAAAATACATAATATGGAATCGAACCCGCAACCTTCTGTCTTGCAGTTCGCCCGACTCGCCACAGATGCCGTTTTTTTTATCTAAAGAGTTAAAGCATAGGCCTGCTAAAGCTAACTAATAGCCGAATACAGAAACGCCACTTAAAATTTGGGGCCTACTTAAATAATTTAGCAGCTTCTACATTCAAAATTAGTATGGGAATTCTTGGCTTTCAGAGATGCTTAATTGTTTAAGTAGATCTCAAATTTTGAGTAGCGTTTCTGTATTCGGCCGTACGTAAGCTAGTTAAGGACCTAAGTAGTTTGTTAGTTCTAGCTGATAGGTACTTTTATTAGACATCACAATTTAGGTCAAACGTCACTTATACTCAAGATAAAGTAGGTAAAGTTGAGTTTGTCAGGGCTGCAATTTTAAAACCTACTTATGCATTTTCTTTTAGCAGATATTCCTTGGCCTCATTAGTTGGTTGAATAAAATAATTATAAATTAAATATCTTTTCCTATTACTACGCAAGTTAGATATACTTCGTTTTTCAATGTCAGAGTACGATCTGACTTTTTGGTTCTTTGTATTTGACACATTTTCTTAAGGAAGATGTGTCAAACCATAGTCTACAATTAAAAGACGTCAAGAGTCCCGATGTTGCCATCTTCCATGTTTTAATGTCTGGTTTCAAGAGTAAAGTGCTGAAATACCTTAGTTAGGTTTTTATAATATTTTGTTTTGGGTCCCTTATTTTTATTTTTAAATACTTAGTTAATACTTAGCTCATAGGTACCTAGTACCTAGCATTATTTTTAGGACAAAGCTGTGTATACCTGTCATTGGTAAGCACACTTGGTTTTTTTCTGTAATGCTTTATTGTATTTAGTGTGTGTTACTGTTGGTGTACCAAATAAATAAATAAATTAAACGAAGTATAGGTAGGTATATACCTACTTCGTTTATACACACGAACTGTCACCTTTATCAAATTAAAATACATGTTACAACGTTTAAACTTGTTCTCGTCTGTAATTACTGCACCCCAATGTCAAGGGTACAAACAAAGTGACCTTGAACTTCCCTTAAATTTAGGGGAGATTTGATAAAGGTGTGATATTAAACCATCCGTGAAGCCGGGAGTAGGCACAGTTGTATGACCGAATGTTTTAACTGGTAACCAAAAATAATAAAAAATAATTTCTCAGTATTTTCTTGCTGTTTTAAACAATTTGGCCCGTTGAAGAAAAAAGATTAGGTATCGAAAATTTGTTTTGGTCCGAATAGGAAAAAAAATGGCCCGTTTGGGCATAAGCCTTTTATCCTACTTAGGTATATGACACCCTATGTGGCGCATTGGGCGAATTCACGGTTGCAACGCAGAAGTTGGGGGTTCAATTCCCGCCGGGTCTGGTGGTTAGGCGTGGACATAAGCAGCTGCGTGTCACGGAGATAAAAATGCTGCGCTGGATGTGTGTGTGACGCGAAAAGACCGCGCATTAGGGGCAGCCTTCATGTCCGACACATTGTAGATATATAGCAAGAATGCCGCTTACGGTGGTACGGTCATATCTTACGAGAACCAGAATTACGTGGGGAACAAATGTCTTGCTATGGTGTCTTCGAACGGCCGCGGCAGATTGGAACGACCTAACAAATTCTGGCTTGACGTCGTAATAGCTGATATGCGTGCCAATGGCTTCACTACACGGGATGCTGAAGATCAGGCGAAGTGGAGACGTAAGAGCAGGAAAGCGGACGGGCACGCGACAGGGATGCAACCGGGAACATCGTGAGGATGATGAATGGAGTATTTTTCTTCAACCAACATTGACTTAGGCACCCGGATTATTACAATAGGAAATTCCTCTAGATCCAGAGCTTCTTCTATAACCAGTTTGTATTCTACTATCACGTCAATTATATTTGAAATCCATTGTGTAATATCTGCGATAGCATCCGTAACCCTTTTCCATTGAAATCGTGCTCTAAAACCATTATTTGTTTTTATTTATGGGTAGTACTTACCTGTGAATCACTGCTAATATCGTTTTAAAAACGGTAGGGTGAATGATATAGCTATTGTCCACTTAAGGAAAAAAATATTTTCTATACTCTATAAAAAATGATTCAGTAGAGATATAGGTTCCTATGATGACTAAAAACTACCAATCAATGGATAATATTTCTAAGGAATAGAGAGTTACTATGGACAGTTACTATTGGGGGGGGGTCAATTACTCTAGCAACCACCCTACTATTTACTTATACTTATCATACTTGCTGCGTCCCGCGGTCTTACCCGCGTAAGTCCCGATCCTGTGGGATTTTCCAAAATCCCTTACTTAGTGGATCACGCCACAAAGAACACACTCTCCAAATTTCATGCTTCTAGGACCAGCGGTTTAGGCTCTGCGTTGCTTTGAATTTTATATAGATTTTTAGCGATACTTTTACTAAGACTCCAATGTCCGTCTGTCACCAGACTGTGTATCATGAACTTGAAAATTTTACATATCGACGCTGCTACGTTTTTTTACAGTTCAATTTTCTCACCTCGACGTTTCGACCATGTTACAATGGTCTTGGTCGCGTGTAGGGTTACCAGATCTCCGGATTTGTCCTGAGATCTCAGGATATTTGGGCATTTCTCAGGATTGCGGGCGGATTTCGCAAATCTATTTTTTTAGTAAAAAGTAAACAAACTAAAAATAATCATTAATTATTTATCTAATTAGAAACCTACTACTGGTGCATTTTTTCTTGAATTCAATCAGCATTTCTTTACGACTGTATTTTATAGTACTTCAATAAATAGTGCTGCTAAGAGATACCTACTTAATCAGTTTTACCACACCTAATATTTAGTAACTTATCTTTTAGAAAATTTATTTTAAAGGAAAAATAGCATTCAAAAATTTTCACTTGCGGCGAGGCTTGAACTCGCGTCTTTGAGCTACATACAAAAATTAAAAGAAATTTAACTTATCCTTTGGTAATAATTGTACAATTAAAATTAACCATTTGGTCAGAATCATTTGGTATTTTCTAATAATCATTCTTTGGTAAAATTAACACCTATTTATAACGCTGCCAGCCCCCCCCCCCCCCCCCCCCCATTACGAGTAAAATTGTAAATAAGTATGGAAAAAAAAAACAAAGTGTGAAAACTCTCAGGATTTTTCACAGGACTTTCACTTTTCTCAGGACTTTTGTTTTTTTCATCTGGTAACCCTAGTCGCGAGGGGACTGGGGCTGCGACAAGCGTCGTCGCGTCGTCCTGAAACTTATTCCTTTTCCCATCTATCTCTACTTAGTACTTAAATAGATAAGTACAAAAAAAAACTTTAAAATATTTTCATTATTCTGAGGAATTGAGAACCTCCTCCTTTTTCTGAAGACGGTTAAAAACAAATTCACTTCCCGCCCGCTGTCTGTCTGTCTATCCTATGTATGCTTAGATCTTTAAAACTCCGCTACGAATTTTTTTACCCGACTACCAAAGGAGGTTACGCATAGAACGTATGTATTGTATGTAATAAATAAATAAATAAATAAATAAAGCCTTTATTCAGAACGTACAAAAAATACAGTATTTAATTTAATCTGTTTCCCTAATTTGTTGTTTAATTATTTTTTGCAGATCTGTTTGCCAATCGGCAAAGGCCTCCTCCAACCTTTTCCACTCCTTTCTTTCTTGAGCCACTCTGTTCCACATCACTCCTGCCACTTTCCTGATGTCGTCATCCCATCTTTTATATGGTCTACCTCTTTTCCTTTTCCCTTCCCTAGGGTACCATCGTGTCACCATTTTACTCCATTTGTCCTTTCCCCTCATCATATGCCCTGTCCATTTCCATTTTAGCCTTCTGATTTTGTGTGTTATGTCTAGAACCTTTGTCTTGCTTCGGATGATACGATTATTCAGTCTGTCCGACTTCTTCACGTTCAGCATACTTCTTTCCATCGCGTGCTGGCAGGTTGCGAGTTTGCTTGTCGTGTCCTGTGTTAAAGCCCATGTTTGGCTGCCATACATAAGGACAGGCAGTACGCAGGTGTTAAATAATTTACATTTTGTATTTATATGAAGCGTGTTATCTTTCATGGCCTCTTTCAAGCCCCAATATCTCCTCCAGCCATTTGCTATCCTTCTCTCTACTTCTTTGCGTACAGGTTCATTTTGTGTGATTAGCTGTCCCAGGTATATGTATTCATCTGTATAATCTATTTGGGTGTTGCCTAAGTTTATAATGTCTTTTATTCCATTTGTCATTACTCTTGTTTTTTTCCGGGTTCAGCTTCAGTCCTACTTTCTCACTTTCCGTTGCCAGTTCGTTTATCATCGTACTTATGTCGCCTGATGTTTTGGCAAATAACACTATGTCATCAGCGAATCTCAAGTGTGTTAGTGAGGCACCATCCACTTTGATCCCGAGATGTTCCCAATTGAGACCTCTAAAAATTTGTTCTAGCACCGCTGAAAATAGTTTTGGAGATAGAGGATCTCCTTGTCTAACACCTTTTCCTACTTGGAATGTAGCGCCTTTTTTTTCTAGCTGAATTCTCGCAGTGCTATGACCATACACATTTTTTATTAAGCGGATGTATTTGTGTTCAATTCCTTGCTTTCCGTTTCCGGTCTTTGAGCTATAAACATCACTGTTATTTTGTCGGAAAAAAATCACTTGTAAAAATTGCTAAAAGTTACGTGTGGATAACAACACTGTTACAAAAAACAACATCACTCCAGTGCAGAAAGATTTAGACATACAGTTTTGGGATATATTCCAAGATTTACCAATAAAGTGAAGCCGAAAATCAACAACAATTTGAGGTTAGAACATTTCTCATCATTCATTTTGACAGTCGGGAAAATAACAGATACCAGCTGTCAGTCTGCTAAGTTGGCATTCTTCTCGGTGTTGCCAGTACAAAGAAAAAATATTCTACTAACTTTCGCTACGTTCCGTTTTACACTACTTAAGCATATAACATGGATGGACAATTTCAAATTTTATTTGATAAAATGAAGTTGGAAATGCAAAAGCAGACAGCTGAACTTACAGAGACTCTTACGAAAAACATAATGGATCGGATGGATGAAAAACTAACTCCAATCATTGAAGAAAATGAAAAATTAAAACAAAAAATTTGCCATCTCGAGAAAGAGATAGACTATTTAAAAAGAGAGAAGAAAAGCAATAACATAATTATTTTTGGATTGGATGAGCGTGAAAAGTCAAAATCTGAGCTATTGCAGAGCGTTATGGACAACTTCAAAGGAGACTTAAATATTACTTTAGAAGAAAATGAACTGAACAAATTATACCGCTTGGGCAAGAATAAAAACGAGAACAAACCGAGACCTGTGCTATGCTCTTTTATCAACGGATGGAAAAAGGATGAAATAATGAAGAATAGAAAGCATCTGAAGAAAATATATATATCAGAGGATTATTCAAAAGAAGTTTTGGAGATACGGAAAGCTTTGCAACCTCAACTTTTAGAAGAGAGGAAAAAGGGAAATAAAGCTTTCTTGAAATACGATAAACTAATAATCCAAGAAACCAACACCGATAAAAGAAAAAGAGAACCGACTACTTCCCCACAATCACCTTCCATAACTCAACCCAAGAAACAACAAACACTAAGTTCGATCAAAGCTAACAGGACAAACGCGTTCGATGTAATGAGATCTAGGTCAAACTCTTTAACTAACAACTGTATACATAAAAACCAATAGCAATTAAAAACCGGTAAACGAGAAACTCAAACAGACTATCAAAACCAACAAACAGAAAAAACACAAACTCCCCCAAGCCGACTGGTCCTCGTGGGGGATAGAGACCACAACCCTCCAACAATACAGAAAAACAATCACCACAAACAACGAAACTCAAAAATGTATATTGCTGCCCTCAATGTACTAACACTAAAAAACGAAGAAAACCTTACAGAACTAGCATATGCGTTGAAACAAATAAAATGGGATATCGTCGGCTTGAGCGAAGTAAGACGAATGGGAGAAAGAATTGTTTCTTATCCAGACTTCTTACTGTACCATATAGGAGAGACCCCAGGCCATCATGGTGTTGGTTTTATAATAAAAAAATATCTCACAAACTATATAGAGGAATTTATAGGAATCTCGGAGCGTATAGCAGTAATGAATTTGAAATTACCCGGATATAAAGATTCATGGTCTATTATACAAATATATTCACCTACTGAACAATCTGACTTGGAAACAATAGACACATTCTACCTTGATTTAAATAAAACAATCCAAGAGCACGCTCACAAAAACGTAATCGTAATGGGGGACTACAATGGTCAAATTGGGGCAAGACGCCCAGAGGAAAACGCAGTATTAGGACCATTCCTATATAAAAACAAAACCAGAACTAGAAATGGAGAAAAAATCACGAACTTCATATTAGAAAACAACTTAAAAATTTTAAACACTGTATATAAGAAAAATAAAAAGAAGATGTGGACCTGGACTTCGCCAAATGGTGTCACAAAAAACGAAATCGACTTCATAATGACTAATAGAAACAGCTACTTCACAAATTTCAACGTGATAAACAAATTTAATTTCAATACGAACCATAGAATGATCAGAGCCGAACTGAAAACAATTCAACCAAAAAAATCTAGACCAAGACAAGAACCAAGCAATGCTAAGCTCGTAAACATCAAATGGAACAACTAGCTATAAACCTAACAAACAAATTAATAGATTTTAAAGAAAACACCAAGAATTTAGGAACTCAGGAAAAGTACAACTGGATAGAAAATACTATAAAAACTCAGACTCAATGCATTGCAAATACCACAATTGAACCGAAGAAATTTTTAACAACTAATACAGTAAAATTACTAGAACACAGAAATCACTTAATCAACGCAAGAAATGTAAAAGACAGAAGACGACATATAGCGGAAATTAGTAAATAAATTAAAGAAAGCATAAGAACCGATAGGAAAAGAAGTAGAATGGAAACTATTGAGAAATGTATAATCAAAACAGGAGGCGTTAAAAAAGGTTACAAAGAATTAATGAATTCAAAAGACTGGATCGTAAAAATGAAAAGTGAAAGTGGAAAATGGAATCATCATAGAACGGACATATTAGCAATTGCTACCACTTATTACGAAAATCTATATGAATGCACCACCAAACAAGACGAAGTCGATTTAATGGACACCTCGGATATCCCTAACATCCTTCATGCTGAAGTCGAAAAGGCTATAGATACTCAAAGGAGTGACAAAGCACCTGGTCCCGATGGTATCAACAACGAAATCCTAAGACAAAGCAAGGCATTTATGATTCCTGTCCTCACAGAAATGTTTAACGATATCATGAGCACTGAAATTATACCACAGCAATGGACAGAGTCAAACATTATCCTGTTGTATAAAAAGGGAGATAAACATGACATCGGAAATTATCGCCCCATTAGCCTTATGTCTAACATTTACAAGATATTTGCTAAAGTCTTACTAAAACGGATTGAAATAGTACTAGATGAGAATCAACCTATTGAGCAGGCAGGTTTTCGTAAAGACTACTCAGTAATCGACCACATCCACGTAGTGCGTCAGGTTTTAGAGAAGTATAATGAATACCAATGCACCTACTACGTTGCATTCATCGATTACAGCAAAGCATTCGATTCCTTGCTTCATGAAAAGATATGGGAGGCATTGGTGATGTATTGTATGTATCCAATTTTTAATACGTAGGGAAGGAAGAAGGTAGCGATTCAAGAGGAAGGTTTATTTGTGACATACACACCCATACGAAAACGGGGCGGGTCGCTAGTTTATTACTTTTTTTTACAAATTTTATGCATTTATCACTTCCGAAGCGGAACCTCTGTCTTCTTCAGACGATCGAGGTGGTGGTTTTGCAGTCGTCACTTTGGCTTCTGTGGTCGTCTTTTCTACTTTTTCTGCTTTTGTAGTCGCCTCTACTACTTTTTCTACTTCTGTAGTCGCCTCTATTACTTTTACTGCTTTTGTGGTCGTCTCTTCTACTTTATTCACTTCTGTAGTCGCCTCTTCTATTTTTACTGGTTCTGTGGTCGTCTCTTCTACTTTTTTCACTTCTGTAGTCGCCTCTTCAACTTTTACTGCTTCTGTGGTCGTCTCTACTACTTTTTCCGCTTCTGTAGTCGTCTCTACTTCTTTTCCTGCTTCTGTGGTCGCCTCTTCTACTTTTTTCGCTTCTGTAGTCGTTTCTTTCGCTTTTGGTACTTCAGTAGTCCCTCTTTTTATAATATGAAGAAGTGGCTGAAGATCTATCTTCAAAGGTTTTTTTCTTCCCTTTACAACCTCTTTTGGTATCTTAACATTGTCGATAACATCCTTCAAGTCTTCAATGGCATCTGAGAATAAATATATTTTACATACATACTAATTTGGTACATACATCCATACATATAAAATTCAATGTTCCGACTGACTGACTGAACTATACTCAACGCATAGTCTAAACCACTACCCCATATCATCCCATGGACATGGCCACTAAGGAATCTGTGGGAGACTAGCGAATCTGGAGTTAACCCCGCGCGGTGGCACAGGGTGCCGCAAACATGCCTAAAAGTTGTGTTAGATGGTGAGATACTGCCGCAAAGATTCAGCGTATTAGTCACCGACGCCGGTAGATTAATTAGTAAAGTCAGTACTCCCGGATTGAGTAAAGAGGCGTTGTTGGTTGGAATCCCGCCCTGCGTCAATCGTGCGTTGTGTTTTTATATTTCTATGAAACACGTGCACGCTTAGGCACTTAAAATAAAAATAGAATATTAAAGAAATGTTGTAAAATAAGTATTAACTCCAATTACTACACCGGCTAAACTAAGTTAGTTTAGCTTAACTTGGCATAGCCAAGCCAGTTTTACATGCGTCCATCGCAAAACTATGCCAGCTAATGTTCACTTGTTTGAAAAACTGACAAGCTAAGCTAAACAAACCTACTTTAGTCTTTGGAGGAACTATACCTGTAGGTAACTTTTGGATTTCATCCTTCCAATCGTCTAAGGCGTCTAAGCCAGGGTTGCAGTGCGTTTCACAGTCCTCGTGGGTTGAGAACCCGTTTGCAGAAGCACATCCTCTCCACTCCACTGACACGCATAGACCCTCTTTATAGGTGAAGACTTTAGTCGGTTCTGATCCACAATCTCCTAGGTCTACTAGTTGGTCGCATGGATCTCCAACTATTCAATAATTTATTAAATTACTATGCGTTAATATGTGCTAATAACAATGCTTTTACGGCAAAGGAAAACATCGTGAGGAAACCGATATGCCCTTGGACTCACCGCGGTTCGAAGGATTTTAACCAATCCGGAGTAGGCTCCCGTGGCGTCTTACTGCCTAACCCCTCTAAGAGGAGGCCCTTGCCTTGAAGCGGGACAAATTACGGCCTAATTATTATTATTATTAAACCTTTTCTACTTTTTACGTCAAGGGCCGCCCACGGAGTGTTGGAAGACAGCTTATCACGTGTAGACTGGGAGTAATTTCTCATACCTACTCATTGTTCTAAAAAGTTACTGAAAATGATTACTGATGATAAGATTAGACGGTAGTTTCCAGTAACTTTTTAGAACTGTGAGTATGACAACTTACATAATCAGAATAACACAGGTACCTATATTCTGAGATGTAAGTTGTCTTTACATTACCTCCTGATCACAGGATCAGGAGGTAATGTCAAGTCCTCAAAACATCAGGCGTTGAATAATAAGAAGCAAATTTCGTATTACTACCTCATATATTATATTCTGTAAGCAGCACACAGCGCCATCTATCCGCGTGGTAAGCTACTACGCTTGTGTTACGGTGACTAGACAAACGGATAGTACTTAAAATAATTGATCTACACCCAGACCAGAAACAAATATTTAAGCATAAATATACTTGCATCCAGGGGGAATCGAACCCACAACCTTCTGTTTTGCAGTCTGCCAATCGCCACAGAGGTCTTCAAAATATGTATATTAAGTCCCAGGCACAACAGCATCATGTCAGCTTCTTCTTCTTTTCGAGTCAATTCCGCGTCCCAGGGACCTTTAATATTGTATTTCGCCCAATATGAGGCGACCTCTATAGCGTTGTCTGTTGTGCCAGCTTAAGGACGAGGCGACTCTTACCATTTCCATACTAGAAAACTAAATTTTTCATAATTTATTTTGGTATTAAGTTTACTTCTATGGAAATGGTAACAGTCGCCACGTCCGTAAATTAATATATCCCTTACCAGGCTTACAACTTGCACAAGTAGAATCTTCAATTCTATTGCTCTGAACCTCCTTGTCCGTTCGTAACAATTTGCCTATACAGAAGTGGGAACATTTGAACTCATCGGTGAACATGTTGACTGTAGGGCAGCCTCGCCAGATGTCGATCTCGCAGCGAGACCCTGGCTTGTAGTAGGTGAAGACTGGGGTCGGGGCGTAGCCGCAGTCGCTTCCGTTGAAGCGACCGAGGCAATATTTGTTGGGTACTATGGGGATAAAGTTAAAATTGAGAGCGAAAGTCTACCTACTCTTTCTCCATACACACGTAGTCGACTGTTTCCTTCCTGCATAAAGACACCCACGGCTTAAAGTCGCGCAAAAAGGCCCAGGTAGTAGAACTAGCCCTACTATCTGGACTTTTTTGCGCGACTCTAAGCCGTGGGTGTCTTTATCCAGGAAGGAAACAGTGTTTGAAATTTAGTATAGGAAGCAGAAACATACTGAAAATTTATTTTCAAGGAAAAATAGCATTCAAAAATGAAAAAAAAATTCCTTGAAAATAAATTTTCTAAACAAAATAGCCTTGAGCTACATACAAAAATTAAAAGAAAAATTTTATAGAAACATACTGTATAAACTTTGTGGACAGTCTACCTACTCTTTTCTCCATACAAACTTTACAAACGTAGTCGACTGTTCCCTCCCTGGCTAAATACATAAGAGCAATGTTTAATGTTTATGCCATAAAATCTATATCTGCCATGACCATGCAAAAAAAAACAAAACGTAGGGCTCTGCGCTGAAACTGGTATGCAAATAGATGGAGATCTGGATTAATAGGACAGTCTACCTACTCTTTCTCCATACAAACGTAGTCGACTGTTTCCTCCCTGGATAAAGACATTAGAGCAAATATGTTTATGCCATAAAACCTATAAACCTATAAAACAGCGAAACACCGCTAGTAGGTACCAAATAGACACAATTTTAACCACTTACTTGCCATCCCATTCAAGAAATTCGAAATGAAAATTGAAAAACCCAAGTAAAACACATTGAAGCTCATTATTCTGTAATTGCTAATGAATAAAGGCATAAACTAACTAAATAACTGCTTACTCTAATGCAGTCGTAAAAGTAAATAAAGTAAGTATGCTGTGGTATGCTTAATTAGATTTTTTATTTCTGCTACTTTACGATAGTAAACTTGGCACTAATCGAAAACTGCAATCTGTGCCAATAGGTAATAGGGGTAGGTACCTACTAGTATAACTACTTGTACTGTTTCTGTTTTAAAACTATGGTCAAGTTTTTGATCTTTGGGTACGGGATCCTAAAGATAATATTAATTTTAACGGACTTCTACGACGACGGACTAGTTTAAAGCAAAAATCCTTTATTCTGAAAATTCTTCCTAACGATATTAAGTATCAAAAAGAATTGCATCGGCCGGGAATCGAACCCGGGCCGCCCGCGTGGCAGGCGAGCATTCTACCACTGAACCACCGATGCTTGTGTGACAGTACTGAAATTATGATTTAGTTGCCGTTAGTTATTTTTAAAATGCTAACACTTTTTTTAAATTTTATGTTGCACATTTTATAAAACAACATTTTTTTATGCAGCAAAACGTAATGTAATTGGTTCAAAATAAAAACAATAATAATCTTAGATAACAAACGAATTAATAACAACGCTATCTGTTGAACCTGCGCTATACTAAATCTCAAACACTATTTAAACCTTTATCAGACAAAGTTAACGAAATAATTTTCATCACTGTACAGAGATGGCGCTGCAATAAATAAACAGATTTAAAATGAAACGAATATGTACTAAGTCTTTTTACTTTAAGATTTTCGAACAATAGTTAGACTTCATGCCAATAAGTATTATAAGGTCAGCTCCTAGCTGTAGAATAACTCAGCGTCCAGTATCATGCCTTTATATTATTATCGGGTCGTATTTTCGTCTTCTATGCCACAGGAGAAGGGCCCGGTAGTGAGTCTTTGTTTTTATGATTTGCTTCATATTGCTTCCTACTTAGGAAATAGCCAATTGCCAACATTGCGGCCTGAAATTAAAATACAGTTAGAATTATTATTTCTAATAGTTTCAGCTTCTTGGCCAAAGAGCTGGCTGCTACTTTGGCCAACGACAATTGTAAACAAACAAGGAGTAAACAATTGTAATAAAATCTGCTTACGTAGGTAATACATTAACGGCCTCTCATATATTTTATCTTTATCATGTTATCACAGAACCTGGATTTCTAAACCTTAGTATCATCAACTCACTAGGTCTACCCGTTTCCTGAGATAATCGACTGTGACACCGACAGACAGACAAAGGAAAAGCGACAATAGAACTGTCGCAATAAAAGTACATAGAATTTTGAACGTGGGGCGTTTTAAACCTGACCTTACAAAATTCAGTTCTAGTACTAATATTATAAATATGAAAGTTTGTGCGTAAGTAAGCAAATGAGATACCTTGAGATCTGAATTAACACATAGGATACTTTTTATCTCAGCATTCCCCCTGGATCAGAACTCGGGTGAAACCGTGGGACGCAGCTAGTAAAATACAAAAACAAACCTCGATGATGATGACAAAGATGGACATATTAACGGTAACCAACACAATATCTTTGAAAGCAGTGGTGGCTTCCTTTAAACATCCAATTTTGTAATAACTGGCCTTCATAATGCAGATATCTCTTTCCCACGTGTTCACCGCAGTCTCGGTTTGATTCTCTTTGTATTTGGGGCAGCAGGAGAACGGTACCCTAGGGGGGAGGAAGACATCATCTGGATTGTGGTAGTCTTCTGGCCCATGGAGGCCGCAGCAGTTGAACTAAAAACAATATAGAAATATTTTATATGAACAATACTTCTGCTAAAACACAACGCATGATCGACGGAGAGCGGGATGCGAACCATTCAGTAGGTATTACTGCTGCAAGCTGTGCTTAGTATGGAACTGATTTATAATGTAATTTGGGAAATGTTTAATAAATAAATAATAATTTCTCCGAACAACACACAGCGCCATCTAGCCCCGTGGTAAGCGACTAAGCTTGTGTTACGGTGACTAGACAACGGATATAATACTTATATTTATTTTTCTTTTGTAAATACATACATATTATACATAGAGGGACACCCAGACCAGACACAAATATTTATTTTTTAAGCATAAATACTTGCACCCGGCGGGAATCGAACCCGCAACCTCCTGCATTGCAGTCGCGCTTTCGCACGACGCGCCACCGAGGTCGTCGTTAATAAGTTTCATAATAATAAATAAATATTGTATTGTATTGTATTGTATTAGAACAACTAATCTAATACCCACTGAAGCATTTTTTACCAGTCTAGGTGAAAGTTTATTGAATACTAGCAACCCGCGGTTTCACCTGCACAAGTCCCGATTCCGTGAAAGAATAGAGATAAAACGTGTTACTACCAAAGATGCAAATTATCTTCATACCAAATTTCATCAAAATCGGTCTAGTGGTTTCGGAGATTACCCCCAACATACATACATATTAAGTTACTAACTTTACCTCTTTATTATATTAGTACCTACTTATAGATTTTTTTCTTGTTTCAGTAGATATAGGTACACCTACTTACCGAGTGTTGTAAAGTATTCCAATATACTATATCTGTTGTATTCAAGTCTTTGTGAGCACGGTCAAAAGACTTGGTCAGAGAGTCTGTCAGAGCGATATCGTCCTCCCTTTTGAAGTGTACAGAGAACCCAACAAGCAGTATTTGGAAAATTACCAGTAGTCCTAGGATAATAGACACCTGGAAAGTAAGGCATTCGATAATTTAGACGACCCCTGTGGCGTGTCGGGGGAAGGCCCGATTGAAGTAAGTAAGTCGTTCTGTAGCAATAGTGTACTTTATTATAATACTAGCAGCTCCCCGCGGTTTCACCCGCATAAGTCCCGATCCCGTGGGAATATAGGGATCAAAAATAGCCTATAGCCTTCCTCAACAAATGGACTATCCAACACCGAAAGAATTTTTTAAATCGGACCAGTGGTTCCTGAGATTAGCGCGTTCAAACAAACAAACTCTTCCGCTTTATAATTATAACTAGCAGTGCCCGCGACTTCGTCCGCGTAGAAAAGTGAGTTTCAGGATTTGTTTATTTATTTCTTCTCATCTGAGCGATGTTCCCGGTTGCATCCCTCTCGGGAGCCCGGGGTCCGATAAACCCCAAATTGTTTTTTTTTATTTGGGGTCGGCGCAGACGGTAAGTCATCATTGACCATACCTGCTGCAATTAGATTTGGCAATGTTTTTACGGCCGGCCGCCTGCCTGACACCAACCCTCTTAGGGATCAAGCAGTTTATCCGCCACCGCGCGGGGAGTACTTAAGGTTAGCTATTAGATACGGAAATTGACAACAATAACTAAAAAAGACGTTTGTTGTATGGGAGCCCCTCATAAATTTTTGTTTTATTTTGTTTTTCGTATTTGTTGTTGTAGCGGCTACCGAAATACATCTTCTGTGAAAATGTCAACCGTCTAGCTATAACGGTTCATGAGATACAGCCTGGTGACAGACGGACAGACGGACAGAGGGACAGACAGACAGACAGACAGCGAAGACTCAGTAATAGGGTTTCGTTTTTACCCTTTGGGTACGGAAACCTAAAAAAGAAGTATTAAAAAGTATCGCTGAGCACAACCGCTTTGCAAGGAGCCGACCGCGCTCATACATGCGCGCGCAATACTTAATACTTATTTGGTTGCAACATACTTACATTTTTAATATCGCGATATCTTTTGAATGAAATGTCCGAATTAAATAATTCAAAAGGTCCTAGAAAGGTATTGAATTCGTCTTGAATATGAAGTAATTTATTTTGATAAGGATTAATAACAAGGTACAAAATAAAAGGTTATTAAAGCGACGGCATTTTAATTATTTACAAAAATTTCAAAAACACTTATTGTGAGATAACTACAATAGTTAGACATATGGTGTCGCGATGTATTTTGTAGACAATTACATGTTCTACAAAGTTGTAGTACATAGTTTTGTTCTATATCCAATAGTTTTCACAGCGCACGCGGCGTAAGGAATTTTTTGGTCATTTTTTTCACACCTTGTGTTACATTATTGAACTTTTAGTAAGGATCCCTATATTTTTTGAAAATATAATATAGCCTAATATAGCCCATCCTCAATAAATGGACTATCTAACACCAAAAGAATTTTTCAAATCGGACCAGTGGTTCCTGAGATTAGCGCGTTCAAACAAACAAACAAACAAACAAAAAAACAAACAAACTCTTCCGCTTTATAATATTAGTATAGATAACTAGCAGCTCCCCGCGGTTTCACCCGCATAAGTCCCGATCCCGTGGGAATATCGGGATCAAAAGTAGCCTATAGCCTTCCTCAATAAATGGACTATCCAACCCCGAAAGAATTTTTCAAATCGGACCAGTAGTTCCTGAGATTAGCGCGTTCAAACAAACAAAAAAACAAACAAACAAACTCTTCCGCTTTATAATAGTAATAGATATTAGTATAGATAAACTACCTGAAGACGTATGTGACATGCCCATTACAAGATTCAAAAAATAAATTTAAAATTAAATTTTGTAATACCTAAGGCGTAGGTACCTACTATAGCACGTCATCATATTTTGATTAAAAGAATCCATGGACATGATTGTTAACTGCTCCTGTTCAAATTACAGATATCTGTATTATGACAACTGCGACTGTAATATAAATATAACACATGATAAAAAAAACCTATGAGTTTCTTGTGGTTTCTTCTCATCGGAGGGCGCTTTTCGAAACCACAGTAATATCTCGACATTTCAAAACGTACGTATGTAATTTATACATCGTTCTAAATTAATAAATATATTTGAATCTTTGCAATGCAGAAAGTTGCGAGTTGGATACCCGCCCCGGGTGCATGTTTATGCTCAAAAGTAAATATTTATTTCCGGTCTGGGTGTTTTCTATTAGAGTCTAAGATCCCGCCATACAACGACTTTCGCCGAGCTGGTTAATTGATGAAAAGTATTTTATATTCAACTAGCTGCGTCCCGCGGTTTCATCCGCGTAAGGCCCAATCCAGTAGGAATGTCGGGATTCCTACTCCTACTACTACTAGCCTATGTTACTTAGGGCGAATGTAGCTTTCTAATGGTGAAAGAATTTTTTAAATCGGTCTAGTAGTTTTTGAGTTTATTCATTACAAACATACAGACACACACTCACACTCATATTCACATACACACAAAAATACAAATCTTTCCTCTTTATAATATTAGTATAGATTATATTAAATCAAATACGTCAATAAATATATTGCAAATGGGTTGTCTAAATTTCAGATCAGACTATTTTTTTCACTTACCACTCTCAAAGGGTTATTCTTCTTTTTGCATGTAGCAATTATGCCATAGATGACGGTCGCGATGGCAATTGCAGCACTGATCATCAACAGAATCGCGCCCGCTATACGCCCCTTGGCTTCCGAGTCATATACCTTAGCGAAGACTGTCGCAGAACCTGTTACTACAAGCAGTGCTAGTGCTGCGATCTGTTGAAAAGATTCGATAGATGGTACAGTAGGCGGAAGATTAGTTGAGAGAAAAAAGTTAGAAAAAAAATGGCGGATGCGCAGAAGTCGAATTTTCATAGAAAGCGCATGTACCTAAAATGTATACCTACTGCGCGAACTTTCCCCTTTTTTTTCCGACAAAATTTTTCAACTTACGAGTAACTGCCGGTCACTGTAATTATCTGTCCTTTTCCGGTTGGATAGGAATGAGCGGGAGCTTAAAAAATCTTAAGTTAAAGTCTGTTATTGCTGAGCAAAAATAGCACGTATTTCGCCTGACCGACATATTAAACTAGATTTAAATAGATTAATAAGATTCTTTGTTGAAGAGAGAAATGAGTAAGTAAATATTGAAAAAAAACATCACTTTTTAAATATTTCTTTATTAGTTTTTTTTGCTCATGGCATTTTATCTAAAATTGTTTTTAAGGAAAAATACGCACTCATAAATTTTCGCTTGCGGCGAGGCTTGAACTCGCATCTTTAAGTCTGAACTCCAACGTCAATTCCAACTAGACGTCACTTTTTTATAAAAAAAAAAAAATTGGAAAAGGGATCATAAAGAAATCCATAAATTGGATCCATATACATACTTTGAAATGTTTAAAGCACTTACCGCACATATTACAGAAAGCAGGACATAAAAGATCAGAGCCAATAAGACCCCTTTGTTTTTGATATCCTTTAAACAGTTCTTAGAATGATGGTCATGATCAGGTTTCTTTTGTGGAGCTTCGTGGGTCTCAGAACTCGCTGGAATAGAATCAGAATAAAATACGTTTTGATAAAGTTGTAGGTCCAATGGACCTCGTCCGTAGACGGACGCATAAGCATAGTCGTACAAATTCATTCTGGATGTACGAAAGGTACTTTTAACTTCAAGTATCAACACAGTTTATGGAGCACTTTCGCAGTACACGGACCACCTGCTTAATCTATAGAGGACCTGATCAAAGAGGCTGCTATTAAATTTGCTACCAGGGAGCAAAAAAATAAAGCCGATGGACTTCCGCCGTCTAAAACAAGTAAATTTAGCTAAATATTGTTTCCACACTTGAAAACTTGCAAAAGCGTAAGTAGTAAGAGAAAAGATAAGTAGGGGAAAGTCTACCTACTCTTTCCTCAATATGCCAACTTTCGACTGTTTCCTCCCTGGAAAAAGACATTAGAGAAAACATGTCTATGCCATACAACCTATATCAGTCACGACCATGAATAAATTTTCAAATTTTAAGTTTTATTTATATTAGAAAATGAAAAACCAAAACGTAGGGGCATGGTCATGGCAGATAAAGGTTTTATGGCACAAACATTTTGCTCTAACGTCTTTATCCAGGGAGGAAACAGTCGACTACGTTTTTAAGGAGAAAGAGTAGGTAGACTTTCCTCTAAAGTTATTGAACATAGCTGCGTCCCGCGGTTTTACCCGCGTAAGTCGGAAATATCGGGATCAAAAGCCTATGTTACTCAGGGTGAATGCAGCTTTCTAATGGTGAAAGAATTTTTGAAATCGGTCCAATAGTTTTTGAGTTTACATAACATAACAAACATACACACGCATACACAAAATACAAATCTTTCCTCTTTATAATATTAGTATAGATTATAGCTAGAGCTCACCACCCATTGTTGATTATGTCTGTCGCAACCTGCACACATTTCTTCACAAGCCGCCTCTTTATTTTGAACCTCTATCGGCAATGATTCACGCATCCACGCACTATTTAGATTTTATAAGACAAATGTATTGCAGAAACAATAGTCTATTAGCACCTTTGATTAGTATATCACATTATCATTTTTTATCTCGTCACGCAGCGCACTGGTAAATTGGGAAATATATAAAGTCATGTTCTTCTAAACATCATTTAATTTTCTTAAATAGTTAAACCACACTTAGGAAATAGGTACTTACTGCTTTTGTTTTATTTTTTAATTACCTACATGTCAATTAATGTATAAGTACATACTTAACATAATGAGTAGCTTCATTTTGATTCAACAAATTTTCAACAATTTCCTATACGAAACTCTCGATGGTGGTAGATAACAGAGGTAGGATCTGTACTACTACTTTTGAGCGTACGACCGGGATAACGTACCACGCAATTTGTAGGACAATAATATGACTGTTAAATTATATAAATACCTTTTTTTTCGGATGCCTACATCATCTAAAGAACACACTCTTTAAATTTCAGCTCTCTATTACCAGCGGTTTAGGCTGTGCGTAGATAGATCAATCAGTCAGCCAGCAGTCAGCCAGTCAGGACAAAGCATTTCATCAGACTTTAGTGGATTTTTTCCGATTTTTTAAAATAGTATATTATGCAACTAGTGAATAAAAGACGGATTTAGTGCGAGGGCCGTAGATGAATCACGAGCAAGTGAAGGATTCTAACGACTGAATCACGACCGTAGGGAGTGATTCATGATGATTGTTAGAATCCTGAGCGACGCCAGAGGTTCATGGCCCTCAATGTAAATCCGTACTTTATTCAAGAGTTGCATACTATACTTTATACCATGAGTACGAGAAAAAAAACCGGTCAAGTGCGAGTCGGACTCGCTTCGCTTACGAAGGTTTCCGTACCACTATCACAATCGGGTACAGAACCCTGAAATGGACCGGCAACCAATCCGTGAACGCAACGCGTACGTTAAAATTTATTTTACCACTGGCGCCAGTCTCAATTCATCACTAGATGGTAAAAAGTGCTAGTGGTAAAAATACATCGCGGCATCGTTGCGTTTTTATGTCAAAATCACGTTGTTGAATGGTCCTTTAATGTTTTTTTTATCTATTTGTTGTTATAGCGGCTGAAGAAATACATTTACTGTGAAAAATTCAACTATCTAGCTATCAAAGTTTATGAGGTAAAGCCTGGTGACAGAAGGACAGACAGACGTATCAGTAAAAGTGTTCCGTTTTTATCCTTTGGGTACGGAACCTTAAAAAGAATTTGTATGTAGAGTATTCTTAGCGCAAGGAGTTTGTATCAAGTTTTTTTTCACGCAAGGAGGTTGTATAATATGCATTTAGTTAGATGGACGACGAGTAAATTGTGTTCTAAATTCAGAATTCACACAGCGTGAGTAAAAGTCCTTTTTATTCACTATTTTGCGTGAATAAAATAAGCTTTTAAGAGTGTGAATGGTATAAATATCTTTTTCTTTTTTTATGAAGTCGGTGGTTATTTTATTTTAGTCACTTCTTTGATTGACGGTGATTCAAAAATGTTATCCAAAATAATTTTGATATATTAATACATCGGTTTTAAAGTTACAAATGTACAATATTTTGACAGCAGTTAAGTCCTAACCGAACGGAGAAAACGCAATGCTTGAGTGATATAATTTTACTAGTGGCGCCATCTAGTAAGATCAACTGACATCATTTTTTCAAGACATACGCGTGCAATACACAATTTTTGTTTACGCGTACATAAGAGAAGCGACAGGAGTAAAGTTGTATTTTTATTGTTTTTTTCAATTTCCTATACGGAACTCTCGATGGTGGTAGAGATATGTTTTTCTCCCTTAAAAATCAAAAATGGCGAAGTTTTTTTTAGTTTTGTCATCATAACTCAAACTTTCGGAGCTATTACCAGTTTCAAAGTATATGGGAACTCTACTAACGGGTTTATTAATAAATAAATTTTACATGATATTTAACACAAAATGAATCCTAAATTATATCAATTTGCCTAGGTATATCTGTAAAAGGCTCTGTTCTGGCTGACTGACTGATCATCGCACAGCCTAAACCGCCGATTGCAGAGGGCTGAAAATTGGAGAGTGTCTTCTTTGTATGATGTAGGTATCCTATAAGAAAGGGTTTTTCGAAATCCCCACGGGATCGGGACTTACTAGGATAAAACCGCGGGACTAAGCTATAACCAATCAAATTATAACTAAGAGAAGCCTTATTCAAACAACCCACCTAATCGTTTCAGGTGCAAAGGTACCCTATAACGTGGCAATGATACTCTACTAGCATTGCCACGCTGAAGACACGTAACAAACAGAAAGACAAACATACAAAGGTTACATTTTAACAACCCCCCTACGATGATTTACGAAGGCACAATCGGGTTACAGAGGTTTTTAAACATATAAATGTACCAACGATGTGGGCCCGAATGATAATCCCCCTCGAACTATCAATGCGAGAAATTGCGTTAGTAAGTATGTGTGTCATTCTTCTAAGATATTTACTATTGAGTCGTACCGCTTGACACGTGCGTGTTCCGGTACGTAGGTCGGTGCAGCCACTGAGGATGACGGAGCGGAGACATTAAGGATCGTTCTCTCCCGTCACCATCAGTTATGTAAAATAAAAGTAAATTCCTATGACTTTCCCGTGGTTTCTTCTCGTCGGAGGGCGCGTCTCGAAAGCACACTAAACTCCTAATTTTAAGACGTTTGAAAATGATCATGTATTTGTAGGTATACCTACACATTCTAACTAAATGAATAAACTCCTTAGTTATAAACGACTAGCTGCGTTCCTCGTGGGAATATCGGGATCAAAAGTAGCCTGTTACTCAGGGTGAATGTAGCTTTCTAATGGTGAAAGATTTTTTTGAAATCTGTCCTGTAGTTTGAGTTTATTCATAACAAACATACATACACACACACACACACACACGCACACACACAAATACAAATCTTTCCTCTTTATAATAAAAGTATTGAGTATTGATATAGATGACTAGGTTTATGTAACGTTTAACAGTAAAAGACTGTGACATGAAGTTTCAAAGTTAAAAGACAGAGACAAACATAAACTTAGTCATCGATATAAGTAAGGGGTTAAAATAGGGTGCCCTTTCGATCGCATAATTTTTTTTTTCATAATGTTGTTTGGCATAAAAGTTTCAGCATAAAGTTTTCTCGCATAAATAGTGATCGGCATTATGTTATAATCGCAGAATGGTTTCATTGGCATAACGTTAACTTTCTCTAATCTTCTTTATCATAATTTTGAACAGCATAAATGTATAGGACATAATTGTTATACGCCTAAAGATCATCATCATCATCATCCGAGCGTTGTTCCCGGTTGCATCTCTCGAGAGAGCCCGGGGTCCGCTTTCCTACTTTTACGTCTCCACTTCGCACGATCTTCGGCATCCCGTGTAGTGAGGCCATTTGCACGCATATCCGATCTCACAACGTCAAGCCAGCACTTCTTGGGTCTTCCCAATCTGCCGCGGCCGGGCGGAGGCGCCATGGCAAGACATTTGTTTCCCACGTAATTAGCCGGTTTCCGTAGAACGTGGCCGTACCACCGTAAGCGGCATTCTTGCAGTTTGTCTGCAATGTCTCGGACATGAAGGCTGCCCCTGATGCGGGAGTTTCTGACGCGGTCTTTTCGCGTCACTCCACACATCCAGCGCAGCATCTTCATCTCCGTGACACGCAGCTCCTGCTTATGTCGCTCAAGCAATGGCCACGCCTCACTACCATACAAAAGGACAAGTCTAATGATCGTTTTATAGACCTGTCCCTTCAGTTTAACCGGCATTTTCGGGTCACAGATGACACCAGTTACCTCTCGCCACTTGGCCCAAGCTGCCGAAATGCGGGACTTGACGTCACAATCGATGTCGCCGGACTCGTGAAGCACAGATCCCAAGTACTTAAACTGGTCTGTCGAACATGTGACCCTCAACGCAGACAGGTGTGGTATCTGTGGTATTGCTAGCCAAGTATTCGGTCTTCGCTACGTTGAGTTGCAAACCGCCGTTCTCAAGTGACTCTTTCCACGCATTTACACGCCTTCCAAGCCGTCCCTTATCCGAGTGCGCTAGCGCAATATCATCAGCATACATGAGCATCCACGGGGGCTGCTCGTGTGCGTCTCGGATGATTACGGACAGTGCGTCCAGTATTAAGCTAAACAGAAACGTACTTAGGACGGATCCTTGGTGGACTCCGACTGTAATGGGGAAAGATTTAGTGTCACCAACAGCAGTTCGCACCACTGAATCGGAATTTCGGTACATGTCCCTGATGGATTCAATAAAAGTTTCAGGCACCCCTTTGGACCGCAGCGCCCACCAGATCATCACGCGAGGAACACAGTCGAAGGCCTTCTGCAAGTCCAGGAACAGAAAATGCAGAGGCGTATTCTTCGTTCTGTATTTCTCCATAACGATCCTTAGGGCGAAAACAGGGTCCATGGTACCATGACCGGGGCGGAAACCATACTGGCCCTCCGAGACAGTGCACTCCTGCCGGATCCGAGAGTCAACTATACGCTCGTAGAGCTTCATGGTGTGGGACATGACCTTTATACCACGATAACTTCCACACTCTTGCACAGATCCCTTGCCCTTGAACACTGGAGTGATAACACTCAGTCTCCATTGGGCGGGAATTCTGCCGGTCTCGAGTATGCGGTTAAAAAGGTTGGTTAAGATGCCCACACCACGAGAACCCATAGCTTCCATACTTCGATGGGGACTCCATCGGCGCCGACAGCTTTCCGATTCTTCATGCAGCGAAGAGCCTTGCGCACCTCCTCAGGCGTTATCAGTGGCACAAGTCCTAGATTCGGAGGGAGTTCCGGTGGCAGCACCTCTTTATACTGCTTATTGAGCAGCTCGTGGAAATAAGAGCGCCACCTCTCCTTCACCGCGAGGTCCTCGCATAGCAGGTTACCATTAGGATCTTTTACACAGCGGCACTTGGATAAATCCTGTGCCGCTTTGACCCTAGAACGTGCCAACTTATAAATAAGCTTCTGCCCCTCAGACGTTTCCAACTTATCGTACAATGGCTGTAAGTGGTTCCGTCTGGCTCTGGCTACTGCTCTCTTTGTGGCACGTTTGGCAGACCTGTACGCGTCGCGATCTTCAGGAGAGTTGGACGCTTGCCACTTTTTAAAGAGGGCTTTCTTCACCCTAGTCTCCCTCTGGACTGTGTCGTTCCACCACCAAGTTTCCTTGTCACACTTGCGTCCTCCCTTAGACATACCGAGGACCGACCGCGCCGAATCAGTGATAGATACTTGAATCTGTCCCAGTGTTCCTGTACCGGTTCGCCTTCAGCATTGGCACATTTGTCGCCGATTGCTGAGGCGAGCATCTGGGACTTGACTTCATCAAGCATCCACCATCTGATTCGGCGCTGACATGGTTCCGGTCGTTTGTCTTTGGTCTTTACACAGAGATCCATGACAAGGATACGGTGTTGGGCAGTGAGACTCTCACCGGGTATGACTTTGCAGTTGGCCACGTAGCCGATATGGTGTCTCCTAGTGATTAGGAAATCGATTTGGGTAGCGCGCCCCCCGCTCTTGTAGGTGATCAAACGGTGTTGGGCAGTGAGACTCTCACCGGGTATGACTTTGCAGTTGGCCACGTAGCCGATATGGTGTCTCCTAGTGATTAGGAAATCGATTTGGGTAGCGCGCCCCCCGCTCTTGTAGGTGATCAAGTGGTCGGGCTTCTTTTTGAAATATGTGTTCACGAGTGCCAGGTCGGCAGTGGCACACGTACGCAGAATTTCTTCTCCTTCCGTATTCCGACTGCCATACCCGTAGCCTCCATGAACACGTTCAAATTCCGCCCCCATCTCACCCACATGACCGTTCAGATCACCACCCAAAACGATTCCCTGTGACAACGGGATAGCCCCATGGACCTCGCCGAGTTTATCCCAAAACGACCTCTTATCAGCGTCGCTACAACCGACCTGTGGCGCGTAAGCACTTACTAAGTGGGTAGGGATCCCCCCAATAAGCACCTTCACGCACATAAGTCGGTCGCTAAAGCGATTCACCTCCAAGATATCGTCATGCAACCTCACAGCGAGCACCACAGCCACCCCGTTCTCTCCACCAGGTGCACCCGTGTAGATCAGCTTGTAGCCATTCCCAATGAGCCGGGATCTGCTGCCTTTCCATCGAGTCTCCTGCAGGAACGCCACGGCCACCTTCCGCCTGGAAAGCACGTCGGCTAGCTCCCTCGCGCGTCCGGTTAGCGTGCCAATGTTCCACGTTGCGAAGCGGAGTTTCACATCGTGTTTAGGGGCTAACGTTATACGCCTAAAGATGATTTATCATAAAACACAAAACGCATAATGGAGGTATCCATAACCGCTAAAGTCATAAACATACATGATAATTATAGATGGGCCGACTAGTCGTCAACAAACAATTATACAATAAAACCAATATTTATTTAATTAGTAGTACAGTTTATAAGGTGGGTAGTCAGAAAAACGTAAACAAAACACGTCATAGCTAACATACATCATCTAAACATCTAAAGTGTCATAACTATGCCTCAGCTCCATTTTTTTTTTAATTTTTATTTTTATTTCATCCATTTTTTGGAAGTTTCGCTACAGCTTTCGAAGTGCAAACTTATCCAAAAATAGCAACAATCGCCGAGTGATCACGATTAACCCAAATATCTCGGAATTATAATGATCTGCATTGCCGACTAGTCGGCCGACTAGTCGGCAATTTTGGAACCGACTGGTCGGCTAGTCTGCTAGTCGGCAGAACCCCTAGTCGGCCCATCTCTAATGATAATAAATTGGACTAAGTCTATTTAACAAATGAAAAAACACAATGGTAATAGTCATCTTTAATCAAACTTTAGGTGAGAAGATTGGTGGCGAAGTTACGTTTCCCCATACGTAATACTGACCAAACCACGTCGCTATATCGTCTGTAACAATCAATGAAGAGTAAAAGTTTTAAAGAGCTTCATTCACTGAATTCTGTCATATTAACGGGCGTTTTACCCAAACTAGGAGTACGCAGAAAACTATACAGAGCACCCCGACTAGGATAGGTTAGGTTCATATTAGAACATGATTACGCGCCTAATATTATAAATAAACAAGGTGTGGTGTATCAAAATTGAATTTTATATGCAATTCATAGCAAAGTTTGTGAACTACTACATAATATGAAATGATATTCTAAATTTTAATATGATATTAATTTTAACTCATTTTACATTTGTTAACATTATGGTTTTTATGCTTATGATTTGTAATCTTTATGCCATAAGGTGAGATGCCAATAAATATTATGATTAGTAATCGTTATTCTAAAAACATTTATGCAAGAACATTTTATGCTAATATATCATTATTATAAACGAAGTTATGCGAAATTAAATTATGCCTAATGATTTATTATAAATGAACGTTATGCGAAAAGAAGAGTATGCCAAAAAACGTTACCTATGCAACCTTACATTATGCCTCTTAAATTTATGCAACCCAATATGGACCTGTTAAAATAATATGACTATGAACAAAAAAATGCAGGTATCTACGCTACGTCAGGCTTAAAGATTTATAGGGGTTTAGGCTGTACGTTGGGCCGTCATTCAGTCGGTCAGGATATAGTATTTTATAGAAATAAATAAAATATCTAAGTTACCCCGCGGTCCCAATCCCGCGGGACTGTCGGGATCAAAAGTAGCCTATGTTGATCTCCAAAGTCCAATCTATCTCTATTCTGAAATTTATCAAAACCGGTTCAGCGGTTTAGGTGTGAAAACGTAACAAACAGACAAGATTACTTTCGCATTTATAATATCAAGTTAATTTTTACGTACTTACTTACCTTATAGTAAGTTATAGTCCAAGATCCCAGGGCAGGGCATCCCAGAGATATCAGATCATCAAGGTACATAAAATACCTCACCCAAAACTCTGCAAACTGATTTTCACGTATATTTTAGGTAATATACCTACTCAAAAATAAGTCGCCAATACTCCGAGCCCCTTTCCGTTTTGCTTTGCAAACGCTTTCAAGCTCCCAAAATAATTACTTTACATAAATTCTGAAACTCCATTTTTATATAGGTCCATCAAACAACTATTTTAAAACCTTTACAGACAGACCGATCCAAGTGGCCAATCATCCCCTAAACTCAATTTTAATGCTTTTGTGGATAGGAGCGCGAGGGCATTATCCACACAAAAGGTACAATAATAATCTGCCCTTTGGATCGGTCTGTCTTCTGTCTAAAATATACGTGAAAATCAGGTTGGAGGCTTTACGTTTTTTATGTACCTTGATGACCAGATATCTGTGAATCCGTCGTCGCAGCAAGCTAGCAAGTAGGCATGCGTCTTTGTACATAATAATATTATACTAACACTAGGTATGTACTCAATCAACATTTCGTTCCTCAGAAAATACGTGACGTTTGTCGGCCTTGGGATCTTACTCTATTACTGAGTTTCAATATAATTCATTCAGCAGTTTACTTTTATGCAAACACAAAGAAAAGCAAAAATTAATAAGAATTTAAAAATTTAACAACAAAAAGGACTGCATCGGCCGGGAATCGAACCCGGGCCGCCCGCGTGGCAGGCGAGCATTCTACCACTGAACCACCGATGCTACGAATAACATTTTAAAAGTATCATATAGCTTCTGAACCTTAGTTACGAACTTGTATTAGTACTCATAAAAAACAACAGATGGCGTGGAAATAAAAACTCAACATTTTCTTATCGTCTCTTAGTTGTAATAATTTAATTGCTATTTTTTATCATAATAATAAATACCACATTAATACACATCCAATAATGAATGAGTCCTACAAGTGCACTTATTTACACAAAAATCCTTTTAAAAAACAGTTTTTCGTTTCATCATAGTTGAAGGTTTTAACTAGCGGATAAGGATTTTTTTTATGAATTCTGTGGAGTGGCATCTTTTTCTTCAGGTCTATTTTTTTTCAACCTCTTTCGGCTTTTACCGCTGATAGCTGAGAATATACCCACAAGGACCTGAAAAAATAAAGATAAATTTATCGTAAATTCGAGGTCGCGCAGTCGGGTAAAAAAACGTTTTAACACGTTTGCGTATAAGCCTAATAAATATATGGAGAATTGATGAGCGCCCCTAGCGGACGTAATGTGAAACTTTAACTTTCCATAGACAATTAAAAAACATTATCATTATAAAATTCGTATTTGTAAATACTTACATATGATACCTAGAAAACACCCAGATCAAAAACAAATATTTAATTTCAAGTAAAAATACTTGCACCCGGCGGGAATCGAACCCGCAACCTTCTGGATTGCAGTGGGGCCCCGACGCGCCACGGAGGTCATCTCCTGAACGCGTCCCTTCCTAAATTCTACCATACAGTGATCACAGGAAGCTTACCTCGAAAACAATCAAGATGGAAGTGCAAACAACGACAGTGTGAGCGGTTGCCTTGAACAATTGTATAACAGGCTGCCGGCACCCACTCTCATAGAACTGCCTGAAAAATTAATGTGAAAACTTTAGTCCTTATGTACCTACCTACTATATAGCCTTTCTTATGTGGATGTTTACACACTACAAAGAATAACACACTCTCCAAATTTCATGTCTCTAGGTCCAGCGGTTTGGGCTCTACGTTGGATTTTTTATACCTATATAAAAAATCCAACGTAGAGATGGGTAACTAGATTAGAAAAAAAAATGCATGACGTTCCACACCGTGCAATCTAGTCCAAAACTAAGCACTAGGCACTTGTACTATGGGTACTAGACAACGGATAGTATAAAATAATATAGTATTATTATACTTTTATGTACCTATACTTTAAAAAAAACCTGAAGAAGGGACCTGGAAAGGTCATGAAACGTTGAGCATTAAAACAATGCTAAAAGCGAAAAATGTCATTAATTTCAATACAACATCGCGATAACAGAAGAAAAATCTATATACTTAGTCCAGGATCCCTAGTACATTTTTGCAAATTGATTACTATCAAGTTAGTTTCCCTGAGTAGCTTCATTTTGATGAGACGCCCAACAATTTTCTATACGAAACTCTCGATTGTGGTAGATAATATAGGTAGGATCTGTAATACTACTTTTGAGCGTAGGACCGAGATAACGTACCACGCAATTTGTAGGACAATATGACTGTTAAATAAATATTAGTGTAGATGTAGATTTTGTAGATAGGAAAATCTACCTACTCTTTCTCCATACAAACGTAGTCGACTGTTTTCTCCCTGGATTTTTATTTTTTTAATTAGAATAGAAAGGAATAACATTTAAAAAAATTAAAATATGAAAAAATCTAATTACAGGGCGCATGGTCATGGCTGATATAGGTTTTATGACATAAATAAATTTTAATGTTCTCTAATGTCTTTATCCAGGGAGGAAACAGTCGACTACGTTTGTAAAGTTTGTATGGAGAAAAGAGTAGGTAGAATTTTTCGCTAAGTATCTCAATTACCTATTGGCCTTGCAGTATTCTCTATTCCTCTCCTGGGAGGAGTCAGACTTCGAATCATCGTAATTTTCACAGCACGATATCGGCACATTTGGTGGAAATATTTGGTTGATTGGACCTCTTCTGTAGTCATCAGGACCGTTCAGGCCGCAGCACTCTAGCTGAAATGGAGAGACACGTTCATATTTCAATAAACTAAAGCAGTTCTTGAATCAAACTGTGATAAATTTACTAAGAAGATAGGGTATCGGTTAGAACTTATGCCAACTTTGTAATCAAAATAATCAGGACAATAAATCCTATTTTGATCGAGTGTTTTAAGCAACTTACGTCATGCTGAGTAGAAGACCATAGTGCGATGTGCCTCGGGTTTCCTTCCCGAGACAATGCGAAGGACTCTACCAGTGCCTTGTCGATCAGGTGGTGGTCAGCTTCTCTCACGTTCACCACCAGACCAGTCAGCAGAGCTTGGATTAATGCTACTATAAACAGCACTACAGCCGACTGTAACGAAATTCAAAATGTTTATATGAGCTCAAAAGACACATGCCGAACAAAACCGAAAAGAGTTCTGGGCAATCCTGAAACGTTTTATACGTGTGATATGGTCCACAGAAGAAACCAGAACATAAAATAATACCCTAAGACGTTCCCGAATTAGTCTTAGTTCTCAGTATGTGTGTTTATCGCGGCCCAGGACATCTGCTTAAAAAACCCTAAAAATTTGTGCAATTTTGGTCAGAAGTCAGTTTTTCGTTTGTCGATCTGATTTAGTGCGTCATTTATAAAATCCATGGGAAGAATGTATAGCCTAGAAATTAATAAGTACTAGTAATTAAAATCCAAACTGTTAAAAACCACGTTAACCATTAATTAACCCCCAACAATTGCCATCAAAACAATAAGTCATAAACCTGGTAAGTACACATGTTATATCGCAGCTAGAGTGTCGTTTGCTAATCAACCCCAAGGTTAAAGCCCCAACCTTGAGGTAAACTGTATACCTAATATATTCCAAGTTCTGAAGAAAATCACCAGCGGCATATCACGCGAACTCTTGACACTTTAATAGTACCTTATGAGCCCTAAGCGTTGTTTTCAATGGCGTAAGGTTGGTTTTACTTCAGCCAATGATTTGATGTTTCAACTAGTTCAGGAATAGGGTAATGTCCTTTATGAATTTACGTGATCTAAGCTTTTTTTTGTGTTTGATTTTCATGTCTGGGCGGTCTGCACGTGTTTAATGCTGCTGTCGCTTACAAAGTTCATTAAGACGACAGTCTACCTACTCGTTCTCCATACAAACGTAGTCGACTGTTTCCTCCCTGGATAAAGACATAAGAGCAAATATGTTTATGCCATAAAACCTATATCATCCATGACCATGCGTTTTAGTTTATTTCATTTTCTAATTAGAATAGAAATAAAATTCAGAAAAGGCAGGCATGGTCATGGCTGATATAGGACTTATGTCATAAACATATTTTTTCTAATATTTTTATCCCGGTAGGAAACAGTCGAGTTCGTTTGTAAAGTTTGTATGAAGAAAAGAGTAGGTAGACTGTCCCCTAATATGTTTCAACATACCGTATGCAAAGGCCTGGTATGTCTCTTACAGAGTCCGACGAAGCAGTAGATGACAATGCTGAGAGTGATGGCACTAGTGATGGCCAACACCACCATCGTTACCATATGGCCGGACTGTTCCGCATCGTAAATCTTATTGGCCACTGCGGCTAAGATAGTCACTATGATTTCTACAAGGCAGAATACCTGAAATAAAGAAAAGTTATTATAAAATATTTAATGGAAACGGGATCATTGGGCGAGTTGTGTGTTTGTGGATCTTACAACTTTTACAAACTTATTTTAACAGACAGACAGACTTTACTGAAAACCACTGTCGAAATTTATGTGGATCAGATTATGTAAAGTGTATCCCCGGTATAGAATAGGGTTACACCATCTCTTCCCGTGGGTGTCGTAAAAGGCGACTACGGGATCTGAGGGAGAGTAGCAAACCTTAAGTTCTCCCCACGCGGTGGGGGGTAAACTGCTTGGTCCCTAGGAGAGTTGGTGTCAGGCAGGCGGCCGACCGTAAAAAATATAACTAAATCTATTTGATGACTTACCTACTGTGCCGACCCCAAATTATTTGTTGTTTTAGCGGACCCCGGGCTCCCATCTCATCTGAGCGATGCAACCGGGAACATCGCTCAGATGAGAAGAAGAGTATGTAAAGTGTAACACTTACTATTGTAACTGCCCCCAACACGTAGACTAGGATCTCGCTCACTATCACTAGCCATGGCTTCTTCTTCCCGCCAGACTCATCTTCATCTGGATTTTGTTCCATATTGACGTCCAATTTGACATTGGTAGTCTCAGATTCAGGCGCAACTAGATATAAATTAGGAGATATATGTAAATAACTAGCAGCGCCCCACTGTTTCACCCGTGTTTGTCCCGATCCCGCTGCAATATCTCCAGCTATCTGCATACCCAGTTAAATCGCAATCGGTTCGGTAGTTTTTGCTTGAAGGAGTTACAAACACACTCGTTTCCTTAAGTGGACAGTGTCCAATCTCTTTCTCCATACAAACGTAGTTTACATTTTCCTCCCTGGATAAAGACATTACAGCAAATATGTTTATGCCATAAAACTTATATCTGTCATGCATGACTATGCATTTACTTTTGATTTTTTTCATTTTCTAATTAGAATAGTAATAAAAAAAAATAAAAAGGTAGTAGTTAATAAATAAGTAAGGTCGGAGTAGTTTTACCACTTTTTCTTTCTGTCTGTCAACTTTAAAAGTCCTGATCACGGAAAAAGACATAGCACGTTCTTGCTACTCCGACCTTACTCCACGTATTTAATAAGGCTTAGTAAAATTGCTTACCCTTAGATGACTTATCCTCTGCCATATCAGCAGCTATGCAGCCTTAAATGGTCGAAGCATGACATTTGTAACTTATATGTAGCAGTTCATATCTCGATTGGACGGTCGAATGCTCCGGTTGAGACTCATAATGTAGCACGCTGTGGCTATTGTGCTGGGGTCAGATAGTCATGGAATTCAATGATTGGATAGTGAGAAGGTAGTAGGTATTGTAGGGTGACTAGTTATGCCTCGCGTCCTTAAATAACAATTTAAAAGTAGAAATATTTAAAAAAAAACAATACTTCTGCAAAAACACAACGCACGATAGACGCAGGGCTGGATTCGAACAAGCATCTTACATAAATCGGGAGTACAACTTGAACCAATGCGGCGTCGGTTTTGCAGAAGTATTGTTTCTTTACAATATTTCTATGAAAGCCCAGTGCAGGCTTAAGCACTTAAAAATAGAATATTAATTTAAAAGTAGCTGGTAAATCTGGTATTGCTGCTGTTGGGACCAGGAGGGTTACTTCGGTTCGTTTCGATACAACAACGATACTGTCATAACGATGGTTCTACTGTCACCCTACTATCAGAATGTGACAGTAGAATCATCGTATGACAGTATCGATGTCGTATCGAAACGAACCGCAGTAACCCTCCTGTGTTTTTATGGGGACAGTCTACCTTCTCTTCTCTCCATACAAACTTTACAAACGTAGTCGACTGTTTCCTCCCTGGATAAAGCTATTAGAAAAAATATGTTTATATGCCATAAGTCCTAAATCAGCCATGACCATTCGCCTACGTTTTGATTTTTTCCATTTTTTAATTTTTCTGAATTTCATTTCTATTCTTATTAGAAAATGAAAAACAAAAAACAAAACGTAGTGGCATTCGGCATGGCAGATATAGGTTTTATGGCATAAACACATTTGCTCTGATGTCTTTATACATTCTTATGGAGGAAACAGTCGACTACGTTTTGAATGGTGAAAGAGTAGATATTTCGAGCGTTTTGTAGAGTTTGGTGTGTCTTGTCTTGAATGTATGTCTTCATTAATTACCTATACATACACCTTTACATATAAACAATGACTAACTTTATGTAACGTTTGTCTTTTACTGTGACATGAAATTTCAAAGTTAACTGACAGAGACAAACGGTACATAAACTTAGTCATTGTTTATAAGTAAGGGGTCTACTGTTAATATTTGTTTATAGGTAGGTACATGACCTAATAATTAGTTTATCAATTTATTAGGTCATGTAACTAATAAATTGATAAACTGCTAAAGTGTGCTTTCCAATGATAGGTATATTACAATATTTCCATAAACATAAAAAGAATAATCAATAAACAGTCACTGATGTCACCGGAACTGCCCCAACGGAAGACCAGGGTTTTTTTGTTTATTAAATAACCCTGGTTCTTAGTAAATTATGATTACGATTTGCGAGTTCATTTGTTGTTGACAAAACGATTTCTATTTAAATATTTTTAGAGGGATATTTGGTAGCTTGTAGCTGTCCCAATCATGCCCCCATGGTCAAGGTGGTGCGGTTACAGCCACGCCATGTAATCATTAATTGACGCCCATATACCAACGGAGCGGCGTAACTAAACAGCCAAAGTTCAGTCCATTTGGTCAGGCAGATGTGATTGAATCGACTATCTATTTTAAAACTCAAAATATCGACCATACCCCGTCGTGCCCCGAAGTCGAAAACTTGGATTTATTTTAGGCTAACGTACTTTAACAATATAAAGTCATAAAATTTGTTACACCACCTTTTGTAAGGCGAATTTCTCCAGTTATTGGCCTAATAAACCATTTGAACACAGTGCAGGCGTTAGAAAGCCAGATCAGTCCCGTTAAACTGTCGTCTTCCTAGCGTCTGCCCCCTTACTTATAAACGTTGATAAACAGCTGCATAAACTATGTATTGTTTGTCTTTTACTCTGGCATTAAGTTTCAAAATTGTCAGACAGAAACAAACGTTACATAACTTAGTCATCTGTTAATCCTCTTTTTTTCATGTACCCAGCTGCTTCTTATTATTCAAGCCTATTATATCTAGCACCTTACTTATAAAAGATAATATGTCGGTACAAGACCATAATAATTATGGATAAAAGATGATCATCTTTTATAAGTAAGGTGCTAGATATAATAGGCTTATAACAGTTCTGGGTACGACAACTAGAAGATGTGGCTTACCTTTATAGAATAGTCATATTTCGCAATTAACACTAGTCGTTTTCAGTAAGTATAAGTAGGTACACTCGAATCTTGGGACAAATTCGAAAGAGTAGGTTACTTTAAATCTTCGGAAAAACACGTCCTTCCAAAAAATAACTATAAAAACCTAAATAATGATATGTTTATTGCTTCACAGACGGGATTCACCGATCACTTTACACTTTAAAATAACAACAAAATGTAATATAATATTATCTAACACCTAAACTGTATGTAATATAATTGCAATTCGCGTGTCCCATGTGCTAACTGCGCTAAGTGCGGTTCCGTGAGTTACTCGGGAATTCACATGATGAATGGTGGTCATTGGTGGTGGTATTATGTGTATTGTGGTCTTTGTGGCTGGACCACAATGATGTATGTACTGCTATGTCTATATATGCCTATGTAGGTAGGTTCTGGGTTTGAGAGTTAGTGACGCGTGACTTTTTAGGTACAGTTTGAGATAGGTATGTGTACCTTACCTATACCTACCTATTAATGGAGGTAATACTGAAAATCTACTGGACCGATTTCAAAAATTCTTTCACCAATAGGAAGCTACATTATCGAGGAGTAACATCGGCTTATTTTACTATCCCGCTATTACCCCGGGATCGGGACTTACGCGGGAGAAAGTGCGGGACGCAGCTAGTCTATAATAAAATAAGAACTATTAATATCTTTACTATTTACTAAATGTAATAAGGTGCCTACGACTGTAACGAAAATCAATCAATTTTAAATACCCTGAACAGGGCATGACCTAGGGGTGCTTCGAGACATTAACGCGTGAAATATAGCCATAGATTTACGATAATGATACTTCTGAACTTCCTTACAAAGCTATTGTACTGTTTTGATTGAACTATGGACTGGTGGGCGCAGAAGTTGTTAGAATTTCGGCTGATCTAGATCGGTAAGAAAATTTCCTTTAAAATAAGCGGTCAAGTGCTAGTCGAACTTGCGACCGAAGATTTCCGAACAATTTTCACAAAAAATCACGTTTTGTTTTATGGGAGGGATCTATTAGCAAGGTATGGTCAATGATGGATGACTTACCTACTGCGCCAACCCCAAATATTTGGGGTTTAGCGGACCCCGGGCTCCCGAGAGGGATGCAACCGGGAACATCGCTCGGATGAGAGAGAGTTGTCCCAAATAGATATTAACATCCCATCCTACTAATATTATAAACGCGAGATTTTGTATGTATGTGTGTGACTTTGTTACTTTTTCACGGAAAAACTACTGAACCGATGGCGATGAAACTTGGAATATACATAGCTGGAGACCCAGAATAAAACATATCCTTAGTACTTTATATCCCGATATTCCCGCGAGATCGGGACTTACGCGGGTGAAGCCGCAGGACGCAGATAGTAATTAATAAAACACAAAAACCGTAGAATAGGTACTGATAGCACATTTTCCATCAGCAAATACCTACCAAATGTAGTTAGGTATTTGCTGATGGAAAATGTGACTATAAAAACTTTTCCACGTATCTACCCTCTCATAGGTCATAGCCATCAAGCGTGGCACAGGTTGCCACTCATTGCTCTGTTGCCATGGCAACGGTGCCACAACAATGCCAACAATGGCTGAATCACACCCCTTGGTGAAAGAACCACCTACTTCGTAGCCGCAGAAGTTAAATTAAGACTTGGTAGGTCGGTAAACAAATTAAAGGAAATGTTAGTTAATGTTCTAGGTTCCGGGTTCGATTCCCGCCGGGTGTAAGTTTAATATGCTTCAAATAAATATTTGTTTCTGGTCTGGGTGTTTTCTATCTAGGTAGGTACTTTTCATAATATCTGTACTTATTAAAAAAAATGAATAATACCTATGTACCTAGTACCCTTAGTACAAGCCTAGTTCTTAGTTTGGGGCTAGATTGCGCTGTGTGTAACCAAAAATTCAAAATTCAAAGTACGTTTATTCATTCGGATATTACAAGATATCTCCTTTAAAAAACATCAGTTATTTTAATGTAATCTACTATGTATTCGGAACGCGACCTCCAATGAGAAGACACAAGAAACTCAAGGGGTTTTTTTATGTATATTTTTTTGCAGTAATCATATTGTGATTTACTTTGTCGCATATTTAGTACATTTTGCAAGTAAGTTAATATGCTTCAAAATAAATATTTGTTTCTGGTTTGGGTGTTTTCTATGTAAAGTAAGTACCTACTTATCAAATGACTCTGTATTTACAAAAAAAAAGTATAATACCTATGTACCTAGTACCCATAGTACAAGCCTAGTGCAAGCTAGTTTAGATTAGATAGATTGCGCTGTGTGTAACGTCGGGCAATATTTATTTGATCTCCACCTCATCAGTAGATATGACATCTGCGGTAACGGTACCGCAAGCTCAATGACGCTTTAAACGTTTTAAACGTCATTCGTAGACTTCATCATAGCGGCTGCAGGGATGCTCATTTTATTTACATAGTAGACGTAACAATATTATAAAGAGGAAAGATTTATATTTTTGTGTGTATGTGTGTCTGTATGTCTGTCTATACTAATATTATAAAGAGGTAACGTTGGTAACATGTATGTATGTATGTATGTATATTGGGGGTAATCTCCAAAACTACAGGACCGATTTCAAAAATTCTTAGTCATTAATAAACTACGTTCACCCTGAGTTACATAGGCTCCTTTTGATCCTAATATGACCGCGGGACGCAGCTATAATTTTATTAATATGTTGTTGTTTTACCACACGATAGATGAGATGTTATGATCAAAGATGTAAACACTCATCTAAAAGAAAAAAGACGTCAGTGGAACTAGACCCGACCCTTCTTCCTTAGTGGCTGCACCGGCCAACATTTGTACTTTTAGTACAATAAATTGTCAATCTAGTTTTCCAGAGTTTGTTTTTTTACATAACCTTCTAAGTCTAAGCCATTTCCGGCCCAGCTTCAGGTCTCTAGTTAACTTCTTCACGTACCTACCTACCTACGTAAACTAATGGTTATCCAAGGACACACAAATGCTACCCCTGCTACTTGAAATATTATGTATTCTGTGCCTTCAGCAAAGAATTCAATAGAAGCACCTTTTGTTGATTTGCATGAAAAAGTCGAGGTGTTTTAGGGTTCCGTACTCGAAGGGTAAAAACGGACGCTTTAACTAATCTACACTAATATTATAAAGAGGAAAGATTTGTATTTTTGTGTGTGTTTGTGTGTCGTACGTATGGTATGTATGTAATGAATAAACTCAAAAACTACTGGACAGATTTCACCAAAAGAAAGCTACATCATCGAGAAGTAACAAAGGCTACTTTTAATCCCGATATTCCCACGGGATCGGGACTTACGCGGGTGAAACCGCGGGACTCTGCTAGTATATAATAGTAATTGTTTATTTTTCTCTTCACAAAGGTTACAATAGTTACAAATAAGATCACCAGATGAGATGATGAGTTGAAATTCACAAAAACTTTTGTGAGAAACTGATGTCTATACAAGAAGAATTTCCTGTGTGACAGAACATCAGGTTCCCACTCCAGCAGCCACACAATTCATTGATTCGAAAAGAAGAAGAAGAAGAGCCACACAATGTTGTGTGTGATACTGAGCACATAACTAACTAACTAACTAAGACTATCTAGTCTACTGTCCGTCGCTCTGTCTGCCACCAGGCTATATCTCATGAGGAGTGATAGTTAGGACATTTTCAATTTTTACAGATGATGTATATTTTTGTTGCCTCTATAATGTCAATTATACTGAAAACAGAATAAAATTAAATGCTTAAGTTCCTTTACAATTATTATGTAAAGGAAAAAACGTGATTATTTTGTAATAATGGTACGGTACGGAACACTTCGTGCGCGAGTCTGACTCGCACTTGTTCTGTTGTCTATTGTTTCTTTTGCGTATTTACCTATTCCTTTGTGACTTTCGCCTATTCTGTGTTAATGTCAAAGGAATTCGTTGACTTCATCATAGCGGCTGCAGGGATGCTCATTTTATTTACATGGTAGACATAACAATATTGTCAGCGCCGCAGCGGCTTTTCTACATCTACACTAATATTATAAGGAGGAAAGATTTATAATTCGTGACGCTACGGCGACGCGCCCTCGCGATTTTTTACTGCTCATTTAAGGCGCATTTCCGCTGCTCGCCTAGATCCCTAGTCACATTTTACGGCACTCACGGGGAGAGATAGGGTAGTCCTATTCTATGCTGGGACAACTCTCTCTCATCCGAGCGACGTTCCCGGTTGCATCCCACTCGGGAGCCCGGGGCTTAGTAAATCCCAAATATTTGAGGTTGGCGCAGTAGGTAAGTCATCATTGACCATACCGCCTGCTAATAGATTTGCCAATATTTTTGCGGCCGGCCGCCTGCCTGGCACCAACCCTTCTAGGGACCAAGCAGTTTATCCACCACTGCGCGGGGAGATCTTAATTTTTGGTAGTCCGCTCTAAATCCCTTAGTCGCCTTTTACGACACCCACGGGAAGAGATGGGGTAACTCTATTCTATGCCGGGGATACGCGGCAAGGCTTGTAAATAAAAGGTACCTAGTGCTGGGACAACGCTACCTTATAATATTTACAACTAAAAATAATGAAGAATAGATAGCTTGTAAATCATATAGAATTGCCCACAGTAAATTCTGGGAATACAACGAAATCATCAATCAAAGTAAATGAACAAATGCACTTAGTTTGTGGAGTACTTGGAACTAATGTCCTTCTAATGGTCATGTTGTGGTGAACGTAAAATAGGTGTCAATGGACTTCAATTTTCATTAGGTAGGTACTTTCTTTTTTTTCTTCCTTCTTTTTTTTCAGCCTTCAGGTCGGATGAAAAGCATTTTTTTTAAAAGCTTTTATTTAACTTGCAATGTATATTTGTTCCGGTGGAGTCTTGCATTGCAGGTTAAATTTGACCCACTTCCCGGTTACTGATTGAGCTGAAATTTTGCAAAATGTGTAATTTTTAAACCAAATGAACCAAACTTTTTAAGGCTCCGTACCGAAAGGGTAAAACGGAACGCTATGCTTTTACTAAAACTATCTAAGACACCACACTAGATAGGCAATTGAAAATTTCACCGATGATGTATTTCTGTTGCCGCATTTGTATTTGATAAAGTCGCACTACTTGGATAAAAGGATGGGATTGAACGTAAGTCTCCGTACGTTAGCGCACGAATGATTTCGGACGTATCAAAACTGCGGCTGAGTACTAAGTCGAAGTTAAGAAAGTATTTCCTCGTGGTCTTTGACTTAGGTCAATGATTGAATTTAGCTGTGCTTTTGAAGTTACAAGACCTAGGTCCGTTAAACTTGACATTAATTAAGTGCTCACGAAAGGAAACTAGGTATACCTACCAAACTACCTACTATTTAGCAGAAAACTAAATGAGAAAGGTTTTGTGTTTACCTAAAGATTTATGTTAATTTTCCTGCAAAAAAACTACTGAACCGATTGCGATTAAACTTGATACTATGGGAACCATAAAGAAAACCCACTTAAAGCCGAATACAGAAACACCACCTAAAATTTGAGGCGTACTTAAATAATTGACCAGCTTCTAAATTTTAAAATAGTATTGGATTTTTTGAATTTGAGAGGTGTTTAAGTAGAACTCAGATTTTGAGTTGCGTTTCTGTATTCGGCCGTTAGCCTGCTGAAATCACGAAAACGTGCGAGCATGGGGTGTTTTCTTCCAGGCAAGCTTGTTAGACAAAACTGGAACTCACGATCCCGTGAGATTGTCGGGTAGCCTATGTGTTGATCCAGATAGGTTCAGTAGTTTTTGCGGGAAGGATTAACAAACATACTTACTATTTTTTAAGTAAGTATTTAATAGAGATGGGCCGACTAGGGGTTCTGCTGACTAGCAGACTAGCCGACTAGTCGGTTCCAAAATTGCCGACTAGTCGGCAATGCAGGTCATTATAATTCCAAGATATTTGGGTGAATCATGATCACTCGGCGATTGTTCGTATTTTTGGATAAATTTGCACTTCACCAGCTGTAGCGAAACTTCCAAAAATGGTTCAAATAAAATAAAAGTTGGAAAAAAAATTGAGTGGAGTCATAAGGCATAGTTATGACATTTTAGATGATGTTTAGATGAAGTATGTAGGCAATGACGTGTTTTGTTTACGTTTTTCTGACTACCCACCTTCTAACTATCTGTACTACTAATTCAATAAATATTAGTTTTATCGCATAATAGTTAATAGGTAGGTAGGTAGGTAGGCCGACTAGTCGGTTGAACTGCCGACTAGTCGGCTTTCCCGACTAGTCGGCGACTAGTCGGCCCATCTCTAGTAATTAATTAAATAAACTTTCACCTTAGGTAGGTACCTATATGCAATAATGTGCCCCGCGGTTTTACCCGCCTAAGTCCCGAACCCTGGTAATTTTCAAAGATCCTTTCTTATCGGATGCCTACATCGTATAAAGAACTCACTTTCCAATTTACAGCCCTCCACTATCAGCGGTTTAGGCTGTGCGTAGACCAGTCAGTCAGTCAGGACAAATAAGCCATTTATAGACATTACTAGGAAAGAATTCTTGTTGAATCGACTCGAGTAAAACCAGGGGACACGACCAGTTTAAGTTCATAAGGTCAAAAGCCTAACCTATGGGTGTACCTAAGTAAAAGGTTCCCTATAATTATTATATTGAAACCCAGTCTAAGTATATTCTCCATCGACAGGTCAAATAGCGTTGAACTTACTTGTAAGCACGTTAACTTTAGCCTCATACTCGTATAGTCGTGTTAGAAGTGCTTTCTTTGAGGTGAAAGCCCTTCAAGTGGTTGAAATCTGTTGCCATGGTTCTAATGAAACGTTATTTTAAATACACAAGTTTATATTTAAATAAGCTTTACCTAAAATAAATATTGTGCACTGCATGTAGGTATAATTACATTTATTAACTTTATTAAGAAGCTTGCGTAGGAGTGACTTTTGCCACACTTTTGTTTTTAAGAGGAAAGCCTACCTACTCTTTTTCCATACAAACGTCCGCGTCGCCTGTTTCCTCCCTGGATAAAGACATTAGAGCATACCTATATGTTTAAGCCATAAAACCTATAGGTATCTGCCATGACTATGCCCCTACGTATTGTTTTTTTTTTCTAATTAGAATAGAAGTAAAATTCCAAAAAAAAAACGTAGGGGCATGGTCATGGCTGATATAGGACTTATAGCTTAAACATATTTTTTCTAATAGCTTTATCCATGCAGGAAACAGTCGACTGCGTTTGTAAAGTTTGTATGAAGAAAACAGTAGGTAGACTGTCCTCTTAACTAAATTGTGGTAGGTACGTATCTACTTAGTATATACCTTGCTTAACACATTCGCGTGAGCAGCTTCCAAAATAATTTGTACTGCTCAGGCGCAGCATTTTCCCATACAAAATTTTGCGACGTCTAAACACGTTCCGCCGCAATATTCATAATTAATTATCAGGAATCGTCTCTGTTGCGGCGCAAAAAATACGTGCCAAAGGATTTTGTTCTTTTTTTAGACGTCATAAGGTGTTCCACCGAAATAAGGTATTACTGTTAAAGGACGTCGGGTGACGTTGCGCCGATTCACAATTAATTTAAAACGACGTCGTAAGAAGTTGTTCACGCGAACGTGTTAAGAAATATCTCAATTGTAAAAGTATGTAACGACCTTCTGGTGATTTATAATAGCCTAGTACTTCCATACCAATTACCTACTATCACACATTTTACACGTCTAGTACGGTGCAGGATAACTTCTAGTCAGTCCTTACAGCCTGGTAAAAACCACGCCCACGTCCAATTCATTGCGAAGAACGATGACGACGATCAGTAGAAGGACGCGAGGGGCACGATTCCACTCAACAACTTTTCAACTTAAAGTTAATAAAAATCGAATAAATAAATTGGAGTATTCTTTCGCCATAGCCTATCGACCATGTCGAGCAGGTATGGCGAAAGGATTACTACTTTTTTCGTAGCCGTAGAACCTGGTATGGCGAAAGTGGACTAACCCAAAAAAATATATGGACCTACTCATAAAAAATATTTTTGCTACGAACCTCCACCCAGCTTCACAATACTTTTTTATAACAAAGGTGACCAGTAACTTCTGGACGTGTCCACCAGAGCATTCAGGGTTTTTTCGAGTTTAATGGCCAGTAAGATTATTTTATTAAGCTTGTGCGTGTAGCCAATGTCAAGTGGCTTTATTAATTACCGAGTTTGATATATTTTCTTGTTTCAAACGAATTGGTTACAATCTTTAAAAAGTCTGATTAAAATCTCATAACGATTTCTGTTATTAAAAATAAAAGACACCGGTAGACCTACCGATTAACAGTAACTATGTTTCCAACCATCTAATTGAGATCTCTATCTCACTTTCGACACATAAAACTTGAGGGTCAAAGTAATTTGGGGGGTGATTTCAGTGCGTGACTTCAGCCCTTGCACGCGATTTCACACCATGAAATTCATGGACTACTAAACGGCGACACCGTGTATGGCCGGTCGCATTCAGCCGCTGTCACTGGCCATAAGCTTACGCGACGCGGAACCGCGCGAACGTTTGAAAAAAGAACGTTTTCTTTGTTGACATTTGTTTCGAGATTCGAAATACGAAATAATTAATTATCATTTCGAATTGTTTTGTTTTTAATTAATTCGTGTCGTGAATACTTTTCAAAATGGAGGGCTGCGGAATGAGCTGCATAAAATTTCTCCTTGTGATCTTTAATGGATTATTTATGGTGAGTGTTTTATTGTTTACAGTCAAAACTAGAGCGTGGTTACTAAAAATAACAGCTAATATAAGAAAATGTCGGTATCTCGCATTCTATTTCAGTCGTATGATTCTGTATAGGCCATCTGGTTGTTCTTTTTAGTTTAATTGATGTTATAGCTTTGGTTAAATTAATTCAATCTACGTTCTACTGAACCGTTGGTTTTACAAACACTGTTAACGTATTGAAAGGTTGTTGCAGATGTTTTAATTTTAGGCGTTTAAATGATTGTAATAATGTTGATTTCGTTTAAAGTGGTTTATATTATTATAACATTTAATAATATCCTTCGGATAGGTATTGCTATCCAAAAAGGCAAACCTCTCTGTAGCTAGCCTTTTGGGTAGGTGCCTAACATATCTACGGACTTATTTTTGGATTTTAAATTTTTATTATGTAAGTGAATTACGATGGTGTATTGTAGGTAATATTTTCTTACTTTAAAATTGTCTAAATCCGTCCCGTGTCGTGTTTCCTCCGTGCTCTGATACGGCTGCTGCGGCCTAAGGAAAATTGGTGGGTCTTAAGTTGCTAAATTTTATTTTATTTCTAAGGGATAAATCCTCATTTTGGCAAAAAAAGGGATTTTAAATTTTCAAATTGACTAATGCCAAAACATTTTTTTACGGTGTTTTTATTGCTATTTAATTTTTTAATGCGCTAAAACTTAATACGAATCATCTCTATATTGTGTAAGTTATAATTATAACTTAGTAATACCTAGTTTTATTATAAAGAAGATCGTGTAAGTTTTAACATATTGTGATTGTTTGATTTTACGTATACCTAACTTATTTGTAACATTCAATGCAACTATAGGTAATCTTAATTAATATAATAACAGTAATTAATTCGCTCTTTATCAAATCCATTAAAATGGACTAATGTGCGCAACAAACATACCTAACATTTGTTGCGCACATCAGTCCATTTAATTGTTCTCTCTACATCATCAGCATCCGAGCGATGTTCCCGGTTGCATCCCTCTCGGGAGTCCGGAGTCCGCTTTCCTTCTTTTACGTCTCCACTTCGCACGATCTTCGGCATCCCGCGTAGTGAGGCCATTTGCACGCATATCCGATCTCACGACGTCAAACCAGCACTTCTTGGGTCTTCCCAATCTGCCGCGGCCGGGCGGAGGCGCCATAGCAAGACATTTGTTCCTCACAAATGTCTTGCTATGGCGATTGGCGCCTAATGTCCTCTGTACAAAGCAGTTGGAACTAGAAATACCACCGGAGTCATGCGCAATTATGTTAAAAAATAGGACAGAGCCTGTCCACAGGACTTACATGGGTGAAACCGCAGGACATTGCTAGTGTATTATGTAATGAGGTCGCTCTAAATCCACTGCAAGGTTGGCATACGTATTAAGACTTAAAAGACGATCTTCCTAATAAGTAAGTGGTTTAATGTTATGCGGATTTCATTCATCAATCTCATGTAGACAGAGAGTTCACTTCTAGATAATAAAATTATCCTCTATGAGGGTAGGGTAGGGTAGGGTAGAAGTAGGGTAAGGTTGTAGTAGGGTAGGGTAGGGTAGTAGTATGGTAGGGTACAAGTTGTGTAGGGTGGTAGTAGTAGTAGAGTAGAAGTAGTGTAAGTTTTTTTTATATTTAACGGGCAGCTTAATGCTGCCCGTTAAATATAGTCTGCCCGTCTGTGTCGGGTCAGCTAGTAAATAATTAATATCGGAGAACGTTGCACGCATAGCCATCTAGCCCCAAACTAAGCCATTTAGCTTTTACTATGGGTACTAGACAACGGATCTAAGTTTAAGACGCATATACCTAATCCTTTTTTTTAATTCATACATACGTATAAAAACACCTTGAACCACAATTAAACAATTATGGTCAGCATATAAACTCGTCGTCGACGGGAGTCGAATCCGCAACCTCTAAACCAGAAGATCAGGGGATGCATGACATGCAGGATTAGGACTTGCAAAAACATAATTACCTAGAGTGATACACCCATAACCCGTCTCCCGTCAATCGGGTAAAAGCACGCTGTTCTCTACATACGCGTAGGTCTTTACGAGCTTTCTACAGTGAATCATCGGACTAGGACTTGAGGGTCATCTAGTATTGACTGTTTCAACGTGGCCAAGGGTATTAACTAACATCTAGTTTGACATGTCAACCTTTTTTAATTAATTCGCACATAATATAATACGTAAAACTAATATTTTTAGATGTTTCTTCTGTTTTTGCTATGTTGTATTGAAATCAAAGACATTTTTCAGTTTTAATCGCGAATGCGATCGCGATGTCAATCCTGAAGAAGGGACCTGTAGAGGTCTCGAAACGTTGAGCGTTGAAACAATGCTAAAAGTAATAAACACCACGCGATTAAAACCGAAAAAGGGTGGACTGCGATGTGATTTGTCATTCTAATCTATTAAAAATCAAAAATTAAAAAATGTCTTTAATTTTAATACAACATCGCGAAAACAGAAGAAAAATCTACATTTACATGATATTTTAAATACCTATTACTCTGTAGGTAAATTATGAATAATCTTCTGCATTTATATTTTATGAGTTGATGATGTGATGGAATGATGATAATATCTCCACATTTTATGAGTCACGTAAAACAGAGGTAAACTTGTATTTAATAAACGACCCAGAGAACGTGAAACATCATCTTCAATCAATGACTTTATTGTTAGCACATTTCATATCGAAATTGCTCCAACAGTTTCTGAGTTAAGCTAAGTTATTTAACTTAGCTTAGCTGGCTTAGCTCAGAAACTAACTTTATCTAAACAACGACGTTTAACGTTCTGGGAGTTTATAAAAAAAAATACATAGTTAGTAAGTTAAATTACTAATAGGTAATATAAAGTAAATTTTGAATAGACGATAAAACATGAGACTGACCTTTTTACTAAGAAATCATATTCCTTCCCTTCCCATCCGACTTTCCAACAACCGAAGGAGGAACAATTCTTCGCTATATTTGTTATGTCAAACCACTGTAATTTATTAATTTTCTGAAATTTTCCTAAGCGACTGTTAAAACTTTACACTGACATTTAAATTTAAATAAGATTAATCTAATTAAAATCATGGCAATGTAAAAATAATAAAGATAGTATATCTAAAACAAAGCCACAAATACACTAGATAACTGACAATACGAAGTGGCGATGTGATTTCCCGTCTTTTTATAAGGTGTGGTATTAGTGGCCACTTTCCTTGTGGGCATTCCCTTGTCGAATTGTTTCTTGGGGACTTTTCGGGAAATTTGCATAGAATAGTACAGTTTACTGATATAAAATACCAAATATCTCTGCATCTGTCTGTCTATCTGTACCAAAAATACCAAATGGCCGCTCTGGAGCAGCACGTACAGAGAGCTAGCTAAACTTTTGGTGGAGGCATCGGGTGACCGGAATGATGACTTGTTTTTTGCCCAGAAAATAAGTATCTGCATACAACGGGGCAATGCAGCCAGCATTCTGGTCACTTTTCCCTCCACCAAAGGTTTAACTAACTTAGTTTAGTGTTGTTTAGTTTTATTTTAATCAGGTTAATAATAGCTTTTTTATTTTATTTTGAGTAGGTAACTTAGGTAAGTATCACTTAATAAGGTAAATAAAATAAGCGTTGCAAATAAAGAGGTTTTTAATAATGTAAATTAACTTCGACTTGCAAGGTAGCCCACAAGATTCAGGAGAATCCTGTACAATTGTCATCCTGGAAGGAAATCTCTATATGAGAGTTTTAGTCGATCGGCTTTTTATATCTATGACTAGCTGCGTCCCGCGGTTTCACATGCGTAGGTCCCAATCCCGTGGGAATATCAGGATCAAAGCCTATGTTACTCAGGGTGAATGTACCTTTCTAATTGTGAAAATGTGGTGAAAGAATTTTTGAAATCGGCCATTAGTTTTTGAGTTTATTCTATACTATCTAGTTGTATCCTAACGGATACAATGATATACAACTATATAGATAGATAGATAGATTTTTTCTAGATATAACTATCTAGAAAAAGGTATGTTGGAGGAGACAAAACTGTCTAGCCTAAACGTCACCAAAACGAGTTAAAAAGTTGCAGTCCCCACTGGACTTCGAAATCATCTAGTGGTTTCGGATAGTTCCCACCGGGGCTATTCTCTAAGAAAAAACTACATAGATCCGATGTAGAAAGCTGTGATGTTCCAGTCAACTTTTGTTAAACTACGTTGAAACCTGTGAAGTTAACTCGCTATTTTGCAAGCTAATGACGTCACATAAATATTACCAAGTTTTCTGGTAAAAACGGTGGTCAAAGGAAAACGAAAAAAAATACGAATTACTCGCGAATCGTAGAAGCCAGTCGGCGTCTACACGGCGTTTTTCTTAGAGAATAGCCCCGCGTAATTGGTATAGTTACATAGCTACTTTTCTTTATTTTTAACCGACTTCCAAAAAAAGGAGGAGGTTCTCAATTCGTCGGGATATTTATATTTTTTTTATGTATGTTCCCCGATTACTCGAAGATGCCTGGACTTGGTTTACTGGGTTGGTTGGGTAAGATTGTAAGTAGTTTGGCTGCCCGACTTCAGATTACATACAGTTGTGGTCATATAATTAAGAACGATTTGAAGTTCTAGAAGTTTTTTATATAAATCGTCAACACACAGAGATGTGTACTTTCTGAGAAGCATCTAGTTATGTTATAAAATAGCCACATTAATAGAGCAACGTGGCTTAGGAATATTATAATGAAATCTCTAACTATTTTTTTCACATTATATTGATTTTACCAAAGTAACACATTCAAACAGGACTGAAGCTGGACAAATAATTAAGAACGATTTATTAAACTGCTCGGGAAATGTTTTGTATGACACTTACATTTAAAAATTACAATATAATATGTAGCTCAGAAAATTTAAAAATCAATTTAATACGTTTTTGACTAAAATTTATAGTTAATAGCATATCCGCAGCTTTTAATTACTAATTTACACCGGCGAGGCATTAACTGTATTAATTTTTGATATTTCGCAAGCGAAATAGAGTTTCATTCTTCTACGAAAACGTCATACAGCTCGATAGCTCTCATAAATTTTCACACTTTGTATTGGAAACCTTTTTCTTTACTTCGAGCCACAGATTCTCTATTTGGATTTAGATCTGGGCTGTTGGCTGACCAATTTAAGACAGAAACTGATTGCGCTGTAAGAAATTTCTTTACGGTGCGTGCAGTGTGCTTTGGATCATTGTCATGCTGGAATGTTCAAATAACCGGTAGAACGTCTTCAGCGTAAGATAACATTGTTTCTTCCAGTATATTTTTGTATTGGAACTGATCCATGTTACCTTCTATCAACTTTACAGGTCCAACACCATGTCCAAAAAACCATCTCCAAATTTTCACATTCCACCACCGTGCTTTAATGTAACTTTCGTGTACTTAGGGTCGAATGCTGCATTCGTGGGACGTCGTACATATCATTTTCCATCGAAACAAACTCTGTTTATTTTCGTCTCGTCAGAAAAAAAGTACATTTTACCAATGTCGCACAGTCCAGTTTTCATACTTTCTCGCTAATGTCAGCTGGACTTGCCTATGGCAAAGTTTCAACATGGGTACCTTTCTTGCTATCCTTCCGTGGAATATTTCTTCTACCAAACGTCTTCTAATAGTGCGTGCTGAGATTGCTGTAGGGTTGTTTTCACCTAAATATTATTTTCTCAGCTCATTGGACCCTTTAGAAGGATTTTGTTTTGCCATACGAACGATGTTTCGGTCATCTCGAGGAGTTGTTTTTCACTGTTTAGGTACACGCGGAACCTTCGAAGTAGTTTGATACGTAGCAAAATGCTTTACAGTGTGGTAAACCATCGTTTTTGCACATTGCAGATGGTCGGCTATCTTTTTGTTTGACCAAATTCTTCTGGCGAACTTTTATTATTACTTCCCTTGTAGATTTATCACAACTTTTATTTTTTCCATTGTTTTTTCATAAAAAGCAATCACTTTTACCTTTTACAGCATTAAATGGCTCCAAAATTATACAAACAGTAACAAATCGACTGATTTTTCTCTAATTAAATTTGAATAAACGTATAAACTATTGAGCGTTTTTAATTATGTGGCCAGCCAGTAAATAGGAGTACTATGTTTAAAAGTAGTGTAAAAAGTTTGTGTATTTATTTTTAGCTAATCATGTGTATCAATGAATACAGTGGTATTATGGAAAAGTTTTACGATACTAAGAACAATAAAAAATAATGCATGCAATTAGTTTTGCGTCTTAGTTAAAAAAATCTTCCCTTTATATCAGCGTTCTTAATTATATGACCACCACTGTAACAGATAAGTCAGTGGCACTGTACGTACGTAGGCGAGGTTATTTTATGCTTTTTTTTTTATGTCGGTTTTTAATGTTTTTTTAATTATTATTTATACAAAAATACCGAGATCGAGTACCTACAAATAATACCAGTTGATCGTACATTGTTCAACAGTGGGAATCGCATCCATAATCTACTACGTCGTTGACTGGTGTTTCCCCGCCACACAGACAGAGGTCGTATCCGATTAACGATTAGCGTCAAGATGGCGGGACCATCTCTCTGATATTAAAACTTTATATTGTCAGATTTAGTACCAAATTGGTACTATTTGGTACCTCAGTTAAAAAAATTAGTACCTCTTTAGTTTAAAAGATATTCACGAAAAACCCTGGTCCCGCCATTTTGACGTCAAGATGGCGGGACCAAAAAGAAAACGAACTCGGAGCTAATAATCACTTACGCACATATTTAGTACTTAATTGGTACCTCCCAAAACTGTAGTTAAACTGTGGATTATGTCGGGGAAAACAAATTGGCAGACAAAAAAGCCTGGTCCCGCCATCTTGACGCTTTGAGATTTTCTGAAATATCATATTTACGCAAGTTATTTCCTACCGGTGAATGTTTGTAGATTTTGTACTTATTTGGTACCTACGGAAAATGCTTCTTAAACCAATATTTACCTTATACTTTAATAGATATAAGCATTTTAATTCTACACAAAGTGTTTCAGCGAGGATAATATAATCCTAAAATGTACTCGATCCAGACTCTAGGCGTACCTACTACCTACCTACATACCGCCAAACTTTGTTTTTCTATATTTGTTTTCTTTGACTAAATTATGGCCAATATGAATAGCCAGTATCAACTATTTTGAATCGGACATGCTCATCGAGGGAATGGGTCATGCGCTAGTTTAAAAATAGTAGATTGTATACCTAGCGGAGAAAAAACTATTTTCCAGTTAGAGTGTTTTTTGAATCCAGAGAGGAGCGAAGGATTCTAGAGTAGAATCCTGCAGAATAGAGTAGAATACCTCACTCGAGCGAAAAATAGTGTTTTGCTCCCGAGGTGAACATTCCACTTTTCATCACCCTCTATGACAAAATGAGTAGGTAACTTACTTTCACTTTTTATTTCATTGTTCACACCTGACAAATTCTATCAATACCTATCATTTTCTACAAAACCTACCATTTTCCAACAAAAGCTACTATTTTCTATCAATACCTGCCATTTTCTACCAAATCTGTCATTTTCTACTACATCTTACTATTTTCTAGCAAAAACTACCATTTTCCAACAAACCTACCAATTTCTAGCAACCTTACCAGTTTTTACCCAAACCTACCATTTTCTACCAAAACCCTCCATTTTATAAATATACTACCTGTACGGTTGAACACTCATCGCTCACCTATCAGACACAAGTGTTGCTTAACCTGCTCGGTCTATCACCCATCATCGGTGATATGAACTCTTTGTTGATTGAAACTTTTTTTAAATATAAACATTCCAAAATTTAAATCGTATTATCGCCCTGTAACAGGGAGGGAAAACGCTATGAAAATCCCTGTAAGACTGTAAGACCTTACTTATGGGGAGGAGCACTAACGTTTTATCCCGGCAGATGGCGATGGTCGACTGATCAAGTTTGAAATAAGAACTGTCAAATAGTATTTATTTTCACAACTATCGGCGTTTTCATTTATGTTTTAGTTAATGTTTAAATAAAATGCCTCAATGTAGTGCATCAGATGGGAAAAATAAAAGGATATTCCCAAAAGTCATGTAGCGCCTTTTTAATAATTTTAACACTAGAAAGACTCCAACTTGACTTCACAGTACAGGCGAGACCACAAAATTTAAAAAAAAAGCTCAGTCGACTAGAGCGCCATCTGCTTACAGCTTTGCGCGTTCCACCTCATTGACAAATGTAGGTAAACCGGAAGTACCCTATAGATTTTGTTTCGAACACTTAAAATATGGTACTTTCGGTTGATCTATAACTACGAAAATTGTAAGATCTCACTAAAGAGAAATAAAGAGAAAATCCAAAAAAATAAAAAAAAGGTAAAAGTTAAAGGTCGTCCTCATACATATACAGTTGGCGCCAATAAACTAGTCCTCCGAGTTGTATAGGCGATCATACAATTCAGATGACTAGCCTAACTGACACTCGCCACTGGACAAATGATACTGGCCATTCATATTGACCTCTAAGAAATAAAAAGTTTGGCGGTATTTTGGTAGGTAAGGTCAACTCGCCGAAGTCCGCCATAGTTTATTTTCCGGTTTGATTCTTTCGATCGCCACAAACCGGTTTTTATCTTAAATGTAGTTTTTACCTGACTGTTGAAGGAAGGTTATTGTTATTCTTCAAATCGGAAATGTCTTTATAATTGCCTTCTCCATATGTTAGGATTTATACACCTATTTTTAAATGACGATTTGACGTTATTTCCCTCGGTTTTGGGGTAAGTTCGTCATGGAGTTGTTTTACATAGAAGTAGCTCGGTTTTAAGAGAAAATATATTTATTTTAAATGTAAAAATCATGGCTAAACTAATATTATGCTTCAATGCCCTAGATAATATAAGGTAGCATTTACAACTTATTGCACGTAAACTACGAAATGGGGTAAGTTCGCCATATTTTTCAAGACGGGTGTTCAATGTTTATTAGTTAGGTAGCAAATAATAATTAATCCATAAAATAGAATTAAATTTAGACTTAAATTTAACATTCTTAACAATTTAAAATTAGTTTCAAAAGTTTCTTAACACTTAGAGCAAAATTACACATTAATTTATTCGTTTCTATAAAAATTGAAATCAAACACGGTTATAGTCATAATAGCCATTATAGTTATGTTGGGTTTTAAAAATACCTTTGTAGCCACTCAAACCTTTATTTCTCATTCTCAATCATACGCTACTTTTTCTGTTTATCATCTTTAATTCCATTTTTTTTCTAAAATATTAATATTCATTGGAGTTTATTAGGCTAAGTGAACATTTAATTTATCCCGTTAGAAAATTATACTTTGCCAGATGAAGTTGTAAATCTGTAAATTTATTGATTACCTACTGGCAAAAATGCTTACAAGATCTGCAATGGGGCAATACTAGCATATAAGTTATAACGGACATTCCATAAATTGTTAGACGGGATAGGTCGGGACATTAAAATTTTTAAGTAACCTAAGTATTTCGTTGCAAAAATAATTCATGTAAAATCATATAGGGTTTTTTATTCACACATTTGTTAACATAGTTACATTTTCCCGGGTCTTAATCGCGTATTGGGAAAATGTAACTATCATATATAATTATTTCCGATTCAAAAACACGCAAATTTTAAGTCAATCTCACAAAAATTTGCATTACTGTGTGTTACTATGTATGTATACTAAAATGTGGTTACTACTGCACTCGACTCGATGACTTTTTTTTACTGTTCGTTGGATTAAAACTTGTTTTTTTTTTTCAATATTGGATGACCCCCAGCGACAAAAAAGGAACAAAATAAATCAACAAAAAAAACTTTAAATAAAAACTAAAAAGTTAATTACAACTGAAAAGTAAATAAAACTTGTCCAGTAGTCACAGAATATAGTTAGTTTAACAGTCAGGCATGCATGACCCATTATTGAAAAGGTTTGTCTAGCTAGATTCTAGATATTCAACGGTCCCGACTGTTAAACAAGCTATGTTCCGTAACTACTGGACTTGTTTTATTTACTTTTCAGTTTTAATTAACTTTTAAGTTTTTTTTATTTAAAGTTTATTTTATTAGACGGTTTTTTTATTTTTATTGTTTTTTTATTTTACACTTTTTGTCAGCATTAGGTAATATACCTACGACGGTTAATTATATCAATGGGGTGGCACACGCAAAGCTGTGAGCAGATGGCGCTGGCATCGGATGATCTTTATTTTTTTTGGTCCCCCACGAATGAAAACACCGAGTTTTTTTTTCTTTCGGTCTGAGACTGATATGGCCAATTTGGCGCCGAGAGTTGTAAAAAAACACCTGTTTGATAGTTCTTAATTCAAATCTAAGATCATTCGACTAACGCCCTCTGCCGGGATAAAAAGTTAGTGTTCCTCCTCATTGTATTATAATCGCAATCATCATCTTCATCGCAATAATTTCATCGAGGGACTTATTATTTGAGGATTATTGAGTAGGTTGCGGTAGTCTCAGTATGAACGATTGCTAAACAACTTTAAATCATAATAGATCCTAAATCATAATATCAAATGAAAAATGATTATAGACTTAAAAAAAGGATTACTCCACTCTATATAGTCTGTCTACCTTATTTTCTTTCTTTATTACAAAATAGCGCATGTTGGTCGCCATTTTGAATTTTATTTTATGTCACCTATCTAAGAACGATACCCTAATTAAAGCAATCCTTTGAGTGGTTTGGAAGATACGAGGGAATAAAGAATATTACAAACACACAAAGATAGGCGCGAAAAACATAAAAGCCCTTAATCGAAAGGTAGACGGAGATACCCCTAATGACCCCTATGACGGAATTCGGCGAATTGACCTTACATCATTCTAGAGTCTGACTGAATCGAGTACATTTTAGGATTATATTATCCTCGCTGAAACACTTTGTGTAGAATTAAAATGCTTATATCTATTAAAGTATAAGGTAAATATTGGTTTAAGAAGCATTTTCCGTAGGTACCAAATAAGTACAAAATCTACAAACATTCACCGGTAGGAAATTACTTGCGTAAATATGATATTTCAGAAAATCTCAAAGCGTCAAGATGGCGGGACCAGGCTTTTTTGTCTGCCAATTTGTTTTCCCCGACATAATCCACAGTTTAACTACAGTTTTGGGAGGTACCAATTAAGTACTAAATATGTGCATAAGTGATTATTAGCTCCGAGTTCGTTTTCTTTTTGGTCCCGCCATCTTGACGTCAAAATGGCGGGACCAGGGTTTTTCGTGAATATCTTTTAAACTAAAGAGGTACTAATTTTTTTAATTGAGGTACCAAATAGTACCAATTTGGTACTAAATCTGACAGTATAAAGTTTTAATATCTGAGAGATGGTCCCGCCATCTTGACGCTAATGATTAACGAACTGGTAGCCAGGCAGTAGTATAACTACGTACATACTCGTACAACTACTTTTTGTGAATTGATACCGGATTGAGATTAAAAAAAAACTATTTATTTGCAATTTGACGCAAGCGCACAAACACTACAAAAATTTTAGGCCGTATGTACATTATCTGTCACTTCATTTAATAAAAAAAAAATAACGTCAAATAGATAAAACTTTATAAAACCCAAAAAGACAATGAACCTAAAGTTTAATTCTATTTGTCCAAAAATATAGGTAACTAAGTATCGGAATTTTTATTCAAGTTTAATCGATGCGCTCATAGAATTTTAAATAGAAAACGTGTGTTTTCAATGCGAGGCACATAATAAATGTACAATTCTAAATTTTGTATTACGTAGATTCGATACTAGATATATTTATAAATTAGGTACACTTCCAGTACCTACCACCAGTTAAACCAAATTGGTTAGCGTAGTTGTACGTAGTTGAAATTCAAATCATTTTTCGGTTTAAATCGCTTGGTCTTTATTACTTTTGCCCTTTAAAGAGAGAGACCTTTAAAGGTGTCAAAACGTTAAGCATTGAAACAATGCTAAAAGTAATAAACACCACACGATTAAATTCGAAAACCAAATTTAATTTCAAAACCGCTGTATTTAAAAGGTATTTATTTTTATTATCGTAATTCTCATACAGAAACAATTATCATCTGATTGGTTAACTGTTAAAAAGCTTATAGCTATCGTATCTTATGCTTTATAGCAATTATCTTATCGTTTACACACACTGCAAACTAGTTTCATAACAATTTGTTAACTATAAATATTATCTGATTCCGTGGTACGTGCTCATACCAATACTCTGCAGTATCAAATCGACTCTTCGCTAGCCAAGCCATGTTATTCTTATTGTTATTTATCGCGGTATTAATCGCGCTAACTGTACTATCGTTCAAACTCTACCTGCTATCAAACATTGGAAGAAACAAATGCAGTAAACATTTAGTTGGTAAAGTTGTGATAGTGACAGGCGGTAACGCTGGTATCGGTTATGAAACCGCCAAAGATCTGGCAGACCGAGGAGCTAAAGTGTTCATCGGATGCAGAAGTGAAGCCCGAGGAACGGTAGCACGCGATCAAATTATAGAAGACACTGAAAACAAAGATGTCCATTATATGCATTTGGATCTAGCGTCGTTGACATCCGTCAGGAAATTTGCTGATGAAATTATCAAAACTGAAAAACGTCTGGATATTCTAATCAATAATGCTGGAGTGATAGAAGGGAAGAAAGTCAACAGCGAAGATGGATTGCTTCTTGGCATGCAGATCAATCACTTCGGACCATTTTTGTTGACCAATCTGCTGTTACCATTGATAAAGTCTACGCCTTCTAGTCGGATAGTCAACGTGTCATCAGCGGCATACCGCTATGGGAAAATAGAGTTAGACAACCTGAACATGGAGAAAGAAACAGAAAAATCTTTCAGCTTCACCAAACTGTACAGCAACTCAAAACTGTGTAACGTCTTGATGACTGTGGAACTTAGTAGAAGATTGCGGGGTACTGGAGTCACAACGAACGCCCTCCACCCTGGAGCTGTAATGACCAATATCGCTAATCATTTCCTAGAAGATCGTCCATGGTTGAACATTTTAGCTGTTTTCTACTTCTTCGTAAAGTCTGCTTGGGAAGGAGCACAGACTACAATATTCTTGGCAGTGTCTCCCGAAGTTAGAAGTATTAGTGGTAAATATTTTGTTGATTGCAAAGAAGAAGAAACTACAGAACCAGCCAAAGATGTCGAAGTTGCTAAGAAACTGTGGGAAGAGTCAGAAAAACTAGTTAAGCTTAACCAGTAAACAGTATTTAATTTATTAACTGTTTAGAAGAAACTTCTACCCATGACTTTGTATTAATTTCAAGGCTAAATCAATCTGTTGTATATATAGAAGACTCGTCAAATAAAATACCTATGAATTTAAAAATAGTACGATCTGTTTTGTTTCAATACATCATCATCCGAGCGATGTTCCATACAAACTATGATCAATATAGGGACTAAAGATGCTGAGCTTTCTTGTAGGTCTACAAAAAAACTGCCTCCTTAGAGCTTTTACAATTAGATGGCTAAACCTGCCCAACATGAAATAATGACGACACGATTTGGAGAATAATAATTCTCTTTAACCGACTCTTCTAAAAGAGATGGTTGTTGTGAATTTGGATGTGACTATTTTTTGTGGCGCCAATGACGAATAAATGTTCTATTCTACTACTTTTACAAAAAGTTTTCGATTAACGTTTCTGGAACGTAGCCTCATAATTGTAAATGATTTTAAACGCTCGCGAAACGTAAACATTTAATACCCATCTTAGCAGGGTATAAAGTCTATGATAATTATAAAATCATGACGACTTTATCAATATTATGATATACTAGCTGTGCCCGCGACTTCGTCAGCGTTTTTCGAACATCTACCCATCGCTGTGCAAAGGTCTACACTTAAACGAACGACCAGGAAAGTACTGAGCAGAAGAGAATCATGGCTGAGTTTGTTTAAGTGTGATTTTTGTATATCGGTATGTAACTTGTTCTATAAACTAAATCTATAAAAGTTGAAACGCGACTTCGAAAAAAAGGATAAAATAATAATAATAAGCTTGCCTACATATGTACATAACAAAGCAACCGACTTATTTGTTATGTAATCTGAAGTCGGGCATCTTAACTAAATGCAATATTTTTTTTTACGTGGGTGATGCCCCTTATGTATCGTCAGGCCACTCTCGGGGCAAATGACCCGGTTTGTTGGGCTCCCTGGGTACTACAGTTTGTCAACTAAACCCCAACGGCGTCCCTCGCTCCACAAGTGTCGAGGCCAGTGGGAATTCCTCATGGACTACATCCGTCAACCCCGACAACGGCGGCCTTTCCAAGCCCGTCCCCCCGGCATGGTCACACTACCGTCTCGTGGCCCCCAAAACCGGTGATAAACTCCCCCGAGTTCACCGCCACCACCAGAGGCTGAGGTGATTTTTCACAGTGGTTGTCATCCACGCGGCCCTTTTCTTGCGGAAAGGACCCCCGAGCCCGCTGACGCGGGTTTACGGGACATCTGGAGGGTAAAACGTAACGTCGTGCCCGGGACTCGAGACTCTAACGCGGTACCCTCGACTCGGAATCCACACTCTGCCGCAGCTGCCATCGTGCCTCGTAAACTAAATGCAATCTGCATCTACCCAGTAAAACTGCCCGATTTCAGCTATATTTTTTTCCCCTTTTTCGTGCATTTTCGACTGCCACTAAAAAATATCAAAATTGTAACAGTAACTTTAATCATTGAGGAGTTTTCTGATGAGAAGGTAGTTTCAGGTGGTCCATCAATTCGTACCGAGTTCTTTATAAGCTGATTCTATTGATGGAAGTCCAAAAATTAGTAATTTACTGCATTGTGGGATGCTATTCTGCTCATCATTCCAAAGGTTCTCATCAGATCTTCACCAACAATTTGAGGGGCCAATTCGAGACTCTCACTTTCCAAATCTAAAAAGAATATTTATATGCTGGTGTCCGGCGTGAACATATCCCCATACAAACAATAGGTATGTGGGTAGAATTGAGAAGCTCCTCTTTTTTTAAAGTCGGTTAAAACAACCATTATAAATTTCCGTATGTCCGAAGGATCCGAATATATGGAGAGACATAGGTAAACGGTATTTTGGGAATTACCGGATATCCGGCTTTTTTAATTACGTGCCGGATATCCGGCTTTTTAATTACCTACCGGATATCCGGTTAATCATGTGTTGATTCCACATAACACACTTCTTCAATACAACATTCAAACTAATTAGGTAAAAGTAGAAATAACGCTTTATCCGGATAACCGGACTAAATAGCCGGATAAAAAGTAGCCTATATGTTAATCGGGGTATAAAGCTATCTGCATACCAAATTTGGTTAAAATCGGATAAGCCGTTTCTGAGATTAGCGGGCACAAAGGCACACACAAACAGACAAACAGATAAACAGACAAACAGACAAACAGACAACCAGAAAAACAGAAAAATAGGTTCTACTGCGTTAATAGATACCCATACAATTTATATTTTTTTATATCTTCCAAAAACAGACACCGCTGAGTTACGATTTTATTATATGTATATAGATTTCATCATACCTTCGGAGATATTTTTTATTAAAAAAATGATCTAACGTCAAAAATATTTAAAGTCCTCAAATATTCGGCATATTGTGTCAACCCTGACCTCAAGATTTATCATAGTCTTACCTTACCTATTACTCGTATAGTAAATATGATTGCGTAGTATGACGTAATTTATATTTATTCATTCGTGGCGCCTGTACGTACATACACGTCATTAGAATGAGTCATCTTTCGTATGGCTAAAGTTTGTAGATTGTATTGTAAGTTGTTTGTTGCACTGTTGTAATAGTTTCTAAAAATTCCAGTAGTAATATTTTGTCAAAGTACCTAACTAACATACTAAATATAGTATTCTTTTCAAAAATTGTGTAGAACGTAGGTTTAATTTTAAAAAAGTAGGTTAATATTTAATTTAATTAAGCGGATATATTTAATACCTTTTTACTACTGATCAAATAATTTAATACGAGAGGAGGTCAAGAACTTCGCGGAATAGGGAGGTTGGAAAAGTATAATGATATTTTTTTAATCAGTGGCTGATAAGACATTCAATATGGCTATAAATACCAAATTTTGGAAAAATCGGGTAAGTACTTTTTAAATTATCGCCTCATTTATCAGTGAATCGGGAAGAAATAACCAACACTGGACAAAATTGAGTTTCGTTCTGTCATAAAGTTTCTTACTAAGCAAGGAAAACACCGAAAATCATTATGGAAGAAATGTCAAATGTTTACGGGGATTCTTGTCCTAGAAAAACAATGTTTACAAGTGGCATCGTCTTTGCAAGCAAGGCCGAGAGTCAGTTAAACACGATCCTCGCTCGGGCCGGGGCCCGAGCGATCGTGTTTAACTGACTTTGAACTGAATTGAAGCCACTTCCGTAGTTGTCGTGGAAAAAGTCGATAAACTTGCTTTGGAAGATGCTCGATTAAAAAGAAACAAATTGCAGAAAAGATTGGAGTATCGTCTGCAACCGTTTTGCATATTCTTCATGACCATCTTGGCATGTCTAAAGTTAGCGCAAGATGGGTGCCGAGAATGCTCTCAGCGATTCAAAAACGACAGCGCGTCGAGCGAGTTTTTGGACCTCGCAATGAGAACAAAAACGATATTTTGGGTCGAATCGTTACTGGTGATGAAAGATGGGTTCATCATTATGAACCTGAATCGACACAGTTGTAAAAAGAGCTATATATATAGGAAGAAATTCACAGACGATGAAGAAGTGAAGGCGTCAATTTCGGGCTATTTTGGAGGCCTTGACAATACATTTATTTTCGAGGGTAAAAATAAGCTCTATGAACGATGTGAAAAGTGTATTAGGCTCAACGGAGAATACATTGAAACATAATAATAGCAACTTATTTAATTTCATCCCCCTTCTGCTGAATTCCGCGAATATGTTGACCTCCCCTCGTAGTTTATTAGATCCAAAATAAAATTATAACAAATTAAAACATTTAAACGTTAACATTTTAACATTTAAATTCTAAAAAAATACAAAAAGTAGTATGAAATTATACTAAATACAATTAAAATTAAAAAAAAAATTCAAATTAAAATTCTTTTCTACTGATTAAGTTTAACCATTAAATTTTTTCTGACAAATCCCACAGCTTCTTCGCAAGTTCGACATCCTTAGATGCTGCGGTAGGCTCTTTTATTTTGCAATCTGAAAAATATTTAGGTACCCGCTTATATTTTTTACTTTAGGAGAAACAGACAAGTATATTTGTGTTTGCGCTCCTTCCCACACTGGCTTTGCAAATAAAGAGGCAAAAATATATTGGAAGAATTTCAAAAACGGACGCTTTTTTAGGGTAGCATCGTTGATGGTAGTAGCTACAACTCCAGGATGGAGAGCATTTGTTGTCACTCCAGTCCCTCGCAGTCTTCTACTCAGTTCTAGAGTCATCAAGTTATTACAAAGTTTTGTGGTTGCATACAATTTGGCGAAGCTAAAAGATTTATCAGTTTCTTTCTCCATATTCAAGTTGTCCAGCTTTAGTTTTCCATAGCGATGTGCTTCTGATGACACATTGACTATCCGACTGGAAGGCGTAGACTTTATCAATGGTAAAAGCATATTGGTCAACAAAAATGGTCCCAAGTGATTGGTCTGCATGCCTAGAAGCAATCCATCTTCACTTTTTTCTTTCTTCCCTTCTATCACTCCAGGAGGGTAACTTCGGTTCGTTTCGATACGACAACGATGCGATAATACGATGGTTCTACTGTCACCCTACTATCAGAATGTGACAGTAGAATCATCGTATTATCGTATCGATGTCGTATCGAAACGAACCGCAGTAACCCTCCTGCATTATTTCCAGACCAGACGTTTTTCAGTTTTGATAATTTCATCGGCAAATTTCCTGACGGATGTCACCGACGCTAGTTCCAAATGCATGTAATGTACATCTTCGTTTTCAGTGTCTTGAACAATTTGATCTCGTGCAGTAGTTCCTCGGGCTTCACTTCTGCATCCGATGATTACTTTAGCTCCTCGGTCTGCCAGGTCTTTGGCGGTTTCATAAACGATACCAGCGTTACCTCCAGTCACTATCACAACTTTACCAACCAATTGCTTACTGCATTTGTTGATACCAGTTGTTGCTAACTGGTAGACTTTTGCTGCAACTATTACTAGTACAAACAGTAACACGGCAAAGAACAAGCAAATCATGGCTTAGCTGGTGACGAGCTGATTCGATACTGAAGTTTTCAGGTTAATCGACGGTGTGAACCAACGTTGTTTTATATATAAAACAGATTTGAAGTTTGGACGATATGCCAGATATGCAGATAATATGCCATTTATCATAATAAGCAGATTTCATCGGACTACGGTCCTATTCTAGGAACTCTAAAGGTTAACTACACTGATATAAATGTTGTTGGTAAGGTTATATTGGTTGTGCGTTGCGACTTTATCTGCATAAGTTCTGGCTGATTACAATACCCCAGGCATTTATTTTATTATCTTAATTCTGGGAAATTCATCATTTTGTAAATTTTGATCCTAAAGCTTTTCAATATTTTGAAATCAAAAGTTCATTATGAAATTATAATTAGTTAATATTTTATTCTCGAATAATTGAACAATAAAAATAATGTTAAATGTCCCGGGCCCGGAAGCTCTCGGGACCTAAGGTCCGCTTAACCACAGTAGGTAAGTCTTATTAACCTTGCCTATTGCATATAGATTTGACAATGTTTTTGCGGCCGACCAAGTCTTCTTGGGATCAAGCGGTTTACCCGCCACCACGCGAGGAGAGTTCTGTGTTTGTTGGTCTCTCCCAGATCTCATAGTCGCCTTGTACGACACCCACGGGAGGAGATAGGGAAACCCTATTCTATAGGGGCTACAAGGTTGAAAGTGTATGCTGTTTAAATCATATAAATGAAATGGAAAGGCCAATTAGGCATAATTTTTATAGGTAAGTACCTCTATTTAGAAGAAAGCCCTTTCGCCTTTAGGTTCGCCCCTTGGTAAATGAGAATAACACAATAAAACATCTGTGACATCCATTTTTCTATCAACATCTATTTATTATGGAGAAAATATTGAAACACATTGCGTCAGAAAATAATCAACAATTTTCGGTGACTTGCAGTTTAGGTCTTATTAATATAAGTACCTACCCCGTAACTAAATTTACAAGAAAAAATAAGGAACGAAGTTGTTTTTTAAGTCGTTAAATTAAAATAATAAAATGTAAACATAATAATGATGTAAATAGGTGTACCTATGTACCTACAAGAAGTTCATTGACGTAACTGGGTACCTACTTTGAATAAAATACCTATTATCAAAATAGAATAGGTATTTTTTTTAAAACCTGGCTACCCTAACCACAGATCATAATAAACCCCAACAGTATCAGAAAAACGCAAGAAAAACACTATTATCTCGATAAGTAAAGGTACCTTCCAAATGTTATATTCACTAAGTAAGTAGGTACCTAAATACTACAATTATTTTAATAATACAAAACGAAATAATTGCCATGTTTTTAATTGTTATTTTAGTACAGTAAATTAGTTTAAAAATGTATGTAAAGAAAAACAAACTTATACGGATTATTCATCGCCTTTACGGCCCTACGAAATTTGCTTGTCATGCTAACTAGCATTTATCTAATCTTCAATCTGATTTCATATTTAATATAACGTAGGCAGGCTTATACTGGCTACACACACAAATAGTCTCCAGTATCTATTCGGCTCTTCAACAGCCATGATCTGTTTATTATTTATCCTGGCGGTGGTCGTGCTAGCAATAGTCTCGGCTAAAGTCTACCAGTTATCAACAATTGGTATTAATAAAAGCAGTACGCATTTAGTTGGTAAAGTTGTGGTAGTGACCGGTGGCAATAATGGAGTTGGCTACGAAACCGCCAAGGACCTGGCAGACCGAGGAGCTAAAGTAATCATCGGATGCAGAAGTGAAGCCCGAGGAACTACTGCACGCGACCAAATTATCCAAGACACTGAAAACGAAGATGTACATTACATGCATTTGGACCTAGCGTCCTTAGCATCTGTCAGGAAATTCGCAGACGAAATTATAAAAACTCAAAAACGTCTCGATATTCTAGTCAATAATGCTGGAGTGGTAGACGGGACGAAAGTATACACTGAGGATGGATTACTTCTGGGCATGCAGACCAATCACTTGGGACCATTTTTGTTGACCAATCTGCTGTTACCATTGATAAAGTCTACGCCTTCCAGTAGGATAGTCAACGTGTCATCAGAAGCACATCGCTATGGGAAAATAGAGCTGGACAACTTGAATATGGAGAAGGATGAAGATGATAAATTCAGCACCATGAAATTGTACAGCAACACTAAACTATGTAACAACTTAATGTCCTTAGAACTGAGTAGAAGATTGCGCGGTTCGGGAGTAACAACCAACGCTCTCCATCCCGGCTTTGTAGTTACCAATATCAATACTGAACTCTTGAAGAAATGGCCATGGTTGAAAGTTTTCCAAATTTTCTATTTATTCGCAAAAGCTGGTTGGGAAGGAGCGCAGACTCAAATATACTTGGCTGTCTCTCCCGAGGTAAAAAATGTTAGCGGTAAATATTTTTCTGATTGCAAAATTAAGGAGCCTATAGCAGCGTCCAAAGATGTCGAACTTGCTAAGAAGCTGTGGGATGTGTCAGAAAAATTGGTAAAACTAAATCAGTAGGAAAGTGTTTAAGTTTAATTAAGTTTGAATGATGTAATTTATTAATGTAAAATATTTAAGTTTACACGTCAAATAAATGCGAATATTAAATAGTATATGTTGTACCTAATTCACTGTTTTTATTTTTTTATGGTGATTAGAACAAAATATATAATAATAAATAATAACAAAATATAAAATAAGTAGGTGATGTGGAGGATTCTTCGGTTTCTCCTGTTTGACCTAGGCTATTTTACGGGTCCCGTACCCAAAGGATAAAACGGGACCCTATTACTTTACCCTATTACTCATTTAATCAGTCAGGCAGGACTATAGGTAGGTATCTATAGGTTTCATATGCTTAATTGACCATACCGAAATTAGGAGTAGTTTATTGATCCCATGGGATCTGTCTGACGTCGTGGTATGAATTGTCTACAGTGCCCTAACAGAGAGTAGACGAGAGATTACACAATGGCACGCTTAAAAGTTGTAACATTGACCCGGAGTGTTTATCTTATCAAGTTATCATTATCACAAGGCATTTTTTATCATATTAATCAGCACAAAACTTGCTAAGTTATGTTGTTACATGTCTGTCTACAAGGATATTTTATCATATATTCGATTGATAGAAAATAAAATGTCACTATGACTTTCCATTTTCTACGTTGATTTTACATGGCTACAAAAAGTGAGGATAAATTATCTTGAGTTTGAAACAGGAGGGTTACTGCGGTTCGTTTCGATACGACATCGATACTGTCATACGATGATTCTACTGTCACATTCTGATAGTAGGGTGACAGTAGAACCATCGTTATGACAGTATCGTTGTCGTATCGAAACGAACCGAAGCAACCCTCCAGGAGCGAGACCTTTTTACGTATCTACATTAAGTAGAGTTTTAATCAACACTTCTACACTAATACTATAAAGAGGAAAGATTTTTTTTGTGTGTATCTATGTGTGTAAGTGTGTCTGTATGTTTGTAATGAATAAACTCAAAAACTACTGATTTCAAAAATTCAATTTCAATTCAAATTTTAAAAAGCCATTAGAAAGCTACATTCACCCTGAGTAACATAGGCTGCTTTTGATCCCGATATTCCCACGGGATCGGGACTTAGGCGGGTGAAACCGCGGGACGCAGCTAGTATGTTTCTATAAAATCCTGACTGATTTAGAATTTAAAGGAATAGGTATCGGCCATGGCATGACCCGGGTCATACCTACAGTAACCCGGGTCGTGACCGATATATTTCCACACTAAGCACAGGTACATATTTACTAAGCTATCCAAACCGACTATTTACACCATTTTCTATCATTATGAGCTGATCAACTATCGATCCGGCAAGGAATCCGGCTATTTGTAACGTCCACCTAGTAATCACGTGTCATCATCAATCAAAAAGGAGCTAACTTTGTGACATTTGTTAGTGGGAAAATGCACAAAGAACAATAATTTATAATTAAAACTAATAGCGGCCATACTATCACAAAAAGTAAATCCCCTTATCCGATATCTCTTTCTGCGAAAGTGACTTTTTGCGAATGTGACTAAATTTGCTCAGTGACATTTTTGCGAAAGAGACTTTCTGCGTCAAGACCGTTTTACATTTTTTTTTCAACTTTGTTTTACATTTTTTAAACTGAAAATAGTAAAAACCAATGCCTAGTTTTACACAAAGGTAAATTACACTAGGTAAATTACACAAAAAACCAGTATCGGATAATGGTAATAAAAACATTTTTCTTTTTAACTTTGTTGTATGGAAAACTGCGCATCAAGAATATATTTTTTTTATATACAAGCACCCAAGCAGGCTATATCAGCTTATCTGATTAAATTGTTGTTTTTGTAGATTATTTCGTTCACTGCATCGTTCCATTTGTTTTGAAAAATTGACAACTACATACTAGGTATTAAATAAAACAAATTGTTGTTCGTGCGACTTCGTTCGTGTAGAGAAATATCTATATAAGAGAAAATGTAGAAGTGAGAAATTATACCTACTAGGTAGTAAGTACAGGCCTAGTTGGAGCAAGATTTCCTGCAATATTTATATTTTTTTTTTTTTAATAATAGTTTTGAAAGTCAACATAGGAATCAAAGTAGATCAGAATATTTTTCTACTTATTTTACCACAATAATAATTGTCAGCAGAGGAAGTATTCAAATGATAACGTTTTGTAAAATAACAGGAAATCGTGGTTGATGAGTGCGCTAGGTTACCTATTATCATTTCGACACCTACTTACTTCCCAAACTACTGTTGTATTCGTTAAAATGTAGATTTCAATCCTAAAAACAAAAGCTACAACATTCATTTAATTGAAACTAGATACCTGTCTGTTTATAGCTGTTGTTCATTAATAATGAATGGACCTGGAAATATACTAGCATGTCTTGTTTGAAATAAAACATGTTCTTTCTGTCTAATGAGGTCAAAAAACTAGGACACATACCTACCTACGCCACAGCCTACGTCGTGTGAAGTTGTGTGCGACTATAGTGACGTGACGTCATGTCCAACGCTGAAGTCAAAATATTTTAATAACCCATTTCCTACTATAACCATTTCATTTATGAAGTTTTTAAGCCAGGGGGTTGTATTGGTAGGAATCGTGATGTTATAGCACAGTATAATAATCGTAGAGCACTGCTTTATGCTGTGGTAGTGGCATTATCTCAAATCTCACATAAAAAAAATGAAAACAATAGGGTAATGAAGTGATATTTGGTCATCACATCAAATATTATCATCATCATAATCCGAGCGATGTTCACGGTTGCATCCCACTCGAGAGCCCACTTATCTACTTTTACGTCTCCACTTCACTCGATCTTCGGCAATCATCATCAAATATATCTTTGAGATAATATGTGATCTGTCTTTGGACTAAGTCGTAGAGCCAAATGGACTCGTCTGTATTCCGATACGTTGACCGGTGCAGCCACTAAGGATGGGTCACTGCCGTTTTCTTTTTTCTAGTTAGAATCTCATCTGAGCGTGATACATCTTAAACCATATCATCACTTACCATCAGGTGAGACAGTGGTCAAACGCTCATACAAGTAAAAAAAATAGGCTTTAGTAAATACGTTATTTCTCAAAAACTGAATTAATTTAACCAAATCGCTCGATCGAACGATCGAAAATGAATATCTTACGAACGATTTGTTTTATTATGATTTACATAATCCGATAAAATTCGTTTTCGGATCGGATTTCTCTAGATCCACAGACGTCAAATAATAAGCTTTTTCATTCGCAATTACGAATCGAAATAGAACCATAACTGCAGTAGAAAATACACGAACGAACGACGTTTTAGACCAAACGTTTTTCGGTGAAATCAAGTAGCCCCCCAGACTAGGAAGCGATGTATCGACATAGTGTGGGTAATCTACACTATGTCGATACATCGCTTCTAAAGACAGAAATATCTTAAATGATACTGATGTCATTTTGCCAATTGCCATCGCCACTCGCACGCAAACAATTCTCTTATTTCACTTTATAACAATTAGACCCTGACAAATGTCATGGCAAACGTCAGATTTGTTTTTAGATCCGCTGATTGTGAAGGTCTTTTAGTCGACGCCCAATATGTATTTCATTGGTAAGGAACGACATTACCAACGAAATGGACTGGTCTCTATTAGAGACTATGAGGAGAAAGATCGTCTGATAGTGACCCATTACAAATTCGTCTCTGGCGGACCAACTTCATCAGTTCCAAGTCAAAATGTTCGGGAAATTACCCAAAAAACTTTTAATAGAGATGAATGATGAGTCGGTGTTAGAATACTCACCATCTAGGTAATCTGCGTATATCTGCGTGACTAGCACCTATTCTTGGTGACAGAATAGGACAGAATAGATAACAATCTAAACTGACATCTGCTAATTGGCCTCTCTGTGTGATGTGATGATGATAGTTTAGCTTGCGTGGTCAAGTTCGTCAATTTTACTGATAATGGAATTTTAATGATACGGAAGTTTAACTATACGCAATGCAGTTTTATTTTCATTATAATAGGAATATTATTTTGCATCACGGTGTGGGAGGTTCCGATTGGCCTAACAGACTGTTAGTTAAATAAATCGGACTATGAGAATGAGCGATCGCCGTTAAAGAGATCCTGCCTTAGGCTGCTTGATGATCACACACATAGTTACAATCTATTAGATACATATACAATTCAAAGCCTTGATTGATTGACTAGCTGGTCTGTCTGACTGAACTATATATTAACGCACTGCCTAAACCACTGGTCCTAAAACATGAATTTAGGGCATTTTCTTTGTGATATGTAAGTAAAATATGTAATCCAGTAAGAATTATGATGTGATAATGATGAATAATGATGATGATGAATTGTGATGTTTTTCAAAATCCTCGCGGAATCGGGTCTTACAGCGAATGACATATACAAAGTCCTGGGCGATGACTGACTGACTAGTTCAACTACATATATTATCAACGTTCAGCCTAAACCTCGCCTAATAGAAACATGAAATTAGAATGGTCATTGTGATGTGCATAGTGTGTAGGTATTCACTAAGAATAAACCATGTATAATCCATAATATACCGGACATCTGACACCTCACCTATGATGCAAATTTTCAATAAACACCATAGAATGGACAGGGTGACGCCATGTCGATTATGCGGCAAGGCCGAACTATTGAGTAACACTGTTTCAATGTCGATGCACACTGTTCAAGTGTAGACTCGTCCCACTCTGGGAAATTGTGAAAAAATTACTATGTAGGTAGGTAGATAGCTTCCGGTAGGTAGGTATAAGGTGGTATAAGTAAAATGGGTAAAATGTTATAAGTACTATCAAGCAAGACCTAAAATAAAATTCAACGAAATGCTTGGAAAATAGGAATATGAGTGACCTTCTGCTTAGGCACGATTCACAAGAGTACCCCAGCCAATCATTTACATTGTTTTTTATTCACTATAGGTATTACTAACTAATTAAATAAGTAAACTAATTTTTTGGTTTTAATCGCGTGTGTTTATTACTTTTTGCATTGTTTTAACGCTCAACGTTTCGAGACTTTTACAGGTCCCTTCAAAACCGAAAAATGTCTTTAATTCCCACCCAACATCGCGAAAACTGAAGAAAAATCTAATCAGATAATTAAAAATCGAATAAATGAGTCCCTAAATTAACCCCCATTCCCTAGGTATGGTACCTACCTAAAAGTCTGGCTGAATTTGCCTTTTTAGATAGTAAACCTATGCGTTGGCCAAAATAGTAGTAGTTGTAAAGAATGTAACGTGTACCTATGCACTCTGAGTTCTTAATAGTAACAGCATATTATTTTAATTTATAAATTCAGATTAGCATACATTACATACAGGTAGGTAATAGTAGAGATTGCGTTAGCCGCACAGTTTAAACGCGTCAATAATTCCGGCAGTTAAATCATATAAACTCTAAATATAAGTTCCCAATAAACGTCTCAGTATAACTTTAGTAGTTTAGTAGTCAATGTTTTAGTTTTACGGGTCATTTCCTTGGCGTCACCTTCCGAGGCCCCGTGCCATAGCGCCGTGACGTGACGTGACCTATTTGTTGTGGTAACCACGTGTCTTTGGTGACGGGCCTCCCCATAGACTTGTCTTTGTATACAACTCAAATAGAAAAGTATATTCGTTAAAAGGAATGGAAAGTGTTATTGATTGAAAAGTTTTCCATGTAGGAAATGTCCTTTTTTTACGTCTGAGTTGTGACAACGCCCATAAAACATAAAATCAATATTATACTATGAAGATATTTTGCTCTTTTCAGTTTATTATAAACTAGCAGAGTCCCATGGTTTGACCCTCGCAAGTCCCGACCCCGCGGGATTTTCCAACAAGCCTTTCTTAATGGATAGACACACCACAAAGAACACACTCTCTTAATTTCATGTCTGGGCCAATCGGTTTGGGCTCTGCGTTGATATGTAGGACTTTGAATTTTATATGTATAGATAGATGAAGGCGTATAATAAGCCCTTGTCTTTTGAATATGTTTTTGAACCGAATTCAAAAAAGGAAAAGGTTCTTAATTCATCGGAATATTTTTTTGTGCCTAAATCAGTGATTTACTGTGAGCATCAGCAGTTTATGGGTTGTTCCCACAAGATCTTTCGAAATTTAAGCCGAAAAGTATCATATCCTCACTAATATACATAGGTACTACCTTTTAAAAGCCGTGTGTGCTAAGATAATTTAATTCCTTTCTCTGTTAGCGTTATCCGAAGATGTTTCCACATAGACACTATCGATTACCTTACAATCGTTAACAAGATTGGAGTATTTGTAAATAGTGCTCGTCGTACATTACCAAATTGCGGGGGTAGATTACAAATCGTCGCGTGGGTGGGAAATTGGTAGTAAAAGTTCCCGTGTTTAGAGATTGAACTATAGTTACTACGCCTATTGGCTGATTTATTACAGGTCAGTGACAGGACCCGTGACTATGACGTGTCAGAATTCAGGTCTCAATGCTGGGTACTTACTTATAGACGGGATAAGTCTGGCTACTGGGATGTCAGGCTAGTAAAGTCTGACACCACAGACACAAAGCTCGAAGTCACTAGACTGGATCGAATTCAGAACCTAACATTTTTTTTAAGAGATAGGCCCTCACCACATCTGAGGAATTAGTGTGACTTCTTTCGTATAAAAAAAACGTTAACATCTCACACCAGGCGCTGCCTGATGGGAAGCGACGATGTGATCGACAATGTAGTACCTATGCTTACCTAGAAGAAACATTTACTACTATAGACTTATAGACTCGAAGGAGGAATGTCAATGCATTGAGTTCCTTGTCGTGAATGTACGAGAAAGGTGAATGCGACGTGTTTTGCCCGCGAAAAGGGATCCAGCACCCTGAATGGGTGAAGATTCTTGTAACATTAACAAAACTGTATTACTTCTGACAAAAAATGGCTATCTTAATGTGCAGTAGTCACATAACATAATTGTCTGTCTGATGATTGTTTATCTATACTAATTAATTAAGGTGACCAAACTGTGTTTTATATGCACAACTTTATGCGGGCTGAATACGTGGGGCTGTACCTCAAACCAATCTTTTCATTTCTCCAGATATTTGGCATCGTGATCATCGCAGCAGCATGCGTGGACATGGGCATCATCAAAGGCTTCGCCGGTATGGAGCCGACGGGGCACGAGACCGATGCAGTGCTGATCGCTGTCGGAGTGCTGATCATCATCATCGCTGCCTTTGGATGCTTTGGAGCCTGGAAGGAGAGCCCGAAGATGCTTTATATTGTAAGTCAAAAATCGTAATACAAAAACTAGACTGCTGTAGTGTCCTTTAGCGCATCCAGGAGTAAAGAGATATTTTGGTAGTTACCAACCTATCGACTCAGTTGTGATCACAGTCTCAGTATTAAAGCTAGAGAAGGGGAGGTCGTGGGGTCAACTCCTACATGGAATATTAAATTTTGGAACAAAAATCATTACTTCTAGGTACAAATATTTTTTCTCCCTGAAGAAGTACCACCACGCATAGCTATTGCTACACGCACTCTACCAGCATGAAGTGGTTTTACAAACGACAACAAGTAGGTAGTTACAGCAGTTCAAGACTTATTCATACTTGCGCAGATTCATGTAGGAAATTATGGTATACCTAATTGGTTTATTTCAATACCTAAGTATGAATTACTTAATCTATATCTATAAAAATAAAAGTCTTGCCCTGACTGACTGATAATAAAGGGTTATTCTAAATGTTCACGAGATCGGGACTTTAACGGGTAAAACAGCAGGACCCAGTTAGTAGTGCCACATAATGTTCAATTAAATTCAATCATTTATTCATAATATAGATATAATGTACAGGTGGTGGTGGTAATGTCTCCAAAATAATTAGGTAGGCCTTAGTGACACAAATTAAAAATAACTAAGTAGGCACTTACCTACTTATTAACCCGCGTGTTACATACGACTCATGACCCAACCCAAATCCATAAAATACCCAAACCCTAAGCCCTTATCTATGTATACCAGAGCTCTATATAGACCTCATTAGCATATACCATGTATTGCAATCCGTGTTAATGATCCATGTTTCCTAATGCCGCCTACACACGACTCTCTTTCTGTGGTGACCTGTTAACGTTATTGTAAAGACCTTGGCCTCATCTTCGGTCGTTACACTTAGGAGGAAATAGGACATAGCTGTTATAAAGAGGATTTTAATTTTAATGTTTAATTTGAATCGGTTATCTGATTACGTGAGACACTTTTCATGCTGGAAGTTATGTTATTTTCCAGACATACATTTACAAATTTTCTTTTTATGCTTATTACAAAACTAGGTTTCGCGGTTTTACCCGCGTAAGTGTTGATGCCGCGGGAGCATTTTCATAAAAGTATACTACATAATATCTCCAGTTTGCTTACAAAGTTTAATCGTAATCGGTTTAGTAGTTTTTGCATGAAGGAAATACCTTAAAAATGTCCCGGGCACTACAGCGCAATAAAAACCGTGAATCAAAATTTGCTTTGCGCTCTATAAATCAAAGCTGTAGATTTATTATTATTATTTATTATTGGGCCATTAACCAGTGCCATCAACAAAGTCATCAGCTAATGGCAGTGCCAGTGCCATTAGCTGGGGTCGCTATAACATAATATATGCATAGGTTTAGAGGAATGGGTTTCCTAACTAGTGCCATCAATATGGAAGACGGGTAAAATCTTACTTCCAACCTTTACCTGAAGGCCTTCAAGGCTTTACCACCTAGTTATTTAGCAGTAAAAGCTGATTTGTCATGTTAGTAATTATGCTATACATCCAAATTGTTCTAAATCTCCAGTTCGTCGGCTGCCTTATCATCATAATCCTCCTGGAGCTGTCAGTCGGCATCGCAGCTGCGGCCCTTCGTCCCCAAATCGAAGACACCATGAAGTCCCAACTGCGAGCCTCGTTCATCAAGAACAAGTCGGTCAAGGAAGAGGATTCCACCTACAGAGAGTTCTGGGACCGTATTCAGAATAATGTGAGTATACAAGGGAATTCGCAATGGAACGGACGTGTTTTGAAACGGACACTATCGAAAATATGTTGTGTTTTTTGGGTGCTGGCACCATTGATAACCTAACCTTGTCTATCCCAAAATGCTTATATTTTCGATCAAAAACTTGAGATGTCGAAAGTGTCCTTTTCAAAACACAAGTTTTACGGCGATTTCCTGCAAGAAAAGAACCTCTTCTTATTTGGAGAATGTCTACATTACACAATCTTTTATCAATTATTCAATTTTCTTTATCTAAGCTCCTAAAATCCTCTCATTAGCCTAGCTAGGTGCCCCTCGAACTTTTAAAGTCGAGCGGGCTGAGCAACGACAAGCGTGGTCATTACTTAGTTGGGTGGCCATACAAGTAATGCAACACAGCTCTAACAGTAGCAGTGCCACAATAATCACCTAGTTATAGGCCTTAGGGTGACCTGAAAACTCTAACACCAGTTCAGCCATACGACCACATGAACAAAATAAGAAACTGTAATCGCCACTCCTTTTCAAAACTCTCACTACCTCCTTTCCAGCTGGAATGCTGCGGCATCACTGGTCCAGACAACTACAACGCCTACGAACCTCGCCTCAACCCATCCTTCTCATGCTGCCCTGATGACGGCACCGACCGCTCCTCAGAGATCAAACGCTCAGACTGTCTCTCCTTGGAAAAGTACTACAAGGACGGTTGCGAGACCAAGGTGTTATCTACAGTCCACAGCGCTGGACTCACTATCATCGTCTGCGGGATACTGTTCTGTTTCCTTGAGGTAAAGTAGTTTGTATAAGGGCTTCTTTGCGTGAAGGTTCTTTTTGTTAATAGGAGAACCAGCCCAGCTGTTCCATAAATTATGCCGAAAGATATGGCTTTAGGCCAGAAGAAGTGGTTTTAGGTCACAAGATGTAGTTTTTGGGCATAAGATGTGATTTTAGACTACAAGTTATGGTTTTAGGGCATAATATATGATTTTAGGCCACTAATTGTGGTTTTAGGGCAAAATATGTGATTTTAGACCACAAGATGTGGTTTTAGGGCACAAGATCGAGCTCATCTATCAAAAAATTAAGTAAACATAAAATCAGCCACCATGGCAAGAATCGAACCCGCCCCAGATTTTCTTAGAGGTCGTCGATCTTTAATTGCCTACAATTAATTTTGTTCCGAATTACTAGGCTATAAATTACATGAAAATTAAGTATATAATTTTCATGTATTTTCTTAGAAGTCGATGAACGTTTAACGCGTGCTAATGAAACATTCGAAATACATACAAAGATTTAACATTTCCAATATTTAAATAGAGCGGTGGCCGAAAAGCCAGTTTTTCACGCGAAATGTAGGCGGCAGTAAATTACTTACTTTCATGATAAAACTCTATTTAGGCCTGGCGGGAAAACACCGATCGTTGCCCCTAATACTGGTTTTCGTAGCCTATTAAGGCTTTATTCGACCAGACTAGAATAAGCAATGAATAGCCATTCTAAACATAAATCTAGCATAAATGGTCTTTTGTTCGGGAGAGTCTCGTGACATATTTATTTACCTCTGAAAATTCATTGTCTTTGAGGCTATTTAAAGGCACTTGGCAAAGTTTGGATTTTAATGAAATTTTATCTAGTTTTAACGCGAAATATATCTGAATTTGCGGGTCAAATGTATTGTGCCCTTAACGCGGCTTATGGTCGGAGTGACTTGGTAAAAATCGTCACGTATTGAAAACATGTTATTTCTTACACCTACGTGTATTTGCATAGAGTTGATTATAGTACTGTTGCTCATTGAAACCTAAAATTATTTTTTATACTATTAACCTTTTAGTACAGGCGTGATTTTTAAAGGACGGTTTTACTCCTTATCAGCTCATCAACAAATCAGTGTTTTGTCAACATTCTCGTTACAAAAAGTAAAACAATAACATATGCATAAGTAATAAACGATGATTAACGTTTGCTTCTGTCAGTCAGCTTTGAAACCTCATGTTGCAGTAAAAGACAAACGATACATAGTTTATGCATCTGTTAATCATAGTTTTTATGTAATTGTTTTACTTGTGTCGTAAAATGTGTAGGTATATTATATTCGAGTGAGTTATCTTAGTATTGCTATACTCGATTAAGGGCAGTAAAGTCACGCCATACCTGACTTAATATGTTGTTATCATAGATCTCAGCTGACCTAGAGTTGACCTAGGCTTAAATATTCTTTTATTACTATTTTGCACTACTCGATTTCTTTTAATTTGCCTGTGGATACACTTGAAATACTAATAAATAAATAAATAAATACTTACCGATTTCATTTAATTACAATTTTATAAAATTAGTTATAATATATTAATTAAAATTGTTGCAAGTTGTCTTTTTTGACGATTGTCGAAAAAACTAATATTATTTTTATTTCAATTTCAGGTTTTCGGCATAATCTTAGCATTATGGTTGGCGCACGCGATAAAAACGGAGGGAAAGAGTCGGGAAACTGCGTAAACATAGCATAAAACTGTACCCCATTTAATAATTCAATGGACTTCAATGAATTTAGACCAAGACATTTTGTCAAGGGTTGTCGGGTCGGGTAATTGATCTTTCTTTATAATTTCTTTTAAAGTATGTGCCTAGGTCCTGATCACGGTTTTTAATACAAATAAAATGTCATTATTAAAGTACTTATTTTTGAACAAGGGTATAAGAAGTTAAGAGCCTAAATGGCTTATGTTTTTTTCTTGACGTTTCGGCAATTTTTCAGTTTCATAGATACAGACAGACGGACCCTAAAAGATTAAGTTTTTATAAAAAAAAAAGCATAATAATTACGATCATTATCCACTTACATTAAGACAGTTTTATTACGATTAATTAAAATCGTAAATAAAACTATAGGTAATAAAACATAAGTCCATTGAATTAGTAAATGGGCCACAAATTACATTTAGAATTAAGCAGAGACGTCCTAAGCACAAACGTTGTGATTTCATAGTCTATGGTGCACTTAAACTTAAGGATTGCATTTTTGATATTATTAATTTTATTTCAAGCAAATGAACCTAGTTGTACAAAAAGTAACCAAATGGCACTTTAAAAAAAAGTTCCTTAGTGGAACATACAGCAGGCTTTATCATTTTTTGGCTGCTTTATGCATAACTAAGTTCACATATTTACCATTAATTTTAAGGTTTTAAGTAGGAAGTTAGCTTTTTATTTACCTGTTAAGGAGTAATTGAATGTTTGTTTGTAAAACTAAAATATTCGCTAGAAAGCAAAGAAAAATGTTCAAACTGTCAAGCCAACCCCACACAGATGCGTTTTTACGGCAAAAACGCCTGCGGTAATATCGCATGCGTCCTCATAGAAAATGTACTAAAATTGATATCGCAAAAACACATGCGGTGTTACCGCCCGCCCGCCGCCGGTTAAAACGCAGATGTGTGTAAGGGATCGGGACGCAATACCGCACCTGTGTGGGGGAACTGTTATTCATATTTGTTTTAGTTTAATGGTTTCCAAATAGTTCTAGCTTTTTGAACTAGATTACAAAATATTAAAATGACTTTGTCGTAAGATAAATATCAATATAGGTATTCTTTAGTCTGACCGCACACCAACATGTTTCGTATACGATTTTCAAACGAACGTGTGCGGTAATCAAGACATTTTATATGGATTTGGAATCCCGAATACGGAAAACGTACGTGTGCGGCCAGGCTAAGACGTTAATGTTATTTTATTATCAACGTTACAATTTATTTTATAATTGATTATGGTACTGTCGAGCGCTTTGAAACTAATTTAGGTACAATATTAGTAAATATTCATAAAAAAGTGGTTTTCAATCGAATGTTAGAGTAATAATAATATTATTTTCTTCCAATAAATTTAGTCTTAAGTACCTCATCTCCGTACCATAATGTCTTGCAAAGTTATAGTTACGTAATTATTTCATACTAGTCATAATTTAAAATTAAATATAAGTTACCATTAATTAAACTTAACCCACCTTTATTTATTTAACGTTAAGATTATTACTTCATTCCTGATAAAACAAGTAAAAGTAAACAGAATGTTGGGCGGTGTTGATCTACTGCTGGACAAGACACCCTGACTTTCATTCCGAAGGTCCAAGTTTCGAAACCCAGCCGACAAATCACACGCGTTTTTCTATAAAAAAAAATACGTGCGCTAACTTCACTTGTGAGGTGATGGTAAACATCGAGAGGAAATCTAAGTCTTCATGTACAGTGGTCCAATTATGGAACTACGTACGGAAAATGCCCAGCAAAATCTTTTTTTTTACTTTTTAACACAGTATGTTATTTTTAACCCTTTCGTACCTTCGTGATTTTTAAAGGACGGTTTGATACCTACGCTAGTAAGTAGTGAGCTTGTATTTATAAACGTTACTTCAACAGTCGTCAAAAATCAATCAAGGCTTTGTCAAGGTTTGGCTGACGCAAAAACTGTCGTGGCAATAAGGCAAAACACTGGGTGTGTTTTGCCTTACCTTGCATTAACATGTGGGTCTTAAATTCACCATTAACTAATGTTCATAAATATAAGGTAAATACTACTGCTATGTATTGCTTGATTAGTTTTATTATGTAATATGTATGACGTTAATTTCGATTCAAGTTTCTGTTTTAGAAGTCTATTGATGTTGATATGGATGTATATTAGATTTCTTAAATAAAGATATTCGTGTTTCTGACTTTTATTATTTTCTTAATTTTAACGGGCCCCAAAAATCGATTTCATAGAACTCCAAAATGATGTACTAGGTAATGTAGATAAATATTTTGTTAGAAATACCATCTTATTCCTGCTCTGGTCGCATATAGTGCTTTGGATATAATGGATATTAATGAGAGCATAGTTGCATATGACCTTTCAGTATGGGAACGGAGCGGTAACCGCGACAAAAACCGCATTATGTGTATAGGAACTAAGAGGGTGTAAAAAAGCACACATGTTTTGCAAACATTTTTAATCACAAACACTACATTCTGAAAATTTCTAATTATATACGAAACATTTCAACAAACATCAATAAAATTGCATTCTTGATTAAATTAACCAACTAATAGTAACTAGAAAGTTATGTAAATAGAATCGTTATTTAATTCTTGATAAAATGTTGTACAAGTACTTACAGAAAAGAGTAACCCTATTGTGTTGAGAGTGCTAAAAATCTTATAGCTATTGATCAAAGTTATTGTTTCTAAATAGGTAAGTACTTAATAGTAATGAACTAACGTCCCTTTTTTTTAATACAAGAACTTACTTATAATTAATAATAATAATATTATAAAGAGTAAAGGTTTAGTTGTTTGTTTGTAACGAATAGGCTCTAAAACATTTTGAAATAATTTTTTTTTCCGATATTCTCACGGGATCGGGATTCACGAGATTGAAACCGCAGGACGCAGCTATAAGCAATAACAATGCAAACAGAAAATATAATCATAATATAAACACGACACGATTATCTAAAACTCGAGTCCAAAATGGGAGTCAAATACAAATACATCAAAAGATAACACACTTTCACTACTTAAAAAAACTACTAAAGAGTTTTCCATAAAAATGGACTTGTAGCACAAAAATAACACAAAATGTAATCGTTCCCATATTAAGGAGCGAAATGCAAAAATAAATCTTTACTTCAATTATTTCCAGATGATCAGAATTTTAAACAAGTTATTAATAGAAGCTTTGATAAATAGGTAGATATTTCTTGTTATTAACGCTTAACGATAAGATTAAACGCAGACAAGCGTACATAGATCTAGATAACATACATATTTTTGTATAACATTTGTATTATTTATGGAAAACCCTATTCTAACATTTCAATAGCACATAATATACATCACATAAATTTACACATTAAAGCTAAAAGAGCCACTACACAAAAAGAAGAGAATGAACAAATATAGACTAAAGATAGTCTACTTGATAATGTCCATGTCCATTCTCTTATCTACTCAATTGGTCCCTGTCTTTCCACTTGAACAGCTGACACTGTTGGGCTTAAAGTCAAGATAACCTTAACACTATTATTATCACAGGTTACAGCTAACTTTTTTTTACAGATTTATTATGATCTGAGACCTCAAGGTAATGGTCGTATAATGGCAAAAAGGCAACATGACTACAATAATTAGAGTAGCCATGAGTTTGATAAAGAGGCGAGGTGCAGAATACAAACCACGTATTCATGATGATATAATTAAGTCCAAATGGATATAAAATCTAGGCCTGAGAGAGGAAGGACACCAATCTCCGTGTTGCATGGTGGTAATCGATAAAGAAAATCAACCATTTAAAAAGGGCAAAAAGCGAGGTATTAAAAACTCTAGATTAAAATTAGCCTATAATATTATCATATAGATCTCATTTTACTTTAGGTGCATTCAATATTTCTTTGATGAAAATATAAGTGTTGCGAGTCAACGTTTATAATGTCAGATGTGATAACGGTGCTAAAATTGTTTAGTAAACGCTTATATGTTAAGATTCAAAATGAGCTTGAAGATTTTGCTGTAATTTACGTCGTTCAGCTCGTATAGTCCTTGCCATCCAAAATGCTAATATGATACAGATGATCTGGAAAAAAAATGAAAATATTAAATGATAGATTATTTACCTGAACAAGTTGATTATTCAATTGCATAGAACAATACCTCTAATAAAGCAAAAATAACTCCAGTAGAAATGAAAATATTCCCCTTCAAAGTTTTCTTCTGCCTCATAGCTTCGTCACAGCCACGCGCATAATAAGTCCGTTCGGTAATGCAAGTGGAGTGCAAATGACGTCTAGCACCACCTTCGCGGAGAGGGTGCGCGCGGGCGCAGCAAGAGGGAGGAATCTCTCGGTGGATGATGGAGTAGTCTTGAGGACCGTCGACACCGCAACATTTGTTCTAAAAATATAGTATTTAAACTAAAATACATTAGAAATAGTTTAGGCTGAAAAAAGAGATTTCTGATTTTGGACATTCTTGGTCTTATCCAGACGAGCTGAAAGCTTTTATATTCAAATAAAATGTCTTAAAAAAATGCCATAGTCATTATTACAGTACATGCTTTTGATAGCACATGGAATGCTGTTACTGTCTGTTATGGCAACATTTCAGAGAAACAATCATATTTAATTTAATCAATTAATAAATATTTTAAGGGTTGTTGAACTAAGTTCTAAACTAGTTGTAATAATAGTATCTTACATCAGACTGTAAATTATCCCAGAAAGCATGATGCTTCGCGACCTCGTCTTCCATAGTAGCGTTTTTATAGAACTGGACCCGAAGCTCGCTACTGCCTCCGACCCAGGCACTGAGAACAGCCCCTCCCACACCCACCACAACTTCCACCGACACCAGGAAAATGAAGAAGCAAGCATGCTGGCAGACAGATACATATCAGTTAAACCATAATGTACCTACACAGAAGTTGTGAATAAAACCATCAAGGCGCATCAACTATTACGTAAACTGTTATAAAACTTGCATCTGATGCTCCTATTCCATCTTTAAAACTATAGCGATAAGTATGCCTTTAATGATAATAAGCTGAATCTTTACATTAAGTACTGACTTACGGACTGATTGTTACATATAATATTAGTGTAGATTAATCTGCTATCTATAAAGACATTGACTGCGACGAGCTGTCGCTGCGACTGGTGGAACACAGCTACTAGCCTTACATAATACTAACCACATATAAGATCTTCACATGCTCTCTCAAAGCCCCTATACAACCCAACACAGCAGTAACCACAAGACACAATCCTAATGTCAGAAGGAAGGAGAGCACTCCTCGGGATAATGCAGATTGCTGTTCCGGTTTCGATTTCTTATCACGCATGTTTATGACACAGATGGCCATTAATATCAGGCCGAAAAGCTGAAAACATAAAGACGCTTTGATAGTGCATTTATTTATATCGGATGTCCCAAATTTCACGCAAAAAGTAATTCTTATCAAAAATCAAAATATTTCCGTTTTTAATAAAACACATTGCTTCATTGCATTGCATTGGGTGACTTTTGGTACTCTCTTTAGTTGAGTAGGCGTCGTGGGTGATCGGAGACGTAGAGAATAATCAGAGATAAGTGTTGTTGCTTATTTTTCTAATATTGTGCAAGTTATGAACATACTTCTTCCAAATTGTGATTTTACTCAATCGAACTGTTAAATGGATACCTAAATAAATTAAAAAGTTTTGAGCAATTACAATGGTAGTAATTAAGAAAACTTATTTGATGGTTCCAACAATTACCAAGAAACTTTCTAATGATTATAAAATCGATACGTGTAAATAATTGACTTCGAAATTAATTATTTATCATCGTAAACATAAAACTCGTGCAGTGATGATACAAAACAGAAGGGAACTATTACAAGGACAATCGATTGAGTTATTTTTGTTAATACCAATTGCTACTTTTCGTAGTAAGGTAGAAAAGATACTAAATTATTTACATACTACAAAATATATTACAACAAAAACATTATAAATCATAAAACGTTTATAGTCTGTAAGCACTACATCTACATTAACTCAGGCTAGAATCCACAAAGCCTAGATTTTTAAGGACTAAAACTAATTTAATTTCCAAATTATGTCCAAAATTTAACGCAATTAAAACCGCAAGCAAACCACAAGGTACCTACCTAATTATTTTCAGTAATAATTATTATGGTGTAGTTAAAGGGGCCTAATTAAAAGGACGCTTTCTATTAAAATAGAGACAGTTAATAAAATCCATGAAAATATATAATTTTGTCTACGATAATTTTGATAATTGATAATATTAAAACTTTTACTCACGATACAAATAATATTGATAAGCGTTAAGAAAAACTTCATGCATCGAATGCCACGGGGCTTCATTTTGTTCACGCTTAATTTTCAATGTACTGTTAAAAGTCCGTGTATATGTCCGATAGAAAGGACGTACGGTTCGGAAATGGAGCTTATGGCTTTATATCGATCGATGCATTTGACGACCTAATGATTACTGGAAGACCGTCACGAAGTGACAGGCGGAGCGATTTAAAAGAAGGGTTCAATTATTTATTGACTGGTTGACTAGCTACACTTTGTTTCTTTCAGTAGGAATTATATCAAGGCAAGGTACAGTAATACCACACACGACCTTTCAGAATATAGAATTATTCAATAGGTACTTAGTGAAAACCAGATTAAAAAGTGTTTCAATGTTTAATTGCAAAATTTTATTGTCAGATAAACAAACAGACAACATGTTCAACAAATTTAATCTATGCATTTCTTAGCATACCTACGCTCGGTTTTTTTATTTGTACAGATTTTCTGTGCTCTTTTCCTATTTATAAAACTTTCTTAAGTCTCCATCTTAAGAACTGCGATGAAGTTTTATAATCGCTCAGCTCATGTCTAACCGCAGTATTAGGACCGTGAGAATCCACATGTCCATTTCCCCACACTTTAGTCCTCGAGGCGTCTTATTAATTTTTTAAAGATTCTATTGCACTCTAATTAGGGGTATTTTCCTTTACCACTTTATTCTGTAGTACCTATCTGTTTCCGACTACATCAGACTAAAAATTTAGATCAAGGGTTCTAAAAGACTGTTAGAAGATTTGCTTATCTTTCTACCAGGCTTATCTAGTGTTAGAATTTTCAGGTCGCCGGAGCTATAGACCATTTACACGGCACAAATTTTCAGGCCAGTAACTCTTTAACAAAAATATCGTATCTATAGCCATAGAGAATAATGGCCTAGAAATGCCGTCCGCTTATCCAGTGAAATAGCAATATTTCAACTACAATGTGAGCTTTTTTAGATGAAGCCGTTTTTGATGAAACTTGGTAATAGAAATAAGCAGCCGGAAGCGGAATAAGCTGCCTCTGATCATAATTATAATGTAGTTTTTTTTTTGTCGTTTGGAATTTTTGATCGGTGAGCTATTTCTCCCAAAATGGTGGATACTTGATATATTCGCATAAAATGATGATTTTGATTTATTTGATTTACAAACTAATAACTTCTAATTTAGTCTCGCAATAATTTGGCGAAGATCTTCGAAGTGATGAGCATAAAAGCTCTACTTGATACAGTTAATCGTACACTTTTTGACATTAACCTATGGAATAGGCCCTTTTCTACAAGGTACTACATTGATGCCGCTGTCCTGAAACCCCTAATTCATCACAAACTTCTTACTTGAAAAATCTTCCGCTTTTTTTAAAGTGATTAAATACCTATGTAGGTATGTCCTTCTAATAAAGTGCTCGCGCAATTAAAAGCTTATCTAAACGCTAGTAGCTATTACACTTGCATCTGCAGTATAAACCGGTGACCCTTTTTCTGACGAGCTGATATCTGGCCTGTCAGATTTGTAACCTACTGGCTACAATCCGCCCAGGTGTCCTAATGACCTACTTATCGAATTTGTTTGCTAAGTTGTGCATGGATAGCCAATAATGGATGGATTATATCGATTATTTTTGCGACCTGTATGAATATTTCATACTCGATTTAACTGTGTCAAAGTAATTTACAGTGGAAAATGGATAATGAAATTTACATTTAATTATCGATTTTAATAAATATTTTTGAATTCTGCTACATCAGGGGTTTAGCTAGACTATTAAAATCCTAATCTATACTTACTTGTGAAATCGACTTTCGTTCATCATGAATACACAACTGAATGTTAACGCACAGCTCAAACCAAACAAACAATGAACGTATCGAGGATCGAAACACGCGGTTGCAGCGACAGAAACCCTTCTCTAAATTATTGTTAAAAATTAAAACGACCAGTTAATATTGAAATATTTTTATTAAGAGTAGTGCACAGCAAATACGTTTTAGAGTTTTAGGTATTTTGCAAAGTTATTGCTATCTCAACGCTCTCCTCTGCCGCCTTCGCTGTGAGTTTGCGTGAGTGTCTATGCGCGCACACATCTAAACAATCTACTTCACCGCCCGCACGTTGCACACTTCCGCGATCGCTCGCTTCAGTTCATCAGTCGACGCGCTACAACCACGAGAGTTACCTTGTTTCACGTTGTTTGGCTTGCAACAAAAATTGTGATTTACAATAACCGTTTCATATTAATAAATTATGATTACAATCTAAAAATAATATTCCAAACTAGTAGTTTACGTTTAATGACTTACCTACGTACGACCTATTCGTAGTTTTATTTAAGTATATCATTCGTATTATTAGAATTAATTTAAGTAAATACTACTATGATATATTTTATAAAATTACCCACTTTTTTAGGGTTCCATAGTTTTAACAATAGTAATACTTTCGTCATGTCCGTCCGTCAGTGTTCTGCTTAGCTCAATGACGCTTTGTAGGTACCTACTAGAGAACTTTAAAAAAAAGTATGCTTCAAAAATGCAAAATATTTTGTAAATACTTATTCCAAAAATTATTATTATTTACAAAAAGATTTTGTAAATACTTATAATGAATACGAAAACACCTGGCTGACCAGAAACAAACATGTGTCAGACATACAAATGTTAGAGCCAGTTTACATGTGGGGAGCCGAAGGCGACCTGTCACATACACACACACAGAGCCAGTTTTATAGATCCCGAATAAAATGTCAGATAGCTCATTCGAAGGATTTCGACAGTGCTTTCCATATATTTTATGTCATTTTATCTTCTGAATAGACACTTGAATCTGACACTTGACGGGGACCCGTGAAACTTCAACTACCCTTAGTTTTCACCTTTCTATATTTTTCTTGTGAAAACAAATACATAATTGATTGTTTTTGAGCTTTGAATTGTCGATCTAGAAAAATAAATGAATCCTAAATTTTATGTCTTTGGCTTTTATTTATTACTCTTGTTTAGCATAAAAAATGTCATAATATAAATAGGGACCACTTGCTAGTTCGTTCGTCTGTCTATTATGGCCCATTTTTTCAGGAACGGATAGAACTATCAAGTAAAAATGTACATGAAATACCTACTAAAGGTTATATACTTAGGCTGTAAAATAATATTTTACAATGATCGATCAAAAGATAGGACAATTTATAAATAAGTATACCTACCTTCATAGGAGTGTACCGAACTCTCGGCGCACGAGTCCATCTCGCAGTTGACGTTTTTAGGGTTCCGTAGCCAAATGGCAAAAAACGGAACCCTTATAGATTCGTCATGTCTGTCTGTCCGTCTGTCCGTCTGTCCGTCCGTATGTCACAGCCACTTTTTTCCGAAACTATAAGAGCTATACTGTTGAAACTCGGTAAGTAGATGTATTCGGTGAACCGCATTAAGATTTTCACACAAAAATAGAAAAAAGTACCAAATTTTTGGGGTTCCCCATACTTAGAACTGAAACTCAAAATTTTTTTTTTCATCAAACCTATACGTATGGGGTATCTATGGATAGGTCTTCAAAAATGATGTTAAGATATCTAATATCATTTTTTTCTAATCTGAATAGTTTGCCCGAGCGTGCTCCCAAAGTGGTAAAATGTGTGTGTGTGTGTGTCCCCCCCCCCCCCCCCTGTAACTTCTAAAATAAGAGAATGATAAAACTAAAAAAAATATATAATATATATTACTATGCAAACTTCCAACGAAAATTGGTTTGAACAAGATCTAGCTAGTAGTTTTTTTTTAATACGTCATAAACCGTAAATCGCAATTTTCCTTTCATTCAATTCAGAAATGTACGGAACCCTTCGTGTGCGAGTCCCACTCGCACTTGGCCGGTTTTTTTTTAATTCAGTAATTATTTACAAATAAGTTATACCTACCTACATGTAAGTGTACGGAACCTTCTGCGCACGAGTGTGACTCGCACTTCACTGTTTTTCTATTCAGAAATCAATTACAAATAGGTAAGTATACCTACCTACATACATACATGTGAGTGTACGGAACCATCGGCGCACGAACGTGACTCGCACTTGACAGATTTATTTTTATTCAGAAATCAATTACAAATAGGTAAGTATACCTACCTACATACATACATTATATGTGAGTGTACGGAACCATCGCCGCACGAGTGTGACTCGCACTTGACTGATTATTATTTATTAATTCAGAAGATAATTACAAATAGCTACTAATAGTGGATAATTACCATAACAGAAGGTAATTAGTAATTACAAATAGTTACCTACCTACATACATGTGAGAGTACGAAACCATCGGCGCACGAGTCTGATTCGCACACTAGTTGCAAATAAATTTACAAGTAAATATACTTACATATAATAATACCTACCTACATACCTTATAAGACCAAAATGCAAATAACAAATTTTCTTACTGTCATCGACATTTTTTATACTTTCCCATCCCTAGTGTCGATATTACAGTACCTAAGCATCCTTAGTGCTATTGCTTGTCTGTATATGATACCTTGCCCCCAACCCCCCTTGTGCCCGATATCTGCCGATAGAGATAGTTGCAGCTCGTGAGATTTGTAGGTACATTTTTTGATAGAATTTGCGTTCTGGGAGAAACCTTTTTTCCACCCTTAAATTGTAACAAAATGATACGTTATTGATGTCAATCGCTTAAATAGTTTGTATTCTATGTCTGTACGTTTTGATTTTCTTTTAAAAGTTTTTTGTTTTACTAAAATACTGACATATATTAGTCATTGTTTTAGCGCTAAAATATGCTTGGTTAAGGCGCTTATAACTTTAAAATGATTAAAAAAAATGAAAAAAAGAAAACGTAGGAACCTAGTTTATTATGAGTTAATAACACTAAAAAAAAATCACCGAAATCGGACAATGTTAAGGGGTGGAAAACAGGTTTTTCTTTTTGTATGAAGAAGTACGCGTCGAGTGATCCTCTTAAGTAGGTTCCTACTTAGTACTTAACAGTTCGTTTGTAAACATGTACACTGTTCTTGACGTGGTTAGCGACCCACATGGCGAGTAACATCCCAAGAGCCTGAAATAGAAATTTAAATTTAAGTTGTGGTAGGTCCAATACCAAAATAAATCACTTGTATCGCGTCCTTTTAAAAGTACCCCTACCTAAACAAAGGACACTACTAAAAAAAGGGTTAAATATTATTTGGATTTGAGAAAATAAATATGAAAGTTATGTTTAAAAGAAATTGCATGGGTGGGTTTATATTTATTTACGTACCTATGTTATATTTTGTGAAGTTAATCATTATGTCTGCGAAATAAACATCGCGGGCCAAACGACTCGTTTGTTACATAGCCGATTGCGGTTAATACATCGTGAGGAGAACACTTATTTGTCCCACTGTAAGGCAAGGGCCTTCTCGCCCTAGAGTGGCTAGGCGGTAAGACGCCTCTCAAGAGTAGGCTCTCCTACTCCAGTTTGGTGAAAATACCTACCATGTCTTCGGATCGAAAAGTTCCTAGAACTTTTACCGTACAAACCATGCAAACGGCATACAATACTTTTCTTAAAGGCGCGTGATCGGTCGAGATTCGAACTTATTATCCTTAGTATGAAAGTCGAAGTAACAGCTCTTTCCTTTGATATCGAAACACTAACCTCAAACCAAAAAGAAATGATTGCGACTCCAAGAAGCCAGTCCGCATCTGAAGCGAGAATGTACAGGATCTGATCTTCGCAACCATCACTGTAGTACGTTGCAGATCTAAGGAAAAACATAATTCAAATTTATAATTACATCCTGTGCACATTACAAGCTACATCGTGAAAAACAAGAAACGACATAAGATAAAGCATTTAACAACAAAATATGGCCACAACTGAATTGAGAACTTCATCCTTTTATAAAGTCGGTTAACTCGTTGGCCTACTCTGTTCCATTTTGTGTTCGGCAGCACCAAACTCTTATAATATTTATTTTTATATAAATTTTAGGAGCCAGTTCCATTTTCCTGATCTTATCCGACCGAAAGTATACGATAGCGCCAACTAGACTAGAAATACAGGGCATCACACATTAACAGCTACCCCGGAAGTCCTATACATCGTACCCAACTTGCAATGTAAGTAAATAACCGACAGTGATCCTGGCCTGCCAGCGAACTGTTAATGTGTGGGGCCTTTGAGTAATTCTTGTAATGTGCCATGGCATCTAAGTCATACTTACTCAATACAAGCCTTATACATATTCTGCTGGGCGCCAGCAGTTCGAGCTCTGTACGCTCGAGCGCAGCACGAAAGACTGATAGGACGACCAATGGCTCCGTAGTCCTCGGGGCTGTTCAGCCCGCAGCATTCATACTACAAAAGATGTAAGTGTACAACCACAGTTTGCTTTACCTAGATCAGGGGTTCCCTAACTGGGGGGCGCGCCCCCCAGGGGGGGCGCAGACATATTTCAAGGGGGGCGTGGGCCACCTGTGCAGTTAATACCTGCGATCGCTGAGAGAATGCATTCCAGACGGCTCGATACGACCAATGAAATTAATTGAAATTGACGCCTGTGAAGAACATAATATTGTTTCCTCAGTCGGCCAATATCAGCCTCTAGGCTGGCAGTGACCAAATACCTTTGATAGCGCTCGTGAGGTGACCCTCACGGGCGCTTTTAAAGGTATTTGGTACAACTTACCAAATAACTTTTGTAAGACTGAAAAAATTAATGAGCAATAAAAATCCTTATTTTGAACACTTTTTTATCCTGACCTGACAATCTGGACTGGAGGACGGGGTGGGGGGGCGCGGATTTTTTTTATGGTCGAAAGGGGGGCGCGACTCAAATAAGTTAGGGAACCCCTGACCTAGATCATAATTATAACACAATACAGCCTAACATATAACGAACCCACAAATGTGAACAGCTTACTTTTGTGAAGAAGAACCTACATACCGCATCAATGAATCACAGCGAAGAACGCCATTATTAGAACTACCATCGTTATACGTAAGGCATCAGCACACTTGTGCAACAGAACTGCATACCAGCGTCTATAGTCTTATAAGTGCCTAGTACCGCCATGCAGGACCACTCCTAGACCAGCTTTCAGCAGCTTTACATCGCTTTACATGGCATGAGCTATACAACATAACTTACACTAGTCTGCAGATCATCCCACATCTTATCATGCGCTGGTCTCTCGGCCGAAGTCACGTTGTTGAAGAAGTCTTCTCTCAGGTACTCCGACACCCTGAACTGGAGTCCATAGCGTTGGATCGATACGTAGATTGCGATCATAAGTTCCAGGACTACCAGCGTTAGTATGAATATCACGTACTGGAATAGATGAAGAGTACCTTTAGAACCTCAGACCACTTCTTAATATTCCTATGATAACTCTTCTTCTTGGCCCTGCGCTCTTCCTAGTTCAGTTGGGGTCGGGCCTCCTTCTACGTTTGCGCCAAGTCTATGGTCAGGTCAAACATACAAGGAATTTAAAAACTAAATTTAGGATAATTTAAAATAATATATCTGGGGCCACACAACTGCTCCCGCCAAGACGAACCAGCGAAGCCAACGGGCACTACCTACCTTTTCTCGGAACGGTTTATCGGTTTTTTAATAGGTATTGCTATGGCTAACTAACTAACCATAGGAATACTAAGAGGTGCTCCTTAACCGCGAGCATTTGCCATTCCATTACTAACTACAGCAATTCAATTTAAAATTATAAACAATACTTTTCGCGCAAAGAAGTGCCTGATAAAAATATACCAAACTTCCGCATATTATAATTATGTTGTTGATAGTCGTCTATTGTTAATTTATCTTGATATCAAATGTAAAAAGAGGTACAAAGAGTAACTTTGAGTATCGATGGACCTACAAAAGGTACAAAGCAATAATAAGTAGGTACATAAGCATCAATCCCCTATAGAAGGAATAAATAGTCACGCCAATTGCCACTTTGTAAACCGCCGGCTACCTATTTAATATTTAACAAGATGGCATGTAAAATCGGCTTTCATTCCAGTTTCGATTGTTTTTTGTTTCGCTTTTATAGTAGAGATGTTTAGTGTTAAGTGTACGGTTTCTACTTACCTATCCCAAACAATAGACCTAACTACTTAAGACCGTGGCGACTGTTACCATTTCCATACAAACTTAATACCAAAATAAATTATGAAAAATTTAGTTTTCTACCTTAATATCGATATTATTCAGATTAAGATTTTACTTTTATAGGGTCCCCACCACAAGGTTTTCCAAAATATTCATTCGAAATGAAATAAAACGGAGAAACATTTTTTTCCTTTTCCAGCGTAAATTACTAGTTTACATCTCATTTACATCTCATTTGTTTTATATTATTCCCAATAAAAAGTAATTTACGCTATAAAAACGAAAAAAAATGTTTCTCCGTTTTATTTCATTTCGAATGATGTTTTGGAAAACCTTGTGGTGGGGACCCTATAAAAGTAAAATCTTAATCCGAATAATATCGATATTAAGGTAGAAAACTAAATTAATCATAATTTATTTTGGTATTAAGTTTGTATGGAAATGGTAACAGTCGCCGCGTTCTTAAACAATATTTATCCATAGGTTCTTGAAGTGAACTCACCAAGTACAGCATTTTAACGTTATCTTTGAGGACTGCCACACAGCCGAAGACAGCCACGATCAGCAGGAACAGACAGACGGCTATGATGATCATGTCTCCGATGAAGGACCCTTGCGCCTGCTCCTCACCATACTGCTTGAGGATACGAGTGTCTGCGACCGCAAAGCCGAACGTTGTCAGTGCTATGAGCTGTATTTAAAAAATCGGTGATGACCTGATGATGACTGACTTTCTTTTCCTTTTAAGATAAGGATTCTTAAAAATATGCCGTTGATGGACCGTGTCTTCAATGGATACATATACTTTAAACTACGAGTATATCTCCCTCTATCACCGTATCCTACTAATATTTTAAAGGCAAAAGTGTTTGAGTAAGTATATGCAGATGTTAGTTACGCCTTCATACGATTGGGATAACATTTGTAGAATAGATAATAGGAAACTTGGATTAACAGATGGACTTATGGTTATCGGACCACTCCGGGTCCTAACTCAGCACTAACGATGCCGGGTCTGAACTTATTACACTGCCATTTTGCTTATATTCTAGGTAAATATGCTACATCTTGGACCACTTCATCACTTGTCTTAACCATCTGGTGAGACAGTGGTCAAACGCTCGCCTAATCTTCTATTATATTAAAATTGAAAATTCTGACTGATTAACTGACTAGCTAAACTATATATAATATCCCACAGCCTAATCAGCTCATCCTGGAAACTTGAAACTTAGAGGGCGTGTTCTTTGTGATGTGTAGAATAGAATAGAAAATATTTTATTGACAACAAAACACACAAAAAGAAAAAACAGCAATATAAAAGAAAACAACAAATGTTAACTTAACACAAAGAAAGAAACAAAAAAGTCCAAGGAATCGTATGCCTGCTGCCAACGAGGATCTGCCTCGGCCTATGTGCAACATATGGGCGTATTGCATATGGGCATAGGTAGGTATGTGGCATGTGTAGGTACTCCATCAAGAAAGTATTTATGGAAACCGCTGGACACTGCTACAACACATCTACACTAATATTATAAAGAGGAAAGATTTGTATTTTTGTGTGCGTGTGTGTCTGTATGTTTATAATTTCAAAAAGTCTTTCACTAAAAAGAAAGCTACGTTATCGAGGAGTGCCTAACATAGGCTACTTTTGATCCCGATCAGTTATAAAAAAAAGATGGTGATACAACTTACAATGCATATCAAGTTAAGAGCAAGCAGGAGCGCCTTCGTGCATCCCTTGCTCAGTTCAAGCCAGGTAAACATTTTGGTTTATCTATAACACCTTTGAATACTGTGACATTGACTGAAGTCACACCATGGACTGCCTTACGCGCACTATTCCTGGGATTTCACAGGTGTCAAATGAATAACTAAAGAAGTAAGAGGCCAGGTAGCAGTATCGATTTTTCCTTTATTATTCATACGTCGGTACAATGAGGGTTTAATTAGGTAAGGTAGAAGCATTTTACCGGCAGAAATGCATCATCAAAATGCGTAATGGTTAGCGCACTTGCATGGCAAACGAGGGGCACGGGTTCGAATCCTGTCACGGGAGGATTTATAATGATGCTTTTCTCCTTGTAAAATGTTTGTAATAGAATGCCTTGAGCGAGCAATTAAAATAAGAAATATTATAGAAATATTCTTTTCGTGTAATAAATAACTAGATTTACGTAAAACCATTCTTGAAATGAATTAGATTAAATTATAAATTAAGTAAGTACAAATAAGATCTTTAACGTTTAAAATAATACAATAGAATACTACAATACTTACTTAAAACTAAAATAAATATATTAAATTACAATACCTAATAAATAAATAATCTTTTGCTTTGAGATTTCACATACCTAGGTAGGTATTTATCAAAGTGGAAAAAACTTAATAAAAACTTTTCCACTTAGATATATTTATTTATTATAGAATAAATGGGGCCTTGACTACCGCTGGGGGTCGTACTTGGTGCAAAGGTTGGCCATTGCCATACAGAGAGGCAATGCTGCTAGCATCCTCGGCTCCTTTGCGCCGGGTACGATCAAGGGCGTTTATTTAATTGACTTTATTTTATTATTTATTTGACATTTGTTTGTGTTTATTTTAGTTATAACGAAATTTACTATTATTTATTATAGAATTGAAAATATTTTTTCAAAAATTCAATTCCCCGGCATTGATCTGCTGAACCTATAAATGTTCCCCGGTAGAATTAAATTTGATTATTTCAAAGCTGATACAAAATAACAAAACTGATAAGGACCTATTTAGCAGAGTAATGAGACCTACAAATTACAATTTTAAGAACATTAATTTCTACAGATCATTGCAATCGCGACCAAGGTCGTGAAGATGAAGGATGCTGCGATGGAAACCCCGTTGGAACAAACTGGACTCCTGAAAATGAAAGTTGGAAAATTATTGTACGACTCATCTAGCCGCATTTTTTTTACTCATTTATACATAATTACTAGCTGACTCGGAAAGCGCAGCGTTGGACGTCCACCATCGAGATGGACGGACGACTTAGTTAAGGCCGCGGGTTCACGATGGATGCAGGCCACTTATGACCGAAGCATCTGGAAATCTATGAGGGAGGCTTATGTCCAGCAGTGGACTTCTCACAGCTGAAATGAATGACTAGCTGACCCGGCAAACGTTGTTTTGCCTTATAAATTATAGATAGAAGGCGATTCTCAGACCTACTGAATACGCATTTAAAATTTGGTAAAAATCGGTCGCGCCGTTTCGGAGGAGTACGGTAACTAACATTGTGACATGGAAATTTTGTATATTAGAAGAAGAAGAAGAAGATATCATTTCAATATATATCAACGCAGTGCTCAAACCGAGAGACATGAAATTTGATTTGTGTTCTTTGTGGTGTGTTAGGTATCCACTAAGAATTTCCAAGGGGTTTTCAATATTCCACCCCTAATAAGGGGGGTCCGATTTTGTATTAAACTTTTTATTCTCTTAATCGATAGACATGAAAATTGGTACACATAGTGGGGAGGGCGAGATAATTATAACCTTATCCTGTTGTTTGTAGGACACGCGGGCGAATACCCGGCTGAGATGTAAAAGGTTGCTGGTTCGATTCCCGCCGTTATTCAAAAAATATTTATTTGATATAAGTATACAGATAAAAAGGTATACCTGTAAATTTACAAACCTAGCTGCCCTAAGACAGTCGGTGCATGAAACGTTACTCCAATACCCTTTCGAACTACTATAGGGAACGGTGTTGGTCTAGTGGTAGATACTCCGACTTTCATTCAGAGAGTCGTGTGTTCAAATCCAGGCCGCGCACCAATGTTTTTTTCTTTAAGAAAAGGTTATGTGCGCTAATAACATCGCTCTCACAGTGAAACAAAACATCGAGACGAAACCGACATAATTATCCTAGGACTCGCCACGGTCCGAAGGTATGCGATATTCGCCAATCCAGAGTAGGTTCCCGTGGCGTCTTACTGCTTAACCCCTCTAAAAAATCACGTACATTGGTCAAATTGTGAGGCTAAGTGCGGAAAAAGCCCAGCGAAACTAACTAACATGTATAGGGAGAGCTTAGACTAGTAGGTAAGGTTGCTTATATCTCTATATTGCAACAGCATGTAATTACTTGGAGGAAACCGCGTGGTGCAGCTAGTTTTAATTAAACGCTGAAGTGTTTTTTCTTGGAAAGCAATTTTTGCAGTTATTAATTAGGTCACAATTAATTAGCAATGTTAGTAATAAGTATTTTGTATTCAAATGTTTAATTACTAAGGTAAAAAAATATTATTATAATGATGCAGTGAAGAAAAGAAAGATAACTAATCTTCTATCTAGTATTAAGTAAATAAAAATGAACCCTATTGACCTTAACAATCTCTTTATTTGTTTACCAATGAATACCTAACTATTTAAGGCCATTTTCCTGTGAATTAAATAACAGACTATTTCTAGATGTGTCTGACCTTGGAATTTAAAGTGGTAGTTAAAGTGAACACTAAGGAAAACATGCCTGCGTAGGTACTTCTCGTTTAGTTGTTCGACCGTGCTAAAAGAACTCGATAATTGGGTTTCTTAGTTTCTAGTTACGTGGGGAATTGGGCTAGTTACGTGGGGAACAAATGTCTTGCTATGGCGCCTCCGCCCGGCCGCGGCAGATTGGGAAGACCCAAGAAGTGCTAGCTTGACGTTGTAAGATCGGATATGCGTGCAAATGGCCTCACTACAAGGGATGCCAAAGATCGTACGAAGTGGAGACGTAATAGTAGGAAAGCGGACCCCGGGCTCCCGAGAGGGAAGCAACCGGGAACATCGCTCGGATGATGAGGAATGTTATTATTAAGCAACCGGGAACATCGCTCAGGTGATGAAGATTATTAAGTACGTTTATTTTATTTATTTAAGCGGGCTAAGTGCATGTACAATCATATTAAATAGTACCTAGACATGTTTTTTTATATACAAGTTTGATTACACTATAATGTAGGTAAACTTTATTTATAATGTAAATTATGCAAGCATCACAAGAAAAAATATCCTAAAAAGTTAGTTTTATAAAATAATGTTACTTAGCTAGTTAAGATTAAGATAAATTATCTAATAGTACAAAAGAAACTAAGTTTTAGTAGAAAACAATATTTATTTTGGAACCTGATGCTATAAAAAAAATGCGATTATGTCATGGACCGTTCATTATCTAGACCAAGTTCTCATCCAAATTGAAATGCTGTGTGCCCTTTTCGAGCTCATATTTCATGGTATTTTGTAATTTGTTTTCATAATTCAAAAAATCTTCTGTGGGCTCACAGAAAAGTAACTTAACCCTAAAATTAAAAAGATGTTCCTACGCTCTGCCAACGACGCCGCAAGCAACTCTTCCTCCAGCATTGCCAGTCTTCTTGGAGTCGGGATGGTTGGACCGACCGAAGTCATCAGCTTTCTCGTGCAGGACCAGCCCTCTGCCGATAATGCTGTACGGGCCTGTAAGTGAAGATGTCAAAAATACATTTTTAAAAGTGTTTTTGAAAATATCCTTCTAAATTATGGTCGAAGCTGGAGTCGAACCTGTGCGTATAACCCCTCGGTCACGGACATGTACTGGAACTGGAATCCAAGGGTAAACAGGTTCTAATCCAGAATTTTGGCTTTTTTAACTTAGTATAGATGGGATCTATCGAGTGTACCTGCGGGGACTCTTCCCCATCAAGACATCAAAGCGAAATCGTCACCGGCTATTCGAACCATTCATATTATATCTATATTGAATGGCGGCGCACGCGCAGGCGTGACCTAATCGTCACAAAATGAGTTAATCTATACATATAATAAAATCGTAACTCAGCGGTGTCTGTTTTTGAAAGATATAAAAAAAATATAAATTGGAGGGGTACCTACTAACGCAGTAGAACCCATTTCTCTGTTTTTCTGGTTGTCTGTTTGTCTGTTTATCTGTTTGTCTGTTTGTCTGTGCCTTTGTGCCCGCTAATCTCAGAAACGGCTTAACCGATTTTGACCAAATTTGGTATGCAGATAGCTTTAGACCCCGATTAACATATAGGCTATTTTTTATCCGCATATTTGGTCCGGTTATCCGGATAAAGTGTTTTTTCTGCTATTGCTTAATTCGTTTGAATGTTGTATTGAAGAAATATGTTGTGTGGAATCAACACATGATTAACCGGATATCCGGTCAAAAATAAAAAAAAACCGGATATCCAGTTTTTTATCAGGAAATTCCTAAAATACCGTATACCTATGTCTCTCCATTTTTCCGGATCCTTCGGACATACGGATTTTTTTATTGACTGTTTTTAACCGACTTTAAAAAAAAGAGGAGCTGCTCAATTCTACCCGCATATTGTTTGTATGTGAATATGTTCACGCCGTACTCCGGCATATAAAGTCCGATTTCGATCATTCTTTTTTTATTTGGAAAGTGAGAGTCCCGAGTTGGTCCCATAAATTGTTGGTGAAGATCTGATGAGAACCTTCGGAATGATGAGCAGATTAGCCTACCACTGTTTTTGTTTAATTTTTAGATTTGGCTTGGCTTCTAACCGTAATTCCGCGTCAGCGGGCTCGGGGGTCCTTTCCGCAAGAAAGGGGCCGCGTGGAAGAAGACAACCACTATAAAAAATCACCTTTATCACCGGCTTTGGGGACCTCGAAACGGTGACGTGACCGTGCCGAGGGAGGGGAGACGGAGAGGGATTGTCTATCGGGCAGAGGTAGAGATGAGGCTTGGAAAGGCCGCCGTTGTCGGGATGTAGACCACGAACAATTCCCACTGGCCTCGACACTTGTGGAGCGAGGGACACCATGGGGGTTTAGATTATAAACCTATGGTAGGGAGCCATCATCAGCCCAACGAGAGTGGCCTGATGGTGCAAAAGGCGCATTCCCCACGTAAAAAATAAGATATCGTGTAGTTAAGCTGCCCGACTTCAGCTTACATAACAGATAAGTCGGTTGCACTGTATGTAAGAGAACTTATTTTTATTGTTTTGACCTTTTTTTCGAAGTGGGGTTTTGATTTTTTTTATATTTTCGATAAAGGCTACTTCTTATAATAAGTACCCAATGCGAATAAGCATGCAACACGTTACCTACCGCTGCGCTGTGCAAAATCTACACTTAAATAGACTCTGCCATGATTCTCTTCTGCTCAGCTTCCCTGGTCGTCCGTTCAAGTGTAGAATTTTGCACAGCGATGGGTAGGTAGTCCGAAAAACGCTGACGAAGTCGCGGGCACAGCTAGTAAATAATAAATCAATTCTGTGAATGGAGTGGAGAATGTGGAGTTATAATATAAATGTAAAATTCGACTTTTTTACCAGACTATACCACTCAACCTATGTGTTTCTTAAAGCTAATACCTAAATGAGAGTGCGCGCACATCCACCAGTGAGTGCAGCCTGTGTATGGTGATGGTACTTTGCACAAGCAACAACCTACCTGTGAGGGAGATGAGATGGTCCTCAATGTTGACCTGGCAGGTACGGTTCTCGTCGAAGACGACATTGCCGAGGTCGCCGACGTGGCGGGCGGAGTCGTTAGGGCTGCCGTGTTGCATCTGCAGGGAAAAATATATTGGTTCAAAAATCCCAACATTGCTATTGGCCTCAAATACAGATCTAGTAAGTTGTTCGGGTGCTTTTCTTTACTAAAATGAAATATGATAGCTACGAGTAACAAATCTGAGTTCCTTGTGTGGTAGACTACTTATTATAAAGGTACCTATTCAAAGACTGTTCCGTGTACCTACTCTATTGTACCTCGCGAAATATCCCTTCTTCGTTCTAATAATAAATGAACCTCAATTCATCACTTAATAAACCAAGGCTAAGCTTAGACAAATCCTGCTTTTGCTTGATTTAGTTAGAGTATTAATGGATAGGTCCTTCGAGCCGGATAATTTCGATAAAATTTGGTTGGCTTCAAAGCACATTTATCGGTGGCACTACACATCTTAATGTATGGAAACTGCACCAAATTTTCGACGCACCATCCTATAATAAAAAATAAAAAATACATACGTTGGTAGGATTATAATGAGGTCCAGTCGAGAGACATCCTCCAGTGATATCTCCCTTCTCATGTATATGGAACCCGTACTGTCCAGCTGGTAGTCCGTAGATTATTCCAGACACGTACACCTTATGATCTTGACCTTGGACGAACGACACGTTGCCGTTAACGGTGGCTCCCTCTAGCTTCACGATGGCTTTACATTCCTGTGAAGTGAAACTAGTTGTATTTACTGAGTTGGTGAAGAGTGGTAAACCTTGGTCGCTTTGCATTAAGAACTTCTTACATTTTACCAACTTCCCTCCCTTGTCTGACATTGGGCGATCAAGGTTGTCTTTCCTATGTCAGTTTAATATCGGTGGAAGCCAATGAACACCTATTCTAGGGTCATGTCTCTGGTGGAAACAGAGACACGACATCGGCGGCTTTCTGGCTGCCGATTAGGCACATGAGGTGGAAGAGACACAGGTAATGTCTGTGTCGCATGCTATGCATACATCCTATTATTTACGAACGATCTCGCACGATTGTTCGTATGAAGCGACAAGGTTTTGTTACCTACAAAAAATCACTAAAATGGGTACCTACCTAAATAGTTTTAAACCAAACTTTAACAAAAGAGTGCGGATGTTCCGATACCGGTACATACTAAGGACGAATTTGGAGTGTCACCGTGAATGACCATTACATTGAACAATTTCCTGTTCAAACAGATGTCACAGTTTACCTGGTAGTTGGAGCCTCGCGGCGCTCTTACAGATATCCACCACATCGGCAGGCATTACGAATACGAACTAGTTTCATTGGATTGCAGTCATATTGCACAATTATTAATTTGATACTTCTACTGACCTGTCAATTATCGGTTAACCAATTTATTTAATTGCCAGAAGGTGGCCAGAAGAGTTTTTCCTTATGACTAAAGAACTAACAAAGAACCAGTTTTTTAAAGCTTCTAGAACAGGGGTTCCCTAACTTATTTGAGTCGCACCCCCCTTCGACCATAAAAAAAAATCCGCGCCCCCCCGTTCTCCAGTCCAGATTATCAGGTCAGGATAAAAAAGTGTTCAAAATAAGTATTTTTGATGCTCATAAAAAAAATCAGTCATACTAAAGGTATTTGGTAAGTTGTACCAAATATCTTTGATAGCGCCCGTGAGGAGACCGCGGGGCTAGTCTAGAGCAGGGGGGCGCGGAAAAACCTGCGATCGCTGAGAGAATGCATTCCAGACTGCTCGATACGACCAATGAAAATATTTAAAATTGACGCCTGTCAAGAACTTCATTGAGGCCTCAGTAGGCGAATGTTAAGAACTTTATCAGCCTTTAGCCTGGCCCCGCGCCAACCTCGAGGGGGCTATCAAAGGTATTTAGTACTATTTACCTTTCGTATGACTTTGTAAAACTTTAATGACCAACTTATTTTGTTATAAATCTTTTTTTTATTCTGACCTGATCATCTGGACTGGAGGACGGGGGGCGCGGATTTTTTTTTATGGTCAAAAGGGGGCGCGACTCAAATAAGTTAGGGAACCCCTGGTCTAGAGGCTGATGTTGGCCGACTGAGGAAACAATATTATGTTCTTCACAGGCGTCAATTTCAAATAATTTCATTGGTCGTATGGCGGCTCCATATTGGAGTGCATTCTCTCGGCGATCGCAGGTATTAACTACACAGGTTGCCCGCGCTCCCCTTGAAATATCTCTGCGCCCCCCCTGGGGGGCGCGCCCTCCAGTTAGGGAACCCCTGTTCTAGAAGGAGTTAGGTATACATAATATGAAGTGTTGTTTCAGAACGTGTCCCAGTCCTCAACAAACAAAAATTGTCCTCAATAAAAAACTAACATTACTAGGTAGTTACGAGACCTATTATAAAAACTTAATGGACCACATTGTTCGATGCTATCAAGTCACTAAAAAGTGACTTGATAGATTTGCAGAAAATTTCCATTGACTTACAGGCCCGGCTCGGAGATATGGATTGTATTTGTAGATATAATCTGTATATAAGACTAGGAAGGTTATATTTTAAAAGAAGCTATTTTTAATTAGTGGTAGGTAGGTACAATTGGAGCGACCGCGACCACGATGCAATGCCAAACGGAGTGTTGGAAGACCACCTTCTCGGTGGATCGACGACATTGTAGCGGTCGCGGGGAGTCCTTGAATGGAGGTGTCTCGCGATCGCTATTTGTAGCGTCGTATCGGTGAGGCCTATGTTCAACAGTGGACGGCTAAAGGATGATGATGATGACAAGTCGAGTTTGTAAACAAACTTACCGGTTCCTGGTCGGCAAAGACTGCCCCCAATAAGCTGACAACAAAGATCACTTGCAGCATCTTGTATGAATTGTTTCTGGGAATTAAAAAAAGATAGAGATGAAGTAAGACATAAATACGTACTTAATCGACAGCCTTAGGTATATTTTGAACTATTTACTTCGATGTCGTGGGAATATCGATATGTTAATAGCTCGATATTTCATTGTTTACCGTCATGTTGTGTCATCAGAAGAGTACATAACTTGGAAGTAAATGGTCGAAGTGGAAGAGACCAAAAAGACATGGAGAGACTGCGGATAGGGGAAGAAGGGTTTAGCGAGATATTGACGGAGAACAGAGAGGAATGGAAGAGAAGAACTTGTTGTACCGACCTCACATAATGCGATTAAGGATAAAGGAAGAAGAGATGATTATTTCAAATCAGTTTAGTAGTTTTAAAATGTGACAATAACAAATATTCCTACAGAAAGTTTCACATCCAGAACAGAGCACGCGTTAGCCTGCGTAACCCAAAAAAAATTAAATATTAATTAAAAAAAAACGCATTTAAGCCTATTGACCCAAAATTTAAAGTTTCAATATAATTAACAAAGCCTCACTTGCGGGCGGCGGCCAGCATTAAACCCTGGCATTACACACAAAAAAAATATGCAAACACAAACACGGACCATGTTTGCGTTAACAAAATCCTGCGCCTTAAAAATTAAAACCCCACCTGACATAACACAACCAAATAATTTAGAGATTTTAATAGCTTAGATAGATTTTGATATTAAATTAACATATTTTGGGTTGCTTTTACCTCCACCCGTGAAGAGGAGGGACTATAACCTCGGACACTGCTAAACATAATAAAAGGAACGCGATTGCAACCCGAAAGGGTTTCTTTTTTACCTTTAAAGGTACGTACGGAACCCTGTAAATGAATTTAATTTCATATCAGCATTGCGAAAGCCTAAGAGAACATTTAAATGAAACCAAAATACCGCTATTTAGAATTTATCTAAGGTTAAAATATAACTCAAAACATGTGTATGTATATATTTTCATCTCAATAAAACGACAAACACGACTCACCTTCGGCCTAAGTGGCGGAGAATGGCTTCATTTGCTAACATGATCATGAAGAAATCACACATACAAGCTTAAAAGATACCTGACCATTGGAAAATGACCTCTCAGTTATAAGCGATGTGAAGAAGGTCGTAAATTGGTTAGAGATAGAGAGGTCTGGGTACACGGTCGATAAACTGGTCTTACTGGATTATTGGTCGTAGTACATATATCTACTTAAATGGACTAGGTACCTATTTATATTATGTTATGTTCATTGGAATATACCCACAGGGTTATGAAAAAATATACTGTATGTAGCCAGTAGCAAGATAGATACTACTTTTTTTACTGATATAGGTAATAGGCCTATTAGGGAATATATCCTTACAAAATACTTATAATAAGACCATCGATCTGCAACTAATGAAAAATGGCCAAGGGTCCCCCTCATCATTTCGCTCCTTCCAGTGACACCATCCCAGGCTAAAATCTCGTAAGTCGTGGCTACCTACTGTCAGCGAATGGTGGATAGTTGGGTCCTCTGAAATTATCCTGCCCATTTGCAGAATTTCTTGGTACCACTCGCCAAAGTTACGGTCTGATTTTCCGCCAAAAGTCGTCGCTGACCGCTATTGCGGTTGCTAAAGTTTGCCTGGAAGAGATCGCTTTTAGCGATAAGGCCGCCCATTGTACCTATTCTAAAATTAGCTGTAAGTTTTTGTTTTTGTAATGTGTTTTGTAAATTTTTGGTGCAATAAAGTTTTTATCTATCTATTGCTCATGCATGACAGAGGATAAGCTTAGGTTTTAAAATTCTGCAAAGGACCTATACCTACCCAGTCCGAATAAAAGGCATTGGAATGGAAACTCCTATAAATACCTACTGTATATTTGAGAAATCGATGGTGTGACGAAATTTATGAGGGGCTAAAAGGTAAACCTAAACATCCTTGACAATTTTCTATCTTAAATGAAATCTAAAATCAAGCGAACCTATTCGTTCTAAGAAAGCTACGCTTAGCAACGCATCCTCGCTAGAAACGCGGTCCACGCGCGGAAACGTAGGTAGTGGGTTTCCCGTACGGGACGTGCTAATTTCTACATACAAAAATCCCGTGCCCATTCCCGCGATCGTCGCCGCGACGGGATTTTTGTATGGAGAAATTAGCACGTCCCGTACGGGAAACGTTACTTATGCAGATGCAGAAACTCTAAGACCCAGGAAAATGTAAATATAAAAAAATGTGGTAGAAAACAGACTTGGTTATAATTATGACCGGTGAAACAGACGATATTAGCATAGATATTTTTTTTATGTTTTCAACAATAAACTAATTCGTCTACCTATTGTAAATTCTATCACTATCTTAATTTATTTCTTGGTAATTCGTTTTTCTTTTAAGAAAAGATATCTAATGTAAATTACAATATAATAGTTGAACCTGTTGTTTTTAAGTTTTTCTAATATAAAACTTAGAAAAAACATGTTGAAATTCAAAAAACAAGGTCGCCAATTGCTTAGTTTTCTCGGTATAATTTGAGGATGATGACGTCAGCTTACACTACACTACAGCTTGAATGCATTTTAAACTTCTGCCAGCCTGTGTGTGTGTGTTCTGTCTTCTTGCTGTATTTATGTTATTTATTTATATACACCATATAAATAACATAAATACAGAGAAGACAAGCTGTACCTAGTGTAAGCTGACGTCACGTCACCTGAATAATCTGTAATAGATGTAGAGAGGCCAATGATGATGGTGATAAAATACAGCAAAACTTCGATCAATTATTTCGGTTTAAAGTTTAAAATCAACAAAGCGGGATCCCACATACGGGATTTCACACTCGATGCGCGATCCCGCCAACCTAAAAAAGGTGCGGGATCCTCGGGATTCATGGATGCAAGATGGTACACCATAATCGGGACATACGGAGTATGGAGCAAACAATTCCCGTAGAATTGAACCCACACCTCTCTAGTAGAGTTCCGAAGTTCACCAACACCACTCCACTATCACAACTAAGAAATTCCTTGACTATGTCACGATTCTTCATTTCTCATGTTAACATATGTGTAAACTTGAAGCTTCATGCTTCAGACACGATTTTATGTTTCATTTTATTAATTAGAAACCTTGGCTAGTGCCTATAAGTAATTTATTATGTTTTTCCATCGCGTGATGTTGATATTAAAATTTATGATGCATCTGTAGGTACCTGATTAGAATTTTCCTGATGCGGAAGATAGATAGCTGAGTTCTTTATTATGCAACAACATCAATGGAACAATGGGACTTATCGCTTAAAGCGATCTCTTCTAGGTAACCTTTGGGAATTGTACCTATAGTCCTCTAAATATCAGATACTGATAATGTAGCTTTCTATTGGTAAAATAATTTTTGAAATCGGTTCAGTGGTTTCGGTTTCCCCAATATACATACATACACGTTACCAACGTTACTTCTTTATAATATTAGTATTAGATATTAAAAAGTATTAATTCGCGATTAGATAAAACAATTTTATAATGGAAAGTCGTGAGAAGTCTTAGAAAAAAACTAAGAGTAACTAGGTTATATTATTTACTTGTTACACTTGATCAACTCTTCAAGATCATTCTCAAGGTATGCAAGGAACAGTTTTAAGCAAATGTGTCAGAGCATGATTTAAATGAATATACTTTGGTCCACATTAGACATGTAGGTAGCCCTGTGCTGCATAGAATAGGACTAACATTTCTTGCCGTGGGTATGGTAAAAAGCAGAAACGTGGGTGGCGCTTTTTACCATACACACATAGTTCAGACTATGGAAAGAATCTGGAGATCTCTAGCGAAACTAGGGTTTTCCCGCGATGTATAGCGAGTCAAACTCAAACTCAAAATTATTTATTCATTTAGAACGTATATTATACACACATACGTACGTTTTGAAACGTCGAGATTTTATTTTACTGAGGTATCGGAACGCGCCCTCCGATGAGAAGAAACCACAAGAAACTCATGGGTTTTTTTTTATCATGTTTTATATTACAATCGTCTTCGATCATATATAACCTACATAGATGCACGGTCGCCACTCCAGAAATGTCAAACCAAGGCATATTTCAGCCGGTTACAGCGAAACAAGGCATATCGCTGTCAGTCGTGCATAAGTGTTTTACAACCTTATCGCCCAGTTATTAAGGTTTACATTAAACTGTACTATGTCCGTATAAGTAAGCGTTGAAGTAGTGCCGTTTTTTGATTTCGATTTTGTATGGGACCGTGTAATCTATAGTTTATATATGATCGAAGACAATCGTCATAATACAGATATCTGTAATTTGAACAGGAGCAGTTAACAATCATGTCCATGGATTCTTTTCATCAAAGTATGATGACGTTATAGTACGCCTTATTACACAATTTAAGTTTAATTATAATATTTAGAGTGAACTGCGAGCTTCCAAAGATGTAAAAAGGCTGATAAAAGCTGCTGTAACAACATTGCCAAATATTGTGCAGTACCTTTAAGTGGTCAATAATGGCACCTACTGTGCCAACCCCGAATATTTTGGGGTTAACCCTACCTAGGCTCCCGAGAGATGCAAACATCGCTCAAAAGAGAGGTGTACTTTCGGAATTTAGTGGTCATCACTAGCTATGTAAGATAGCGTATTACATAGCTAGTGATGAGTTATAGTGATGTAATAACAAGTATTTAGTCCATGGTTAATGGAAACTACAAAATAGAATAGCTGTTTACCTGTACTTACCTATTTCTGATAACCAAAAATGAAAATACTGGGTATTTTAATATACCTACTGGATAATTTCACGAAACAATACTTAACAGCATGAAGTACCATTTGTAATTCAATTTATTTTTAGAATCCTTTAGAGATATATAAGGTCCTAAATTGGACCGACTACCACTCTGAACCTAGAAAGAAATATTTAAATTACTCACCAGCAGCACTACAACAAATCAAACTCACAGAAAACACTCAGAATTCACTATTTTCTTAGAAGAATCACTGTTTTAAATCACAGGTAAAGAAAGCGTTCGCACTGCACCATTGATTAGACGACATTGACATGCGCAAGAGTCGAATGAAGGTCCCTTGTTTAGTCCAGTTTCAATGTTTTGTAATATAAGCCCTAGAGCGGTAAATGACCTAACGTCTAAACATGTATTTTAGGTCAGCAATTTTTAATTGAAGTGTATTTTACACGCGTGTTATATACCTACATTTATTTTTAAACGAGGTAATGGAGCTGACTAAAACCTTCTTAGTATCTCAAAGACTAAATATGCTTTTGAATTAACTACATTATCTATTATCTACATTATCTCGCGTTATCAGAAATCGCTTTTAGTACAACGTGTTACTTTTAAGCTTTCCGTGTATTTGTCTTACTTTTGATGTATACTAATTGTGTTTTTTCTAAAAATAAACATTAATTTATCTATATCTCTACTAATATTACAAAGAGGAAAGATTGATTTGTGTATCTGTTTGTTTGTAACGTAAAATATAATAGGCTTCGAAACTACTGGACCGATTCCAAAAACACACCAATAGAAAACTACAGTATCGAGGAGTAACATAGGCTACTTTTTAACTTGATATTCCCGCGGGATCGGAACTTACGCGGGTGAAACCGCGGGGCGCTGCTAGTATCATAATAACATGTAATGACAACAGTCATGAGATAAAGCAGTAAAGATTAAAGTAAGCTAATATTGTCTTAAATTTGTTTACCTTGATAGTAAAATTATGAGTTTTATCTAAATGAAGCGGACTCGGCCATGTTCCGATACATTGGCCGGTGCAGCCACCAAGGAAGACGGGTCGGACCCTGTTCCACTGCCGTCTTCCGTCTTCTAGATTAGTGTGTATAATGTATAGACTTCACTTACCACTTACCATCAGTTGTGATAGTGTACCGACCTACTACTGCGGATTTGTGGGATTTGCTGTTCAAATTCGTCAGATGAAGAATTTAAAAAAGCATATTTTGAATGCCTACTTTAAAAAAAAACCCTCTTAGCCCTACAGTCTTTTCTTTTCGTATGGCTCATCTAGCCTTGCAGTTTCAATCATCATTAATAGAATTGTGATTTCGTATGAACTTACAATATTGTGCAGACGCAGCTATCAATCGTATGAACCAGCGAACCACATTTTTTTTGTTATTATTACTGGGTTGGCTCGTTCCAGGTAAAGGTATTAGGTACAATTAGTTATGGGAACCTGATGGGAACTGACGTTTCTCTATTCTCCCCCGAGAGCGACCTGCTGGTCCTAATTAAATTCCCCTCGTAAAAAAACATAGGTCTCCATCTATCTGCATATCAAGTCTCATCGATCGGTTCCGCAGGTTTTGCGTGAAGGAGTAACATAATACATACAGTGACCGGCAAACAAGTTGGGAAAGTTCACGCAGTACATTTTACATGCGACTTCTATGAAAAATCGACTTTGCGCATCCGCCATTTTTTTTCTAGATGTTTGCCGGGAAATATACATACCTACTTGCAAACATTCATATTTTAGGATAGGATAGGATATATTTTAGAATTATTATGTATTATCATTGGCGACATCTAGTTTAGATAGACTGAATGAATTAGCTCGGTCCTCACTTAGCTGGACATCGCCAAACCGTCTTCACTAAGTTAACAATAGAATTAAGTTCGCTTGATTGTTCATAGATGTCAGTAAAACACAATCGCTGTGGATATAAGCGCTTGGCTGTTTTTTGTATCTGCAAATTACTTACAAAAATATAATAAATAGCTGCGTCCCGCGGTTTCCCCCGGGTAAGTCCCGATCCCGTGGGAATATCGGGATCAAAAGTAGCCTATGTTACTCAGGATTAATGTAGCTTTCTAATGGTGAAAGAAATCGGTCCACTAGTTTTTGAGTTTATTCAATACAAACATACGACACACATACACACAAAAATACAAATCTTTCCTCTTTATAATATTAGTGTAGATTATAAGAACCTTTGTAATTTCTATACCTACTATTAAAACCCCAGTAATATAATTCATAAAATTAATATAATTATACTAAATATACAAAATACAATAATAACAAATACACTGTACAACGATTATAACTAAATACACGCTGAGGAACAGTGTCAACAGATAAAGGCCAGTACCTACTGGAAATAAAATCCAACTCATCAAACATTTGAACAACTACTTTTTCTCACGAAATACTTATTACATTACAATGGGATGCCAATTAGGAGGAAGGTTGATTGCAAATTGTCAGAGACGATTTTAAGGGAGGTCTTTGCTAAAGAATGCTTTGTTACATTTTTGCTGACGTCAGCCGTAACCAGGGACGATCATAAGGAAGGCCTTAGCTAAGGATAAGATGATAAGGCGTGTGCAGATACATCAAACTAACTAATCCGTTTTAGCTAGCACGGTTCTGCAATTGTCGAGGTCTTCCTAATCCGCGCTAGCCACTGAACTCTATTACAGCGTACTTATTGTACTATAGACTTCGATCATAAATAAAATATAGATACACGGTCCCATACAAAATCGAAATCAAAAAACGGCACTACTTCAACAGTAAGCGTTGAAGTAGTGCCGTTTTTTGATATCGATATACGGACATAGTACAGTTTAATGTAAACCTTAATCACTGGGCAATAAGGTTGTAAAACACTTATGCACGACTGACAGTGAAACAAGGCATATCGGCTGAAGTATGCCTTGTTTTGACGGCTCCATTTCTAGAGCGGCGACCGTGCATCTATAGTTTATTTATGATCGAAGACTATAGAGGTCAGTGGTGCTGGCTAATCTGGATTAGTTTCTTCAATGTAGCTGCGCAATAAGCTAGCTTTAGGCTTAGAACGCATTTGATGATTTGAATGTACTTATTTGATTAGAACTGATTTGAATGTATCTCTTAGGACCATTATTATTCCATAAGCTTTCTTTACGAATATATTCCAGGGAAATGACACTAAAGCTTAGAACGCACTGCGATTAAACGCCTGCGTTTTTCCGCAGTGCTCAGGCGTGCGCAGATCGTAGATCGCAAATAGCAGTGCGCGGTTTCAAATCTGCGGAAAAACGCAGGCGTTTAATCGCAGTGCGTTCTAAGCTTTAGTGTCATTTCCCTGGAATATATTCGTAAAGAAAGCTTATGGAATAATAATGGTCCTAAGAGATACATTCAAATCAGCGAAATTGTAACAGAGCGTTGCTAAGACCTATGCAGACGACACAGCTTAGTAATATTTTGTGACATTTTGGCTGTCACCAACCAAGCTAAGAACAGCTATAAGAGATTATAAGCTTTTCAAAACATCCAAGCTGTCAATAAAACTTAAAAATTATACATGATTTCCATAAAAAACTGACTTAGTAACTGCTCAACCTGGTTCCGGTGTGGTTGTCTCCTTCGTGTCTGGCCGAGGAGGTGCAGGTTCTCCTTGTAACTGGGAGAGAGCGCAGCGAACTGCTGAAAGCATTTCTGGGGTGGACTTCCTTCCCCGAGGAGCGTGGGGTCGGTGTTGGCGAGCCATGCGTTCGGCAGTGGCCGTGGATTCTGAAATGAGTACTACACACTATATTAATACTATACTAGCCCATGATGCAATTGCATAGAGCATTACGTGCGTACAGGAGTATTACCATTAATGGAACCGAAAAAGTATTTGCACGAAAGGCACCTCTGTTCAAATGTGAAGACGAATGTGGCGTCCAGACAAACCACCGGTACGGTTTGCTTAGGCCATCAAGTAGCCCTAATACGGCATTTTCAACTATACTATTCAGATCACTATTTTGCCTCCTGGCGTGTATTAGTTTTGAAGGCTAATCCAGCATAATAATATATCACCTTATTAGCTTGCTCGGTCATATCTAGTGAATTCTAAGCATCTGGTAGAGCTATACTGATTTTCTTCACCGAAAGAACATCCAAATTGGAATTTTGTTATAACATATTTCTGATCATAGTATAGTATTAATTAATACATACGGTTCACTCTTGGCGGGTCTCTGTCATCCATGTCGATTCTCTTTTCACAGCAGTTGCAGAAGTAGCATGGAAGTCCTGGTACACCACAGCATAATGCTCTCCAGACCCACCTTGACAAGCAAGATAAGATACCGCATGAATAGGCATTATGTTAAGTAACAACAACAAATCCAATTATCCACAATTTCCCTTTGGGCTATAATTTATTTTGTTACGTATGGTATTGCTTGCGTAAGAGCGATTTTAATACCGGGATTCGAAAAGGAATTAAAAGATACCAAGGCAATCATTCTCCATTTTACAAAGAAAAAGTTTGCATTCTCATAGAAAATCTCCTCTTACCTGTTGAATGCTACCACAACCCTGATCCAAGAGCTGGGCTGCCTCGGCTGATCGTAAACGAAGTCCCGATTCATAACGCGCGACCGCATCCAACCAGAACATGACTGACGTGATGCTGACGGTGACGGACTGTCAAACCGACTGACATTATGACGTAGCCTGCTTGATTGGTACATTATAGAGGCTTTAGGATATTGAAGTATGGAGGTTTGATGTCGGTTCTTTTTTAAGGTTCCGTACCCAGAAGATAAAAACGTATCTCACGAACTGTGATAGCTAGACAGTTGAAATTTTCACAGAAGATGTATTAACGCTGTTTATTATTAAATATCTACATACCTACATGAAACAATAAATTTCTACAGACTAAAACTTTACTACAAAAAATAACTAAATCTAAAGATTTTTTGTACCAAATATTACATATTGATACACATGTAGGTAAATCTGTAAAGAATTACTATTCCAATTCATGATATTTTTTACGTACGAAACACAAATGCACTGCCCGTTTGTAGTACTATAAAACCATTAGTCAGCAAATAAGAACAACTAAAATAGTAAAATTTAATAATAGAGCCAGCAATTTAGCATGCGGTAATAAATCGTGTCCATCATTATCATGAACCGTTTAAACCTAACGTTTGTAAGTATAAATAAACGGCAATTACACAGAACCTTTAGAAGGCAATCAAGGAGGAACCAAGTCACGCTCGTGTGTACTTCCTGAATCATTTCCACCTTCTCAATAGCAGATAGGCTTTATTGAGGACTAGCGACCAGCCGTGACTTCGCACGTTTTCGTATCTATACTTAGATATAATATTAAAAGTTCTGACTGATTGATCCTAAGTTTTGACTTAGGTAATCAAATCAAAATGAGAATGAGAATCCTCTAATGAGAAAAAGACACAAGAAACTTATGGGGTTTTTATTTTGTATTTTTTTGCAGTAATCATGTGACTTACTTTGTCGCATATTTATTATTGAACAATAGTGGAACTGGAGCATAATAATAATCCTTATTAGTTGTTAGCATAACAAGCGCGGTACTGAATTATATCCACGCACAGCCAAAACCCCCGGTCCTAGAGACATCAAATTAGACGCTGCTAGTTACCTGCAAACCCTTAGGTATAATGGTAAAAAACATAATTTAAATCCTTTGTGTGGTTTCGGAGAGGCTAACGGGGTTTGACTAGTAAATTCATAGCGACTACTTATGTATGTAGCTGTTGCAGCTTATCAATGGTGTTTAGTTATAAACCTATCCTACTAATATAATAAAATGTTAATGTTAAAGTTTGTGCGTATCTGTGTGGCAGTGTTTGTTGCACCTTTACGCAAAAGCCGATGGAACTCGGCAGGATATCCGATGGAACTCGGCAGGAACACCAAAGGTTAACACAAAGGCTACTTATTATTTCGATATTTCGATTTCGGGACTTACGCGGGCGAAACAATAGGGCGCGCTGATTTGAATAATGAAGTTAAAAATGCGACTCGTGATTTCTTCCGTGTTGGTTTTGGGTAACCATTCCGTTTCGTCCAAATCAGTAAAGCTGTTTCATTGTCAAAATGTGACAATCAAACACACGCAAAGACTTTCGCATTATTAACATTCTTAAACCGTTAGTATATTTAATTCCTTATTTCCACATTTGTAAGGGTAACATTTCATTATCAAGAAGATTTAGGAGCATCTAAGACTCTGGCTACTAGATCTCATGCCATTACGTCATGGTACGCAGTCAGGCCTTGGCAGACTGATGCTACGTTACAATGTGAAAAAAATATGAAAAAAACACATCAAAATCAAAACTTAATTCATTGATATCCGACCGCTGAAGGCGAAAACACGTGCTAAGTCTTTGCCTTAATTAAGAAAATAAAATCACTCCTAAGTTATATTACAATGAATTTACGTCTGTGGTTGTTTTGCGGTCAGCTGTTGTGGTTGGTAGCAGTTCTGAATGGCAAGGCGTTGCAGGGTGTTCCTGGATATGGAAGAAACCTGGTGATTAAGGCGATACCTGGAGTTGAGGACTATCAGAGCAATATCTATGAAGTGTTTATGGAACCTTATTTGTATGTAAGTCTAACTGACTGTTACTAAATTTAAACTCATTTTTCGGTTTTTATCGCGTGGTGTTTAGTAATAAAGTACCTCGTTTAGCATTGTTTTAATGCTCAAAGTTCGAGACTGTTACAGGTCTCTTCTTTAGAATTAACTTAATCGAATTGGATTCTGTCAATCCTGAAGATCCTGTAAACGGTAAAGGTCTCGAAACGTTGGACTTTGAAACAATGCTAAACGAGGTACTCGGGACTCTCACCTTCCACACAAAAAAATAATTAGATACCTAGCTATATTTCGATAGCTATCAAAATCGGACTTCATATGCTGGAGTACGGCGTGAACATTTCCACATACATAACATACAAACAATATACGGATCGAATTAAGAACCTTCTTTTTTGAAGTCGGTTAAAAATAAAAATGCATAAGATGAAAATAAATTACTCAACCACCACCACTACATTAAAATTGCAAACAAATTCTACCTAATTGCGTTGTGTTTAACTTTTTGCAAGAAATTAAAGGAAGAGGCAAGTTTTTGTTATTTATTGGCGTGTCCATGGATTTTTAGCGTGTCCGAAGTTTGTTGAACCTGAGTATTGGTGACAATGATGCCTAACATAGAATCACCGGTGCAAAGTAATTGTTATTTTTAACCGACTTCCAAAAATAGGATGCGGCTGTATTTTTTCGCAAGCATCTTTGTATGCTATGTTTTTTTTTAAGCTTTTTTTATTTGGAAAGTAGCCAATTATGTTAATATTTGCAAGTTATTTGCGAATACAAAAGACAGTCCAGTCGAGGTAGTAAAATTGTAAATGGCTGCTAATTACAATAACTTTTTGACGTGGTCTGAAAACAATGCCTAAAGTCCATGTTTTGTACTGGTCCTTATTTTCATTACACTTGTACACTTTCACGAAACTACATTGATTAATAATGCTCCCGAAATTAAACAATTTACACGCATATTAACTAGGTTTCACAAAAATGAAAATTCACCCATCGCGACATCTCCCCAACGCGTTCCCGCCAAAAACTCTTCCACGAATCGATTGAACATTTGAAACATATTTTTAAAATATAACTACCAAAAAAATAATGTCGTTCATCATGATTGTGGTACTCAGCCATGAAGTATGACATTTATCGGTAGTACAAGACATAAAAAAATAATTACCAATTAAAAAATAATTGTTTTAAATATTCTTAATTTGTTTTTATTGCTCAAGGCTATTTTATCTCGAAAATATTTTTAAGGAAAAAATAATACGCACTTGCGTGTACTAAGACTTGCGTGGTGTAGTTGGTAGGTATAGACGTTGGGGTACAGCTACAGACCCAAAGACGCGAGTTCAAGCCCCGCCGCAAGTAAAATTTTTTAAATGCGTATTTTTCATTAAAAATGTTTTCTAAATAGGTAATTGTTTTGTTAAATTCATCGACATAGAAACGAACTTTGTTCCGTCTTACAGGTAATAATCCTATAAAAAATATCCTATGTCCGTCTCCTGGTTTTAAGCTACCTCACTACCAATTTTCAACCAAATAGATTCAATCAATCAATCAACCATTATTGAGTTATAAAAAGTGTAACTTAGTTTATTTGATCTAAATAGGTGAGTCCAATGAGCCTTGGTGTGTATAGTTTATAATCTCACAAAAAAACTGGGACATTACATTATTTATTTAATAAAATAAATAAATATTTTTCTTTTCAGGATTTCGGCCAACCAATGTATCCTCTCGGAGCCCGCTCTGAGAAACAGATCGACCTAGCATTTGTGAGTACCTACCTATATTAACCGACTTCAAAGAAACAGGGGGTTCAATTCGATTGTTTTCACGTAGATAGGTAGGTACCTAATCTTCTTCCCGTATAGTTAGTAATAATAAAAGTGTACAAATAACTTAAGTAAAATTTTGAGTGTTTGTTGTATTGCTCATTTAGTGTAAGTGTTTTCAGGATGGCATCTTACTTAACCTAAAAAAATACAAGATTAGCGGGAGTAGCTAGGCCATGAGCCTTATAAACCTAATAGAATAATATAAAAATAATTCTGACGTGCCTAGAGCAATGTGATGGGGCAATAGGCAATATCTTTCATTAATCATTTTAATAAGAGTCTATTAAAAAGAAGGAAATATGGTCGTTACAAAATCACTGACCCTATTATAGCCACGCCGATAAGGAAGTCCTTCAGTTTTCTCTTGAAGCCAAGACAATGATATTCGTCTCAATTTATCCTTCATTTACCAATCTACGAACCAATTATTTAGGTACTACTACATAAAGTAAGCTTGCCAACCTTTCCATAGAATTTTAAAGTTTCACATTACGTCCGCAAGAGGGCTATTCGATTTTCCATACCATTTCGCAAATAAAGCTCTGAAAATGAAAAAACCTGCACTAGGCCCTGAGGCAATGCCTCTTAATTTACCCAACCATCCGTCAATACGTTCAAGTGTAAAGATAATTAAACTGGGTTCCTTACCCAAAGTGTAGAACTGTGCGACCGTCTGTCTAAATGTTAGCCGTCAGTGGGGGACGCTATAACTTAATATATTGTTAGAAGATTATTTGTTTCAGGGATTGTTCGTCTGTCTGTCTGTCGGTGTTATTATGTTATTTTGGTGGAGAAAACTGTGTAATTCTTCATCGAAACAAAAAAATGTTAACGAGGTACCCCTTACAAATGCACATTTGTAAGGGGTAGCGATGACTTTGAAGACATTCGACGATGATAAAACATCAGACGATTTGGTGAAATATTATTATGTGTAATAGTGTTCGTCCTGAAAACAGACACGCGTTGAAGTCTTTTATTGTCAAAAAAGGGCATTATTACCAGGATCCGTAGTATAATATATTACTAAGACGTCCTAACAATGCTTCAGCATTGTCAGGTTTTTCGCAAAAACGGTTAAACATTTATTGGAAATTTAACAACGTATTTTGAATTGTGAAAGCTAGCGCCAACGAGCAACTTGGTTGCCTAGCAACTTTTTTGTCGCCGTGCACGCCCTGGAATTTCACTACGTCTCAACAACGGCCAAAAAGTCTCGTCGCTACGTACGCGCACTTTCATACTAATCCGTGTAGGCTTGATGCAGCAACAAATCAGTTGTCAGGCAACTAAGTTGCTCGTGCGTGCATAGGTACCCTTACACGTTACCTTAAGTTACACGATGAGTTGCCGACTCAACAGACCTGGTTCGTAAAATTAGGTTCTTGCCGTGTGCTAATGATTGTCTTAGCATCCTGTAGTTGCGTGTCGATAACCAATTACTAATTACCTACGACTAATGCGACACCCACTTGCAGGTGTGTGCCAAGGTTGGCCACTTCGACATGATACTTAACTGGTGGTAGATTCTGATGATTATTGAATGACATGTAATTTGTAGCATCATATACCTAGTAGTTAGCGCCTTGGCGCTTGTTTGTAATTGTCATTAGAATATCTGTAATCAATCATTTCAGTCAAGTTCTAACGATTTTAGGTACAAGTCAACCTACTCTTTCTCCATACAAATGTAGTCGACTGTTTCCTCCCTGAATAACATTAGAGCAAATATGTTTATGCCATAAAGCCTACTTACCTATATCTGCCATGAGCATGACCAATATGACCATGCCTGTGCATTTTTGGGTATCTCTATGTAGGTACCTATATTATGTATTACATAAGAAAAATTAATAAAATCATTATATCCTAGTCAAGTCAACGTACGTAACACAAGCTTCGTAGCTTACCACGGGGCTAGATGGCGCTGTGTGTTGTTCACATTATTTATTTATTTTATTTAAATATATAAGTATAATAATCTTACCTAAATCACCCTAAATCTAAAGTGGGAATTATATTTCAGGACTTTCGCGATTTACGCGAGTTATGTGAGTGAAATTTTCTCAGTTTCACGCAGCTATTGTAAAACATAATATGACCAAAACATCACTAACCAATTAATTATATTATAGAGGATACAATTTAATTACCTACATGATATTTATATGCTAGGACGATTACTTGTGCGTGCGTGACTTAATTTAGCTGGTAGGTATGTATGAATACCTACATTTTATACATATTTTACATACTTACATTGTATAGTAGAATAGACTAGAAAGGCTTCCGCGTACGGAGTGAAATAATAAAATTGGGTTCAACTAAAATTGGACATAGCAATAAGTCAATATGTCAATTTAAAAGCAATTTTAAGGGTCAGGCAAAGAATAGCGATCCGATAGAGCCAGCAGGCTTATATTTCGCCTTGTTCTCTCCTTGTCATTTAGGAATCAACCCATCCCACTCTAATTATTATTATAAACTAGCTAACCCGAAAGACGTTGTCCCACCCGTTAGTTGTAAAAAAACCTACAACTCTACACTACTACTACCCTACCTACATCTACGACTTTATTTTATCTATATAATAATATATAATATAATAATATAATAAATGTATTTCCAAATTAATGTGTACAAATTAACTTAAGTCAAATTTTGATTTAAATCTAAATTACACAAATGCCTGAACTAGGAAAATCCTGTATCTCAGGCGAGAATGGCAGACTATAGAAACTAAAATTATCACTTATAATTAGAAACAAATTGAAACTTACTAAATACTATTGGTATGTCTAAGTATAGGTAATAATTGGATAAAATATATCTATGTCCATGCCTTCCCCTAATTTTATATTTTCCCAGGTCTTAACCATGTTGCAACGGTCTTGGTCGCGAGGGGGCGTCCCCTCGCGACCAAGACCGTTGCAACATGGTCGAAACGTCGAGGTAAGAGAATTAAAAAGTAAAAATCAGGCGATAAGACCCGGGAAAATATAAAATTATGAGTTCCAATCGTGTTAGTTTAAAAAGCCCATGCCATCCATACAACATTCATTAAAATCGTTTAAGTATAGATGAAGAGCCTATCTAACCGCTACTTTTATACTTGCATCTAGTTTTAGCATTACTAGTTTTTAAACAAAAAAAGGATCGTGTTTCATGAAATGAGTCATTGATCATGATCAATGACTCATTTCAATCAGAACTTAATAGAGTTTTTGCAACGAGATACATTTGTGTCAATCAAGACGGTAAATATTAGATAATTTAGATTGCGCTTCCTCAAATAGACAAAAGAACTAAATAACAAACAAAATCACTTAAATTTTAAGTACCTATGTAGGTATATAAATATTGCAAGACGCTTAATCTAGCCCCAAACTAAGCAACTGGACTATTATGGGTATAGATACTTGACAACGGATATAAAATAAAATGAACTTTTTGTAAATACATTTACATTATGAAACATATTATGGAAAACACCCAGAACCTGGAGGGGTACTTGCAAATCTTCCAATAAATAAGAAAAAGACTAGTTTTTTGCATAATTCTTTGCGCGAAAATTCTGTTTACCAAATTATGCAATTAACATAATGCATAAGTAATCTATTATTTTTAAATAATTTGGACACATAAAATGTTTCGAACTTTCCCTCCAAGATAAAATACTTATGTTTTTTAATGTAAGAATTTAAAGTAGAGCTATATTTTGTTTATTTGAAATACTTGCTAGGAAAACTGATTATGCCGACGCGAAGACAAAACTCCGCTTTTAATTAAGAAAATTTAATAACTTAAATCACAAATGTGTTGTCTTATAGCTACAAAGATGTATGATATCGTGACCTTGTGAAATAAATATAAAATTCTCCATGTTTAATTACCGAAACGAGTAGGTAAAGTGTTCTGTATAAAAAAAATAACAACGTTGTCCGTTAAATAATTTCTATAATAATATACTGGCAGCATGTGACGAACATAAATATTTGAGGCATTTATATAGGTACCTAGAATACCTACCTAATGGGCACAGCTAGGCATGCGTGACCAAATTTAAAAATTAAAAACACAAAAGGATTTTAAATTATGATGATACCTACCTACCTACTTGTATTTTGGTACCACCTAGTTACTATACAAATAATTGAGATTTAAAATAAGCGAAACAGACACAAAATCGGGGATTCCTTTGACCTCTGGAGCGCCACGTAGTTACATAAAACGTACATAGGTACATACCTAGACTGATAAACACATGCCTTCTTTGCGTCTCGCAGTCGGGTAAAAAGCAGCCGCCATTTAACCCCGCTATTTGATGAATTGTGACGAATTTCACTTATTAATGGGCCCAAATATTAAAAAAACGGGATGTTTACCATACCTATTTTGATTGTTTTTTTTTATGAGGCTCGATTTGTTTTTCTAAAAGATATTATAGTAAAACTTGGTAAACATGCCGTTTTTAAATAAAATTTCTAATGAGAACTACCATGTTAGTTTTAAATCGTACAGGATCATCTTGATGAAAATGTAGTGAATTGAATAGCCGTGAAAATCCATAATATTTTGAAAGGCGAAACTGCGCGTTATGTTTGGAAACCTCCACACCTGTGCCAAAGTATAACAAACAATTAAAAGGCAAAGTCGACTCGTATACCTAATGAAGTTTAATCTTAATTATTTGAAATAATATTCCTTAATTAATATTTACTTACGGAAATAATCAAAAACCCTCTAGTGGCGCCAATATCATCATCATCCGAGCGTTGTTCCCGGTTGCATCCCTCTCGAGAGCCCGGGGTCCGTTTTCCTACTTTTACGTCTAGAGGCGCCACTATACTCATGATTTTCTCCTGGATTACCTTTACCTACCTACGTTACTAGAAAATGTTTTCTTTCTTAATTCCAATCCCGATCCTGGTCCTGTTCCCGACACCGCCGACACCGACACCAACACCGACGACAGCGACACCGACAAACCGACACCAATGACGACAGCGACGCCGAAGACACCGACACTGACACCGACGATGAAGACAGCGGTACCGACAGCGACACCGAGTCCGATAGTGACAGCAACGAAAATGACACCAATACCAAAGTATACCGCGATGAGACGCATCTACATTATTTGATGCGACCATACGCGTAGAGTGCGTTTCATCTTTAAATTCCTATGCCGTTATGTTGGTAGCAAAACAAAAAAGTCTTGCCTTAATATCTTGAATGTGCTATACCTACCCTAAACCTTGAATACAGGAAGATTCGTTCATTCATTCTTTTTAAACAAATCTTCCTTAATTCAAGGTCTTGCCTTAATATCTTGAATGTGCTATACCTACCCTAAACGTTGAATACAGGAAGATTCGTTCATTCATTCTTTTTAAACAAATCTTCCTTAATTCAAGGTAGCACATTTTTTTTTTTGTATTTTACACTTTTTTGTTTTGCTACCAACATGACGGCATAGGAATTTAAAGATGAAACGCACTACAGTAACCATGCGACCGGTATGCTGAGAAGGCTAAGATTGCGAGGGGTGTCATAGCCGCAGCGTTTTGGCAGCTTTGTACAGTCAAATTGTTGAGGGATTATCTCATTTTATATATTTTTGTCAACTTTCTGTAAGCCTCCTTTAATTCTCTTTCAAAACCCCTTGAAAGCCCCATTTAAATATACCTAATGGTAATCTATAAATACTTAAATAGGTATAAAAAACAGGAGATTGTAGCTTATATTCACGAATTAAAATTATAATTCAAGATCGTAAATTTAAATCACTCGCTCTCTTACACCTAGACTCTGTTTCACAAAAGAGGTTTCGTATTCTTACAGGGTCTACGCTCAAATCCCGGCCTTCAAGCAGTTGTCCACCTCATTCCGGACGAGGAATCAGGAGTGGCAGGAGACCTGATCTTCACGCAAATTGTACCCAACGGCCCTGTCACCATCACGGGCAACGTCACCGGCCTGACGCCAGGACTACACGGCGTACATATACACCAGACTGGAGCTGTTAAAGATAACTGCAAGGATATTGGACCACATTTCATTGCTTATTATGTAAGTGTGTAGCCACCACTAAGGAATACGGGTCGATCTTGTTCCACTGCCGTCTGACTATCTTCTTAATATCTTAGACCACATCATCTTCCAATCCAATCCTAATCTGTAAGAAAAAACTACATAAGCATAGACCTGTGAACTGTGCCTGTGAAGTTCCAGTCAACTTTTCTAAAACTACTACGTTGAAACCTGTGAAGTTTACTCGGTATTCTGGTAGTCAATGACGTCACCCAAATAATTATTACCAAGTTTTGTATTAAAGGAAAACGAAAACGAAAAAAATACGAATAACCCGCAACCGTGATGTAGTTGGTCAAACGCTTACATAATAATAAATCATTTTTAGTAGGTAGATTTTAATATTTTTATTCGGGTGGCCCCAATTTAGCCACTCCTAATTTAATTTTCCCGCTGCTACCCTAATCGGATCATAACAGATTTTTCAGGAAGGTACATTTGTACTTACATTTTGAATATAGGTAGCGACTTCTCTGTAGATCTTTGGGAACTTTTTGCGTTTTAGTTGCTGTGTAGAAACTATAGGCGGCGCTTATCTATCTCTTTTAATTTTTTTAACATTTCGTTATTTTGGTAGGTACAAGATAAAAATGCTAATTAAAATCAATAGTGTATGAGCTCAATAAAATTCCAATATTTTGTCGTCTCGGTCTCGCGGCGCGTACTAGCGTAGCCGTATTTTTTACAAATAAGCGCCATCTATAACTTACATCCCGAAGTTGAGCACTTCAAAGCACTTACGAAAGCATTATCAAGATAGCACTAGATGGCGTTAGCAGTCTCAACAATTTCACATCAGCTATCAACAGCTTTGCTTTCGTATCAATATAATTACTTATTTATCTAATCATTTAATCCTAACGATTAACCGAAATTGATAACATTTTCAGGGTCGCCACGGAGGCCCTCGCGACCAAGTCCGTCACGTGGGTGACCTAGGCAACATAAAGGCGGAAGAGGGCGCTGCAGTCGAGGTGAAGATTGTTGACCATTTGATATCTCTGGCCGGGCCAAGGTCCATTGTTGGCCGGTCTGTGGCCATTAGCAAGGACGAGGATGATTACGGCAGGTCTAGCACGGAGGATAGCGCTACAAGTGGGACCTCGGGCCCGGCTATCGCTTGTGGCATTATTGGGTACTTAAATTAAGAACGTTTTTGAGCCTGTGGATGATGTAGTGATCTTGAAATCCACTAATCAGTAATAAGGTCAAGATGCTGTTGGGCGTTAGTTATAGAATAGGTGCCCTGATTAGTGGATTTTTTGGTGACGTGATCTTAGATCATCTAGGACAGGGGTTCCCTAACTTATTTGAGTCGCGCCCCCTTTCGACCATAAAAAAAATTCGCGCCCCCCCGTCCTCCAGTCCAGATTATCAGGTCAGGATAAAAACTTGTTAGAAAATAAGTATTTTTACAGCTCATTAAATTTTTTCAGTCATACAAAAGGTATTTGGTAAGTTGTACCAAATACCTTTGATAGCGCCTGTGAGGTGACCGCGGGGCCAGTCTAGAGGCTGATATTGGCCGACTGAGGAAACAATATTATGTTCTTCACAGGCGTCAATTTCAAATAATTTCATTGGTCGTATCGAGCCGTCTGAAATGCATTCTCTCAGCGATCGCAGGTATTAACTGCACAGGTGGCCCGCGCCCCCCTTGAAATACCTCTGCGCCCCCCCTGGGGGGCGCGCCCCCCAGTTAGGGAATCCCTGATCTAGGAGGATCATAGTTTAGATTTAGACTTAATGTACTTAATGATAATGATATAAGAATTAATAAAGGTTGTTTTACTATACATTCTAGTTGCATTACCCACTTTGTCCAATATTCTGAAGCCCGTTTCAAAACACGTCCGTTTCATTGCGGATTCCCCCTACAACCCTACTAACTATATTTTCTACCAATATTATAAAACAACACATTTAATGTGAAAGTTAGTGTGTAAAAAAAAACTTTCTACGGTTCACCCAGGCAGGTGGTCTCAGGAGGTGAACGGTAGTAAACAAGCGGCAAAATTTACTAAATCGATTGTGATGCAACTTGGAATGTAGATAGCTAAAGAGCTACTTTTTGTCATTCTATTCCCGCGGGATCGGGACTTACGCGGGTGCAACCGCGAGACGCATCTAGTAACATCTAGTAACAAATATCTTTCACACAACATTTTACCTACTACTAGGTTTCTCCTGCATTAGAACGAGACAATGTAGCAAACCAACAAACATACAAACTTTCATATAGCTAAAAAAAACTACTTACAGTTTTTAGTTGACTTAGGCTTGATTCAACCAAAGTGGAATAAGCAATAAATAACAATTTTTCTACTAAACAGTCTCATGAACACGATTTATGCGTAGAATTGTTATTCGTTGCTTATTCCAGTTTGGTCGAATAGAGCCTTAGTAGAACAATATACTTACATTTCATTCAACACGTCATGGATAGAGAAAAAAACAGCTAAACATAAATAACCAAAGGATTTATTGATTTTGTTTGTATAAAAAATTCAAAAACAAAAAAGACAACAATTACTAAGAAACAGCACCACGCGATTGTGACAAAAAATGGAAACTTTTCAAAGAAAAACTTTAAACAAAAAATACACTTTATACTTAACGTGATGTTCGCTTAAAACTATTTCGTGCCTTAACCGAATTAAATAAATAAATAAGTTTTTTTCCAATGAGAGGTAGGGCTTAGGAAGTCTTCTTATATTCAATAGCAGCCATTTTGGTTAAAATTTGGCGCATTTTCACGGAAAAGCGCGCCCGGAAGCCCGATCTACTCATCAAAACTGGTACAGTCAATTGCCCTAAGTCCAGTAGCAACTCTAAAAACGACTTTGACGTGTGATGATAAGAGTGAAGTTGTTTTTAATCATTCGAAGAAGGTGTTATATATTTTAATAAACTTCTTTTTAATTTTTTTTTTTCGTAAATATTAAAAAAATACGATTTGCTACTGAACTTCCGACCGCTGACTTTCCCTATCTGTCACAACGTCACCACAGATAACGTAAATGTCACTTTGACAGTTAGGGTTTGTTTTTTTTTAACTTATTGTAGGCCAATGGAGGCGATGAGGGTCTCAACTTTGGCGACGTACGCTTTCTGTGCGTCATCCTTGGACTTGCCCTTGTTCTTGGACCACGCCTCGAACTTGGCCTTGCCTTTGAGGTCTAGCATACCGGGCTTGTCTGTAACAAAGATAAAAACAATATTAGTGTCATTGATCTTAAATCTTACTCAACCTTAACAGTAGATAATATGGCATCAGAAGGAAGACAGTTAAAACAAGTAAATAACGCTATATACGTATATCTGTGAGTAGTATCATTGAAGCCAATTATGAAAACCATACATTGACGTGTTACAACTCTATTTGTCGAGAGGTCGAGAAACAAAAAATACCAGAGTCATTTAATGATAATTTAGTTTATAGCTCGACCAATTAATACTGTTTGTCGCGTAAGATTGACTCATAGATTTTTCCTCTGTTTCCGCTACGATGGAATGAAATTAAACTTATTTTTTCGGTTCAAACTACCTACTCTTTTTCTATACAAACTATACGAACGTAGTCGACTGTTTCCTCCCTGGATAAAGATATTAGAAAAAATATGTTTAAGCCATAAGTCCTATATCAGCCATGACCATGCTGATATAAGACTTATGATTTTTAACATTTTCTATTTTTTTCAGAATTTTGTTTCTATTCTAATAAGAAAATGAAAAAAACCGAAACGTAGGGGCATGGTCATATTGGTCATGGCAGATATAGGTTTATGGCATAAACATATATGGTCTAATGTCTTTATCTAGGGAGGAAACAGTCGAAACAGACATTTATATGGAGAGAGAGTAGGTAGACTGACCTCTTAAATCGTATTTATTTTATTACATAAGCATTTTTTCAATGTTCAACGTTTCGGGATCTTTACAGACCTTTTCCTCACGGGAAGACTGAGTAATAATAAAATCAATGCGATTAAAACCGGAAAAATGAATTTAATATCGAGATTGTCTCAGATAAAAGCCAGAGTTAGTATCAAAGTGCGAAGTACATTGAGTGAGTACATTATGTTTATGTTTAAGTACATAATGGAGTACTATTTACATAATAAAGTATTATTTACTCATTTACTCGTAAGTCCTTGTACTTTGACCGACACCAAGCAATACTGTGAAAAACTTCAGTGTAGGCAAACCTACCACGAGTTGATTCGTAAAACTACAAAATATTGAAATTAGACTCATTTGACATTAAAGGCATTTTTCGGTTTTAATCGCGTTTTAGCATACTTATAGCAGGGATCAAAAGTAGCCTATGTTACTCATGGTTAATGTACCTTTCTAATGGTGAAAGAATTCGGTCTTCTTTCACCATTAGAAAGGGTGAATTTAAATCGGTCGAGTAGTTTTTGAGTTTATTCATTACCAACATACGACACACAAAAATACAAGTCTTTCCTCTTTATAATATTAGTGTAGATTTTATCACCAACCTATAGTTTTTTTTATGTTTCCATCAAAATACTTATGCTTTTAAGGAATGTAACATTGTTGGATTACAATCTAGATCTCAGCTTACATTTTACTACCTACTCTTTAATTGTCATCAACATTGATTGTAGCCTGAAGAAAAATAAGCTCATATAAGTGTGTGTCTCATATAATTAGTGTTCCGAAACCGCATAGCAATTTCGTTTGCTGGTGATTTCATGCCCATTTTCGCAAAATTAAAATGTCGTCGCAAGTAAACTAAACTATGGGAATGTCTGGTTTTGATTTTAATACCGTTTTGTACGCGATTACTAGAGCAAAGCCTGTATAGTATGCTGTTAAGAATGTCGACGAACTACCTATTTAACTTATCGCTCTATGAAATCTGCGTTTTCTTGTATTTTATTACCGTTCCGAGATGTTTGAAAGTATCACAACACGGGATTATTTTAACTTAGCAACGATGATGGATTAAAATTAAACGTTGTTTTTATAATTTTAATCATTTTATCAATGCCCGATGTTTCGAGATCTTTCCAAATCTCTTCCCCAGGGCAAAGCGAAACAACGCGATTCAAACCGAAAATGAGTTTAACTTTTAGCATTCTAATAAATTGTTAAATTGTATGTCTCGAGTCAGAACTCTAAACTTGGTTTACTGCCGTCTTCCTGTCTTCTAGGCAAGCGGGCTACATCTTAGACTCCACGGCACTTACCAACTGGTTGAATAATGTTCATATACTTCCCTATCAATCTTAAAAATACATATTTTCATTTTAAACCAGTAACCTATAATGTGAAGTTAGTAAAGTAGAACAGAATAATGAATATCCTGAAAACAGTCTAATCGAAGTTTTTCGTCAACCATCAATTAAACATGGCGGACGTCCTTGTTGTTCGTTTTTGTTTAGTTGGTAAGTGTGTAGTTATGGAGTTAAATTGGATTTATTATATCTTATTATAATCGACTGCCACCGTCTCGCGGAATCACCCGCGTAAGTCCCGAATTTCGGAAACGCCTTATTTAGGTATAGAATAGAAGAGACAAAAAGTTTATTTGTTCTAAAGTTACACACATAATTGTACACAAACAAACATAATAGGTACCTACTTAAGATATACAACTATCTTGTTATCTTAGTTTATTACAAAGCACACAACCTCCAAGCACAACCTCCAAACACAATTTCAAGCAGTTTAGGCTGTTCGTTAATATATATAGTTTAGTCAATCAGTCCGAGCTTTGAATTTTATATGTATTGATGAATAGGGGAAATTAGTTCCACAATACATATTTTGTTTCAGTCTTTGAAACTTCATGTCACGGTAGACAGACAAAGACAAAGCATTGTATAATTACCCGGCTGCAATGAAAGGGTTATGTTTTCTTAACTATCCATTAATTTTATTTATCGCTTGTGGCTTTGATTAAGGGGGAAGATTGTACAAATGAAAAACCTGGCTAAGTGCGAGTCGGACTCGCACAGAAAGAATTCCTTACCATTAACACAAAAATAAACCATTTGTTGTATATGTGGGAGCACCACTTAAATATTTATTTTATTTTGTTTTTAGTACCTATTTGTATACCCAACAGAAATACATCGTCTGTGAAAAAACCAACTGTCTAGCTATCACGGTTTATAAGATACACCCTGGTAACAGAAAGACAGGTGGAAAGTAGAGGCTTAATAAAAATTGTCTTAACGAAACTTCGCCGGAAAACGAACCCATAACCTTCTCAGACTGTCATTCTGTAAACCACCATGCCACAGACGACGTCTCAAATTATTCGTAGATTAGAATATACCCATGACCTATAGACCTGGCTTTCAACCTATTGTTACAACATGGAAAATTACAGCCATTTGTATGAATAAATTAGTACATAGGTACTTAGACTAGGTTTGAAAACTGATTTCTAAACAGTTCTGTTTTGGTATTGAATATGCCTATCTTCTTCTTTTCGTGTAGTGGTGTGGCTCACCTAGTGTTGGAGTTTTCAGACCGCCCTAAGGCCTCTAACTTGACCTAACGACTGCTATCCGAGATAACAATCGGGACCAACAGCTTAACGTGCCTTCTGAAGCACGGAGGAGCTCGAGAAAATGATTTTTTGCCACACAAATTATCGGTCACCCATCCAAGTAATGACCGCGCCAAGCGTAGCTTATGCCGCACGACCGTTCAAGATCGGCAGGTACAGCTAAGCCAATGAGCTCCTCTGTATACGTATAAGGCGGGACGTAAACGTTGGAAATTTAAATTCCTAACGATCCAGATATGCATTATCCAATATTCAATTCATGGGTGGTATTTGAAATCACGACCTGCAGATCACCAGCCAATTTCTAGGCTGCAACTTGAATTTTAACCGACTTTAAAAAATGAGGTTCTTATTCGCTTGGATTGTTTTTAAAGGTATTACACTTGTGGCAGGACCTAGAATGCTCTGCCAGACACTGTTTGGGACTAAGCAGTTTACTCGCCACCGCGCGGGGAGAACTCCAGATTCGTTAATCTCCCCCAGTTCTCTTAGTCGCCTTTTACGACGACCGGAGAAGATGGTACAATTGCAGTTCTATTGGCTCAGCTTACATAAATGGAGCTGCAACGTCGTAAGAGGTAATTAAGCAGTGCCGGAAATGTAATAAGGCGATAAGATCATTAGTCAGGGGCCAGGGGTAATGATACCGCCATCCTTGGCCAATGATCTCTACGTAAGCAAATAATTAAAAATAATGTACGGTTATAGCTATATGGTAATGTGTTAAACATATTCAATGTTCCTTTTACGCAAAATAAATATAAAAAGCCGCTGCAGCGGTTTTATACTATAAAAGAGCGCAGCGCTTAACTTAGTAGACTGCGCTTAAGTTAGACTGCGCTCGAGTTAGTAGACTGACTAGCTTGGAAATAAAACAAAGAGACAAGCTTAAAACTGAAAGAAATAAAATTCTATCTCTTTTCATTTCAAATCTGATCATGTTCGTCATGCGTTGTTTTTTTGTAGATTTATTTCTCCTTGATAATAAAATAAACTAGGATTCTATCAAATCTTAAACAAATTAGCAGATTCACCACACAAACACACAATAGTACCACGCATAAGTTATATTATATCAATAACATAATTATCAACTTGCATGTACCTACCTACCTAGTAGGTACATTATGTATCTATGTGTGTAGGTACCTACAAACATGACGCAAACTTCATTTTGGTAACAAATCGTCGATATCGCGTCCCACTAAATATGATCGAGTACTCTTTTCGATTAAATGATAACATTTTCATTTAATTTGTTTCTTATCAAATAATCTGTTTAAGTTAACATGGTGATAAGTTGTGATTTCTTGAGAAAAGTTGAAAAAAAAAGCTTGGCAAAGAGTAGGTTTGTATATTACCTACACTAGATTTTTATCCTGTTTTCGCGATATTGTATTGTAATTAAAAACATTTTTCGGTTTGAATCGCGTGGTGCCTATCCTGAAGAAGGGACCTGGAATGGTCTCGAAACGTTGAGCGTTGTAACAATGCTAAAAGTAATAAACACCACACGATTGAAACCGAAAACCTAACCTATACCTTTATTTACCTATAGGGTAAATTGCCCTGTTTACCGATCACTGCCAGTTCACGATCACTTTTACGAAAAACTTAATAAATAACGTAATTCTAGCAGTTTAGGTGTTAATTTTGCTTGAATTCGCATTATCAATTTGTCCTTTTCTCAAAAAGCAGCTATTTCATTCAAAACACCCCTCAGTTTTCGATCAGTGTATGAATGAACATCAGTTGGTGCGCCCACGTCCATCTATACGCAAAACATCGAAAAAAAAATAAGTAAACCAACGATTGAATTGCAAGTAAAACTATGATAAATTACACTTTACGCTTTTGATGTTGTGTTTGTTCCACTAAAATTGAGTCCTATTATCATTATAACTAACATTTTAACAAGAAAATTCGTTATTTTGCTGAAATACAAGGTGATCGGTATGGGGCTCATTAAACCACAACTTTTTCCTTTTCTCGATCACCTGATCGTAAACTGGCGATTTAGGACAATTTTTTTTTTACTATTATTTCATAATGCAAGAGAATGATGAGTAATATTAATATGCATTTCTATTCATAGTAATCCGCTTTGTATACACATCAGAAGGCGATCGGTCTAATATGTATCATTATTGGAAAATTTGACACGTAAATTGAACAAAAATATGGTGATCGGGAAACAACTTGTTGTCGAGTTTAACTCTTTGCCATACAAAAATACGAGTTTTATGTGATCGTAGATGGGTTAGTCAGCGCTATGTTCATTTTTTGAAAATCGATAGAGATTTCGATGATCGGAAAATTAATACTTTGCGATCACGTGTGATGTGATAATTGCTAATATGATCGTAAACAGATTACATTACATTGCATTTTTGTAAGTTTTTGCAATAAAATACTTGATAATTTATTTTCGACTTTAATTTCGTGTACCTATAGCTCTTTTTTCTTTGGATTTTAATGTTCGTAAACCGGCGAAACTTGTGATCGTCAAATGACAAAAGTTGATCGTGAAGTGAAAAAAACGCAAATTTCGAAATTTATTATTTTACTAATATAAATTACGTAAATATACTGAAAATGTTAAGTTTATGTGAAAGTCTGAAGTTTTTTTTAACAGTATAAATTGTAGCCAACTGGAAGATCCTTAAATTTCATGACTTACATAATTTTTAATGTAACAAACTGACTAATTGATCGTGAACCGGTAGTTTTACCCTACTAGGTATTAAAACCTAAAGCTAAGCTAAGATACCTATACGCTATGAAACCAATTTGGTTGTTATTGATTTTTCTTTAGTTTTCGCGATGTTAAATAGAAATTAAACTCATTTTTCGGTTTTAATCGCGGTGTTTATTTTTCGCATTGTTTCAAAGCTCCACGTTTCGTGACCTTTACAGGTCTCTTCTTCAGAATTCAATATGGTTAAATTGTTTTCACTACAAATATTATTTCAAAACTATATATTTAAAAAGAATTTAATTCGTTTAATAGTAACTCGATATTTCAGCTGGCTCGTTCACGAAACTGGCAAAATATTGAGCTGCGTCAAAACATGGTTACTATCCCGTTTTTAAATAAAACTTAGGTAGGTTAGTTTACCCTTGTACTATTTATGTATTCTGTGGTTTAGCTTAAATCGCATAGGTGACACAGTTTTCCTTAGTTGTTCGGGACTAAATATTGATATTATTTTACTCTTAGTATTTGTTGTAATAGCGGCTACAGAATCTTCTGTGAAAATTTCAACTGTCTAGCTATCGCGGTTCATGAGACATCTGTCACAGCCTGGTGACAGACGGAGAGACGGACAGAATGGTAGCGAAAACTCAGTAATTGGGTTACGTTTTACCCTATGGGTACGGAACCTTAAAGAGTTTAATTTCAATCGCAACATCGCGAAAACCGATGAAAAATGTAAGAGGTAAGGAGTTACTTACTGGCTGGGTCAGCATCTCCAACGGTAGCCTGCTTGAAGAGCCCATAGAGCTCGAGGAGATCATTGTCGCTAGGCAGGGACTTCAGTTTCTTCACGTCAAGGGCGGCCTTGTCGAATTGCTGTAAATACCAACATTATTATTCATATTATGTACGTAGGTACGTAAAACTCAAAAATTCAAGTCATTTTGTGAACAAACATAGTGCCACATTTGCACAGTGCATTTGTTCACAAAATGACATTGAATTTTGGTGAAAAACAACTTCTTGACATCAGATATTTTGTGGCGATAGAAATACATTAACTGTAAAAAATTTAACTGTCTAGCTATCACGGTTCATGGGATACAGCCTCGCGACAGACGGACGAACGAACAGCGAAGTCACAGTAATAGGCTCCCGTTTTTAGCCTTTGGATACGGAACTCTAAAACCAACATTTATAGGTACACCTAGGAAAGAACATGTAGGTTTATGTACCTAAATACTTCTATCGAAGGGTAAGCAGAAATAACACGTTAGCGTTTGATTTTCATTGGAAAAGTGTGTTTTATCATTCAAATATTTACTGCTAAAACCTCAGTTTGATTTCCATAGCAAATAATGCTGTGACTCAAATCTATTCATTTTGATTTATTTTGGGAGGTTGACGTCATTTCAATTGGTACAGAGTATTCGGGTGCCATCAATCCTGCAGGAAGCTAAGGTCCTACAGGGCTTTTATTTGGAACGTGGAACGTCGCGTTCGACCTGAATGTCCATTTTCGTAAAACCTGACGTCATGTTGCGTGTAAATGGTTTAATTTCGGTGGCATATTGATAAATTTAGTTCCGCGAAAGATATCGAGTGTAGTGGAAATAAAAAACGTGTGGCACTCGGGGACTGCCGCGGTAAAGCTATTGCATAGTGTTAGGTTTTATTTTCGTTACGGAATTTCTTGATTCGGAAAGCCATGCAATAGCTTAAAAAAACAGTATCAAACTCAGAATTAGCGCGTTACTAACGAATGCTCCCATAGAATTGCAATAAAATTTGTAGCCATTTTTATTGTAGCCTTTCGCCTTGTTAAACTTCATTAAAATGTTTTGTTGTAATAATTACATTATTTACACGTGATACTGGCCTAAATTGTATATTTTGTTGGCAGACAGCTCATAACTAAAAACTAAGCCTGAAGTAGCTTCCTGCAATGCGCCACTAGACGCTGTCTAGGGGCATAGCGGCATCGGCACCGTTGAATTTTTGCCTAAATCGTAAAAAAGCACTACCGCAACATTTTTTGGTCAACGCCTTATTCTACCACTGGCTATGTCCCGCGGTTACACCCGCATAACTCCGTTTTTTTTTAAATCCTTTCTTATCGGATGCCAACTTCACATTAAGAACACATTTTCCAAATTTCGGCCCTCACTAACAGCTGTTTAGGCTGTGCGATGATCAGTCAAAGTCTTTTATAGATATAAGATAGATTATTCTTTAAAATGAACAATGGCCATAAAAGTTGATTTTTTTAAAAGTCAATTGTAAATTCTAAATACTTAGCCATAAGTTAAATGGGGGGGCTAAATTTACAGAGGGGCTTCAAACCCAAAATCTTGGGGTTTAAATCCCACAATCTTGAAGCCTTTAAGGGCCCATATAACCCCAATGGCGTGACAGGGATAGCGCTAGCGAATTTCAGATGTGGTAATGAAGGACTTACCTAAGGTGCTAGTTGCGTACTACATACATGACCTAGTAAATATCCTGAACATTAATAAGCATTATAATTTTATACTTTCCCGGAACTTAATCGCGTGACTTTTTACTTTTTTACTTTATATTATGAGTTCCAATCGTGTTAGTTTAAAAAGTTTATTAAAAAGCATTGTTATCAAAACTGAAATGTTCTAGCCTACTGCAGACAGAGGCCTAATCGATCCCCTAAAAACTATTAAACAAACTCGTTAAAATGAAAGCGTCTTGCCAACCACACTCTATAAACGCCTACAAACTGATTTAATCAGAACATACGATAAAAATGCGAGTAACACTGCTATGGCAGGCGGTGGAACGCGTGATCGAAATACGTGCCACTTAAATAATAATACAGAAGTATGTGTGGGTCAATAACTTCTTTATTGTAGTTATCCTCTCTGGAGGCAAAGAGGGCGTTATTTGATCGTCTAGTCTCGCCACCGATCATTGGTAGTGGTCTGTGAGTCTAGCACACTCTAAGAACGTGGCGACTGTTACCATTTCCATACAACTTAATACCAAAATAAATTATAAAAAATTTAGTTTTCTACCTTAATATCGATATTATTCGGATTAAGATTTTACTTTTAAAGGGTCCCCGCCGCAAGGTTTTCCAAAATATTCATTCACATTCAAATAAAACGGAGAAACATTTTTCAACATTTTTCAATGAAGATTTTACTTTTAAAGGGTCCCCTTTAAAAGTAAAATCTTAATCCGAATAATATCGATATTAAGGTAGAAAACTAAATTTTTCATAATTTATTTTGGTATTAAGTTTGTATGGAAATGGTAACAGTCGCCACGTTCTTAAGGCGAGAATACACAAGCCTGCTAGTATATTTGCAGCTACTTGATTATTTTTCTTCTCATCCGAGCGATATTCCCGCTTGCATCCCTCTCGGAAGCCCGCGGTCCGCTAAACCCCAAATGTATTTTTTTTATTTGGGGTCGACGCAGTCCGTAAGTCATCATTGAGGTCATCACCTTCTGCAATTAGATTTGGCAATCTTTTTACGCCCGGCCGCCTGCCTGACACTAACCCTCTTAAGGATCAAGTAGTTTATCCGCCACCGCGCGGGGAGTTCTTAAGGTTTGCTAATCTCCCTCAGATCCCTTAGTCGCCTTTTACAACACCCACGAGAAAAGATGGGTTAACCCTATTCTATGCTGGGGCTACACGGCATATTTGCAGCTACTTGATTGTGCCAGTATATTGTTATGTATACATACATACATGTATACACATATGTATCCAGTATAAGCCAGGCATTATCTTTTTATATGGCCGTATCCTGCAAGTATCAACTATCTTCTGTCTTTAGTACACGCTTGGGTAGTATTTTAATTAGTTTTTGATCTAATTAAATACAATCTGGTGACAGACGGACAGACAGCGAAGTTTCAGTAATAGGGTCCCGTTTTTACCCTTTGGGCACGGAATCTTAATAAGACCAGTTTCCTAATTAATACAGCGTTATGTAGGTACTTTTCCTAAAGCAATTGATTCCATCTTATCTTTCTGTTTTGACGTTGAGCCTCTTCTAAGTTCTTTTTAGCTGATTTATAATTATGTTTAGTCTTATTAATGTTGCAGTACCGCCAGCGAATATTACAGCAGTGAGCCCAGTGCTGATATTACAGCAAATAATGGAATAAGTGGCAAAATACCACTAGTCTCTTCGAACCTATTAAGTCATGGTAGGTAAATAACACAAAGTACGCCAACGTTTATCTTATGTAAAACGTTTGCGTACTATAACTAATAAAGTTTTTTAGCCGCTTAAAATGGCGGTTTAATTGCTGCTACTTCACTTTTTTGTTTCCGTTCTGTCAGTTTCTTAGTCTATATCTATTATATAAAAATCAATCCCTATTTCCCTTGGTCACGGCATCACACTTAAACTTTTACACATATTTCGATTATTCTTTTTTTGTTGTGAGCGCTATTGTCAGGAGAAGGTTCTTATGAAAGAAAAAATGCTAAACCGATTTTGATGAATTTTATACTAAACGACAGGACAACGTCTGTCGGGTCAGCTAGTTATTTATAAAACTATTGCCTTAAATGACTGAATTAAAGATAAAAATGACTTCAATATTTTAAATTGGTTTCCATCATTCTGTTTACAACCTTCGAAGCAGGTTTTTCACCTCTTCCAATGTTCTGAAATTGGTTTAAAATCGATGTTGTTGTCCATTTCAATATTTTTCATAAGTCGTAGAACAAAAGTTGTTCGCCTAGACGTCTACAATAACCCGTTTTCGGCTTAATTCCTGGGGACTCCCATATACTATACCTATAGCATTTTTCAAATGTTTATTCTTACAGTTTCTGATACCTCTACAATTTGTTTTTTCTTAAATAATTTTTCGATTGTAGGTATTTTTTTATCATATCTGATTGGACCGTTACAAGTACCTAACAAAATGATTACCAACGTAAGTTAATATTCAGCTAATTACAGTGGGTAAATACGTTATTAATCTAGAAAAAAAACTACCTAATTAATTATAGTTACTTATTTTCATTTATTATAATAAAATCCAATATTTTTCAATATGTACCTATACTTTTTTTTACAAATTGTGGAAAACAGAGACAGAGCCTACTTCGGTGAGGCTTAAACAAGCTGTACACTTAGGTAACTGATGAAAATGTGGTAGCTTTTGGTTGATTCAAAGGTTCATGTATTGATTCTAATGTTATTTAATCAGCTTTATCCTGTCTTCCATTTATTTGATACGCTTTTCACGTAGCCTTCTCCTTTGTTGGTTAAAACATGAGTACATGTGCCATACCAGCGCGCGTGCTGTTCCCATGGTACATCTTCAGGCTTCCAATCTTTAATTCCTCCATCACAGTAAAAGCACTTGACTATGTCACTGCTTCCAGTGTAATAAAAACCTGCTTCGGCCATTTCTTCTGGTCTTTGTTTCAAACCTATTGGCCACGTTTCGAAGCTCTCTAATCTTTTATCTTTATCGATGTAAGTACTATTTACGGGACTGTGACTCATAATAATTGATTAAAACGAAACGTTGTAAGAACTTGTATTTTAAGCCACGGCTCGGCTAACAATGATTTAATGATTGGCTGATGTTACGCCAGTCACCTATTCCAACATGATAAACGTATCAAATTTCTTTCGATAGCATCCTTTGGTCTTTTCATAATCTTTATTTATGACTACATAACTCTAAGGTACATTCCTTAGTTGTGCAAACATTTCTATAAATTCTTGCCATATCATAACTGCATATTTGTATGTTAACGTATGTTCATCATAAATGTGTCTCATTTTTAACCCCCGACGGAAAAAGAGGGGTGTTATAAGTTTGACGTGTCTGTGTGTCTGTCTGTCTGTGTATCTGTCTGTGGCATCGTAGCTCACGAACGGATGAACCGATTTGAATGTAGTTTTTTTTTGTAAATAAACGATGGACGTATGATGATGATGTTTATTCAATTTGAATTGTCGCTTATTAACTGTATCGGTTTTTTGCATTATGTTTTTTAGGGTTTCATAGTCAACAACCCTTATAGTTTCTTAATGTCCGTCTGTCTGTCTGCCTGTCTGTCCGCGGCTTAGCTCAGAGACGCCTTGTATTACGAAGCTGTAACTTGGCATGAGTAATAAATATAGACCACGCTGACAAAATGCTACAATAAAAAAAAAACATTTGGGGTACCTCCCCAAATTTTGAGCACTTGACCTCATCCCACCTGATGGAAAGTGATTGTGTAACATGCCTGCCTAGAAGAAACCTATTCACTCTAGACTTGAAGACTCCCAAGGTTGTACTTGTAGTTAAGGGGGGTCTATAACAAATCTATCTACTTAAATTATTTTTTTATGTTTGGGATTGTGAGAAAAATACGTAGGTATATCATTTTGTTCCTCACATGTCGATTATAATATCAATATCCGATCTGTGAATAGGTGAACCAAACAGTTAAAGTTTACACAACTAGCCCTTTAGCTGGTCATTTTGCGTGACTCACGGATTAAGGGTTTCCTCGCAATGGTATCTTTCACCGTAAGAGCGATGTTAATAGCACACATAATCTTTCCTTAAAGAAAAAAACATTGGTGCAAGATCGGGCGGGATTCGAAACCTCGACCTGCAGAATGAAAGTTGGTGTAGGTGTCTACCACTGCACCAATTTCTCACATGTTTATTATACCATGGAACTCACTTATTCAGCAGACTCTATCTGCTTTATTAGTCATTCATTACTCTCATCTTCCATTGTCCGAAAGTATACAACAATGTACTTACTACAAGGACATAAATACCTACTTTATCTTTAGTTAGACATGATATTGTAGATAGGGCATGCAATATCGGAAGGTTTACAATCCCGGGACTGGTTTCGATATTAAGATCTCAATCCCGGGATCTCGGGATTAGTCCCGGGATATTATATATCGTCAAAAAGGCGAATTTAATACAATAAAAATGTGTAAAATCAAAAATCTTTAATATAGTAAAGACTTGGTGATTTAATTACGTAATTAAGTTACACCATGGGCCGGCCACCCCCCCATTTTGGAAATATGGCCGACAAATAGCCGCTGTTTTTAAACCTTCGCGCCAAATTTTAGGCACGCCACTAAAATGATGTTAGCAGTAAAATTTTGCATGCGAGCTATAAAAAATATTGATGTCTTAAAAATCACAAGGAATCGCGTTACTTTTATTATTTTAAGCATTTAATTAGCTTAAAACCTTAATGTTAACCTAAATAGTAAATTGGTCTAATCTCGATATCGGATCCCTTAATCCCGGGATTGTAATATCGAACTTTTGCGTCCGAGATCCCGGGATTACGATATCCCGGGATTCCGTGATTCATGCCCTAATTGTAGATATATTATTATATTATACATGAGACAACAATATAGGTCACAATGACAAGTTTTTAGTGTAACTAATGAATTATGCAGCTATTTAAATTGTCACTGTCTGCGGACAGATGTAGGAAGCCATTAATTAAATGTAAAAAGTTAACTAAAAGAAGTGACTTTCCAAAAACAAAACTATTACTGAGGTCAAAAGTATGTAGATTAATTTGGACATAAATCTAAAAATGTAGGCATTTTTTTGTTAACTATTGAACTTGTTTAAGTTTAGTTTCACTGGGATTTTTTCGCACATAACCTTATAATTAATTGGGCCATTGTGTGTGACTTATTATAATTCACCTATTTAAAAAATTTACTTGTTAACCAACTTCTTTTAAACAAACTTTTATTTGAGAAGTAATTAATGATGAAACAATCTCTTGTGGTATGATTCATATAAAACATCTACATTTTGTGTGGCAACAAATTACTGGGTTTTTCGTGGCTTTTAATAATCATCATCATTTAAATACAGTCTAAACATTAAAAAATATCTAAAGTACCTATTTAAGTGCATTTAATAAATTTACTAAGAGAATACACAATTCAAGACTTTAAAAAGTAATGATAATTATAAAGCTCTCCAATTAAATTAATAATATGTGAAAATTGTTGTGGTAGTAATAATTAACAAGACAGAGAAATGTTCGAGAAAGAAATAAAATCTGTATGTACTTGGTAGGTACCTAACTGAAGTACCTAGGTCTCCTCACAACCAAGACTTTTGTAATATAGTTGAAACATTGAAGTAAGAAAATTAAAAATCACATAATTAAGACCCGGGTAAATTTGTAATTATTATGAATTCCAATCGAGTTTGTTTAAAAAATTAGCATTTACAGTAGGTAATAGTAAGTATGTATGCAATTTTATAGTAACAGAAATAACTTATGCTTACCTCCTGGAGAGACATGGTGATTCTGCTGGTTTATCTACGGAAAAGAAACAATTTACATCAAATTATACAGTTACAATCAACGGAATAATGGTTGGTTAGCATAAATACAGTTATTGAAGCATTGGGGCTACCGCCAAATATTTAGAATAACAAAAGAATTAACACTACTGTTTAAATCACAGTACACCTAACTACTTTAACCACGATAAGCTTAACATTTCCACTAGAATTCCAAGAGTGAAATCCTATGATGCTAATTAATTAACAGTAAAAATACGGATACAAACTTACTGGGAGAGTAGAAACGAGTGCACAGTGCGGTCACTGAGTAGGAACTGAATGAGAAACGAAGGGAGCCCAAGCGTAAAGTGAAAAGCCGGCGCAGAACAGGTTATCTGATAATGACGCAGACCGCAGTGGATATTATTTGCCGGCAGTTTGCTATTTACAGATATTATTTGGGTATAACGAAGGAAAGTTTACCTTATAGATTTTTTGTTATTTTATAACAACAAATTTAGAGCAAATGGGGTGCTGAAAACAAAGATTTTAGTGATTTTTCCAAAAATAAACACAATGAACCGCAATCACCGCAGTTGGGGGATTGACTTTGACAGTGACGTTTGCGTTGATTTTGACGAAGACGTTATTACCAATTTGACGTTTTATCCCATAAAAGATGGCGGGATTTTTTTTTTATTTTCAAATGATATCCCTGACTTCAGCACAAACAAGCATGATTATTATTTATTGATTGTTAGTGCGACATAAAGTGCGACCATCTTATCTCCGCTAACGCTACGCTGCTAAACCGTACCGCTTGTAAATTTACAGTTTTCCGCCCACCAAACGCCCACTACCTTCGTGGTCGGTCGGGTGGGCGACACTAGCCCTGATCGGGGGGCGACCGGCAGAAGGGACCACACTTACGACTGATGCCGATGAGCAAAAGCGTTACGCTGGCGACACGCTCACTTGCTATGAGATCTTTTATTTTTGCATGTGTGCACTTTTTTTTTGGCCCCGGACTCTCGAGATGCCATTTGTCGAGTTTTTTCTGAGTTTACAACACTCTTCATGGTATAGTTTTGGCGTCGTACATCTTGTACATCTTGCCAGTATCAAGTATTTTGCATAAAATTAGCCCGATCGGGCTCATAGTTTCAAGTCAGGAGCTATGGTAAAGCTGTGGCAACTTTACCATAACCTTCAAGGGGCTTAGGAGGGAATGACGAAAAGTTCATGTTTTACACTCAATTTTGTTTCCACTTCACTTGTGCACATTCACGGAACTAAATTGAATAAGATTCCACTAAAATTACACAATTTAACCGGGTTTACAACATAGTTTAACGAAAATAAAACTAGAGCACGACATGTTGTCTCCGCTTTCCCGCCAAAGCCCGATCTGTGCACTTACTTCCTACCGGAAAGGAGAATGCAGTATAATCGGTTTGGTCAACAAGGAGTTCATGGTTTGGTTGGGCTCCCGGAAGCCTGTGGGTCATCGCATGAAGTTTATGTGTTGCAGGCGGGCATTCGCCCGACGAGTCACAGGACGAAACTAAAACACAGGTTCGATTCCTGCCGGGGATAAGTTAGGTATTTATACCTAGATATTTGTTTCGGTCTGGGTGTTTCCAAATGTATAATTTGTAGGTCTTTATCTATCTATTGTTGGCTTATTATTAGCTTAATATGCGCGACAGGGTTTATTTATTATAATGAAAATATATTGGTTCGTTTTGATACGGCCGAGACGTTCGGTTACCTTTGTTTATCTATGCTGTGTTTTTGAGTAAGTCACATCTGTACATACCACATAGTGTGCCTAGTACCTACCTACCCACCTATATACATTTATATAGTATACCTACTTACCTATTTCATCAATTGTACCTACCGTGTAGCCCCGGCATGGAATAAGGTTACCCCATATCTGCCCGTGTGTGTCGTAAGTGACGACTAAGGGATCTGACGAAGATAAGCAAACCTTAAGTTCTCCCTGCGCGGTAGCGGATAAACTGCTTGGTCCCTAGGAGGGTTGATGTCAAACAGGTGGTCGGCCGTAAAAATATTGCCAAATCGAATTGCAGAAGGTATGGTAAATGATGACTTGATGACTTACCTACTGCTCCGACCCCAGATAATTTGGGGTTTAGCGGATCCGGGCTCCCGAGAGGGATGCAACCGGGTACATCGCTCGGATGAGAATGAGTAGGTATATTGAGTTAGATACTTACATTTTTGTAAATCTAAATCTAAGTTGGTAGAATGCCTACTTAGATTTAGATAGATCGTAGATCCTACTTAGACCAAAAATACAATTTGCGATAACAGGCAGCCTTACCGCTGAAACTGGTGATTTCCAAGCAAGAAAGAAACCAACAGCAATAAGATTTTTTCAAATATTTATTAAACATAAAAACTGACATTATTACAATAGATAAAAGGTAAAATAACAGCTAAGACCTATCGTAGTGAACATCTAAGCGAACTTCGAGTGCAATTGTTGGGCCATGTCGATGTACTGCTGCCTGGCGTCATCCTGTGAGATGCCCTTGCGACCGCTCCATGCCTTCCACTTGGCTGACTCGACGGGGCCACTTGGTTGGGCTGAATAAAAAAATTGGAGTTTAATCTTTTACAGTTCGAAAATCAAATAAATTTAAAATTTCGTTCCATTAGAATAATTTCTAAAATAAAAATAATAAATACCCTAGGGAATAAATCATTTAGAAACAAGTTTCATCGGCCTATTTTTAACCCCCGACGGAAAAAGAGGGGTGTTATAAGTTTGACGTGTCTGTCTGTCTGTGTGTGTGTAGGTTTCTGGTAATCGGTTCATACGATTACCAGAACGACTGTGGCATCGTAGCTCACGAACGGATGAACCGATTTCAATGTGGTTTTTTTTGGTTGATAGATGACTTTTGCGCGAGTGTTCTTAGTTATCTGTAGTAAAGTAATTCTGTAGTGACATGCTATAAAATCAATTTCACAAAAGCAGTCTCGCAGAGTTACTAGAAGCAACTTCATTAAATAGTCAGATATAGTAACCGATGATGTGTCCACCCAATTTTTTTGTGGAAATAACTAGGGATAATCTATCTTCTATAGGTATATAGCTGCGCCCCGCGGTTTCACCCAAGTAAAACGTTTTCAGCCAAATCGGTTCAGACGTTCTATAACTCAAGAACCACTGAACCGATTTGGCTGAAAATTAGTGGGAATGTACCTTAGAACCAGGGGAAGGACATAAGATACTTTTGATCCCGTAAATCTCGCAGGATCGGGACTTACGTAGGTGAAACCGCGTGGTGCAGCAAAAATCAAAATCAAAGTACGTTTATTCATTCGGATATTAGCAAGATATCTCTTATATTTAATCTACTGTGTCTCCGGAACGTGACTTCCAATGAGAAGAAGGCACAAGAAACTCATGGGGTTTTTTTTGTATATTTTTTTTTGCAGTAATCATGTGATTTACATTGTCGCATATATATATTATTGAACAAAAGTGGAACTGGAGCTAGTTACACTATAATGGTAACTTACGAATGTTAACATCGCCGAGGGTGGCCTGTTTGTACAGCGAGTAGAGAGCGAGGTTCTCAGTGTCGCTGGGCCTCGTCTTCCAGTTGCGGACCTTGTCGGCGATCTCTTTGAATTGCTGCAAACATCATGGAATTTATACATTTTGTTTCTTGTGATAAATCCAACATTAGGTAAATAATATTAGGTACCTAAAAGTAGTGGAAATATTGGGCCAAGTTAGGTAGCTAGTTAGTTTGTGTATAATTCCATTTCTCCATCTGTTTATTGAATACCTAAGTAATAAACTACATCAGAATTCCTCGGAATAGGCAAAGTAGTAATGAACCTTTTTTGATAGAGGCAATGGGGTGGCACACGCAAAGCTGTGAGCAGATGGCGCTGGGGTCGGATGATCTTTTTTTTTTTTGATGATGGTCCCCAAAACTGAAAACGTCGAAGAATTTGGCGCCGAGAGTTGTAAAAAACACCTGTTTGACAGTTCTTAATTCAAACCTAAGATCAGTCGACCAACGCCCTCTGCCGGGATAAAAAGTTGGTGTTCCTCCTCATTGTAAGTCTGGCCGTAAAATTAAATTAACATTTTAAAGATGGATAATTTTTTCTTAATTTTTCGACGAAATTAGATTTTACTTAGGTTGACAAAGGAGGTTTTTCAAATACTTAATTAGGCACAATGAGGAGGAACACTAACTTTTTATCCCGGCAGAGGGCGTTGGTCGACTGATCTTAGGTGTGAATTAAGAACTGTCAAACGGATGTTTTTTTACAACTCTCGGCGCCAAATTGGCCATATCGGTCTCAGACCGAAAGAAAAAGAAAAAAAACTCTGGGGGACCACCAAAAAAAAAAAAAGATCATCCGACCCCAGCGCCATCTGCTTACAGCTTTGCGTATGCCACCCCATTGGTACTGGCAGCTTTCAGTAAAAAAAAAACAAATAAAAAAAAAGATAACATTTACCAAAGAGTTTTCTTTCATCGAGTTACCTACGTTTTGTTTTGGTTAGGTTTGGTTTGGGTTATATTTTTTTAATTTGGTTTGATTTAAAAAAAACCTAACTTGTTCTCTAAAATTATTTTCCCCAGACTAAAGGCAATTTATGCATGCATACTTACTGCGTCAGACATGGTTTACTGTGTGAGATTGAGATCTGAAACAAAAACCGATAGACAGGTGAGCAATGTAATAGTACCTACTTTTAATTAAATACAATAATTATCGACTTTTGTAATAAGTACTAGAAACTATGTACCTACTATTCAGCCTTACTAGATTTGAAATAATTCCTAGGTAGTAAATTATTTACCTACAAAATAAACAAATAAATATTTGTCTAAAGCACGTAATTTGTCTCACTGTAAGAGCCTTGTTAATAGCGCACATAAGTTTTTCTTAAAGACAAAGACATCGGTCCGGGATTCGAACCCACGACCCTCATATCTATTATGAGACGAGCACCGCTCTTTATTTAGGTACCTACCTATTTTTTTTTATCTATGGATCTACCTACCTACGTAAAAATAACCTACTTTACTAAAAATAATTACCCCAAAAAACAACTACACAGAACAACGGCAATGAAAAAACTTAAAAAATGTTGTTTGTTTTTTAAATTTATTGTATTTTATCTCGTAATTATTATCTTAGATTGTAACAGCTTTTTCTAATGATTATGATGATTGCCGTCGCTGTGAATCATTGTACTTTGATAACACTATGATGACAAAAGTGTAGGTACAGCTATAACTACCTATCTAGGTAGTTATACCTTTAGGGTTCCGTACCTAAAGGGTAAAAACGGGACCCTATTACTAAGACTCCACTGTCCGTTTATCTGTCTGTCACCAGACTATACCTATCTCATGAACGGCGATCGCTAGACAGTTGAAATTTTAAAGATGATGGATTTCTGTAGCCGCTTTAACAAAAAATATAGTTACTTAACAAGTTTTACCGACCTACTAATCACTCGTTGCTATCTAATCTTTTAAGTGAACAAAGTGATCAAAAAGAACATATTATTTAATTAAATATATTTTCATGTAAGAATATACGTAAAATACCACGTAAAATATCTATTTGATGTTCTCCAAACATCATTCATCAAAATAATGTAATCGGCACTGGCACACATATTTTATGTAAACGAGGTAAGTTAGAAATAATAATTAATAGAAATTACGTTTAATAAAATGCAATTATTATTATCCATAAGAAATATAAAATACTAGCAGCGTCCCGCGGTTTTACACGCGTATAATCCCGTTGGAATTTCGAAAAACCCTTTCTTATTGGATACATCACATAAAGAACACACTCTCCAAATTTCACCTCTCTACCATCACCGGCTTAGGCTGTGGGTTGATCAAGTCTGGCAGGACAAAGAAGTTTATAGATATAAGGTATCCATTTACACCTCTCAAAGAAAACTTAATGTACACTTAAAACAGTTACTAGAAACTTAACTCTAACCATACCTATCATAAAAGTTAGTTAACAAAGGTCCACTCACCAAAATATAAGAAGCTCGGACGAGATCAAAACTGATACTGAAAAATATTCCTGAACGGGTCACGTTAAATTTCCTCGGCTGTGCCGAATTTTTCGATACAGGGTTGTCGCACTCACAAATATTGGCAAATATTTACTTTCCAAATTAATTTTTACTATTACACCTTTTTGAGGCGGAAAAAATGTTTTATCATCATCAGACTATTTCCGCTGTTCCCAGGGCAAGGGAAACGGCGGAAATACCATTTCCGTTACTAGGGCAAAGGAAAAACCGGCCAAGTTCGAGTCGAATTTACGCGCGAAACCATTATCCATCAGTGTCATTACCACAAAAATCACGGTTTTATTTTAATGGAAGCCCCACTTAAATATTTATTGTAGGTATTCTGTTTTAATTATTTGTTATTAGCGGCAACAGAAATACATCATCTGTGAAAATTTCAACTGTCTTACTATCACTGTTCATGAGATACAGACTGGTTACAGACTGACAATGGAGTCTTTGTAAAAGTTTTACGCTTTGTGTACAAAACCCTAAAAAGAGGCTCGGGGTGTATAGTTTAGATAATTGAGAAGCAGAGAAGTATTTAGGTACTTTTTATCTATCTATCCATATAAAATTCAAAGTCCTGAGTGATCTATATATCAACACAGAGCCCAAACCCTTCGTCCAAGAGACATGAAATTTGGAGAGGGAGTTCTTTGTGGTGTGAAGGTATCCACTAGGAAAGGGTTATTATAACTGTGTAGTAGGTTATATTGGTCTATGTTAACAAACTAATAAAACTAACATCCTATTAGAACTACTAGTTACTGCAGACTACAACTTAAATTGAACGTTTCCTGTCTTTAACGTGATTTTATTGCTTCTTATCTGCAGACTGCAGACGGCTAGTGTTTACGATATCCACTAACATTTTAAAATTTGAAGTGGAGTTTCAGTAATTGGCCGATAAATACTACCAAATACTAGGTCAGTGTTTGATCTCTTTTTCATTTCATATAGCCGATAACTTATTTTAAGGCTCTTACTACTACACATCTCTTCATTAATGAATTAAAAATCTTTAATTAGTACATTCAGGGTTTACATAATATTCTGACAACCTGTAATTTAATCAGCCTCTATCATGCATGATTTACAAATTCTGATAGAGACAAATAGCTGTCTAATAAAAAAAACTTCATTTTTTTGTAAAACTTGGCAGCCCTACACTATGCAATATAAACATAAATATACGATAATGCGAATCGTAAAAGTTTGAAACGTTATCGGCATTTTATAATCCTAAAGATAAATTGTCGAGAAACGTTGACCGAACGGAAAATAAGGTATACATAAATACGTTAAAAAAAAGGCTGGTTTAGGGACTGTTCTCAAACAACAAAAAACGATCCCCAGAAGTTAGGGTTCGTACCCAAAGAGTAAAAACGGGACCCTTTTACTAAGATTCCACTGTATGTCTGTCTTTCACAAAGCTGTATCTCATAAACTGTGATAGCTAGACAGTTGTAATTTTCTTAATAACTTTTCAGTTAAAGTATTTCTGTTGCCGCTATAACAACTAATTATAAGCCCCCTTATACATATAAACGATGACTAACTTGATGTAACGTTTATCTTTTACTGTGGCATGTAGTTTCAAAGTTCACAGATAGAGACAAACGTTACATAAACTTATCATCGTTTTTAAGTAAACGGGGTTTAGAATGTTGGGATGGCGTAAATGAGAACTATAGACTGAAAATCCTTGTGTCGGATTTATCAAAAATTGTTGATTATTTTATGTTATGACTTTATGACGCAATGTTTTTCTACATTTTAGTCTAGGTATACCTACTTTCAAGACAAAGCATCTTCTTGTTTCGAAGCCTTTGCACATTTGAGACAAAATGTTTAACGAAATCATTCAAAAATCAACAATTTTTCAATGAATCCGACAAGTACTTTCAGTTTACGTCCTTATAAATAATGGCTTATCCAGACGAAATTAGGTCTTACAAAGGCCACCTACACTTACCTATCTGCAAACAGTTTGTAAAAGTTTAGGTACTTACCTACTACAATTTGCGGGATTAATTTATTGGTCTTTTTATCTAATTTTAGATGATTTATACAGCGCAAGGAACTTTTTATGGCGCTGTGGTCTGTGGTGCCCGGGACATTGTCAGGTGGAGTAGGCTTCTCCAGCACCTATATACCACTCTCGCATACTAGTCAGACATGCCCAGAAGAAAACACGGGTCAATACGTCTGAAGCTTACTAAGCCGTATGGGTTTCCTGACGATGCGATGTTTACCTTCACCCTAAGAGCGATGTTAATAACGAGTGTAACTCTTTTGCATTGAAAAAGGCATTACCTTCGGAATGAAAGTCGAGGTATCTACCACTAGACCAACACCGCTCTATTGCGGGTATGTAGAGGTACCTAGTACAATCGATCAACAACTTCAGACATGATAAAGGCGATTGCACAAATGCAATGCGATATAAAAATATTGTGACGGATTAGTGTCAATCCTGCAGATATCGATGTGTAGATATTGTTTAACATCCGTGTATGGACTCAATTGAGTACCTACTAAGTATACCTAATTAATAAAAAATACTCCAAGCACTATAATAATATCAGCTCCAAATTATGGATTCCATACAAGCAACGAATAGATACACCCTATTTCAGAAGCATAGATCAAAAATGTAAACAAAAATACCATACATTTATTTGAAAGTGACAGCTCTTTATTTACTTTTTCCTTTAAAATTGACAGTTTTTTGTTTGCATTTTTGATCTTAGTTTCTGAAATAGGGTATAGATTGATTTGGCTTTTGGAGATTGACTTTGATAGTATCCGTGGAACTTACCCATTAGTTGACGGACATGATTCCTGGATGCTTAACACCAGCACCTCATGAGAGACGTTCCCTAGTGTTTTTTAAATGTGTGGTATCTATCTAACCTAACTGGTCTATGTTGTATCGCTAACGGACTTGTCCGTGTTCCGAATAGTTCCGATACGCTTAGGTTGGTCGGTGAATCTTAGTAGGTAACAATGAATCTGTTCCCCTGCCGTCTACCTAGGCACAGGCTAGGCGGGTCCTCCTGCGTTAGGGGACGCTATATCATACATAAACCATGATTGATTAGTTTGTGACGAAGGTTGCCGTCTTCCTAACAAATCTTATCCGGGAACGATTATATATATTATTATAGGATAGGACCAGATACCTGTGGATAGGACAGATCAGTGCACAGTAGGGCAGACCAGATATTGAAATTATCTAAAAAAAAATACTTGTTCGCCGACAACGTCGCGTCGTCACTAGTAAATAAAATAGGTACGCGTTGCATAGAAAGAAATTGGCACCACAACATTGCGTTGCGCGTTGTCTAAATTTTAATTGATATTTTACTACAGCCTTGACCGTGGCTTTACTTGATAAACCAATTATTGAAAACCATTATTTCATACTCTTACTTAATAACAGTCTAATATTACAAAACCAGCCATACCTACCTACCTTAGTAATTAAATTATCTGATAAAATTGTCGCAGTACATCGCCATTTCCGACTAACTTTACCTTATCAGCGCGAACCAAAGTGCCTAGTTTGCCAAATCTAATCAGTTTCAAACGAAATAGGTCGTAGTAAGTGTTTGCAATGCAATGGTCCCCTTTATCGAGTCGCAGGAGAACTTTCCATATGGAGTATAGTCAGGTAAGATCGGATAACGGGAACCCGGACGACTAAAAGTAATATCGGATATTGGGGAAAACCGTAGGACAGAAATCAAATAGGTGACATTACAACTGCCGGGTGCCACAGATCGGTGCGGGGCGAATAGCTCTTGCAAACACCATGGTTAACACTAAAAATAAATGTGAGCCATCACGGGACGCCTGGCAGATGTAAAACATCAAAACAGAACTTATCGATGTCTTCGACACAATCTTCGCAAAGTCAACAAAAACATTTCATCATCCCGAGATTCGAACGCCGTCCTCTTCGGAACAGAAGTCCGAGGCTCTACGGTACCGGCCAACGAACCATTAGAAAGAGTTATATCAGAGAATAGTTAATTCACTCGAAATTAAACTAAGACTTCTAGCACTATGTGTAGGCACGACATATAATTGCATGGCGAGGCGTCGCCATGACCCGTATCGCCACGATTTTTTTTAGGTTTGCCTGCAACTATAGATGTTTCACATCAAAAATATCACCTATATTGGAAGGTATTATTTGAGTCATACGGTCTTCCCCCGTATCCGATCGTACCTGACTATACTCTACATAACTATACCTGCATATATTTCATGTCACACCTCTACCACTCCTGCGAAAATATCAATAAGTTTGCGAATCATATCTTCATGATTGACATGTGTTATCTAGGTATGTGGGTATGAGTAGGTTGCACGAGGATACTAGATGCAGGTTTTGACTTCTGTCTAAGCTTATCTAAGGCACTTGAAATTCCGGATGCAATTTCATCATACACACCCTCAGTAGGTTTTTCCGCTTTAATATCTTTACCATAGTTGAAATTAAAGACATTTTTCGGTTCTAATCGCGTGGTGTTTATTACTTTTAGCATTGTTTTAAAGCTCAACGTTTCAAGACCTTTCCAGGTCCTTTCTTCCGAAATAACTGAGTTACCACCATATATAGTTTCCTGTAGTTACTTATGTTATGAATGACGCATCTTCTGTTTTGGCGGTAGACCATGCCTTGACTGTCTCTCCTTGTTCTTGCGTACAAGGAGGGACTTGATGGCTGCTACTGCCTGTTAAGTGGCTTAATCCTGATAGTCAAGAATGAAGTGCCATTAACAATGGAAAGTGCGTCCTCGAATCAGACATCCTAACTATTAGTTATCCATGCTAAAATATTTACAGTTTTGGTCATTATCATCATCATTCGAGCTATAGGCAGCCCGGGGTCCGCTTTCCTGCTCGCTTAACCGATCGCGATGAAGCTTGGTATATAGATATTTCTTGTCCCGATATTCCCAAGGGACCAAGACTTACGCGGGTGAAACCTCGGAACGCTGCTAGTTTAGTGATAGCGCAAAGACAATACTTCTAGGGAAATAACGCTAAGGTACTTACGCTTACTTAGTGAGCTCAGTGTAATAGCGTGACGGGATGATACGCTCTGGTTATGGCACTTATGGCCGACTGGCAATCGATAGCTCTTACAAAGTTAATTGCTAACATGTAATGGTACACACTTTTAAAACTTATCGACATGATTTCTGTCCATTATTACGGGTATAGATCTTTCTCGCCTCATGTTGAGCCTTCTCGCGACCACGGCCGGTGTAACCCATTGTAGAAACGTCGAAACGAAAGCTTAGCTTTTTTTAGTATTGATATTAACTGACACATATTCAATTTTATACTACAGGTCTCAGCATACATCGAGAAATAAAATGGCGGATGCGCAGAAGTCGATTTTTCTTACCCCTTCCACGTCAAAATGTTCCAAGTTGTTTGCCGGGACCTGTACAATACTGTGTGCACGAAACGAGTACCTAGACTGCGCACTAATATAGTAAATATTTTAGAACAATATACCTACACGGTTAGAACAATATAAATTATTCTTATTCTAGTTCGAGGTTTTTAAATTTAGATAGGTACCTACTTAATTATATAAATAGTTCTTATAATGTAATGCAAAAGCGGAATTTCTTCACCATAAAGAAGTTTAAAAAAGTTCCCATCTGCCAAGCTTAGTAAGAATTGAATTGAAAAGATACTTCAATTCTTTTAAAATTCTATGGTCCTGTTGGTTTGAACCCACGCCCTTCTTTGCTGAACTTGATACCTACGGCTATATTGCAGCGTCCTACGTGGGTGATTGGATGCGAACGCGATGCTGCGCGGTGCGGCGCGGAAACAAGGAACAGTCGAGAATCGCGCCGCATCGCACTTTACGTGCATTTGGTCACGTAGGACACTTCAATAGCTATCGACTAGGACTGTTCCTTGTTTCCGCACCGCACCGGATCGGATCGCTTCGCAATCGCGTTCGCATCCAATCGTCCACGTAGTACGCTGCGTAATGCGTACCTAAGTTCCTAAACCGTGCGAAACCATATTTGAAAGAGAAAATAAGGTACTTATCTACCTACCAACCTTTACCAATAGGTATTTGGGAGTATTCAATAGCTTCAAATACACGAAGACACTTACCTTCACTTAACACACCTATAGCAAGGTGTGGTAAAGTGTAATATGTGATCGTGTATTTTAAGCTTAAGAGGACAGTCTACCTACTCTTTCTTCATACAAACGTAGTCGACTGTTTCCTCCCTGGATAAAGACATTAGAGCAAATATGTTTATGCCATAAAACCTAGGTATATCTGCCATAACCATACCCCTATGTTTTGGTTTTTTTAATTTACAGGCTTGGTCATGGCGGATATTGGACATAATTATGGCATAAACATATTTATTCTAATACCTTTATCCAGGGAGGAAACAGTCGACTACGTTTGTAAAGTTTGTATGGAGAAAAGAGTAGGTAGACTGTCCCCTTAAGAGGATAGTCTCCATTCTCTTTCTCCATACAAACGTAGTTTAAATTTTCCTCCCTGGATAAAGACATTGGAGCAAAAATGTTTATGCCATAAAACTTATATCTGTCATGACTATGCATCTAAGTACCTTTTTATTTTTTTCATTTAATTTTTTTTTTTTATTGGAAAATAAAAAAAATAAAAACGTAGATCGCATTGTCATGACAGATATAGTTTTATGGCATAAACATATTTGCTCTTATGTCTTTATCCAGGGAGGAAAATTTAAACTACGTTTGTATGGAGAAAGAGAATGGAGACTATCGTCTTAAGGGACCCGGTAATGGTATTAGATACCTATGTACCTACTTATATTATTACTTCAATTGATAAGTTTAAAATAAATCTTTATCAGGCATCAGACAGATTACGATTATTTACGATACCGGCATGTGCGCCTGTTATCACACCTCCAAATCCATGCCCTCGCGCCTCGTGGCAAACACGTCAACCAAATTACATACAATTTATTCAATAACTCTGTCTGTTTGTTCATTTTCAATGTACCAACCCGAAAATTCCAGTAAAAATTTTGCAATTTAATAGGTTTTGTGGTTAATTTTTTGTTTAAAAAGCTGAGTGAGGCCATAGGCGCAAGCTAGTATGTTTTATCAATTTCAATGACATTGCAATATCATTGTTATCGATTGATTTGTTGTTGGTACAAATGTTATTTTTATTTTATCTTTAATTCAGTTACTTACCTACCTAATGTTTAAGGGTAAGGTAGGGGTTTAGGTACATTTACAAAAGAAGAGAGGAAGAGCCCATGAGGGCAACTTTCACATACAATATTGCATCCACTTTAGCTATTAGCTATGCAATACAGTACCTAATAGCCCCTACTAACCCCTACTGCCCACCCACAAGCTTCCAGTCGCCGCAGCATTGTTAGGTTTTTTCGAAAACGGTTTCAGCAAATGTAGATTTAGAGAAAATCTGCAAAATTTCCATAAATAGTAGGAGCGTTGTCCTTTAATATAAGTATTATAATTCACCTATAGGATAAGTGCCCCAGTTGAAAATAAGGAACACTTTCTTTTATATCGACAGAAACTCGTGCCACGGCTATTCTTTCGGAAAAACGTCTTTCTTTATTTTATTTCTTAGAACTTATAATTTTTTATTATTTACGCTATCAAGCCACACGCTATTTTACATATTACCCAAAACTTACATAATAAATAATATACAATTTATTATAATGATAACTTTTTGGAAATTGTTTTAAATAAAAAAATGTTAGTAGAATTTGTTTGTTTATCATCAATAAATTAAACTAATTAGTGATTCTTAACATCTACCTACATAATTGCATGGTATGGTCCTTCGAGCCGGATTACCTTAATAGTGTATAGGTACCTAGTTCCCCCAATGATCATCGCTCTGTATCTTATCGAATGGTATCATCATGGGGTCTGTTGGCGGCATCTGTACAGTTGCAGCGAGCACCGGAGTTCGTCTCCCCTCCTGATAAAAAGTTGAAAATTAAGGTACATCTAATATATAAAATTTCCATGTCACAGTGTTAGTTACCGTACTCCTCCCAAACGGCTTGACCGATTTTTATGAGATTTTGTATACGTATTCAGTAGGTAGGTCTGAGAATCGGCTACTATCTATAATTTATAAGGCAAAACAACGTTTGCCGGGTCAGCTAGTTTTGGTATAAAAATTAAATTTGCCCATATCTTTTTATTGTTATGTAATGTAATGCTCATAAATAAATAAAAAAAAGATTTTTTTACACCTAGTTAGTTTCGCTGGGCCATTTCCGCACTTTGCCTCACAATTGGGCCATTGCATTGTAATTTGTACGTGATTAGAAGGGTTAAACAGTAAGACGCCACGGGATCCTACTCCAGATTGGCGAATGTCCCATGCCGTCGGACCGTGGTGAGTCGTAGGAAATGTCGGTTTCCTCACGATGTTTTCCTTCACCGTAAGAGCGATATTATTAGCGAACATAGCTTTTTCTTAAAGAAAATTATTTTCTTTTTATACATCCTTACATCTCGGTATATGGTGTTAATTTTTAAGTCGATACCTTCTCGCGTTACCGAGGTAAAGGATCTTGACAGATGGACGGACAGACGGATTGACGGACGGATGGACGTACGGGCGGACGAAAAAATAAGTACCTACTTAAGTTGTAAGCCGTGTGCTTGTCTAAATAGTATGTTTTCTTTCTTTCTTACCTTAAGTAGCAACACTTTGACTAGAGATTGTTCCCCGGCTTGGCCTGTCACCGGACGGAATAAGACGTCCGGGTTGATATTACCGTCGAATACTTCTTCTATTTTAGTAGGGAACCGTAGTTGTTTCCCTGGTGACAGGAGTGGTACCTGAGATCGAATAAAACAGATGATTAAGGTTCAATCAAACCACACTTATTCATCGACAGGGAAATGTGTAAGTATAAAAATGTTTTATTCGACTCCTCACAGATGTGTACACGATGTGTATACAACCTACACGAATTTTGTGTCAATGTGTGTTACATCTGCGCATACGTCACCTATCGACTTGTTTTATACGACACATTACAGATGTGTACCTAAGTACGTTCTCGAATTGTTTGTCAATTGTGGGTTTTAATTACATCAGATCACCCTCGCATAAGTCACCTATCAACCAAAATATCGATTCATCCGTTCGTGAGCTATGCCATAGACACAACACAGACAAACAGACACCTCAAACTTATAACACCCCTTTTTTTTCGTTGGAGCTCAAAAATGAAGTGGTGTTCTCCGCCATTGGCAGCTCTAATAATATTTTCTTAGATGCTTGCTCATAGTTTTTTAACAACATTTTTTCAAAAACCCAAAAATTGGCAACATTGTTGATTGCAAAAAACTCGCCAAAACCATATTTTATTTAGTGACCTAAATTTGACTTCGCTTGTCCGTTCAATGTTTAATCTAGCCACAGGTTAAATTTATCTGTTAAGTACATAAGTACGATAACAAAGATAACTTATATTTATTACACGTAGCTTTTGATATAGGTACCACAGAAGTACTAATACCTATTTCTAACTATACATATATGTATAGTTGTGTCCTGTTGGATTTTCCAAAAACCCTTTCTTAGTGGGTGCCTACACATCAAAAAGAACAAACTCTTCAAATTCCGTGTCTCTAGGACCAGGCACCGGTTTGGGCTCTCCGTTGATACTTAGGTATATCTTCTTCTAATAAATAAAAATTCCATGTCAAAATGTTAGTTACCGTACTTCTCCGAAACGGCGCGACCGATTTTTACCAAATTTTAAATGCGTATTCAGTAGGTCTGAGAATCGGCTACTATATATAATTTATAAGGCAAAACAACATTAGCGTCAAGATGGCGGGACCATCTCTCTGATATTAAAACTTTATATTGTCAGATTTAGTACCAAATTGGTACTATTTGGTACCTCAGTTAAAAAAATTAGTACCTCTTTAGTTTAAAAGATATTCACGAAAAACCCTGGTCCCGCCATTTTGACGTCAAGATGGCGGGACCAAAAAGAAAACGAACTCGGAGCTAATAATCACTTATGCACATATTTAGTACTTAATTGGTACCTCCCAAAACTGTAGTTAAACTGTGGATTATGTCGGGGAAAACAAATTGGCAGACAAAAAAGCCTGGTCCCGCCATCTTGACGCTTTGAGATTTTCTGAAATATCATATTTACGCAAGTAATTTCCTACCGGTAAATGTTTGTAGATTTTGTACCTAATTGGTACCTACGGAAAATGCTTCTTAAACCAATATTTACCTTATACTTTAATAGATATAAGCATTTTAATTCTACACAAAGTGTTTCAGCGAGGATAATATAATCCTAAAATGTACTCGATCCAGACTCTAGGCGTACCTACTACCTACCTACATACCGCCAAACTTTTTTTTTCTATATTTGTTTTCTTCGACTAAATTATGGCCAATATGAATAGCCAGTATCAACTATTTTGAATCGGACTTGCTCATCGAGGGAACGGGTCAGGCGCTAGTTTAAAAATAGTAGATTGTGTATACCTAGCGGAGAAAAAACTATTTTCCAGTGAGAGTGTTTTTTGAATCCAGAGAGGAGCGAAGGATTCTAGAGTAGAATCCTGCAGAATAGAGTAGAATACCTCACTCGAGCGAAAAATAGTGTTTTGCTCCCGAGGTGAACATTCCACTTTTCATCACCCTCTATGACAAAATGAGTAGGTAACTTACTTTCACTTTTTATTTCATTGTTCACACCTGACAAATTCTATCAATACCTATCATTTTCTACCAAACCTACCATTTTCCAACAAAAGCTACTATTTTCTATCAATACCTGCCATTTTCTACCAAATCTGCCATTTTACTACTACATCCTACTATTTTCTAGCAAAAACTACCATTTTCCAACAAACCTACCAATTTCTAGCAACCTTACCAGTTTTTACCCAAACCTACCATTTTCTACCAAAACCCTCCATTTTATAAATATACTACCTGTACGGTTGAACACTCATCGCTCACCTATCAGACACAAGTGTTGCTTAACCTGCTCGGTCTATCACCCATCATCGGTGATATGAACTCTTTGTTGATTGAAACTTTTTTAAAATATCCACATTCCAAAATTAAAATCGTATTATCGCCCTGTAACAGGGAGGGAAAACGCTATGAAAATCCCTGTAAGACTGTAAGACCTTACTTTTCGCCATAATGGGGAGGAGCACTAACGTTTTATCCCGGCAGATGGCGATGGTCGACTGATCAAGTTTGAAATAAGAACTGTCAAATAGTATTTATTTTCACAACTCTCGGCGTTTTCATTTATGTTTTAGTTAAAGTTTAAATAAAATGCCTCAATGTAGTGCATCAGATGGCAAAAATAAAAGGATCCATCTATTCCCAAAAGTCATGTAGCGCCTTTTTAATAATTTTAACACTAGAAAGACTCCAACTTCACAGTACAGGCGAGACCACAAAATTTAAAAAAAAGCTCAGTCGACTAGAGCGCCATCTGCTTACAGCTTTGCGCGTTCCACCTCATCGACAAATGTAGGTAAACCGGAAGTACCCTATAGATTTTGTTTCGAACACTTAAAATATGGTACTTCCGGTTGATCTATAACTACGAAAATTGTAAGATCTCACTAAAGAGAAATAAAGAGAAAATCCAAAAAAATAAAAAAAAGGTAAAAGTTAAAGGTCGTCCTCATACATATACAGTTGGCGCCAATAAACTAGTCCTCCGAGTTGTATAGGCGATCATACAATTCAGATGACTAGCCTAACTGGCACTCGCCACTGGACAAATGATACTGGCCATTCATATTGACCTCTTAGAAATAAAAAGTTTGGCGGTATTTTGGTAGGTAAGGTCAACTCGCCGAAGTCCGCCATAGTTTATTTTCCGGTTTGATTCTTTCGATCGCCACAAACCGGTTTTTATCTTAAATGTAGTTTTTACCCGACTGCCGAAGGAAGGTTATTGTTATTCTTCAAATCGGAAATGTCTTTATAATTGCCTTCTCCATTTTATGTTAGGATTTATACACCTATTTTTAAATGACGATTTGACGTTATTTCCCTCGGTTTTGGGGTAAGTTCGTCATGGAGTTGTTTTACATAGAAGTAGCTCGGTTTTAAGAGAAAATATATTTATTTTAAATGTAAAAATCATGGCTAAACTAATATTATGCTTCAATGCCTTAGATAATATAAGGTAGCATTTACAACTTATTGAACTACGAAATGGGGTAAGTTCGCCATATTTTTCAAGACGGGTGTTCAATGTTTATTAGTTAGGTAGCAAATAATAATTAATCCATAAAATAGAATTAAATTTAGACTTAAATTTAACATTCTTAACAATTTAAAATTAGTTTCAAAAGTTTCTTAACACTTAGAGCAAAATTACACATTAATTTATTCGTTTCTATAAAAATTGAAATCAAACACGGTTATAGTCATAATAGCCATTATAGTTATGTTGGGTTTTAAAAATACCTTTGTAGCCACTCAAACCTTTATTTCTCATTCTCAATCATACGCTACTTTTTCTGTTTATCATCTTTAATTCCATTTTTTTTTCTAAAATATTAATATTCATTGGAGTTTATTAGGCTAAGTGAACATTTAATTTATCCCGTTAGAAAATTATACTTTGCCAGATGAAGTTGTAAATCTGTAAATTTATTGATTACCTACTGGCAAAAATGCTTACAAGATCTGCAATGGGGCAATACTAGCATATAAATTATAACGGACATTCTATAAATTGTTAGACGGGATAGGTCGGGACATTAAAATTTTTAAGTAACCTAAGTATTTCGTTGCAAAAATAATTCATGTAAAATCATATAGGGTTTTTTATTCACACATTTGTTAACATAGTTACATTTTCCCGGGTCTTAATCGCGTATTGGGAAAATGTAACTATCATATATTATAATTATTTCCGATTCAAAAACACGCAAATTTTAAGTCAATCTCACAAAAATTTGCATTACTGTGTGTTACTATGTATGTATACTAAAATGTGGTTACTACTGCACTCGACTCGATGACTTTTTTTTACTGTTCGTTGGATTAAAACTTGTTTTTTTTTCAATATTGGATGACCCCCAGCGACAAAAAAGGAACAAAATAAATCAACAAAAAAAAACTTTATATAAAAACTAAAAAGTTTATTACAACTGAAAAGTAAATAAAACTTGTCCAGTAGTCACAGAATATAGTTAGTTTAACAGTCAGGCATGCATGACCCATTATTGAAAAGGTTTGTCTAGCTAGATTCTAGATATTCAACGGTCCCGACTGTTAAACAAGCTATGTTCCGTAACTACTGGACTTGTTTTATTTACTTTTCAGTTTTAATTAACTTTTAAATTTTTTTTATTTAAAGTTTATTTTAGCAGACGGTTTTTTTATTTTTATTGTTTTTTTTATTTTACACTTTTTGTCAGCATTAGGTAATATACCTACGACGGTTAATTATATCAATGGGGTGGCACACACAAAGCTGTGAGCAGATGGCGCTGGCATCGGATGATCTTTTTTTTTATGGTCCCCCACGAATGAAAACACAGAGTTTTTTTTTCTTTCGGTCTGAGACTGATATGGCCAATTTGGCGCCGAGAGTTGTAAAAAAACTCCTGTTTGACAGTTCTCAATTCAAATCTAAGATCATTCGACTAACGCCCTCTGCCGGGATAAAAAGTTAGTGTTCCTCCTCATTGTATTATAATCGCAATCATCATCTTCATCGCAATAATTTCATCGAGGGACTTATTATTTGAGGATTATTGAGTAGGTTGCGGTAGTCTCAGTATGAACGATTGCTAAACAACTTTAAATCGTAATAGATCCTAAATCATAATATCAAATGAAAAATGATTATAGACTTAAAAAAAGGATTACTCCACTCTATATAGTCTGTCTACTTTATTTTCTTTCTTTATTACAAAATGGCGCATGTTGGTCGCCATTTTGAATTTTATTTTATGTCACCTATCTAAGAACGATACCCTAATTAAAGCAATCCTTTGAGTGGTTTAGAAGATACGAGGGAATAAAGAATATTACAAACACACAAAGATAGGCGCGAAAAACATAAAAGCCCTTAATCGAAAGGTAGACGGAGATACCCCTAATGACCCCTATGACGGAATTCGGCGAATTGACCTTACATCATTCTAGAGTCTGACTGAATCGAGTACATTTTAGGATTATATTATCCTCGCTGAAACACTTTGTGTAGAATTAAAATGCTTATATCTATTAAAGTATAAGGTAAATATTGGTTTAAGAAGCATTTTCCGTAGGTACCAATTAGGTACAAAATCTACAAACATTTACCGGTAGGAAATTACTTGCGTAAATATGATATTTCAGAAAATCTCAAAGCGTCAAGATGGCGGGACCAGGCTTTTTTGTCTGCCAATTTGTTTTCCCCGACATAATCCACAGTTTAACTACAGTTTTGGGAGGTACCAATTAAGTACTAAATATGTGCATAAGTGATTATTAGCTCCGAGTTCGTTTTCTTTTTGGTCCCGCCATCTTGACGTCAAAATGGCGGGACCAGGGTTTTTCGTGAATATCTTTTAAACTAAAGAGATACTAATTTTTTTAACTGAGGTACCAAATAGTACCAATTTGGTACTAAATCTGACAATATAAAGTTTTAATATCTGAGAGATGGTCCCGCCATCTTGACGCTAATAAAACAACGTTTGCCGGGTCAGCTATAATTTTATATTAGTTGAGTCAGGACATTAAATTTTATAGGTAGATTAAGTATAAGATAATTTATTTTAATAGAGTAGGTTTAATAGAGTTAATAGGTAGGTATATACTTCATTTATTTTTTGATAAACAATAAATAAATAAAGTATGTAGGTACCTACCTATAATTAACTAAACTCTGTCTCAGAATCTTAGATCAAATGTGTGAACAAAAAACTCATAGATACTTACATTTATTAGAAAGGGACAGCTCTTTCTAAACTTTTGCCTTTGATATTGACAGTTCTAAGTTCTATATTTTTGATCTAAGATTCTGGAAAGAGTGGAAATTATACTTCTATAATGTCCCTGAAATGTACCTGTATTCTACGGCACTACAAAAAGCAGAATAAGAGGGGTGAGACCCCACGTTACCTTGATGTAAGGGTTGGAGACCTTGTAGCTCCTCGTGTGAACATGGAACAGTATCGCCAGTCCGACGACCGCCTTGTCCGTCGATGTGTTCTCTATAATGAGGGTGACGCGGAACACAGGTCCCAGACCTTCCACCTGGAATTATACTTAGCTTGATGTAAGGGTTGGAGACCTTGTAGCTCCTCGTGTGAACATGGAACAGTATCGCCAGTCCGACGACCGCCTTGTCCGTCGATGTGTTCTCTATAATGAGGGTGACGCGGAACACAGGTCCCAGACCTTCCACCTGGAATTATACTTAGCTTGATGTAAGGGTTGGAGACCTTGTAGCTCCTCGTGTGAACATGGAACAGTATCGCCAGTCCGACGACCGCCTTGTCCGTGGATGTGTTCTCTGTAATGAGGGTGACGCGGAACACAGGTCACAGACCTTCCACCTGGAATTATACTTACCTTGATGTAAGGGTTGGAGACCTTGTAGCTCCTTGTGTGAACATGGAACAGTATCGCCAGTCCGACGACCGCCTTGTCCGTCGATGTGTTCTCTATAATGAGGGTGACGCGGAACACAGGTCCCAGACCTTCCACCTGGAATTATACTTAGCTTGATGTAAGGGTTGGAGACCTTGTAGCTCCTCGTGTGAACATGGAACAGTATCGCCAGTCCGACGACCGCCTTGTCCGTGGATGTGTTCTCTGTAATGAGGGTGACGCGGAACACAGGTCACAGACCTTCCACCTGGAATTATACTTACCTTGATGTAAGGGTTGGAGACCTTGTAGCTCCTTGTGTGAACATGGAACAGTATCGCCAGTCCGACGACCGCCTTGTCCGTCGATGTGTTCTCTATAATGAGGGTGACGCGGAACACAGGTCCCAGACCTTCCACCTGGAATCACACACAGTTATATAACCACAGAATATCGGGATAAAAAGAAAGCTATGTGTTAATTCAGATCTCCAGCTATCGGAATACCTAGTTTTATCGCAATCGGTTTTGTAGTTATTGCGTCAAGGAGTAACAAGCATACTCGTTTACTTATTTATTATTAACCGACTTGCAAAAAAGGAGGAGGTTCTCAATTCGACGCGTTCTCCGATTACTCGAAGAAGGCTTGACCGGTTGAGATGATTATTTTTTAATTGAAAGGAGCTCCGAGACGGTCCCACCATAAGAACTTGGTAAGTATCTGATGAGGATCTTCGGGGTGATGAACGGGATTGCTTTTTAAAATTCTTTTGTTTTAGGGATGTTTACCGATTCTTCGTAGATGGCTTAAATTAGTTGAATTTCAATAAAATTGTATTCGGTAAAATAACATACAGACATTTTTTATGTTTTTATTGCTCAAGGGTTTTCCTAGAATTATTTTACAAGGAGAAATACATCAGGTTCGAATCCTGTCATGGGAGATGACAGGATTCGAACCGTCCGTACCGCCGGACGAGTGCGCTACCACTGCGCCACACGGGAACCCACGTGATATGGTGGGAGAATTTTTGATGATGTTTTTCTCCTTGTAAATTATTTCTATAGAAAGTCCTTATCGGCTTTTACTACGTCGTACGTATCTACAATCTATAGAAAAGTTCCATTGGTGACTCATATTGGTACAGGTGTATTGTACACGTACCAAAATTATTGCATTTATCCTCCTAATCAAATCACATTGCGATAACAACAATGTTTTCTGTCGAATACAAAATAAAATTGATTGTATCGTTTTGTATCACTAAGAAGCACCTACCTAAGTAGGTAGGAGAGGGGGAAAACTATCAAGATGAGCCATCGAAGCTTACAGGCACCACCTAACCTACATTGTCTCGAAGTTATCAGATATATAAAGTTATCAGATGTCATGTAGAGCCAAGCTTATAACTCTACACGCCCGAACACCACAAGCACCTTACTTCACAATCACAAACTCAACATCTTAGCCAAAATATGTGGCTGACCGTTTCGTTACCTTGCATGGGTTTTCTGTCAAACAATAGTTTCTGCGGTAATGAAACGGCCAAGCCATATGTTTTGGCTATGATGTTGAGTTTGTGATTGTGAAGTAACTTTGAGAGAAGAGGGATGCAACCAGGAACATCGCTCGGATAATGATGACGACATCATATGGTTGTCGCTCTCGTCTGCCCCTTCATTTTACACAAAAATGTTTTTTGGGTCTCCAGGTCTTAGTTATAAATTTAAATATATAACTAAGACCTGGAGACTTGTAGAAAAACTTATACACAGCTGTACCTTAAACCCCAAAACCCTGTAACTAAATGTTTCCACTAGGTGTATTCACTGGACATCGCTGGACTACGACTCACCTCACCTCAAACCAGCAGGTGGTAGGTACTAACCTCAGCTGCAAGCCTCATAGACTCCATAGCACCAGCCCCAACCGAGTTGTCAGACTTGACGTGAGCCTCGAGCAAGGTGTTGGCAGCCGTCAGTCGGAGTCTGTTCAACTCGTATTGGAAACATTCGTGCATTACTGCAATGGAGACAATTATGAATAATAGCGGCTCTGGAATAGAACCTTGCGGTACACCTTAGTTTTAAGAGATAAAACTTAAAAAAAATACAATAAACAGATAAACAGCAGAGATCCTATAAAAAGGGTCCCTATTTTCAATTAAATAAACTGAAAAAACCCGCCCAAGTGCAAAACTCGCGCACGAAGGGTTCCGTACCACTATCACAATTGGGTACGAAACCGTTAAATCGTTTACAACAACCAATTTTTAATTTTTGATAGAAAAATATGTAGCTACGATTCTAACTCCCATCATACGACCACACCACTTTAAAAAAAAATTAAAAAGAAAAAAAAAGTAAAGGGAAGGCAGGCTGGTAAATTTGACAGACAGGGCAGCCATTTTGAATTCCATGACCTACTCGATTAGACTCTGACCAATCAGAAGCGACCTCGCATTTTAATAAAATTCCCTTGTTGTTTTTGAAACACATTTGTTGTATGGCAGCCCCTCTTAAATATTTGTTTTATTTTGTTTTTGTATTTGTTGTTGTAGCGGCTACCGAAGTACATCTTCTGTGAAAATTTCAACCGTCTAGCTATTACGGTTCATGAGGTACAGCCTGGTGACACACGGACAGACGGCAGACAGCGAAGTCTCAGTAATAGGCTACCGTTTTTACCCTTTGGGTACGGAACCCTAAAAATGGACATTACAAAATGCTTCCAGCTGGTTTCAATCCCACAACCCCCGGACTGTCAGTTTAGCACTAAACTAATTGGGCTATGCCAATCAGAAAAGCAGTTTATCATAATACCTTTAAGTATAAGAAATTAAGAGTTCTCGCCTACATAAGACCCTCTTCATAATCTTGATGTTTTATTCGAGATCTATCGACTTCGATTCTGCATCGTTGTCAATATTTCCCATGGATTAGATTATATTCCTGTTTATACCATAGCAAAAAAGACATCATACAGTTGGCCAATCCCCACTGATGGGGGCAGCTTAGCGGGGATTATAACAATAAACCAGTGTGCCTACCTAATGCGTTCTCTCGTTCTCTAACAGACTGCTCTAGAAACAACTTGGACTTCTTCGGAATGAGCCAAGGTTTACCGAGCAGTCCTTGGGCGCTGTCAATACCGGATATATTTGTACTGAACTCTGCTGTACGCTTCAATATCTTCAACATTAGGTTTCCGCCTGAAAATGATAGAATATTTAGTAAAAATGAAGACTGCTGGGTCGAATCCCATCGTGGAATGTAGAAAACTAGCAGCACCCCATGGTTTCGCCCGCGTAAGTCCCGATGTCTCGGGAATAACAAGATAAAAGTAACCTATGTGCTAAGATACAACAAACACATTGATTTCATCGTCATTTACAATGTGCTAATTGTGAAAACAGATAAGTACTTTTTTTACATGAGATATAATAATAATCTTATATAATACTAGCTGACCCGGCAAACGTTGTTTTGCTTTATAAATTATAGATAGTAGCCGATTCTCAGACCTACTGAATACGTATACAAAATTTCATAAAAATCGGTCGCGCCGTTTCGGAGGAGTACGGTAACTAACACTGTGACATGGAAATTGTATATATTAGAAGATAATAGGCTAGTATATGACCTCATCTCACCCGATGGGAAGCGACGATGAGATCGACGATGTAACACGCTTGTCTAGAAGAAACTTATTGAAGTCTCCAAGGTTGTAGTTAAGTGAGAACAAAATCAACGCGGGAAATCTACTTCTAAACCAAGATAAACTAATGACTGTCTTAGTTTGTATGAATAATTTAACATGTGTTACGCCTAACTCGATTACACAGTGCGAGCAAGCTTACGAGTCAGCCAGCCGAGTACCTACCTACACTTCACCAACTCTCACATGGTTTGACCGTCGACGAGTAAATCATACGTCTTAGGTTATATTGTGTAGGTTGCAGACACAGACATATGTATAGTAGACGTCGCATGTCCCTCGATTTGTATTGAAACCGAACGTGTCGACTTTTTAATACCTACTGTGACGTCACAGCCACAGAAAATATGTTCCTGCCTTTGAGTGCTCGAATTTTTGGAATTATGCAGTTACTAATCACGCAACGAGGCATTTTATTAGTTTTTACGGACATCCGGCAACTATGGACGCGCGCGAACAGCCAGTTAGCGCCGACTACTGCGACGTTTTGTCAGGGTGTTTTACGTTTTTCTGGCACGCGAAGGGGCATGAATTCGCGTGGTCTAGCTATATGTATGTCTGTGGTTGCTGAGCTAGAGGCGTGCGAGTAGCTGTCTACAAGCTAGGCAGCAGCTCGCACGCTAGCTGCCACTGTGTCAACGAGCTATTACTTCCTGTCACGATAATGAGAACATGTTCCTCTTGACCGAGCCGTCCAAACTTCAGTATTGAAACCACATCTGTAACAAAATAATTAACATTGTGATATTATGTTATGTTATGTGACTATACGCTGTCTCAGAATCTTGGATAAAAAATGTAAACCTAAAACTCATACATTTATTTGAAAGCAACAGCTCTTTTACTTTGATATTGACAGCTCTATGGCTTTTTCTTCTGTTTTTGCGATGTTGGATTGAAATTAAACCCGTTTTTCGGTTTAAAGCGCTTGGTATTTATTACTTTTACTAAGCGGACCCCGGGCTCTAAGCGGACCTCAGGCTCTCGAGAGGCATGCAACCGGTAACATCGCTCGGATGATGATGATGGTATTTATTACTTTTATTTAAGTATCATTTGTCTATGATTATAGCGATGTCTTTTTCAGTATGGACAATCCTGAAGAAAAGTGAGTTTAATTTCAGTTCTATGTTTACATTTTTGATCTAAGATTCTGAGACAGACTATAGTACCTACTAGAGGTAATGTTTGAAACATTATTTGATGTTCCTTTTATGAGAATACATATAAAAAGCCACTGCAGCGCTGACAATATTGTACCGTCATTCGTAAAAATGAAATGAGTATCGCTGCGAGCGCTAAGATTTCCGTGAATGACGCTTAAACGTCCAAAGTTTGAGGTATCTTTACCGCATTGGCTGTCTCTCTCCTGATGTCATAATCTATATCTACGGGTTTAATTTTTTGTGATAATGTTTTACAACGTTTTCGTTTTAAATATAAACGTTTAATTATGAAAATAAGATTAAAAGTACTAACCTCTAACAAAAACAGTATCCCTCAAGGCCTTCCCATCATAGAACTGCAAATGTCCCGAGGCCAGCGCCACTGCCGTGAGCGTGAGACCTAAGTGCAACACTGGCACTATGCACATGGCGACGCTACGGTGTTCCAAACATATTGACCAGATCTTTTTACCCTGTTACAATATAATGTATAAATTGAGGGTGATGGGTCGGTTAAATTCAAGTTATCTGTTTGATTGAATGGCTGAAAATGCTAGGCTGTTGAGAGCTAAGATATGGACTAAACCTATTCCTTCCTGATGATATTCAGAACCCTAAAAATAACTCTAAAGGCAATATATTACTTTAAAGAGTTATTTTCAGGATTATTTTTATTACCTTTTGAGGTACGGCCTCAAAAGGTAATAAAAAGAATCCTGACTCGCTTGTCCGACAGTTTTTAACCAACTTCAAAAGAGGAGGAAGCTCTCAATTCGGTTGTGTATATTTTTATGTATGGCTGGTTACTTGAAGACTGCTCGGCATCGGCTTATTGTAATAATTATTTATAGTTGGAAAGGGGGTAACGGAAGGGTGGTCCCATGAAAAAATGATGAGGATCTGACAAGGATATTCGACGTCATGAGCAGACTATAGTTCCTCAGAAAGCAGTAAATTGCCCACTTTTGAACTTCTACTCATAGAATCAGACCTTGTGCCACTGGTTAGAGATTGATGGAGCAGCTGGAATTTGTAAAGGGGGAAGTATCCAATGGGAAAGACTTTTGGAAATCACCACGGGATCGGAACTTACACGGGACTAAGCTAGTAATAATATTATACACTAGCTGCGTCCCACGGTTTCACCCGGTTAAGTCCTGATCCCGTGGGAATATCGGGAGCAAAAGTAGTGGTACTCAGGGTGAATGTAGCTTTCTAATGGTGAAAGAATTTTTAAAATCGGTCCAGTAGTTTTTGAGTTTATTTATTACAAACATACGACACACACACACACACACACACACACACACAGACAAAAACAAATCTTTCTTCTTTATAATCTTCTAATCTTCTAATATATAAAATTTCCATATCACAATGTTAGTTACCGTACTCCTCCAAAACGGCGCGACCGATTTTTACCAAATTTTAAATGCGTATTCAGTAGGACTGAGAATCGGCTACTATCTATAATTTATAAGGCAAAACAACGTTTGCCGGGTCAGCTAGTATTAGTGTAGATTCTCCATTATTTTAATATAAGTAGGTGTAAGTATTGTGCTTCTTGCTTACCTTCTTACTATAGCACGCCATCGTGTTATCAGTACAAATCACCATGACACTGTTGTCTGCAGTCACTACCTCTATGGATATTATGTGCTCATCTGTGTTGAAGAGAACGCGACCTTCCGGCGAGTCACGCTTTAGCACGCACACGCACTTCTCTCTAAAATACAACGATAAATATTAGAACCAGTAGGTAGGTAGGTACCTAGAATCGAGGGATGTCTATTAAGTTTCTTAAAGACTGTATTTGAAACGTACCAATACTACATACCATATAATGCACTATGTATTTACACTCCGCGGTTTCACCCGCTCAAGCCTTGATTAAATAAACCATAGAAACTTATAACCCACTTATATCTCTAGAACATAATATAACCCTTTTTGCGTCGGTCGGGTAAATATAACTCATACTGCAAACCATGCAAAACCCTTACATAATAATCTTAGCAATCTTAACACCATTAGCCTTATTAATAAACGTGGAGTAAGGTCGGAATATTATTTCCACTTTTTGTTTCCGTCTGTCAACTTTTAAAGTTCTTGTCACGGAAAAAGACAAAGCATGTTCTCACTACTCCAACCTTACTCCACGTTTATTAATAAAGCTACATAATATGTTTTGTGTAAATGTGCATTATTGCAGTGAATATAACTATAAATCCAGTGCTGTAAAGTGCTGTATTTTTATGTTAATCTCGAACCTGGTGGCAATGGTCAATCTGTAGTCAACATTATACAATCCAGTCGGTATTATCTGATGCGGAGTTTTCTTTACGGTGCATATCTTAGCCTGAACAAAGTACATACATTTCAGAAAGACTATAAATACTTGTGATGAACTTGCAATTGAGAATAATTATACTTGCTCTAAGCATAATTCAAGACATATTGCTTGCAGAATTTTATCAGGCGTTTGACACTTATTTCGCGTGTTTAGTATTTATAACACTGATACCTAAGGCTACCTTCACTTACCCCGTTACGAGTAGGTAAATAATAAATTCTGACAACATCACACAGCGGCATCTAGGTCCATTGTAAGCTACTAAGCTTGTGTTAAGGTGTCATGACAACGGATTTAATACTAATACTATTCTCATTTTTCTTTTGTAAATAAATAAATTCCCGCATATTATACATAGAAACACCCAGACCAGAAACAAATAAATACTTACTCCTGACGGAAATCGAATCTGCAACCGGCTACAGTCGGGGATTTGCTCGACGCGCCACAGAGGCACATAGTATTTTTTTAAACTCAAGGTATGTAGGTACGTACTGAAGAAATCTGTGTAAAAGTGGTAGTATCGAGCACGATCACATCCCCATCCTCAGTGCCGACAACCAAACAGCTCACAGCATACTTATCAACCGAGCTCATCTTCATAGTAGCTATGCAGGATATCTCGGAGAAACTCCTCGCGGGGAGCTCTGGGCACTGGTCCAGATAGTCGAGCTGGTCTTCCACGGGCAGAGAGATGAAGTGTCTGGATTGTGCTGTGAGGAGGTGTTCTGGTATTGCTTTGAGGGCGTCTGTGAGCTTTGGTAATTGGTCCGCGGTTTGATTGGATGGGTCTGTTAACTGGAAATATACATACATTTTTTTTTATGAGAAAGTAACTTTTATATTAGAAATACCCATTGCAAGCGGCATCGCTCGGGTTGTTCGAATACCTACCTACCGGTGTGCAAAATTCCAAACTTAAACGGACGACTTGGAAAAAACTGATGCTGCCAGGCGCGGACGCGGCAGTGCCTGGCAGCGTCAGTACTTCTGCAGATAAGGTATTGTGCGCGCTACTTATGATATAGATACTTACGAAAATACGGACTGATTCGGTTATTATCCGGTTATACTTATACGGATACGATTGTCCGTACGGATATAGATCCGGTTATTGTCACATTATCTTCTTCTTCGATCTAATATACTTATAAAATTTCCATGTCACAATGTTAGTTACCGTACTCCTCCAAAACGGCACGGCGCGGCGCGACCGATTTTTACCAAATTTTATTTGCGTATTCAGTAGGTCTGAGAATCGGCTACTATCTATAATTTATAAGGCAAAACAACGTTTGCCGGGTCAGCTAGTATTGTATAAATTAGGTCAAATTACTGAACCATTTTCGAGAAAACCTAACAATGCTGAGGCGTTAAGACTTTTTGCTTCTAAAATATGTGCCTAATACTGTACATTTTTCGTAACTAAAACGAACCGTTATGATCTTACTGTCTATATTACCTACCTGTTTCCAAGTCTCAGTCTCACAAGCACTTAGCTCAAACGCTGGCAAATAGTACTTGTAGAACAACCTCATATTCCTGTAGATATAAATACACGAGCTATAGGCCACTGCCACGATGGGAGTGGACCGCGGGAGTTTCTCACTTGTGTAGAAGCCAGCCACCCCGAGAGGTAAGTCTGGGAGCACCATGTCTGACATCTGCATTGCTCCTCTGAAAACCTAAAGTAGAAATAGTATAGAACTTTTAAATTGCATCTATTTAGCAGATAATTAGGATAAATCACCGTCACCGGCCTAAGTCGTAGCGCCAAACGGATTCGTCCGTGTTGGGAGTCGTAGAGTGGTGGAAGATAAGTGGTTGTATTTAGTTATAGAAAAAATGGTTTTCAAAAATTACGCAACCGACAGGATTTGCTAAAAAGGTAAAATACAATGTTCCTAAAAATGAGATAGAAATATAAAATTCCTAAATGTTAACTATTAGTTTTTAAGTTTATCGGTTACATACATACATACGGATGATCGCGGTAGATAACTTTATTTGAAATCTGTAGGGAAATAAATAAGGCACTCACCCTAAGCAAAGGTCCTTCTTCCCCCTTCCCAAGGTCTCCAATAAGAAGCTTGAACTCATTATCATTGTGTAGGTCCACTAACGCTACATTCGAAGGCAGAGTATTGATTTCCAAGTCTCCCGACCCAACCTCCACATCTAACCACCGACTCATGTTTCCTATTTGCATTTTTACACCAAACAAAACATTTTCTTCTTCGGCAAAAACTCAGAACGGGAAGAGTGAAATAGGATGAGGAAAATTAGTTTTTTGTTTACATTCCGCGTTGCCATGGATGACAATGCGCTTTCATATATATGGCGTTCTCACAAACTACTCAGTTGTTGGAGTCACATACACAGTGTTTATTTCCAAGCCTGTCCAGTTTAATTATTGTAATCCTGAATTCCAGCCAATTTCCAGCTATGTAAAAAGTCAGAGCTTAAGCTTCACCATCACCTCAGTAGTTAACTATAGTTAATTTAGTCTATGGTAGTTATTACTTTTTGAAATTAATGTTTGAGTAGATTTCCAAGGATGCTATTAAAGTATCAATAATAATAGGTAGGTACTTACATACTTTATTTATTTATTGATAAATATTAAAACAATATTAAATCTAAGTTTTTTAAGTCATAAAAATAATTATTAGCTTTTTCTTTTCGTGTAGTAGAGTGTGTCTCGCCTAGTGTTAAGAGTTTTCTGGCCACTCTAAGGCCTCTAAGTTGACCTAACGACTGCAATCAGAAATAACAGCCGGGACCAACTGCTTAACGTGCCTTCTGAAGCATTACATAGCTATAAATACTGAATTAAACTTGATAAAAAGATTTAAATATCACAAAGAGAGATTACACCTCCAAACATCAATATTACCTATATATTTTTACTAGCTGGTCCCGCGGTTCATCCGCGTAAGTCCCGATCCCGTAGGAGTTTCAAAAAAGCCTTTCGTATTGGATACCTACATAATATATAAAACACACTCTCCGAATTTCAGCTCTCTACTATCAGCATTTTAAGCTGTACGTTGATCCATCAGTCAGTCAGTAAGTCAGACAGGACAAAGCATTTTAAAGATATAGGTGTCAACATTACATATCTAGTATTTTTTGTATCCACATGTCGGTCAAACTTTTAACACCCTCTTTTTCCGTCTAGGGTCAGAAATACAATCCTAATGAACGATTTTCCTTATTATTACTCAGATCATGTTTATTAGCATGCTTAAAATCATGTTAATCACCCTCCGAAGACTTTTTACCGTCACAGAATTTCATATGCACTTTATAACTTTTAACATAATGACATTTATAATCACACTTATCGCACGAATACCGTTCTCCACGAGTATGTACAGATGCGTGCTGTTTTAAGTGAGATCTTCGGCTGCATTTGTAATCGCACTGATCGCATGCAAACGGTTTTTCACCCGTATGCTTCAAGTAGTGCTGTTTTAAATCATTTCTTTGGATACATTTGAAATCACACTGGTCACAGGAGTATCGTTTTTCACCAGTATGAGTCAAATAATGTCGTCTCAGACTGCTTCTTTTGAGGAATTTATAAGTACATTGGTTGCAAGCGTACGCTTTTTCGCCGGTGTGTATTAAGATGTGCTGTTTTAAATTGCTTTTTCTAACACATCTAAAATCGCATCTGTCGCATGAAAACGGCTTTTCGCCAGTATGTATTAATTCGTGCCGTGTTAAGTCACCTTTGTAAGGACATTTGTAACTACAGTGGCTGCATGAAAACAGTTTTTCAGGAGTATTTGTTTGTGGGGTTTGTTTTGTATTGGCTTTTTGATTACACTTCTCAACACCGTGTTTAGTTGGTAGGGGTAGTACTGTTGAGTGTGTCTTATAATGTGCATCCATGAGTTTTCTGGTGGTAGTCTTGAAGATGCATTGGAGGCATGAGAATGGGCTTCCCCTAGGTGCAGCTGATTGCTTGGTACTTCCACTCTTGTTTTTCCCTTTTTTGAGTATTGGATCACCTGGAAGTTCAATGGACAAACATAGCATATTCAAATTTTTCACAAATCAAATTAAGTAATTATTAGGTACTTTGATATTGTTTTTTTAACAACTTCTGTGCCACGCCACATCATAACAATAATTAAAAATAAATATTTGTTTCTGGTATGAGTCTCTTAATGTACGTATAATACATATTTACAAAAGAAAACTAACATAAGTATTATAACCATTGTCAAGTCACCATAACAACTTGAAACTTATAACATATACCGGTGGAATTCTATTTACCACACACCACTGTCTCTTTCTATTCTAAACCTGGATTATAAAATAGCTTCTGTTTTAAAATATGGGCCTAAATGTTTACAGCAAGCTTCAGTATAACAGAAATAAGTGTGAAAACCTTGTGGGTAGGTTATTTTACAAAAATGCACGAGCACAAGCACGGGATGTTATTGAATCAAGTCCCCCGATGAGTATTGAAATTGTAAAATCCTTTTTGCTAAAGTATCGCTAACTCTAAAAAAATGGTTATGACAGACAGACTGACTGACGGATAAGTGAATGACCGTTTAAGGATTTCTCTTTTACCTTTTGAGGTACAGAACCCCGAAAGTTATCTTCTCATAGTTATTGTTGTTCAACACCATCAAGTACTTACTTTGTTGGTTTCTTCTACCATTTGATGTGCCAGGAGTGGATTCACTGTCTAACATCTCCGGAATATTTTTTTCATTTTTTGAAGACCCCATATGCATTCCAATGTCCATTATAATATCATCATATGCATTGATATATTCAAAACTTTGTGAAATGGTGCTTTCAATATCATCTGAATCCTGTTTATCGCTATCATCATCAGTTAGTGCTTCTAACTCTTTGATTGCTTGTTTGTTTGCAATCTGGATATTGACATCAACCATATCGGAGGTGACCTTTTGATCTTCATTGCTTAGTTTACAGTCTTCTTTTTCTAGAAAATAATAAAACATAGTGTGACCATTAAATCTTGTTCCTATCGTGTTTTTAGGGTTCTGTACCCAATGGATAAAAATAAAGACCGTTTTATTAGGACTGTGTGTCCGCCTGTATGTCCGAACACTAGCTTTAGGAGCACAATCTGTCTATAACTAATCCCGAAATGCGCTCTTTTGAGCGCCTTATGGTACAGCAGCCCCAGCCTAGAATGCCTAATGGCTGTCAGATGGGGACGGAATTTTTAGTGTTACCTTAGTTATGTATTATTTATTTATTTACTAGCTGCGTCCTGCGGTTTCACCTGCGTAAGTCCTGATCCTGTGGAAATTTTGGGATCAAAAGTAGCCTATGTTACTAAGGGTGAATGTAACTATCAAATGGTGAAAAAATTTTTGAAATAGGTCCAGTAGTTTTTGAGTTAATTCATTACAAACATATGTACGTACATACACACAAACACACAAACAAAAATACAAATCTTCTCTTTATAATGTTAGTGTAGATTTTGGGAGAACCAACAGCTATTACAAAAATATAATACATGCATGCATGTATGTATGTATCTTGTATCTTACCTCCAGACTTGCTCTCCGGTTTTATTGCTGGTTCTTGTTCACTTGGCCCTTGGTAAGTGACTTCTAAGAAGTCCATTGGACTTTGTATGTTCCCCGCAGACTTTTTCTCTTGCTTGATACTTGGCTTTTGAACACCTGGCTCTTGATAAGTAACTTGTAAGAAATCCATAGGGCTTTGGATGTTGCCTGCAGGCTTTCTATCATTTTTGATCATTAATTTGTGAACACTTGGCTTTGGAATGTTTGGCTCTTGAACACTTGGCTCTTGATAAGTGACTTCCAAAAAGTCCATCGGGCTTTGGATGTTACCTGCAGGCTTCGTTTCATGTTTCATTGGTTTTTGGACACTTGACTTTTGAACGCTTGGCTCCTGATATGTTACTTCCAAAAAGTCCATGGGGCTTTTTATGTTACCAGCAGACTTTCTTTCCTGTTTGACATTTGGTCTTTGATTGTTTGGCTCCTGATAAGTGACTTCTAAGAAGTCCATGGGACTTTGTTTAGTAAACGAGAAAAACGGGGGCTCCATCTTCAACTGAAAGCACAAAAGAATGCACATTTAGGCCATTTTATCCACTATTTTTACTTGAGACTTCTCAATATGGAAAGTTAAGTATCTATGAACTTACCTTAGTGATTGATGGCTTGCGAGGACGTTTATAAGTTCTCGCCTGGTTACACGCTTCAGCTCAGAGACACCAAGAAAACTTTAGCTAAAATTGAGCTTTCCAAAATACAATACACCCTCTTTCTGAATGGCGTCCTCAAGTAACGGTGGCGAAAGTAACGCCCGTCCAAAATTGCTATCACAACAAAAAAAGTAGAGATTCTAATTGGTTTTTGTAATAAAGAACAATAGTTTCTTGTAATCAAATCACAGTAGGTATAAAACAATTTCAAGAAACAATAAAACTAGACAAGCCAATAAAATGACATCGAATAACTGTCAGTCAGGAGAAAAAGAAAACCACGAGAAAACACGGGAGCCAATAACCCGATAATGCACAACCAGATAATTGGAAGCCAAGATCTCCATTTATCACACCTTACAAATATTGTACAACCAGATAATGTACGTCCTGTTATTTCGCAACCATGTGCTCGAAATATCTGGCCGTACATTAACAGGGCGTACTTTATCGGGTCGTACAATATCGGTCCGTGCAAATATTGTACAACCAAATAATGTACGACCTGATATTCCGCAACCAGGCCTGTGATTGGCCACTTCCCCGCTGCCTGTCTCCGCCATTTTCATAACTATTGTTCAATCAGACGCTCGTGTTACTGTCAAGGTCTTTATTCTTTGTCTGATTCACTTACTCGTCTATCATTCACTCAAATTGTTTACAAACAAACCGCAATCAATGAGGATAATTTTATTGTTTACCTCAATGAGAAAGAAAAACGTGGGAGATTACTTTAATTCTGACAAGCACACAACCTCACTTATTATAATAAAAACGTCGATAAATAACGCTAACACAAAAACTAATAAGTAAAGGATGTAATTGTGCGCAGCCGGAATGTGTCATAATCAGGGGTCGGAATAGGTAGAGTCATTTTATGTACTTGCATCATAATAGCATAACATGGATATGCCTTGTTTTCAAGAAATTTGGAAATCATTTCGGAATTCCGGAATTACATAAAATATGATTAAAAAAACAAAGTTTACATCGTCTACAATGACAGGAAAAACCGGTTAAGTACGAATTGGGTTCACGCAACGAGGGTTCAATTCACACTTTTACGTAGGTGATTTCTAACTTGACATGTGAAATTTAAGTTTTCTGTTAAGTTTCATGTAGGTACAATGCACAATATAGGGACGCCCTTTATTTTTTTTAACCGACCAAAAAAAAAACGAGGACGATAAATTAATTTTATGTGATTTACTTTTCTAAAATGAAATGAGCACAAGTAAAACACATACGTTAATTGTTTACAATACTTCATAATTTTCAAGTTTCAATGACATTTATACTAAACAATTTTAGGTAGGTATATCTGTAAGGCAAAAATTGACAGTGCCGCGCACTGTGTGGGTGCGTAAATCCACTATCCACTAGATTGAAAATATGTACTAGGGAAATAAGCATTTCAAATCTTGAAGAGATCTTCATCTTGCCCTTTTCCGAAATTGTTTGGGAATCAACACAGTAGGTACACAAGTCTTTAATGACCATTCTAACCACTTAAATATATAAAGAAACTTATATGTAGCTATAAACCGAAATTAATTTTGACTACTTTTTATAAAGTTGTTTCCACGGATATCTTAATAAAAAGTATACTCGAATCGCAGTATACACGGATCGCACTAGGTGTATATGATTTAAGTGCGAGGCGCAGTTAATCTTCATCGTCATCTGTTACAATTTCAGCATTTTCAGATTTTCCATATTTTCTATTTTTAATGAATTTCTTAAATAACTTGTTAATATTATTAAATATTAAACGTTTATTTCAAGTCAAACGAGTTTAAATCATATTACGTAGCAATTTTGTCGGGATTTTTTAAAATTTCGGAATATCGCTGCGGCGGCATGTCTTTATTAACATACAGGTTTTTAGATCATTAAACCGGAAGCAATCGACCTACTCTGATAAAATTCCGAAAGATTGTAATAAAATTTTGGTATTCCGAAAGCATGTCCATGTTAACATTTACAATCATGTAAATTTGAGGTCAGTAACCCCATTGGACTCTACCTATTCCGACCCCTGGTCATAATATTAGACTACTTCGAAGTTTGTACTTAATGAATTTTTTGCAATTTATTTAGCGAGGAAGTGACCAATCACAGGCCTGGTTACGGAATATCAGGTCGTACATTATTTGGTTGTACAATATTTGCACGGGCCGATATAAAGCACGGCCTGTTAATGTACGGCCAGATATTTCGAGTACATGGTTGCGAAATAACAGGACGTACATTACCTGGTTGTACAATATTTGTACGGTGTGATAAATGGAGACCTTAGCTTCCAATATTGAGGTCCGTCACTTTCAATGTCAAAACACATGTCAAACAAATCTGACAGTGGAAAAACGGCGGGAACTTTCGGAGCGAGTAGGCGGGATTTTTTATTACGTAAAATTTAAAATTTAATTTATTTATTATTTCGGGGTCAGGGGAGTTATTTGTATATTTATTTAGTAGTATTTAGTGTGTGTAAATATTTTAATATTAGGTAAGTTTTAAGTATAAGTATTTAAGTAAGTTGGAACAATGATGAGGCCGCCGGACCCCGGTGGCGGTACTTGGGCAGATGCGGAGGACCTTGGCGATAGCCAGGGCACTCCTGTAGTAGGATATCACATCACAGTATCCTCTACCAACGAGTCGGGTATGGAATCCGATGGTCAACATTGCAATAAACAAGGGACATCGACTGCTCAGAAACGCAAAAAACACTGTAAAGACTGCCATAGGCGGAAAAGAAAATTTGTTAAAGCCAAAGACATTGAGGCTAACCGACCGACATACTATCTGTAACTGTAATTCAGACAGTGACAATAATGTGGGGAGAGAGATAGGTAGCGTTCGTGATAGATCACCGTTGGCGCGCTCCGCGCCTCCAGCAGCCATTGTCTCAGCAACCAAATCCACACCGGCTCCAGCAGTTGCACAGTCTGGTGCGATGGAGGTAAACTCACGTAGCTTTATTGGCCGAACTGAGTACGAAATAACAGATAGCAGCCCCTATATTGTACACGTATTAAAAGACTCGTCTCATGATGGTCCTACTCTACATCCAATAACCTTTGGCAAATTTTTACAGCACAACCACTTTAGAAATATAATACTTGGGAGTGTAAAAAGAATAGGTCGCAACAGGATGACTCTCTCCTTTTCGTCACACACTGATGCAAATAATTTTTTAAAACATGGTAGTTTAGCCGATCAGAAACTTAAAGCATTTATACCTACATTCAACATCACAAGGATAGGCTTAGTTAAGGGTATACCATCTGATTGGTCAGAGGAAGACATTTATACAAATGTTACTTTGCCAGTCGGATGTGGCAAGATTTTAAAAATGAGAAGGCTTAATTATAAAGTGATCGTTGATAACAGCCCTACTTGGAAACCATCACAATCAGTTGTCTTCACATTTGATGGTCAAGTTTTGCCAAAAAGAATATTCATATGCTATAACTCTTTACCAGTAGAACTCTATACTTACCCCACAATCCAATGCTACAGCTGCTGTCGATTTGGCCATACTAAAACACAGTGTAGGTCTAAACCTCGCTGTTATAGATGTGGCCAAGATCATGATGGAGCGAACTGCAACATCGAGGAGAATAGTGCATCTTGTTGCCTATGCTCTGGTTTACACTTCGCAACAAGTAAATCTTGTCCAGAATTATCTAGGCAAAGAGCAATCAAAAAAACAATGGCAGAGAGTAGTATTTCGTATGCAGAGGCAAGTAAATGCCATCCAGTCATAGGTAAATCATATGCTGATATTCTTAGTGGCAAAACAGCTACTCAGTCTGAAAACAATAATAAAAATAGTCACTATGTAACTTCAAGTCCTTCCACATCATACAGGAAAACTATAACTTTAAAACCTCGATCACTTTATAAGCCATCTAACACACATCAATATGACCGCACTTTACATCAATCCCTTATAAGGGAGTATGACATGCCTGCCCCGACCAACGGTTGTGCTTTGAAGTCACCAAACAATAATGGATCTCTTGATGTTATTCAAATTATTACTAACCTTATAAATTCACTGTGTCAATCAAATTTAATAGAACCGAACCACGCTGCCTCGATAATTGAATCAATCAATAAAACCTTAACTAACAATGGACCAAAGTCCAATTAAACTTCTACTACAGTGGAATTGTCACAGCGTTCGCTGTAGAAGAAGTGAACTAACTTACTTGCTTAATAAATATGAACCATCTATAATAGCTCTCTGTGAGACCTGGCTTGCGCCAGGTTCCACATTCAAAGTGAATGGGTACTCTTGTCTCCGCATTGACAGAGAAGATAAGTATGCTGGAAACGCCCTACTCATTCACAATTCTATCTCTTTTACTCCCCTTCCCCTTCCTTCTCATAGTGATACATTTTCTATGATAGCTGTAACTATAAATAATATATGTATAATATCTATTTATATACCTCATCCTTCTGTATCTATCTTTCAAGAACTTTATAATATTTTACTATTTATTCCAAAACCTTTCCTTATTGTTGGTGACTTCAATGCACAACATGTTTCATGGGGAAGTTCCACTACAAAGTCCTATGGTAATGCACTCATGAACATCTTAGATGAGCAAAATCTTTGTATTCTCAACTCGGGTGTAGCTACTCGGCGCACAAACCCTACTGAGGGCAGGAGTGCAGTTGATTTAGCAATATCAACTCCTAACTTAGCATCCACATTGTCATGGTACAGGCTTTCTTCTACACATGGTAGCGACCACTTTCCAATAATAATTAGATTTCCTTCTTCTAGTAGGAACAATAATTTACCAGTTACATACAGAAGTACTAGAAAATATAAATATTGTGATAAAAGTAACTGGAAAATGTTTAGGGAACACATTGAGAGCAACATAGACAACTTACCATCTTTGCATAATACAAGTGAGAATGTATGTTCTGATGCTTTTACTCAGTTACTTACAGACTCGGCTGATAGAGTGTTTCCAGTAAGAAGGAAGTCAACCAAAATTCCTTCTCCTCCTTGGTGGGATAATGAGTGCACTCAGGCAGTTAGGGTTAGAAAACAGGCAGAGCTGACTTATAATGCAGATATGACCACTGATAACTTTAATAACCTAATAGAGATACAGAAAAATACAAAGAAACTATTTAAAGAAAAACGTTTTAACGGTTGGAGAAGTTTCTGCACTAGCATTTCCCCTGACACTCCACCCAGCGTAGTGTGGCAGAACATGAAGCGGTTCAAATGTGCCATGTCCGACACTGGTTTTACCACTCTTCCAGCTTCACGTAGCTCCGAGTTTTTAGACCATCTTGCTCCGCCTTTTGTACCAGAGGAAGTTCTCTCCATTCCTCAATCTTTACCAACCCACATTCCACAATGTGATCTCAATGGTCCCTTTTCCCTTGAAGAATTAGAGGGTGTGCTTTCTGATCTTCGTGACTCTGCTCCGGGAGAAGATGGTATTCCTTATATTTTTATTTCTAACTTGGGTACTAAAAGTTTACATTTTTATTTACAAATCATTAACGCTGTCATTTTGACAGGTAACGTCCCAATGTCATGGAAATCACAGATAATATTACCCATTCTAAAGCACAATTATAACCCAGCAGATGTCACTTCCTACCGTCCTATTGCCATGTCTTCCGTAATAGCAAAAATAGCTGAACATTTAGTAAAAAATAGATTAGAATGGTATATAGAACACAATAACTTGTTGTCTGATTCCCAGTATGGATTCCGCAAGGGTAAAGGTACCATTGACAGTATTAGCATTCTCGTAACCGATATCCGTTTAGCATTTTCCCAAGAGAAGTCTCTTGTCGCTTCTTTTCTCGATATTAAATCTGCATATGACAATGTCCTTTTAACGATTTTAAAAACCAAACTACAAAATTTAAATGTGCCTCCTTTACTTAGTAATTTTATCATCAACATAATGTCAGGTAGGTTAATAAAACTTGGTTCTGAATCTCGAGTATTATGGAGGGGTTTACCACAGGGCTCCGTATTAAGTCCGCTGCTTTATAGCATTTATACCCACGACTTGGAAAGATCCCTAGGGGGAAACTGTAATTTACTTCAGTATGCTGATGATCTAGCCCTCTATTGCTCGGATAATCTTGTAAATGGGGCCTGTTTTGATTTGACGGACGCATTAACACGGTTAGGTCAATGGATGCACAACAATGGGCTACAGCTGTCAGTACCCAAATGTTCTGTAGTGCTCTTTACTAGAAAGAGATTACCACCTCCTTTTACTGTAAAATACAATAATAAACCGCTACCTGTTAGCAACCAGGCTAAATTTTTAGGCGTCATACTCGACGCAAAACTCACAGGTTTGCCTCATGTCGAATATATTAGTGGTAAGTGTGAACGCAGTATTAACCTGCTCCGATGCCTTGCCGGGGTTTGGTGGGGTGCCCACCCATATTCCCTGAAGCTGGTCTACAACGCTCTAATTCGAAGTCTTCTAGATTATGGAACCTTCTTATTGGAGCCATGTAGTCAGGCAGCTTTGGGGAAGTTGGATGGTATCCAGTCAAAAGCCTTGAGGGTAGTCACTGGAGCGATGAAATCTAGCCCTACAAATGCTTTACAGGTAGAGTGCGCTGACCCACCATTAAAATTGAGACGCCAATATCTATGTGATAGGTTTTTATATCGCGCTTTACGATTTTCCAACCATAAGGTTATTATGAAAATCAATAACGTATTACAAAATATTCATGTCAGTTATTGGACTCATAAACAATTACCATGTTTAGTTAAGAGTATGCAAAAGTTTTTAAGTATAGATGCACCTGCATATCACTCTTCTGGCCTTCCGTTATTTAGTAGTCCTTATAAAGCTCTAATATCATCTCCGAATGTACACGATAATGTGGATGTTGACAAAAATAGTGGATGTGCTAATGAAGAATTTAAAATATCTGCTAATTCTCGATGGACGAATTGGCATTTTATATTTTGTGATGCGTCTAAATTTTCTCCAGATGGATGTGTCGGTGTGGGAGTTTATCACCAACAATATAAAATTTACCATAAAACTAAATTACCTCCTCAATCATCAGTGTTTACTGGAGAGTGTGTTGGTGTACTGAAATCAATCGAATATGTTTGCTTTATAAACTTCGTAAAACAGTGATATTCACTGATTCGAAGAGCTGTCTATCAGCCCTTCAACGGTTTCCATTTAAAACCAGAAATCACTTCCCGATTATTTTTGAAATCAGAAATAAGTTGCATGAGTGTGTGACGAAAGGATATTCTGTTGAGCTGGCTTGGGTTCCTGGTCACACAGGTATTCTAGGAAACCATAAAGCTGACGAGTTAGCTAAAGACGCTGTAGCCACAGGAGATATGGACCGTTATATTAACTATCCTCATGACTTAATGAATCTGTCTAGACTTTCTCTCCAGGAATCTTGGAATAAGGTTTGGATAGACAGTGCTAAAATCAAAGGTAAATATTATTTTAAAATTAATCCGACAACCAGTAGAAAACCTTGGTTCTATCGCATTAGACTTTGCAAAACAGCCACGTCTATCTTGATAAGGGCACGTCTTGGTCATGTTTGCAGTCCTGCTCACTTGGCCAGGATCGGTGTTGCACAGGATGCCTCATGTGATTGTGGTTGCGACGAGGCAGATATTAATCACGTAATTCTTGGCTGCTCTCTCAACAATGGTGTTACACTGTATGAAAGCCTTTTAAACTTACATGTCGAACTTCCAACTAATGTCCCTTGTTTGTTGTCATCGAATGATCCATATATATATGAGGCTCTATCTATATATATAAATGATAATAATATTAAACTGTAATGTACATTTATATAATTATTTTATTTTGTTTTATTATATTTTTATATAATCTTTAATTCAACTTTCCTGATTTCTTTTTTCCAAATTTCGTTTTTATTTTTGTACATAGTTCGTTGACTGTAAATATGTATAAAGTTCCCTATGTTTAATAAAAAAAAAAAAAAAAAAAAAAAATAAAAAAAAAAAAAAAACTATACAAAACAAAACAAAAAAAAAAAAAAAAAGTATCCGAAAACAAAAAGAAACGCACAAGAAAGAAACAAACTTTGACACTGGCAGATGGAAGACGGGCCAGTTATTCGATCACTGTGCTGATCGACAAAGAAAAAAAAAAAAAAAAAAAAAAAATCTGACAGTTTTGCCATAGAAGTTTTTCTAAGTTTTTCACTTGTCAGCTTTTTTGTTTTCAACTGTTTTTATCCAACTTGGTTTTGCTCGTTGATATAATTTAACAATATACATAGCGTATAAAGCTCATTAAATGGTTGTGTGTACTGTTATTAGTTCGTTCAGTTTTGCTGTAGGACCTACGAGCAGGAAGCAGCAAAGGACGGTAAGTCCAGAGCATGTTTAATTCAAAACTTGCGAAGCATTGTACCAAACGATTTTTAAATAAACTATGTAGGCTCCTCTAATTACTGGTTTCTGCATCTTTTTATAACTTTACATAATATAAGTATGTAGGTACTTACTTACTATAAATTATGTCCACTTTGATTTTATATTTGTTTGTAAAAGTTGTCTTTTATACTTTCTTAAGGTGCCTATTTACTTTCATACTGTTTTATTCATTTACAATCTTAAATTCGCATAATGATCTATGCTACAAAAGTTCAAGTAAGTGTACCACTAAATAAAAATCCACACCTTGTTCCTACATACTGCACTTTGATATTAGTTTGAATAAGTTGCTAGCTACAAAATAAGTAATCTGATTCAAATTTCTATCATTATTTTGAATACCTATGTCATTCACATAAAAACCAGCCAAGTGTGATGGGACTCGCACACAAAGGGTACCATTATCTACACAAAAATACTTGACAATGTTACACAACGTTAGCAATAATTTTTAAGATTGGCGCCAATACTAACCGTAACACAAGCTTAGTCACCGTAACACAAGCTTAGTCGCTTACCACGGGGCTAGATGGCGCTGTGTGTTGTTCACTAAAAAGAAATCGCGATAAAAATAGATCCCTCACTGCACTCAGAATTCTACTTTAGAATCCCGTGCTACGCTTGGGATTCTATTCTGGAATTCTTCGCTTTGCACGTGACTCTAAGTAACGCTCTCGCCGTAAAAATACTCTTTTGCTCCTTTGTCATTCAATCTACAATTTTTAATTGTACTATTTTGTTAACCTTGTTAATATCATTCTCATGCAAAGTTTAAACTTCTTAATACTTAGTGTCTCTGAGCTAGGCCACAGACAAAGTGACTGACAGACTTGACGACAGTACAAGAGTTTCTTGTTAACTACATAAGAATAAATTAAGTAAATTTCACAAATACAGTGATGTCCGTCAGGTTAATTTGAGACACAAGGATGATCTGACTGTGCCCTATAGTAGACTCCAGAAAATATGTAAGTCGTTCTGTAGCACTAGTGTACTTTAATATAATAAACTACCTGAAGACGTATGTGACATGTCCATTACAAGATTAAAAAAATATATTAAACTTAAATTGTGTAATAAGGCGTACTATAGCATGTCATCATATTTTGGTGAAAAGAATCCATGGACATGATTGTTAACTGCTCCTGTTCAAATTACAGATATCTGTATTATGACGATTGTAGTATAACACATGATAAAAAAAAACCCCCAGGAGTTTCCCAGGTTTCTTCTCATCGAAGGGCGCGTTCCGAAACCACAGTAAAATTTCGACATTTCAAAACGTACGTATGTAATTTATACATCGTTATTAATGAATAAATATATTTGAATCTTTGAATCTTTATGAAACCCTGAAAACTATAAAGGTTTCAGATTTAAAACGAAATCTGGCCAGGCCAGTTGAGGCATAGTTATAGCTATATTATGCTGTGGATGAGTCACCAATGAACGGAAACTCATTTACCATAATTTCACCTGCCCAAAGTTGTTCTGCAGGTTTCTTGCATCTCTTTCCTATACACTGGCAAGAATGAGTCAGGAACCTGTTTCCTAGACGAAAATATAAATATGTCTCTATTCCCTCATTAATAGTCAGTTATTAGTCTTGAGGTTTTCCGTATTTGTATAAATTTTGGTTTTCTTTGTTGAGTTTTGTTAAGTGATTTTAATATGAATCAAAACTCCTTTTTTTGTTTACCTAAATACAAAAATTTCTAAGCTATACTAGCATTGTTACCATATCTTCTATTTTAAATTTATTGCATAAAATGTATTTATCAATAGGTCCAAACCTAAAATTTTAAAAAAATCGTTACCTCAATCAGTCTAAAGATTTACACTCTAATTCAATATGACCATTACATTCAATATCCATTCTTTCTCAGCCCACACAATTATATCCCATTTTAGTATGCAACTATTGTAGCAACTTGCTCGGTCATGCCATTGAGCAGAGTGACTTAAGAAAATGTATCAGGGTCAATGGCAGACTGATGATCAAATTAAACTAAGAGCTAGATACATACACCAATCACTAATGCATCGCTAACGGTAACGCCAGATTATTGAGTTGTGTGTCGCGTAGCTTTTGCTGCATTCTGCTTCATACAACATCCCTGTTTTGCCACACATACAAAATGAGTTGTCTGCAGCGAAAGAATTACGCGACCGAAGTAACGCGTATCTATGCATCGGACGTTAATCAAATTGAAACTTGGGCTTGAAAGGATTGTAAGTTGTCTTACATACACCTCTATATGGGTAAACAAACCATTGATCTTCAGTCCTTATCAGCAACTTACATATGATGGTATCGCCAGGTCGCGGGGCAAGGCGAAACAATGGGAAAGCGACCTCGCTCTCTCATTGTGATTGTGAAATCGACCTTGCCCGTCTTTGATTAGAATTGAGGCGCTTATATTTAACATTTAATATTAGTTTAATGGATTTTCTATATCTCATTATATTTCTATATAGTGAGTGTAGGTACTCACTGCACGGTAGTAATTGATCTATAGTACTTCGTGTAATTATTGTTCTTCGATTTTCCTTCTGTTTTCGCGATTTTGAATTGAATTTAACTAATTTTTCGGGTTTAATCTTAGATGAAAACAAAACTAGTAGATAAGGTATATTCTAACATTGCGTATTCGAAAAATGAGCTAGAAACACCTACATGCATTTTCATAAAATTATTGTATTTAAAAACATTTGTCTTTAAGAATGATTCAGGCATTTATAAAATGAGCAAAAAGGCATTTTGATGGATTTCAAAAAGATAATCGCAGTGTGACAGCACGTGCTCACGCGGCAACGGTTCGCACATACAACTGAGGCTAGTGCGTCAGCTAGACGCAGTTTTATCGTCTCATTTTCCGAGACTAGGTAACGTATCTGCTGTTTTTCGTTTTCATCAAAAGGTTTAATCGCGATCTTCTAGATCAGGGGTTCCCTAACTGGGGGGCGCAGACATATTTCAAGGGGGGCGCGGGCCACCTGAACAGTTAATACCTGCGATCGCTGAGAGAATGCATTCCAGACGGCTCGATACGACCAATGAAATTATTTGAAATTGACGCCTGTGAAGAACATAATATTGTTTCGTCAGTCGGCCAATATCAGCCTCTAGGCTGGCAGTGATCAAATACCTTTTGTATGAATGAAAAAAATTAATGAGCAATAAAAATCCTTATTTTGAACACTTTTTTATCCTGACCTGACAATCTGGACTGGAGGACGGGGGGGCGCGGATTTTTTTTATGGTCGAAAGGGGGGCGCGACTCAAATAAGTTAGGGAACCCCTGTTCTAGATAATTGTTTTTCTTTGCTTCATGAATAAATTTAGCTTTTTTCTGTAGATTTTTTTTCTGTCTACCAATATTTGGAACTATTCGTCTATGGTAGGTACCTACTACTATTTTTTTCACTTGTTGTGTCCCGCTGTTTCACCCGCGTAAGTCCCGATCACGTGGGACTTTCCAAAAGTCCTTTCTTAGTGGACGTTTCTGTGTTATATGACCACTTCTACATACACCCACACATTACAAATCACATAGGTACATACTCCAAATTTCACGTCTCTAGGTCCAGCGGGTTTTTAGACAATTTTATATGTAATGGTTGTCAGTGGTCAATTTTCGTATATATTTGCGGTTTGGTTAGTCATATCTTTATTTTGTAGCATACACAGACACACCCTGGTAAAGACCGACTTACGTAATGTTATTATCAAATTGCCCATGCCGTGCCGCCTTGCAGTCATGACGTCGTCTCTTGAGGAGGAGAGGTGAACTGAATACCTGATGAATGATGAAACCAACATCCTTGTTGTTAGTCTGTTAAGAAAATCTCAATCAATCAATAAAGGCTTGTTATTTACATACCTGTAGAGCTGACACACTTGAGTAGTTGAATAGGCACATAGTGCCGAAGATTGTGCGAAGTGGAGACGTAAAAGTAGGAAAGCGAACCCTGGGCTCTCTCACATCTCTCGGATGATGAGGAGAGCTGACACACTTGCATTGCAGATACTTGCATCCGACAGACTGGACATTGCATGGTGTATCCGAATTTCAAATACACGATGACACTTTACCTAAAACAGACCACAGCTACAGCACACTTTTAAAGAAATTTGTGCATGTGTGCTGTAGTTGTGGTCTGTTTTAGGTAAAGTGTAGGATTGCCTTACATTTTTGGGTAGAAGTTAATGGTTTCTAAAAGTTTCTCCGATAAGTAGGTAGATTCAAAGATCTCAAACTAATAGAAGATAAGTAATAGTAAAGTTTTCTAAAAATTATAGAACTAAGGTTACCTTTTATTTAAGTATGCACGACTATCTCAAGAAACGTAGGTAATCGCGATATAATCGCAAAGTCACGGCGCATTCCAGGTTTTCAATGGTCTACCGCATTGCGAGCTTCATTAAACAATAGTACCTACTATTTAACTTTTAACGGTATTATCTCAAGTAAATAAAATAAATAAAACTACCATTGGAATTATCAACACTTCAAACTTTCAATTTGGATTTCTTAGTAGCTGCGCCCGCGGTATCAGCCGCGTAAGTCCCGATCCCGCGGGAAAAATTGGGATTAAAAAAGTAGCCTATATCCTTCTTCAAGGTCCCTTTTATCTCCATACTAAAATTCATTAAAATCGGATCAGAAGTTTAGGCGTGAAAGTGTAACAGACAGACAGACAGAGTTACTTTCGCATTTATAATATTAGTAAGATTAGTAAGATAAGATTAGTATAGTACAGAATCCCGTGGTTTAAACTCGCGTAAGTCTTGATCCCGTGGGAATATCGGGATCAAAAGTAGCCTATGTTACTCCTCGATAATGTAGCTTTCTATCAGTTAAAAGTTTTCGAAATCGGTCCAGTGGTTTCAGAGATTACCCAGAAAAAACATACATACATAAATGTTACCACGTTACCTCTTTATTATATTAGTAAAGATAGATATAGATTTAACACTTGTACAGTGAGAAAATAGCCAATCTACTAACCCTACTTTCGAGACAAAACCAATCACAGCTTCTAATAATTGCCGTTAGAAAATAATTAATGAACAGTTAATCAGAATCCCAGTCGATCAACCAGAGCAACGAACTCACTTGAAACTACTTGAGGAATTAATCGCAGATTACAAAGAAAATGTGCTCTCGGAAGGAAATTATTGACAAAGGCTATCATCAACGCATACTGATGCATTCGGATGTGAAAACATCGGCGTGTTAGTCTTAGATTAAAACAAAAAACAGCAGATACGTTACCTAGTCTCGGAAAATGAGACTGCGTCTAGCTGACGCACTAGCCTCAGTTGGATTGGATGTCGTACCGTTGCCGCGTGAGCACGTACCTACTGTCACACTGCGATTATCTTTATGAAATCCATCAGAATGCCTTTTTGCTCATTTTATAAATGTCGGAATCATTCTTAAGACAAATGTTTTTAAATACAATAATTTTATGAAAATGCATGTAGGTGTTTCTAGCTCATTTTTCGAATACGCAATGTTAGAATATACCGTATTTACTATTTTTGTTTTCATCTAAGCGTGATAGTGCAGCATGCAGCCGGCAGATGCTGCTGACTCATTTCACGATCCGGGAGAAAATAATTTGCTGGTAGCTGGTAGGTAATCTCATGAGTAAGTAGGTAGGTACCTACATCGGATAATTTACGTTGGTCCAGTGTGAGAAAAGAAAATTTCTCAAGCTTCTCGTGCGCTATTAGCATTTGTTAGACCGAGTTAAGTAGATACTTGTCTCAACTCTTAAGAAAGAAAATTTCTGAAATCACAGTAGGTATACCCAACCTCAGCGCTGTAGTTGTCTAAAAGAATTGAAAAGAGACTTTTCAAAATGCAATGTCCCGGGAAGGATATGAACCAAATCGCCCCGAACCTTACCGTCGTCGCTTCGCGTCATCGCGTGATTGTCTTTCTCTATCGACTGAGCTACGTGGGCCATCTTGAAATTAGGGAAACTTTTTATTGATTTTTCGAGTGAATCTCGTGGATTTCCTTAATGGAACGTTTTCAAAATCTATATCTCTATAGAATGCTCTGCCCTGACTGACTGACTTATAATAAATCAATGCATAAACCGCTAATAGTAAAGAGCTGAAATTTGGAGAGTGTATTCTTTAGGTATTCGTTACAGGCATCAGATTAGACATGGTTTTTCGAAATTCCCACGGGATCGGGACTTACGCGGGTGTAACCACAGGACTCAGCTTAGACCCAATCAAAATCCTAATGATCCTTCAAATCTTTAAGTTCCAGTAGCGTGACGGATTAAACAATTTTCTGTTTATGTTATTTACGATCGATCACGACAATTTAAGGCAATTTGAGTAATTTTTGAACAAATTCGTCACGCGTTTAGAGATAATCGCGTAAGCTATGTCAGGGCTTCTTTTTTCTTAAATTCTTAAATCCAAGTTGGATCCGTGACGATTCGCGCCACTGAGAACGACAATGAACTTTACCAACAATTTTAACTTAAAACAAAGACAATAGTTCTACTTATTTCATACTTTATGGTTCTAAAGAATTTACCTCTGTGTCAATGCCCCTATTATTTTTTTCTAAGGTCAACTCAGTAAAGTTAAAGCTATCCGATTTCTAGACTCCAGTCAACTTGTTCAAACATTTTAATATTTAATGCTCCTGGTTTTTATTTTTAGCCAAACTATTTTTGCTCTCGATCGATTGAATATACCTACCGAAATATTGTTAATGATATCTTCTAATAGCAGACAGACAAACGAAACAACAAATAGGAGTTACTTATGTACTATATTCCATTCATCCAAAAGACCAAAAATCAAGCACTCGGACTTTTTTGCCATTTTTTTTTGATAAATTTGTTTGAAAGTTAAACACAATGTCTTGAAATTTTGATAGCTTCTCAAAGAGCCGCACAGATCTTTACCTGACACCAGTCTGCCTAGCATAACAGCACGAGAAACATTATCTAGATCGAGAAAAATGTCCCGTCTATACTCCTCGTTTGAAAGAAATAGACGGTATCTTTGTCGATTCGACAAAATGTTTCTCGTGCCGTACGCCTTTTCTCTATAATTCAGGCCTAAGGCCTCTAACTTGACCTAACGGCAACCGGTGCCAACTACTAACGTGCCTTCCGAAGTACCCTAACAAAAGGTAATTGTTCCACACATCGATTGAAAGCCAAACAGTTAGCTCATCAATTACTTCCAAAACTTGTAATTGATGGCTCATGAAATCGGATCGCCTTGGCCTCTTTACCGAGATCGTATCAATGTTCTTCCGGTCGAGTTCGGAAGTCCCAATCGTAACTGAATCGATGTTTTTACTATTGGCAGTTGTTGAATACCTTGCATCATTCATTATTTATTCATTATCTTTAGTTCTTGAATAATTAATAACGCAGTTGCTTTTGATTGGAATTTGTTTTTGATTCTAATCTACACTTAATATTATAAATGCGAAAGTAACTCTGTCTGTCTGAACTAAACCGCTGAACCCTTTTTGATGAATTTTATTAGAGATAAATAAATTTTGTGAACATTACACAGCGTCATTAGCCCCGTGGTAAGCTATTAAGCTTATTGTGTTACGGTGACTGGACAACGGATATAATACTTATTTTTGTAAATACCTACATAATGTTATTGATAGAGAGACACCTAGACCGGAAATAAATTATTATTTTTTTTAAGCAGAAATACTTGCTCCCGGTTGGAATCCTCGTTATCAAAAAAGATAAATAAGACACTTGGAGCAGAACGTAGATTGCTTTTGATCATCTCGATATTCCCGCCGGATAGGGACTTACGCGGGTGAAACCACGGGGCCTAGCTAGTCTGCTTTATAAACAGTTATTTTATTTGTGATTTATGTTTTTTAGGGTTCCGTACCCAAAGGGTAAAAACGGGACCCTATTACTGAGACTTCGCTGTCTGTCTGTCTGTCTGTCTGTCTGTCCGTCCGTCCGTCCGTCCGTCCGTCTGTCACCAGGCTGTATCTCATGAACCGTAATAGCTAGACGGTTGAAATTTTCACAGAAGATGTATTTCGGTTGCCGCTACAACAACAAATACTAAAAACAAAATAAAACAAATATTTAAGAGGGGCTCCCATACAACAAACCTGTTTCAAAAACTACAAGGGAATCGAGTAGGTCGTGGAATTCAAAATGGCCGCCCTGTCTGTCAAATATGTATGCCTTCAAACAAGTATGCCTTCACTTACCAAAGAGTTTCTAAGTTTCAAATTTTCTTTGTGCCAAAGTTTTTTTTTTCTTTTTTTTTGAGTGGTGTGGTCGTATGAAGGGAGTAAGGATCGAAGCTAAATATTTCACATTTTCTTATCAAATTTAAAAATTGGATGTAAATCATTTTAGGGTTCCGTACCCAAATGTCATAGTGGTACGGAACCCTTCATGCGCGAGTGTCGCACTTGCCCGGTTTTTTTAACTTTTTTGTAGTGAATAGACAATCGCAATAGGATACCAAATCTAGGCTATCTGGTATCCTCTCGTGATTACTCACAGCTGCCGGTTTAAGCATGTCATTTTTGCAGTTAATTTGTATGAACAGCGCTTTCGATTCAGTATTTATCGGCACTGTATCTGCACAGCATCCTGTAACTGCTGTAACTATTGTTGTTTATTTCTGGAATTATCTGGTTTCTACAAATTATAAATACCTACCATGCATATAACCAACTAACCAAACCAATACAAATAATTATGTGTTATACTAAGAAATTCGGCTTTCAATAAAAACCACATCGTCGCCGTGCGCTGAGAGTAGTGAGAAAATGCCTAATAAAAATCACCTACTTAATAAGAAAAAAAACAGATAAAAGTAATAAAAACATTCATAGAGAGGAAGACAAATTAGCCGCGTAGCCCCGGCCTAGAAATAGGGCTAACTCATCTCCTTCCGTGGGTATCGTAAAAGGCGACTAAAGGATCTCTAGGGGAAATATTGCCAAATCTATTTACGGTAAAGATATGGTCAATGATGATTTAGCTACTGTGCCGACCCCAAAGGACAAGCAAACGACACCAGCGTTTGGGAACATGATTATTATTTTATTTTATTCGGAAAGCAGACAGTGAAATATAGCATTATAACGTAACAAATAATTAAAACTAAGCACCATTTATAAGCTTTCGCATACAAAAAACTAAAACACTTGTTAGTCACAAACACCAATATTGACTCTGTCGACTATAATAGGTAAACAAAAATCTGAAAATACAAAAACAAAAATGATATGTCTGTAACAGATCCCGGACGGCTGCTCTTGGGTGTGGCCTGACGATACAGCGGCCCCTCCAGTTATACCAAAGGTGGTCATAGTTGGGGATGCTATAACATATAATGTATAGTTTATTCGCCCGGGATGTCCGTCCATGTGCCGACCTCAAATAATAAGGTGTTTTAGCGGACCCCTGGGCTCTTGAGAGATATGCAACCAGGAACATCGCTTCGATGAGACAGAAAAGAAGTCAAAGATAAATTAATGATAAGACAAAATAAGTCCAACTCTACTTCAAATTGCTGTGCCATCTCGTTTCAAAAGCTAGCTTACGTATTGTAATTCTTGATTTCCTTCGCCTGAGAAGTGAACCTAAGATCAAAGACCGTCTAATGGAAGTGGAGCATCATGTATCGATCAGTAGCCACTCTGCAATCGAGCGGCAAATTGCATCGTCGCACACATCTCACGTACAGCCGGATGTCTGCGTTCACTAGCTTCTACCCAGATTATACAGCAGTATACATGTTATAGGCAATGTGTATAATGCAGGCATTCTATACATTTCCTAGGTATTGTATAGAATGCCGGGGTTGTCCAGGCAATGTGTGAAATGATATTGAATGTTCAAACTATTTTACACTTTACCTAGGAAATGTATGGAATACCTAGGCATTGTATAGAATGCCGGTTGACGCATAGGTAATGTATGTAACGTGTTTTTTTGCGTAGACAGCGTTTCGATTTTTATACATCACGCCTTTTTTATTTACAGAATAAGGCGCTTTGGCGACCTCTGCCGCGGCACGCTCGCTTCGCTCGCTCGCCAAAGCGCTGCGTGTAATCATGTTCTAACATTAACCTAACCTAACCAAGTCGGGGTCCTCCGTTTAGTTTTTCCGTGCTTTAGATAGTTAGATAGCAATTAGCAGGGGGTTTGGGGGGGTACGTATTCGAATAGGTATCTAATATTAAAATATTTACAGTTAAAATCCCGATGCTATGTAACTATCTAAAGCACAGAAAAACTAAATGGAGCACCCCGACTTGGTTAGGTTAGGTTAATGTTAGAACATGATTACACGCAGCGCTTCGGCGACCGCTGCCGTCGTTCATTGCCTGATGCGCTTCGGGAATTTTATACAATACCTAGGCAATGTATGAAATGAATCGTATTATACACATTGCCTGAACGTTTTAGGCAATGTATACAATGCCTAGGCATTCTATACAATGCCGGATTATACACATTGCCTATAACATACACACTTCTATAGTTTACTTGCTGCGCCCCGCAGTTTCACCCGCGTTTGCCCGACGCACCCCGTAGTTCAGAAGCCGTGAAATTAAACGAATAAATTCCACAGTCTTACGCCGATTTATCAAAACAAGTTAAACATAAATTAATGGGATTTACCAATACAAAGTATAGCAGAATCCCGCGGTTTCACCAGCGTAAGTTCCGATCCCGCAGGATTTTCCAAAAACCCTTTCTTAGTGAATGCCTAGCCTACACATCACAAAGAACACACTCTCCAAATTTAATGTCTTTAGGATCAGCGGTTTGAGCTCTGCGTTGATATATAGATCAGTCAGGACTTTGAATTTTAAGGCAGCAAATCCAAAGCTATACAACGGTTTCATTGTTGTTTTGATGTAACCACATCTTAAAACTTTAGTGCATAAATCTAGGTGTGTATGTATGTTTGTGTGGTACGAGTACGTGATGGGGAAACACATTACACGGTTAGCCACCTGCGCTTGCGACGGGATGGTGCGAAGGAAACAAACAATACCTACGAGTTTCTTAAGTTTCTGTATTGAAATTGAATCTATTGAAAAATCTGCAGTTTGACTTCAGAGGTCAGTTATCTATACTAATATTATAAAGAGGAAAGATTTGTATTTTGTGTGTGTGTGTGTGTGTGTGTGCGTCTGTATGTTTGTCATGAATAAACTCAAAAACTACTGGACCCATTTGAAAAATTCTTTCACCATTAGAAAGCTATATTCACACATACTTTTGATCCCGATAATCCCACGGGATCGGAACCTACGCGGGTGAAACCGCGGGACGCAGCTAGTATTATAATATGCAGGTGTCCAGCGGTTTCACCCGCGTAAGTACAAATTTCCAAAAATCCTTGCTTGGTATATACTTACTAGCGGTTTAAGCTCTGGTTTGATTTAATATATCAACGCAGATCTAAACTCAGCCCAACTATTTTATAGTCCAGTCAGTCAATCGGTCAGGGTTTTGAATTATATATGTACAGATTATGCACACTTGCTTTAAAGAGTTACAACCACATCACAATCGCTCGGATGATGATGAAGATGCTACGAGGAGTAAAAAAACCTTATAGCAACCTTAGATTAAAACAAAAAACTAAAGATACGGTACTTAGTCTCGGAAAATGAGACGATAAAACTGCGTCTAGCTGACGCACTAGCCTCAGTCGTATGTCGAACCGTTGCCGCGTGAGCACGTGCTGTCACACTGCGATTATCATTTTGACATTCATAAGAATGCCTTTTTGCTTATTATTTACAACGCCTGAATCATTCTTGAAGACAAATGTTTTTAAATACATTTTTTTTATGAAAATGCCTGTAGGTGTTTCTAGCTCATTTTTCGAATACGCAATGTTAGAATATACCGTATCTACCTATTTTTGTTTTCATCTAAGATAGCATCATAACCTTGTATCATTATTAGAGGCCAAAATGGCTTACGCAGCGTCCTACGTGGGCGATCGGATGCGAACGCGATGCGGCGCAGTGCGGCGCGGAAACAAGGAACAGTCGAGAATCGCGCCGCATCGCACTTTACGTGCATTTGGTGACGTAGGACACTTCAATAGCTATCGACTGTTCCTTGTTTCCGCACCGCACCGGATCGGATCGCTTCGCAATCGCGTTCGCATCCAATCGTCCACGTAGTACGCTGCGTTATGCTAAATGTTCCGGTAAAAACGTAAAGAAATGAAAAACTTCACCATTTTGAACAAACGATGTAAAACTAGTTTTCTTATTAGATAAGAAACATCTGCGTAAAAATGTACGATTTCTAACAAAATACTATTAAAATTTGCAGAAACGCAGATCAAATATAGTAATGTACATCATATACTTTTTTTTGATTTATCATTCCATTATTTTAGAAGTTACAGGGGGGACACACATTTTACCACTTTGGAAGTGTCTCTCGCGCAAACTATTCAGTTTAGAAAAAAAATATATTAGAAACCTCAACATCATTTTTGAAGACCCATAGATACCTCACACGTATAGGTTTGTTGAAAAAAAAAAATGAGTTTCAGTTCTAAGTATGGGGAACCCCAAAAATTTATTGTTTTTTTTTCTATTTTTGTGTGAAAATCTTAATGCGGTTCACCGTATACAACTACTTACCAAGTTTCATCAGTATAGCACTTATAGTTTCGGAAAAAAGTGGCTGTGACATACGGACTAGGGCATGCAATATCGGAAGGTTTTCAATCCCGGGGCGATATCGATATTAAGAGCTCAATCCCGGGATCCCGGGATTGATACTGGGATTTTAGATATCGTTAAAAAAGCGAATTTAATACAATAAAAATGTGTTAAATATAAAATATTTAATATATTTAAGACTCTAGTGGTTTCATTACGTAAATAAGTTACTCCGAGGGCCGTCCACCCCATCATTTTGGAAATATGGCGGAAAAATAGCCTAAACCCGAAAGTGTCTAAATTTCGTGCCAAATTCTAGGCGCACCACTAAAATGATGTTAGCAGAAAAAAATTGCATGCGAGCTTGTATAAAAAATACTTGTCTTAAAAATTGCAATGAATCACGTTACTTTTATTGTTTTAAACATTTTACCAATTCCCTACGCTTCTAAATCTTTACAGATCTCTTCCTCAGGGGTAGACTAATTTGGGTTTAATTTTAATAGTTCCATTCAATCATTCCATGAGAAAAAATATAGCTAAAAACCTTAATTTATACCCAAATAGTAAATTGGTCAAATTTCGATATCGGATCACTCAATCCCGGGATTATAATATCGAACTTTTGCGTCCGAGATCCCGGGATTACGATATCCCGGGATCCCGGGATTCATGCCCTAATACGGACGGACGGACAGACGGACAGACAGACAGACATGACTAATCTATAAGGGTTTCGTTTTTTTGCCATTTGGCTACGGAACCCTAAAAAGGGTAAAATTACTCCGACCTTACTCCACGTTTCTTAATAAGGCTATATACCTACAGACACACACAGACAAAACACACGCACGTTCACCCGCACCGATCGCACGTTCACCCGCACCGTACGGCGCCGCATTTCGTAAAGTGCAGTGCGGGTGAAACGTGCGAGGTTTCACATCATTACATACAATGAATTCAACATTGCGGCGAGTGCGGCGCGTGCGATGCTGATAAATGTGCGATCACCTAAAGTGTTTTAATTAACGCACAAGTTTTATTTAATAAAATAAAAGTAAACCTGTGATTAAATGAATGACTAATGAATGTATTTATCATACCGCTTTTTAGTAACTACTACTGAGGAAGTAGGTAAATTTTGATCGGCGGGTTTATGACCGGTAGTAAAATTGTAAATTGGCGAGTTTATTTCTAAAAGCGAAAGGTCTAAGTTTATTATCTAGTAGGTTTTACAGCTAATTTACTACTAGAGAAGTTTGTATACATTCCACGATCACTGAATGCAGTGCATGTTTTCATCAAAAGAAACCTAAGTATCTATATATCTATTCTTATTCTATTGGGATTTTTCCAAATGAACTTTAGAAAAAATTATAAATTTTTTGCACCGCTGCTGTTGAGAACTTAATAATATTGACCTCTATTACCCTTAACCTTTGAAAGATCCGCGCTTTCTACTAAGTAAGCCTTTAAAAGGACACTGTAATTTTGTTCCGTTTAGGTTTCTATTATTGACCTCAGGCTAAATTATAGGTTTGTGGCTCTTTGTCAGTTATTTCTATTTTCTTAAGTGTATGCTAGAACACACATGGTTGTTGCTGGGACACTTGGTTCAGCTACTTGCACTTGCCAGATTATAGGCTGTATATAACTACACGCCAACTAGCATTCCTGTATCCACAACTTTCCTGTAGGAATGCAATCAGCAAAGAAGCTACAATCCCCAAGTTTTACAACTTAGAGTGTACTGTATACTGGTGTATAGTCTCCAAAAATACTTTTTAACAAATAATAAATATTTTGGACAAATTTTAACGAATTATTTTTAGTAATTGCTCATTGGCCTAACTGCGCCCGCTAATCTTGTACACTCGTCCGGGTTAAGCAACGCCTGGAGCTTCATTACTTGGATGGGTGTCAGATGATTTCTGTGTCAAAAATCACTTTCTCGAACTCCTCCGTGCTTCGGAATACACGTTAGCAGGTGGCCCCGGTTGTTATCTCTGCGATAGTAGTCGTTAGGTCAAGTTAAAGGCCTTAGGGCGACCTGCCAACTCTAATACTTGGTAAGGAACACCACTACCCGAATACAAGACAGACTGATATAGCTTTATTTACCTAGCTAAATAAAATACCTATCTATGACGAATCGAGCTTGACTAAGAATGTGAGTGTAAGATGATTGTCAGTACGTAGGTATAGGTATATACCTACTTCCTTTATTCGTAGTAGGCAATGATTTGACACTTCTTCCTAAAAAACAAAACGCCAAATACAAAAAACCTAAACGTCAGATCGTAGCCTAAAATTAAAAACAACGAAGTATAGGTAGTAATGATACTATTTATTATTAACTACTTTCGATTTTTTGTTCTGCACGTCTGACAGGTCTCGCTCTTTGGTAAAAGGTATTACAAGGGTCGTGTAATATTTACTGGTATCGTATTCAGTGAAAGCATTGTTACATAAGGCTTTGTGGTGTTGCGATCAGTACCCCTACCATGAGTTGTAAATACGTGCACTGTAACGTTAACAGTTTGACCTTGTGTACAGCGCTCCAACTGTTCCCTACCGCACCGGTCGCGAGTTGCCGAAGGTCCGATATTTTGAGTTGCGGACATGCTCATATTTCATATTACAGTGCACGTATTTTAACAACAATAATAAAAACGTTTATTTCTTCCCACATAGTACATAAATCAGTTACAGTAGGTAGTAAAAAATATTTTTACAGAGACGACAATGGGAAGCAAGTGTCTGTGAAAGACTATAGGCCTGTGTTACAGAACGCCTGGTCCCACCCCCGGCATGATGGTACAACATTTAAACGATAGTAATCCCTGGGTTCATAATAAGACCATAAGTAATAATAACAAAAATAGTTTAACTAAGTATAGATTTATGAGTTTTAGTAGAGCAAATGGAAGGATATGGAAAGAAGATATGGATTTATTTTTAAATATGACTGAGATGTAAATAGTAGACCCAAGTTGGATGTTTGTGAGACAGGTGACAGGTATTTACGTACCAACTCATGGTAGGGCTACTAATTCAGCATTAACAGTTATTGATTTAGCATTATACATAATAATAGTTCTTAATAACATTTAATCTGAACATCAACAAATTAAACCATCCTTTTGCGTGTAACTACTTTTCATACAGTTTTATCGTAGTTTGTCCACTTTTCTCATTTAAAAATCATCCCACCTGATCAAGGAAAGACCTATCGGCACACAGATTCCGCTGTTGTAGACTAGTAAGGTTAGGGGCTAGTCTATATAAATCTTCCCCTCACCTGAAATGTATTATTGATTTATTTGAAAGATTTATTGAATGTACAACCAGCAACGCAACTTTTAATGCCTTGTTTCACAAGGATTATTACGACTAATGATTAGTATTGTAAGTGGAGCCCCGGCATAGAATAGGGTCCCCTCATCTATTCCCGTGGGTGTCGTAAAAGGCTAAGGGATCTGGGGGGAGACTAGCTGGTCCCCCGCGAGGGAACAACCGGGAACATCGCTCGGATGAGAAGACTAGTATTGCAAGTTATATATTTTTAGAGTAAAGAAAACTATAGGTAAAAGAAGCTAAACATAAATGTAGCCTACACGAACTAGCCCCTTATTTTCAATTTATGTTTTGTTGTACTCTTCTTATCGCTCTAGAGTCTAGATATCTAGATAATGAGATATAGCAAAGTACACAATGAAGTCACGAACACAATCCAATTTACATATTTGTCTTTGCAAACTTATTAACTCATCGGAGCGAGGAGATCAGCTCGTTACTGCAAAAGAAGCCTTACAGCCGAATACAGAAACGCCACTTAAAATTTGGGAGGTACTTAAATAATTGAGCAGCTTTTAGAAGCTTTTAGATCTAAAAATTTTAGACAATTTTTAGATTGATTGAGCGCTGCTTATTTGATTAAGTAACAAACTCAAATTTTGAGTAGCGTTTCTGTATTCGGCCGTTAGGTATTTAACAGATGTATTAAAGCGCTCTACTTTCAAAATGACACAAGACTCGTCGGTTGCCTTGTAGCCATGCCCCGGCAAAAACTAGGGTTACCCCATCTCTCCCGTGGGACAAGCAAACCTTAAGTTCTACCCGCGCGGGGGTGGATAAACTGCTTGGTCCCTAGGAGGGTTAATGTCAAGCGACCGGCCAGCCGTAAAAAAGATTGCCAAATCTTTTTCCTGAAGGTATGGTCGATGATTAGCGGACCCCGGGCCCCCGAAAGGGATGCAATGCAACATCGCTCATAATATGAGAAGACTCGTATCTGAAAGAAGATGGTCTCTACAAGCAACTCGTCTACGAGGAAGAAACCCCCTTTAATTTAACATTTCTAAATGATTACTCGCGATCGCACGACGTACTTTAAGATAAAACACTCTAACACAATAATTAAAACCTTATCAAAATCTGTTGCGCGGACAAAAAGTTAATACTTTTTATTAACAAATCAACACGTTTACATTTTCGTATAAAAAGAAAGAAAATATGCTTATTACGACAAGCACACAGCAGCAACAAAACAGCGCGTCGTAATAGCGTATCGTATCTCGCTTTGGTAGGTCAAGCCCTTGGTTGCTCGGCTTGTTTCTAACTTTTGCTTTCTTTGTCGATCGTACCAAGTGGTACCAAGGCGTGGGCCAAGCGGCAAAATAAACGGTTCTGCAGAACTTGCTTCCCGTCTGTATTGGATGACTCATTCGATTCTATACACTGGGTTTTGGTTCAAGGAAAATTCAAAATATCTACCTTTTTGCGGTCAAGTAATTGGCTATGTAAAGACGTAGTCTTATAATCTTTATCGAATTGGAAATTCTGAAATAGTTTTAAGTTCTTTGACATCTTAATGGCTTCTTTTTACATTGAGATTTGGTATTGGCGATCAACCATCACATTTATTTTGTATCTCAGTAATTTAAAGAAAAATCTTTGAATCCGGCCTGAAGGGAAAAGGATACCTACTCTTTTCTCGATACAAACTTTACTAGTGTTTCCTCTATGGATAAAGGCATTAGAGAATATATGTTTATGCCATAAAACATGTACCTGCCATGACCATGCTGCTACGTTTTGGTAATGAAAAAAAAAAACAAAACGTGTGGACATAGTCATGGCAGATATAATATATCTGGTCTAATGTCTTTATTCACTCGATTACGTTTGTATGGAGAACAAGTAGGTAGGTATAATTTCCTCTTAAAACGGAAAGTTTTAACAACAAAACAATAAACATCCCTTCAGTCGGAGCCATTAAAAGAAACGGCCAAATTCTGCTTGTTGCCCACTTCCGAAATGTGTTCCGTCTTCCTTCCATGTCCATCGGATTCTCAGTAAACGACCTAAGCAATTTACGTGTAATGGCATAACCTCTGGTGAATGGTACTGCACTCGGTAATTACTGAACATAAAATGTACCAATGTTGTAATCAAGGCTTCAAACAACCCACTCTTTAAAAGTTTAAACTATTGAAGCTGAGTTTCTTCAAAACTGCATTAATCGATGACATTTCCAAAGTTGTCAGACCGCATTTCTGTCTTGGCCTTATTGGTGTCTTGGCTATCACATCAACATAATGCATAATTGTCGCGTTTTAATGATTTATTGGATTATTTAGATAAATTTAGCCATGACCTCACCTCATCAAGCTAATTAATTGGTGCTTGCCAATAGTTTACACACTTCTTCGTCCTGTTATTTCCTAATCGATGCATATTAATTAAGTGTTGATAACTTTTAATAGCACTCGTAAATCAAGAAAGTTATGCAGTTTAAATGCAGACCACCCTTGCTTTTGCCACACTCTAGTGCCTTTCATAACAATTTCTTCAATGATACACAGACAGACAGACGGACAAGCTTGTGATTTTAAAACGTATTTCTAAGTGTATTAAACAAATACGTTATTTTTTAGTAGGTAAAACACCGTAACTAAATAAACAAAATTGCAGGAAATTGCACACACTCCAATTTATCCCCAAACTAGCAGCTAGGCTTGTACTATGGTACTCGACAACGGATATACTACAACATATAATACCTGTAAAAACACCCAGAGCTAGAAAAAAACATTAATAGTCAGCATTAATACTTATCTCCGGCAAGAAACGAACCCACAACTTTATGCATCGCAGTAAGGAATTCACCCTACTCTTCACAGAGGCCGTCAACATACTCAGAACTACCACCGAATATGACACGATCTGATAACCAAAGTTCAACAGGTGTCGATGCTTTCTCTAACTGATTGATGACTTACGAATAGGCATTTATTTTATCTTTCTCGTATCAAATTCATGGGTTTACTTTCATTGTTACAACATTATGCAATTTAGTTGTAGGTTTCAAATAAGATTTATACGTCAAGTATCGCTTTATCTTCATTTTCCGTTCGTTCGAGACCACTTTCAGTGCAGTGTATTGCTTTCCAATCTGCGGGGAATGTTGATTCATTATAAAGTTTAATATCCCACGAATGATAGGGTCGAGTAGCCCTACAAGTCACATTCTATCATTTCTTTTGGTTAATGTTTCCTTTACGTTCATTTCAACGAGAGAGCCAGATGCGTGCTCAGTCAGTTCTTCTTTAAGTACATGTTTGCATACATCCTTGTGTATTTTTTGTTCATTAGTATTTTTCATGATCTTTTTAGGGTTCCGTACCTAAAGGTAAAAACGGGACCCTATTACTGAGACTTCGCTGTCTGTCTGTCTGTCCGTCTGTCACCAGGCTGTATTGTATCTCATGAACCGTAATAGCTAGAAGGTTGAAATTTTCACAGAAGATGTATTTCGGTTGCCGCTACAACAACAAATACTAAAAACAAAATAAAACAATTATTTAAAAGGGGCTCCCATACAACTACAACAAACGTGTTTCAAAAATAACAAGGAGTTTAGTACAATGTGAGGTCGCTTCTGATTGGTCAGGACAAATCGAGTTGGTCATGGAATTCAAAATGGCTGCCCTATCTGTCAAATATACCAGTCTGCCTTACTTACCAAAGAGTTTCTTATAAGTTTCAGATTTTCTTTGTGCCAAGGTTTTTTTTTGAGTGATTCGGTCGTTTGATGGGAGTAAGAATCGAAGATAAATATTTCATATTTTCCTATAAAATTTAAAAATTGGTTGTTGTAAACCATTTTAGGGTTCCGTATCCAATTGTGATAGTTGTACGGATCCCTTTGTGCGCGAGTGTCGCACTTGCCCCGTTTTTTTATATTCTGTACCTGCGTATGTACGTTTTTTTCTATAATTTAGGTATATATCTGTGGACTGTACAAATTTATTTTATTGTAGCTCTCATACAAAAATCCCCACTGCGCTGCAAAAGGCAAAAAAGCAAAAAAGCTCGGTAAAGAACCTGCGAACTCATGTTTCCAAAATGCTGGGTTCATTTGCATTTATCAAGTATTTTATACAAGCTGTGTCCTGCGGTTTCATCCGCATAAATTTCGATCACAGAATTATCGAGGTCAAAAGTATATGTACCTACTCTCCATCACTTACCCCCTTTGATTAACAGATGGCTAAGTTATGTAACGTTTATTTTTGTCTGTCAACTTTGAAAGTTCATGTCATAGTAAAAGCAAACAATACATAGTTTATGCAGCTGTTAATCATCGTTTATTATAAGTAAAGGGGTTTATCTATCCCCATGCCAATTTTCATCCAAATTGATAAACCATTTGACCGTGAAGAGGGAACAAACAAACTTTCGGATTTATAAAATTAAGTTTGAATTTGGTATTTCTCGCTGTGGTTGTTATACGCTCTGATTGATGATCAAGATTGATGGCTCGATGATGATAAGTTACTCGTTAAGTTAACATATTATCGTTGGTACAAACTTGCTTGCGTTAACTTGCAACTTGTTTCGCAGACGATAATTAAAACAATTGCCTTTTATTAGCCAACTCGAATGAAGTTCATTGTTCTTTTGACAGATATTTGTGTGCTCTTTTATTTATGTACAACTGACCCAGCGCACTTCGTATCCCCATCGATTATGTCGAAAAAAGATTGCATTTCGAACTAACGCAACTTTGTTTATTTTTAAACCCTTGCCGGTGTAATTTTTTAAAACCTTTCTTATCGTATGGCTACAGCATAATAAGAACAAATCTCCACTATCAGCGGTTAAGGCTGTGCGTGGTCAGCTAGGACGAAGCATTTTAAAGATACAATAGATTTAGATAATGAAGATAACAAAGCGTTTGTGGTACCTATCCTCTAATCAATCCATGAAGCACCTGCTCTAAAACTGTTGTGGCCAAACACCTGCTTAAAGAAGTTAAAGAAGGTCAGTGATCCTATAATCGCAGTGACAGATTATTGGACAGTGACATTACAAAACGAATTGTCAGAAATAGACGAAACACAAAGATTTGTTTGTTTGTTTGTAACGAATAGGCTCCGAAACAACTGGTCAAATTTCTTCACCAATAGAAAGCTATATTATCGAGGAGTAACATAGGCATACTTTGATCCAGATATTCCTTACGCAAGTATAACCGCGGGACGCAGCTAGTCAAGTATAAGTTCTTTGAAATAGGTATATCTTTCTATGCTGCCTAAGTGTAATAGTAGGAAGCAACCGTAACTACTGTGAAGACGAGTTTCACCATCACAAATCTATGTTAATACCTGCCGTTTTAATCATGTCTCCTTACAACCTTATCAACCGTCATTACAGCTTTCAAGTCAAACCCCTCATTTGCATCTCAGTTTTAACCGCAACGTACAAATTTCATTTGAAATGTTGTTGACTAGTGGTGTGAAGATATTTAGTTTAGCCGTTTATCTATGTAAATAGAATAATCTCCCATTCCCAGATGGATATATTACGTCGCCATTACGCAAGTGACTTTCATTGTTTTGCGTGTATTAACCAAAATGAGATAACATTTTATTTGTCACGAGTATGGGAACATTTTTCTTGTAAACTTTCCAACATACTTTGTGACAATCTGCCTCGTAATACCTATTGTATTGTCTATTTAATTTACAAATTCCTGTATTATTGCTTCAATAATAGCTCTATTATTAGCTTTCTTGCTGATATTCGATAATTAGTTCGCAGGTTACTGTGAGACTATTTATTTGTTATTGATTATGTCACCACTCTCTCATGCATGATCCTCTAAAAAATCGTGTGTGTTCTTTTATCTCTTGAACACAGATTTGTAAGAACCATCTGATAGAGATATTCGTTCTTATTGTCGGTGCATGTCAAACTCTCCAGGCGCGACTAAGCGCGGCTTTATATATTTTTTTGGCAGAGTTAAAGCAAAACTGTTGTATCTTATTGTAATGCGACTTCGAGTAAAGTCAAAGACATTGCAGATAAAATGCAAGAATGTCGCTTACGCTGATACGGTCACGTCTTGCGAAGCTAGTTACGTGGGGAACAAATCTCTTGCAATGTCGCTTTCGCCCGAGCGTGGCAGATTGGGAAGACTCCAGAACTGCTGACTTGACGTGTCGACGTTTTCGTGTCATTATTCGCAGATTCCGTCGGTTCATTGGCATAATAAACCACACTAAAAGGTCCCAACCAATGGGGATTATAACAATTTTCTAAACAAATTGGCGTTCCGTCTAGCAGTATTTCAAAATCTTTGCTCTGGACTGGATGTTTTTATGATGAAAAGTGTTTCTCATTAAATTAATGAAGATACAAAATGTCTCAGTTATTTATACCGAGAGGCTAATCAATGAATAACGTTGCGTCATCTAACACTTGTAGATTGCATATAGGATCCATTTCACTTGGTACCTATGTAATCTGATTTACGATTAAATTTCACATTACTTTCTGTTGAGATTATCTTTCAATTTTATGTAAGCGTAGGTACCTACAGCTTAATTTAACATATATTTTGTTGTGTAGAAAAGCACGACTATAATGTGGTAAGATTAGTTTATAATGAAAAGCAAACAAGGTAATTGTAGAGTCAAATAATGATGTAGTTAAAAACAAATATTGTTGAGTGTTTTTAAAACGCTCGCGCTGGTTAGTCACAAACGGAACAAAATTTCACTAGTTAACGTCAACGGAAATTACCAAACAATTTCTCTTTCAGTAAATATTGGAAGTTTAACACGTCCTGTTTTAACTGTTAAAAGAATTTAAATCTACACTTAATTGCCTGCTTAAAATTTCTTCCATATTAGGGTGCGGAACTGTTTGAAATGGGATATGAGAAATATGATGATGTAATAAAAAATACTAGAAGAAAGCATTCTAAACCTAGAATATGACGAAATCCAATTGCACACAGTGATTCTCTGCTCGAATGCCTGCAGTTTCATTTGGTTGGATTTTAATCTTCATCGGGACATTTTATTAAAGCTTGATGCCATGACAGTCATTCTCGTCCAGTGTGTGAAAAATGTCCATCTGATCATATACCTTGCAACGGATGAAACAGCAGGACACAGCTAGTTCAAAATTTAAAAAAAAACCTTGTAATATTAACCCACTTACGCCTACCGTGTCTTTATCGACACACTAACTTTAAAAAAATATTGAACTTTATGAGGGTAGTTTAAAAAATATTTATATATCGTTATTAGCTATCGAGACCTTGGTCAATCATTACGTAGTGTTAACCGTGATCTGCAGTTAATTTTCTTTGAGTGACAATTTTTTTAAATTCGTGCTAATTGCAATGAGTTATTCAAGGTAAGTTAACATTTGTTGTATGCTGTTTTTTAATTAAAAAGTGATGTAATTACTAGCAGTTGGTTCCTACAAACTTCGAAAACATAGAAATACAGCAGATTTTTTAACATTACCACAGAGATTTTTTACTTTTTTTAGTCTGTTCCGTAAAAGACACAGTAGGAAAATGTACTACTATATCTAACGAATAATTATTTGTTATAGAAATGTTCCTAAACAAATCACTCTGAATGAGATTATTGAGGAACTGGAGCAAAATGATGAGCTGGAAATTCCTGACTCCATAATTATCATGCCACCGGAAAATTGTAATGCTGAAGTTACGGATGAAGATTCCGGGGATGAAGACTTTGTGTTACTTCAAAATCTCCCAGGATCTCAACTCAGAGCACCTGCTGAAGTCCAACAGGAGGACTGGTCTGATGACAGTGATAGTGACTACTTATCTTTAGCAGAACTTTCAAAAAGGCGGCGCATCGACTTTGTTGATGAACCTGTTCCCATGGGATCTTCTATACCAGTAGAAGTAAACGCTCCGGACCCTGCCTACGTCGCAGAACCAATACCATCTACTTCAAGAAGCGTCCCAAATGTCACAAGTTACAAAAATAAAATCTATACTTGGAGTTCTAGGGATATTCAGCCGACACACAGCGTGTGGCAAAATGTACAGGGCCCAGTCAATAATCTAAAGCCTATAGATTACTTTGAATGTATGTTTGACAATGCTGTCATTGAAATTCTGGTAAAATTTACAAATCTATATGCGACTCAGAAAAATAGAGATGGTAATATTTCCCCTAGTGAGATGAAATGCTTTTTGGGAATCTTACTATATAGTGGTTATGTGTCTGTCCCGAGGCGACGTATGTATTGGGAAAATACCCCTGATTGCCGTATGCCTATAATTTCCGCTGCAATGTCAAGGGATAGATTTGATTTTATAATGTCGAACATTCATTGCAGCGACAATACGCATTTGAACCTGAATGACAAATTTTCGAAGCTGAAACCACTTTTTGATTTGCTGAATGTAAACTTCAAGAAGTTTGCTCCGTTTCAAGAAAATCATAGTATTGATGAAGCCATGATACCGTATTACGGTGGGCACCCATGTAAACAGTTTATACGTGGCAAACCCATAAGATGGGGTTACAAGTTCTGGGTGGGAGCGACGCGTCTAGGCTACGTTATATGGTTCCAACCCTACCAAGGACAACACGGAGTCAATTCAAATGAATATAAAGATTTGGGACTGGGTGCTAGTGTTGTCTTACAGTACGCTGACGAACTTCAGAAAATTAGTTCCAAAGCACCTTTCCATCTCTGTTTTGATAATTTTTTTACGTCAATTCCACTTATTGATGAACTTCGCAAGCGTGGCCTAAAAGCAACAGGAACAGTCAGAGAGAATCGTATATCCAAATGCCCATTGCCTCCGAATAAGGAAGTGCAAAAATATGAACGTGGCACGTATAAATATAAATCTGCAAGAGCTGAAAACATTATAGTATGCAAGTGGAATGACAATAGTGTTGTCACCGCTGCATCGAATGCTGTAAAAGTATTGCCTGTCAACAAAGTGAAACGGTTTTCACAGCAGCAGATAAAATACGTATTTGTAGACCTACCTGCGATTATAAAGGTCTATAATGAAAATATGGGAGGCGTAGACCGTTCAGACCAGAATATTGGCCTTTATAGGACTAGTATTCGTGGAAAAAAATGGTATTTTTCTCTCATCAGCCATTGCCTTGATATGGCCGTACATAACGCCTGGCAATTGTATAAAGAAAATGGAGGACAATTGGACCATCTGAAATTTCGGAGAAATATCGCTGTAAATCTTCTTGAGACCAATAAGAAAACTGACAGTCACAGGGGAGGACGACCATCACAAAGTATTGCTGGGGCATTACAGTATGATCACAAGGGCCATTTAGTAAAGTATAGGGAGGAACGGTTGCGGTGTGGCTTTTGTCACAAAAGTGCTAATTTTTATTGTATGAAATGTAATATAACATTACATCCAAAATGTTTCGAAGAATATCATACCATTCGTAAGTAGTTTCAGAAGTGCAAAATTAAAATACATTATAATTTTTTAAAACGTTATGAATTTTATTATATCTTTCCTGATTTATGACAAAGTCTACTCCATATAATATAGTAAATGATTATAGTAGTGGATTCTCCTACTGTGTCTTTTACGACACGTCATTTTCCGGCTTTTCTGGAAATGGAATGTTTTTTTTATTATTTTTTATCCATTTTATGATACGATATTGTCATGTATACGAAATTTCAAATCAATCGTGCAAAAAAAGTTAATTCAGGAACAACTGGGTTAAACCAATGTTTATTTTCTCGTTCCTTTAACATTTGCAAGAGACCGTTGAGCTGCCGCGTGTTATTGACATCGCTAGTATACTGGCTTGTGCAAACTACAAGTCTTGATTTACTTTGTTTGATAGTCGTTTCTTCATCGACGTTTATTTTAGCAGCTAAGTTGGTATTAACCTTGAATATATTAAGAACATCTACATTAAATAAATATCTTGGATTTACTTATACGAACATCATACATACACAGAATTTGCGTCCAAAATATTGTTGTTTTCTATTTTTGTGTGAAAATCTTAATGAGGTTCACCGAATACATCTACTTACCAAGTTTCAACAGTATAGCTCTTATAGTTTCGGAACGAAGTGGCTGTGACATATGGACGGACGGACAGACAGACAGACATGACGAATCTATAAGGGCTCCGTTTTTTTGCCATTTGTCTACGGAACCCTAAAAACAGTTTTGTGCAAGTATTGCAAAATAACATCGTAACAAAGTTTCGCGTTCTTTAGTAAGTACTAGCTGCGTCTTGCGGTTTCACCCGCGGAAGTGCCGATCCCGCGGGAATTTAATTAACAGTACTCGAAGTAGTACAATTTGAGCTAAGTAAACAAACATGATTCACAATAAACAAATGTGGTCCAGTTAACTGTAGGCAGTACGTTCAGATAACGTTGGATATTTAGGCTGAAGGTCTTATACGGACTAGCTGTGGCTAGTCCGTATAAGACCTTCAGCCTAAAGGACACATCCTGAGTTTTACCTGCACAAGTTCCAATCCCGTAGGAAACTGACTGACTTTGAACAGTCAAGGAACATCGAGTGGAAACTTTCGGGTCGCCTAAAATCCACCATTCTTATTTCTAGTCTCTATGATCAAGAACTTGGCACGTGGATTGGATAGTCATTCGGGGAAACGATTCTATAGCAATTGATATGATCCACTTTTTAAAATACCACGTTACTATCTCTAATATATAAAATTTCCATGTCACAATGTTAGTTACCGTACTCCTCCGAAACAGCTTGACCGATTTTTACCAAATTTTATATGCGTATTCAGTCTCGGTCTGAGAATCGGCTACTATCTATAATTTATAAGGCAAAACAACGTTTGCCGGGTCAGCTAGTAATAGATAAAATCAAATTGTTTAAAGTCTGATGTAAGACCTATTGATAGAAATATTTCTGATAAATTCCTAGGCGTCGATGTATGATGTTGTTTAATATCTCTGCATGAATACCAGAGATATGTGATTTAATCTAATATTAGAATGTTCTATTACACCATCGGACAAAAAACTTAACGAGTCTTTAAAAAATAAACAACATTTTGTTTGCACAAAAGACCAGTCTCGCCGTTAGAATTTAAATATACCAACTAATACTGAACGTGTCTATAGTCAAATAAATTAAATATATTCGTATCGGTTACGCAAAACTAGCTTCATCTGTAGCTCCGACCAAGTTATCCGTGCAGGAAGCAGTGGCGCTAGTCAACTAGGAATCTACGAATTTTGCAAGTTCATCTTTAGTTCCTCGTCTTTCCGTCTGAAGTAATTAATCGTTGGCACGCTACAGCCTTCGATCGAAGCCTCTGACAGTTGGTCGCTGACGGTGCGCCGGCGCACAGGCGCGACACGAAATAGTTTTCACACCTCATTTCGTACATCGTGTTGTGATTTGTTAGTGCACCTGGACTATCTACTCTTTATATGGATCGATAAAGAGCTAGATCGCAACAATTGAGTGTTTGGGTGACTTTACAATCCAGTAAGTTGAATAATGAACTCATTTTTTAAACAATACTCCGCTTGCATTCCAGCCATATTTGTGTATTATGTTGCTGTACTATAAAAACTGACATGTCTTATCAGTTTTACAGTTTCTCGTATTTCTAAACAATTGTCGAGTGATTGCTTTAATTTTACTACAAATGTAAAACTGTACCTACATATTTTGGCATTATTTCTTTTCGTCTATGACATGGGGTTTTCCCGTGGGAACCTTTTACATCTTTAGTTTTAAAAATCACATTACCGCTTTCATGTAGTATAGTCGTCTGTTAACAACCTTTCTGTGTTCATCCCTTTTGTTTTCGGACAATCAAAAGAAACCATTTTTGACAAACGAAGGAGCCACTTATGTAGTTCTATTGAATACAATAAACGCGAAAGTTAGTAAGGTTGTTTGTTTGTTACATCTCTCCCAAAAAAACTATTGAATTGATTGCGATGTAATTTGGAATGTAGACAGCTAGAGTTTATTAGAGTAGTTTAGAGTTTTAGAGCTGGAATACTCGCATTTATATGGGGAGAAACCGCGGAGAGCAACTATTTCTAATAATTTATTTCTATTGTCTGACCTTAAATCGTGCACATTTCATAATATTAAAACTATTTTAGTTATGATGATATTATCATGGTTTTAATAACGTATTTTATATCTAAGAGGACCGCCTTGAAAACCTGTTTAACAAATTCTCAACCAGCATTGTTAGTAGCTATAGCTAGGTAGGTAAATGTGCCTATTTATTCAGTTGCTTATAAATATTATTATTTTTCACAATATTATCGGGTGAATGTTTGAAATGGGGTATACAGTGAAAATCTAAACCAAGAGGTTAAAAGCTCGATATCGATAGCGGTAAATGCTTTGATTAGTTACGCAATGGTTATTCACATAATAAACCATAATTAGCTAGCAAACAGTTTTTCACATCAGCGAAAATGATGTGATAAACCGCATCATCATCATCACACATCACATGATTCTAAAGGATTATGTGAAAATATCTATTCACTTAAATAAATCTATTTTGACGGCAGATAATTGTTTAATTTGTAGCAACACAAATTTGGCGCCCATGGCAGCAGCAGTCCGTTGAGATTTAGATTCAATAAATAATACTGCACAATAAAATGTTTCTAACAAAAGCTGTTTCTCTATTTATTTTGTCCAGGAACACAATATTTGTTAAAGATTTTGTCCTCTCTGTAGAGTTAGATAAACGAATTTCTTGACTAACTACCTACTCTATATCTCAGTAGAGAATCACTGTACGGTGGGATATTGTTGTGGAAAATTGTCGTGTGACTAAAGCTCATTAGTTCACGATTATCTTGCCAAGTAAAGGGTCAAATCTAAGGTTGTCGCTAAAATATACTTTACGTAGGTACTCTATGTTGCTACTACAACATAGTAAAGTAAGTAGTATAGAAAAAGTCGAAAAATGCTTTTCTTCGAAATACATTGTTTCTGTCACAGATTTATAAGAAACTATACTTTGTCTCAGAATCTAGGATCAATAATGTAAACATAGAACTGTCAAAATCAATAGTTCAAGGATTATTGGATTAAACAATAGAACATAAATTATATTAGTCGCTATTTGATTTGTTCTTACATTGTGGTTCTAACCCTACCAGCGGAATACAGAATCGCCACTTAAAATTTGAGGTACTTAAATAATTGAGGTGCTTAGTTGTTTAAGTAGAACTTAAATTTTGAGTTGTGTTTCTGTATTCGGCCGTAAGCCTCTTGAAAACATTTTTGATCTTACCTACATAAAAAGTCAACCGAGTTTGGAAAAATTGGACTTGACTTTGTAATTAAACTTTTTTTGTGTATCAATCGTTGTTTTGTTTGTTGCTTATATTATTCGCAACGCCTGACGTTTCGGGGTCTTTCGAGACCTCTAGCTCACAGGAGTCACAGGTAGAGTCTTTCAAGGCCTCGAAAACCGAAGAAAAAGCCTTGACTTTGCAAATATTTTTATGTAATGCTTTAATTAAAATGAAATACGCTACTTATAAGTGCCTATATTTCTGAATGTGGATGTCAAACGAATCATTAAATTAATTAAACTTGTGCCTCTGTAAGCGTTCAAGGAACTGAATAAATGACACTCAGCAAGTGAAAGATGCAATTGCGTAATTCGGTAATTAATTCTGATAGTAATAAAAACTTTTAACTTTTAATTGTTTTTTTGCAACTAATCAAAGCACACAGAAGTCTGTCTGTCTGTTTACGTAACAAATTCTTGGTCGAAAATAAATGTTAGCTTGGATTCGAGTAACTGTATCATAGCATGGTCATGCATAACGTGAGTTATATAATATAATAATCGATGTTAAAATTATATGAGTAATAGTTACCTAAATAATAATATTAGATATAACATGTAATATGAGGTGTAAATGAAAGGTGAAACTGTTAAAGTAATTAGTCAATATATTTTAAGTGTTATGAAATTAAATAGTGTTAAAATAGACTTACTGTTTGAGCACTAAAGATTAAATAAAAAGTTCTAAGTGATGTGTTAGCTTGTGAACATATATTATGTGCATAGTACATAGAAACGGGGAAAGCTTTTAACCTAATGTTACCAAGTCATGTCTCCAACGTTTTCGTCAAACAATAATTAGATATACTGTTCTTCTTCTTCTTCCCCTTATCTCAATTATTTGGGATCATCAGCACGGCATCTACTTCAATTTTCTTCTACTACTCGTCATCACATCGTTCACAGCCAATTACTTATCCATCTCTTATTTAAATAAATAAATAAATAAAATAAATAAATTCTGTGAACAACACACAGCGCCATCTAGCCCCGTGGTAAGCGACTAAGCTTGTGTTACGGTGACTAAACAACGGATATAGTACTTATATTTATTTTTCTTTGTAAGTACATACATATTATACATAGAGGGACACCCAGACCAGTCACAAATATTTATTTTATAAGCATAAATACTTGCACCCGGCGGGAATCGAACCCGCAACCTCCTGCATTGCAGTCGCGCTTTCGCAAGACGCGCCACAAATGTCGTCAAAAGGTTCGTATCGTCGGAGGTCGTATTTATGTACGCAATTAATAAGAATCTTACGATGAAGGAAAACATCGCGAGAAAATCCGCTTTTTACGTACAATGCCTCAATTATGGGCTCAATGATCCAATCCCTGTACGGAAAACGCTCAGCGAAATCTATAACCCCATCTCTCTCATATACCGTATCACCATGTCGATCCATCTTTTTTTAAGTTGTTTTCCTTTCAATCCCTCTTTATTTCTTTATTCATCCATCACTCAATAATTGATTAGGTAGATAACATTTTGTGGCACAGAAAATGCATTTATTACTTGAAAAAAATCGTTTGTAAAATTTATTATTTCTAACAATTACTTCATAATAACAGAATACATTACTTATCTTTTGTGAATTGTATTCCGTAAACTACAGCGAATGTTATTGTTGCGCGCACGCAGCCTGCCTGTGGTTGGTGCATTAGCATTCCTAAGACATGCGTCCGCGCCGAAGGTCTCGTCCTATCGCTTGCGCTGCATTGATTGGGCTTTTCCGATACTAACAATGGTTTTCCTGTGAAATGTTGCCAAAATTCATTAACATGATGAAATTGTAAGCCTTGAATTTAAAATTCCGTGTTCGTAACAAAAGTTAGTTTTGCAGATTACGTTTTAATCAATTAACGACTGCTTAGTTAAACCATATAATTTATGAAAGGAAATGATTGGACTGTTATTGTAATTATTTTTAACTGCTTTTAGGCTTTAATTTTACGATTAAAATCTTCCCCAGAATCGCATCCTTTCCGATACGATGAGTACGAACTTTGAGGCACTTAGTTTCGCCGAGCCTTTTCCGCACTTAGCCTCACAATTGGGCCATTGTACGTGATTTCTTAGAGGGCTTAAGACGCCACGGGAGCCTACCCCGCATTGGCGAATATCCCATGCCTTCGGACCGTGGTTCATCCTAGGACATGTCGGTTTCCTCACGCTGTTTTCCTTCACCGTAAGAGCGATGTTAATAGCGCACTTCAATTTTTCTTAATGAAAAAGACATTGGTGCGCGGTCGGCCTGGATTCGAAACCACGACCTTCGGAATGAAAGTCGCGGTTTCTACCACTAGACCAACACCGCTCTTTGAGGCACTTAAAATGGACCCTTCACCAAATACCCTAGCTAGGTACATATTTAGTGAAAGGCAGATCCGATTTACCTAGCTAGCCTTTAATAAATATATTCGCGTTGAAAGGAATAAACTTGTTATTTCAACATAAATGCTACTTAAATTTCTTGAGGACGAGTAACGGGATCCAGAGACGTGAATGTTCGCAAACTCTAATATTTACGAGTGGTTGCCAGTCAGACATGAGGTACCTACACAGGGGCCTTTATTTTGCGGTAGGTATATTATGGTAGCTGCCTGCCTACATTATGTCGTGCTATTAGAAATGTAGTACTGATATTAAAAACGCGACATTATAGATATGGATAGAAAAAAAAGTAGAAATAGAAAAAAAAAGAAGATAAAAATATGTAAGGCTACTGACTTGGTGCCTGCCTACATGCTAATAGAAACGTAGTACTGATATTAAAAACGCGTAATTCTCGATAGATAGATAGAAAAAAAACGAGGCAAGTGCGACACTCGCGCATAAAGGGTTCCGTACCACTATCACAATTGGATACGGAACCCTAAAATGGTTTACAACAACCAATTTTTAAATTTGATAGGAAAATATGAAATATTTATCTGCGATTCTTACTCCCATCAAACGACCGAATCACTCGAAAAAAAAACCTTGGCACAAAGAAAATCTGAAACATAAAAGAAACTCTTTGGTAAGTAAGGCAGACTGGTATATTTGACAGATAGGGCAGCCATTTTGAATTCCATGACCAACCGATTTGTCCTGACCAACTCCTGTCCTTGTTCCTGTCCCGACTCCTTGTTATTTTTGAAACACGTTTGTTGTGTGGGAGCCCCTTTTAAATAATTGTTTTATTTTGTTTTTAGTATTTGTTGTTGTAGCGGCAACCAAAATACATCTTCTGTGAAAATTTCAACCTTCTAGCTATTACGGTTCATTAGATACAGCCTGGTGACAAACGGACGGACGGACGGACGGACGGACTGACGGACAGATGGACAGACGGACAGACGGACAGACGGACAGACGGACAGACAGACAGACAGACAGACAGCGAAGTCTCAGTAATAGGGTCCCGTTTTTACCTTTAGGTACGGAACCCTAAAAAAGAATGATAAGATAAATTATTTGAGGATACTGACTTTTGGTATTTTATTTTATTACACAGGTGGAAAATAGAATTATGTGAAGTTTCTGACAATGGTTTAGAAAGGGAGGTATTTATAATCTTATGCGTGCCTAAACCTTATGTCTGAATGTCTTTTTGCTGTAGAATATTTCGACATAATGTCTGATAACAATGCAATGAGATAGCTATTTTTCCTTGCTCTACAGTTTTGCAACTGACATCATAATGCTCTGTAGGTACAGTACACAGCTAGTTTTCCTCATACCTAACAATGGAAATAGTATCTGCCGGAATATAATTGAAGCAATTTCCTTCGTAACACATATATGCTATCAAGACCTCGTTAGGTATATACTCGTATCTAACTTTGCTTTTGACATACCATGGTCCTTTGTTTGAAGATGGGCTTATAGTAAGTATGGAATAGTATGGATTATTGCTCCAGTTCCACTATTGTTCAATTCTAAATATGCGACAATGTGAACCACAGGATCACTGCAAAGAAAACCACATGAGTTTCTTGTGTCTCTTCTCATTGGAGATCGCGTTCTGAGGAGATTACTGTGTTCTGTGTGTTCAAAGTGTTCTGTGAATATCCAAATGAATAAACATATTTTTAACCCCGACGGAAAAAAGAGGGGTGTTATAAGTTTGACGTGTCTGTCTGTCTGTCTGTGGCATCGTAGCTCACGAACGGATAAACCGATTTCAATGTAGTCAATTTTTTTGGTTGATAGGTGACTTTTGCGCGAGTGTTCTTAGCTATGTTTGATCAAAATCGGCTCAGCCGTTCATAATATATGTTGGTTGAAGCTAGCAAATAAAAACCGAATGTTTTTGATTTGATTTGCTTGTGTGAAATAATGGAAGATGGAAAGATGACTTTGGTATTTTCCTGAAATTCAATTTGATCCATGAAATTTCCATTGATTTATAATTAAATCACTGCATCACTGTTTAATTATAAATTAGCAAACAAAACAAAATGAAACCACAAAATGTATCAAATACATTCCAATAAAACCACAGAAATGTATCACTTTGCGTTAATATGATAACATTTTGTGGTTTTATTAATTTAATTTTCCTTTCCGTATTAGAAGGATACTTGCTATGATGCATGGTGAAATAAATAACACGAAAATACCTTCTTCTCATCTGAGAGATGTTCCCGGTTGCATCCCTCTCGGGAGCCCGGGATCCCCGAAACTAAACCCAAAATTATTTGGAGTCGGCACAGTAGGGGAGTCATTCATTATTGACCATACCTACCTACAGGAAACAGATTTATTTGGGAATATTTTTACGGCCAGTCGCCTGCCTGACACCAACCTTCCTGGGGACAAAGCAGTTTATCCGCCACCGCACGGGTAGAACTCAAAGTATGCTTGTCTCCGTCAGATTCCTTAGTCGCCTCTTACGACACCAACGGGAAGAGATGGGGTAAAGATAGATAGATAAATATTTTATTTGATCAACATCAATAAAACATTACAAAATAAAACACACATAAAATAAATCAAGCCTATTTTATGCCGGTGATACACGGTTAAATGACACGAAAATACCGATTAGTTACAACAGCTGAAATGTTAAATTGACATTCTAGAGAAAAGCCAACAATTTGACAAAAGTGTGCCTTGTCGAAAATGAACCATTAAAAAGAAATTTGCTCTAGAATTTTGGTCAAGGTTGTACCTATTCTGGTTAGAGTGTTCAGAATTGGAAAGCAGACGTCAATTGGCTTTTACCATATAATTAGTTGCACTTGTTTCACTCATTAGGTTCTAAGCTTTTCTGTGTTTCTATTGTCAAGGAGTGAGCCTTAAATAGTTGACTTTCGCCATCGCATCGTCGCGTCGTCATCTCGTCTGATCCTTTATTCTTATTCACTAATATTATAAAGAGAAAAGATTTGTATTTTTGTGTGTTGTATGTTTGTAATGAATAAACTCAAAAACTACTGGATCGATTTCAAACATTCTTTCACCATTAGAAAGCTGCATTCACCCTGAGTAACATAGTCTTCTTTTGGTCCCGAGACCGTGGTTGGCCAACAACGGTCCCATTTTTCCACCCTGTATGCAGGGTTATTCGTTTTCAATCCAAAAACGTGCAGAGGGTAGTTCTCCACATCAAATCGAATAACATCAAATCAAATCTATTGTCCCACGACTTTTGGATATTCGAACATTTTTCTGAAAATTATATGGTTTCCCATACAACAAGCGTTTTTTTTGGAATCATCATTCGGAATCGTTCTTTGAGTCAGACTAGCACTTAGCCGGTTTTTTAATGGTTTTTAAGTACTTTTCAGTTAGTACCATTTCTAATCCTCAGCAATCGTCTTGAGACTTAAATTCGCTTTGAATTCCCTTTGAAATCTTTAACAGCTTTATAGCTTTTAAGTGCTTAGCTAGATTCGAAGTGCAGGGCAGCTTTATTTATTCAAGTCACGTAGCGGAGAGTGCAGGTTGGATGAACCTGTTACATTCCATGCAAATTCTGAACGTTTGGCGTTCTGCACGGATATTTTTGTTAACAAAATACTACACTGTCTATCTGTGTAGGAAACACTTTAAAAATAACCTCCTCCTTTTTTGGAAGTCGGTATAAATCGAATAACCTAAGATTACTGAAAATCTTAGATAACCTAGATAGTATTCTAACAACGACCGCGACGCGGACGTTCGAATGTTGATCCATCTTTTTTAAAGGTGTGAGTAATTTCCCGAACAGTTTGACTTTGGAACTGGTGACGCTCGTCCGTCAGAGACGAGTTTGAAATGGATCACTATCAGACGATCTTTCTTCTTCTAGTCTCTAATAGAGACCGGTCCAGTTCTATAACTGAACGTAATAATAATTATTAAACTTTTATAGTGCAGACAAGACACCACACCGCTTTGTTATCCACTTCATAGTTTGCGAGTAAAATTATTATTGAAATGGGCCTCTTCGTGTTGGATTCGGGTCCATGCGCGCCTTCCAAAGGTCCGGGGCTACATAGCCCCGTTTTACTGGACGAATAATAAACAATAATTTGACTTACAATTAATTCTCAAGCGTTCGATTGTACATAAGGTATTGATTGTTACTCGGAAACACATTCACTTTTCTTCATTTATCTGTTACGAAATATCATTGATTGATTGTAGACAGTTAATTCATGATTGGTGTCTCGTTTATAAATATTTTCGCTGCCTTCATTTCATTTTGTGATAAATAGATGTTTTAACCTTAGTAGATTGAGTTTAGTACCTACGTATTTTAATTTCAGACGATTGACGTTTTAGTTCTTTGTCATTATATTTTTTTGTTTAATTGTTTGTGTCAAATAGTAATCTACAATTAAAAAACATAACTCTTTCCTTGCAGCCGCGTAAAAAATAAAGCAGAGCGCTTGACTTTACTAAAAACAACTAGAAATAGCAGTCGGAACAAAAATATAGAAATCTGATCCAATTTTGTAAAAAGTCCTAATCTTAAGACGCTTTAAATACATAAGAAGGTATACGATATTAAATTGTATAGTTGTCGTGGTAAGTTAATGCAACTTTCAAAATGGGTTTAGTAATTAGTTTTCATTTGAATTTGTATTTAATACCTATTAATTGTATTGTAATTTATAGCACTAAAGTTTTAATAACATAAAACCCTAACCCTCTGAAAACTAGCTTCTAAGCATAGTGAGCTTTTTAGAGAAAATACTAAGAGATGTGGAAATTGAAAAGATGAAAATTGGTAATTCATAATTCCTGGATGATTGTTGCTGAAAGGTTAGGTAGGCTCTTAACGATTTAAAAGACAAACTTAGTCATCATAATATTACGCAAAAATGTGACGCAAAATTCAGACATGACGTCACAGATCACAACATTGACCTAGAAACTGTCTCCATGATTCACTAGTTATAGAATAGATCGAAACCGCAACTCAGCATTATAACGAGACAAGCGAAACGCAACCTTATGTCGAAGTGTGAAGATCTATCCCCAAACCGACCCGGAATTCATTGATTGAAGTGAGAGGTGAATGAAACACGTATTGGTGCAACGTCTTGTTTGACTGGTTCATTGTTTGAATTAGGAAATGTTTGGTAAAAGGTAATGGAACTCAATTTACCACTTTACAAAAGGTACTAATATTGTGCTTCAAAATACCTTTTAGCCTCTGTAGTACTGATTTTTCTCGGACGGTTAACTATAAAATGTATTTGAAACATCACTTTTGAAAACAATGCTTATTAAAGTTGAGGATATTTATTAGGTCCTGTATAAACTTTTTAAATGCACACGATTTGTTATCTAATATATAAAATTTCCTTGTCACAGTGTTAGTTACCGTACTCCTCCGAAACGGCTTGACCGTTTTTTATGAAATTTTATTTTCGTATTCAGTAGGTCTGAGAATCGGCTACTATCTATAATTTATAAGGCAAAACAACGTTTGCCGGGTCAGCTAATAATTTTTAATATAACATATTATGTAGTTACATTTTCCCGGGTCTTAATCGCGTATTATTATTTACTTTCTTACATCGACGTTTCAACCATGTCCCGCGAGTCCCCTGGCGACCAAGACCATTGTAAATTGGTTGAAACGTCGAGGTAAAAAAATAAATAATAATTGACCGGTTTTTTTTTTAATTCAGCACACGTGATTCAGCAATTTGATCCTGAAACTCTATGAATTTGTCAAAGAATACTTGATTTCGTTGCATATCAGGAAATCAGACAGAATGAAAAATTGTATTATTAGAAACAAAACAAAAACTATAAGCGTCGCAACGAAAATAAGAAGACTAAAATGGAGATGGGCAGGGCATATGATCAGAGGTCACGATAAATGGAGTAAAAAAGTCACAAGATGGTACCCCAGAAAAGGCAAAAGGAAGAAAGGCAGACCACAAAAAAGGCGGGACGATGACATCAGACAGGTTGCTGGAGTGATGTGGAACAGAGTAGCCCAAGAAAGGTCAGAATGGAAAAGGTTGGAGGAGGCCTTTGCCGATTGGCAAACAGATCTGCAGAAGATAAAGAAATCTCAAATAGTAGAATAAGATTAAATATCAGTGTAATAGTGTTTTGATGTAAGATCTGAATAAATGGCTATATTATTATTATTACTTGATTTCGTTACAATAAAATAATAGCTATACCTACCTACTCTGTCTCAGAATCTTAGATCAAAAATGTAAACAAAACTAACTTATACATTTATTTGAAAGCGTCAGCTCTTTATTTACTTTTTACTTTAATATTGACAGTTCTATGTTTACATTTTTGATATAAGATGCTGAGACAGAGTATACCTACACACATGTTGTAAATAAGTGAAGACATCTCTTACGATGATCTCGTCTATTACCACGTAATAAATTACATTATGTGGGTTATCAGAACTAGGTAAGCGAGCGTATAATCAAATTGTTTCCCTTCCTGTAGTGTCCGAACAAACAGCGTTGCAGGTATAATTGTTACTAGCGCCTCTTTTGGTCACAGCATAAAAATTAATTTCGTTCTTACTAAATATGCTGTTACAATGACCGTGGGATTTTAATGAATTTCCTATTTAGCAACTGGGTGGTTAGAATAGACTAATTATTTTTTAGATGAGTTGGGTAAATCGATTGTTCAAAAATAGTTTTATTTTCAAAAATTCGTCTCTTTTATCACTATAGTGACCTAACTTTAGATAAGTAATAAACTTTTATAAACTTACACGATTTCCATCTATCCATTCATTATTATTAGAATTACGGGTCTAGATCACGCGATCTAGAGCTACCTACATACTAAGTAATACAAACACAGTTACACACAAACTTTTTTAATATTAGTAGGATTCAAAAAGTTTTAATGATGTACTAGTATCTACATATTCTGAGCTCTAGCATAATATCTTTAAACAGAAACGCTCTCTACCTACCTATACTATACTACTAAGCATATTACATCAACCCGGCCATATGTGGGACAATACACTTCTGTCTGTCTGTACGACCGTACACCTTCTCACAGGGAGTCGAGCAAACATTGACGTCATAGCACATGGGCACTTTGTTTATTTTACTTTCTTTGGGAATATCAGCTTCGCTGTTGATATATCCTGTATTACGTACCACGTACAGTCAGGTTACAAAGTGGTTTCTTATGGAATAAAGAATCCCTCACCCCTACCGCTGAGGAAGAGGTCTGTAAAGTTCTCGAAATGTAGGGCAATGATAAAATGCTTAAACCAATAAATCAACCCGATTAAAAACGGAAAAATGAGTTTACGTTTCTATAAAAACGTTATGTACCTACCTACTTAATAACTTCTTCCCATATACAGTGTATACTGTACTGTCTAACCTTAGTATGATAGTGTATGTATGTCTACTGTATAGTATACACTCTATACTTTAGGCAGGTAGCAGCTTAATTAGTTTTTTCTGCGTCCCGCGGTTTCAACCGCGTAAATCCCGATCCCGTGGGAATATCGGGATCAAAAGGAGCTTATGTTACTCAGGGTGAATGTAGCTTTCTAATAATCAATTTTGAGTTTATTCATAACAAACATACAGACACACACACAAAATACAAATCTTTCCTCTGTATAATAAATATTATTGTAGATATATCCGTTGTCTAGTCACCGTAACACATACACACTTCATAGAGCTAGTTGTTTAGAAACCCTTGTAAGGTATACTTACTATGCAATACATAAAACCTTCTAACTGCATATAATATCCGTATTTGCAACTACTCTAAAACAATAAGAGAACCTCATAAATATTGTAGTTTTCATAGTACAATGCAGGAACGAAAGGCAGAACGCTATTTCCCTTTGCAATAAAACATCGATTCTTCGATTTTATGGTTCTTGTTGATAGTCTTCCGAGCTTTACTTCCGTGGTATTGTGGAGTTGAACCAGAAGTTGACGACAGATACAAGGGCTACACTACACGATGAATTGTTTTCTATACTTAGTTTTTAAATTGTAGACTATGATTTGACACATCTTCCTGAAGGAAATGTCAAATACAATCACTGACCTGAATTATATGAAAAGGAGGTTGCGCGCTGAATTTTGTGCCCATTTGATCTGCGCAATGTTATGCTGTTGTCGCGCGTTATTATTATTTTTTTATTATTTAATAGAAAACGCGCGACAACAGCGCAACATAGCACAAATAAAATCGGCACAAAGATCTAATGTCATATTGTATGGTATAATAATAATAATAATAATAATAAATCATTTATTTCAGGCTACTAAGGCCCATAGATACATACCTTATAAACTAACATACATATTTTATAAAAAGAGAAATGTGTTATTAATAGTAGCTTAAAACTATGTATGGTATAGCTATTCCATCCAGCGTAGGTACTTGTATAGTTTAATTTCAGTGAATACAATGAACCAAAACGTCAGATCGTAGTCTGAAATTAATAAACGAAGTATAGATGTTGCTATGAGTGATTGATTCGCGTTACTTGCTCCAGTTTAGCGTGAAGTTTTACTGTTGCTTTCGAGAATGCTTTGTTTCGCTGCTCTTATGAGAATCTGAATTCCGGTCGTACAGCTCTAAAAGTAGAAAGATAATTTGGTTAATCATAGTTTAGAACCTTAAACATGTTTGGGTATTGCTACGCATGTCGGCCTAAAGTTTATTTGCTAACGTTATTTATTAAGTATGATATTTTTTACAGTAAAATTTTATTTGTTTCAGGACTCACAATAATAATTCTTCGTGCATCATCTAATCAATTAGGTAAGAACATTTTAAGATTTCTACCATTTTGGTACCACCTAAGTATGTAACAGCTCGTTCCCACTTGTCGGGTGTCGGATCCGTATATTAAACGGAGGTTATAGTGGCAGAACATTACATATGAAGCTATTCACACTTATCGGAAACCGATTTTGTGTCGGTTCCGACAAGAAATGTCGGGTGTTTTGCCAGCCCTCTACGCCCGGAAAAAAATCGTGTCGGATCTCGCTCGCCTATGATAAAGAATGGCGCTGTTCACATTCGTCTGATGTCGGGGCCGATAGCCCTCTCCCCGCTGACCCTCATTCCGTTCTTGCGGACGTCGTTGTCGCTGCGTTATTTATTTTATAAATATAAATTTATTAAAATATTAGAATATTTTCTTTCCTTGACTCTCTTTCTTCTTTTTCTTCTTAAATAATAAATAATACATCACAACAATAAATTCGTCGTCGTCCATCGTGCACAATCGCTTCGCGTAGAATGCTTAAAATTGACACTAGCTTCGACCGTGGCCGACAACCGATTATTAATCGTGTGTGTGAACAAAGGCGCCGACATCCGATTAATATACGGATCCAACACCCGACAAGTGGGAACGAGCTCTAAGTATGTAAACGTAACTCTAGATATTTTTTTATTATGTGGGTTTTTTTTAAGAATATTTATCCTGTTGATCGCCACGCAATCAAGTTGCTTACACAGATTTTCCCGTGACAAAACAGTACCTATACCTACCTAAAACTAGATTTTTTGAAAATATATTATAAAAAAACATGGTTGACGTTGACGTTGAGCGGGATTCGAACCAACAACTTAACTAATTAAGCCACCGGGGCGTCGATCACTTACACACTGAATCTTTGCATCTGTATTTTACCATCTACTACAACTTAGGCATGTTAGGATAGATTTTTTGTTCAGAAATTTCTTAAATAGTAGTGTATATAAATAGTAGTATTATAGCAAGTTCTTCACGGTTGATTCCCTCAGTCACACCGTTCGTAATCGAAACTGACAGACAGCCCGTTAAATTGCATTATAACGTTTTTTGCAAATTAAAGCTGTTATGAAATGGCACGTGCATTTCTTTATACTGTCCGACCTAACCTGTTCCAGTGAAATTTTATATTAACCGAAAGTACAGTCGTGCAGAGAAGGCAGTCTTAAATTACTCAAATAATATTTTATTCACTAATTATTCTCCAACGCCAGGGAAGACAAAATCAGATAAGAAATAATTCATTAATATTAATACTGGTTAAAGTTTTTGTACTTGTTAATTTTAATTTTATGTCATCTAAAAGAAATTGATTCTGCTACTTAGTGACTGACATTACCTAGTTAGGTAAGGTAGGTACCTGCCTTTAACAGCCGTATTCACAAACGACCCTATGCGTAGACTCAGCTGTCACATTTTCGCTGACATTATGGTCGTTTGTGTATCCTGCTTTATATGTATTCTAATTTCAAATGGTAAGTGTCTTAAAGAGAATAGGTGGTTCCGTAAGTGTCTTTAAGAGAATAGGTGGTTCCAATAGAGAGATGAAATTTTGAATAACTTTTGTACGCGACTGTATAATTTAAAATAAACTGCATAAGTTATACTCTTTTTAAGAGCACTCGTCAAACTAGATTGATAATACAATTACATAATTGATAGCTATTATGTAATTTAGCCTATCAAAATATTTTTATACACCTTTTTTCGATTTTCGGAGAAAGCACGAGAACATTAGATGGTTGTTATTCAGCAATACGCGGCAATTAACACATGTTACATCATTTAGCAGGTTCTATGGTTAGTGATAACTCGGGGGTTTCGTACTTTCTACCGGTTGATGGGTTTGGTTGTTTTAATAGGTTTTGTAATTACTTAATAATTTTAAATTAATGGCCTAAGTCGTAAGTTAACGGCAAATAGACTCGTCCATGTTCTGATACGTAATCTGGTGTAAACATCTGGTCTGGTGTAACATGCCTAAGTTGTGTTATATGGAACAATACGGATGCATAGATTCGACGTATGAGTCACCGACGCAGGTAGACAGACTAATTGGTCAAGTCAGTGCTCCCGGATTGAGTAAAGATGCGTTGTTGGTCCGAATCCCGCTACGCTAATCTACGTCGATCATGCGTTGTGTTTTTGCAGAAGTATTGTTCCTTTAAAATATTTCTGGTGTAAATCGTAAGAAAAACGGAAGGAAGCGGAAAAAATAATTATAAATAATCTTTATTCCTGTGTGAACACAATACATTTTGAACTTCTTGTCCATCTAAAGCAGGGGTTCCCTAACTTATTTGAGTCGCGCCCCCTTTCGACCTTAAAAAAAAATCCGCGCCCCCCCGTCCTCCAGTCCAGATTATCAGGTTAGGATAAAAATGTGTTCAAAATAAATATTTTTATTGCTCATTAAATTTTTTCAGTCATACAAAAGGTATTTGGTAAGTTGTACCAAATACCTTTGATAGCGCCCGTGAGGTGACCGCGGGGCCAGTCTAGAGGCTGATATTAGCCGACTGAGGAAACAATATTATGTTCTTCACAGGCGTCAATTTCAAATAATTTTATTGGTGGTATCGAGCCGTCTCTCTCAGCGATTGCAGATATTAACTGCACAGGTGGCCCGCGCCCCCCTTGAAATAGCTCTGCGCCCCCCCTGGGGGGCGCGCCCCCCAGTTAGGGAACCCCTGATCTAAAGTTTGCCTGGAAGAGATTCTGCCACCTAGCGTTAAGTTGTGTATGTTTATCTTTGTAATGTAAAATATGGTGAGTATGTACAATAAACAATTTATTCATTCATTCAAGGAAGGACGAAACGGACGGACGGAAGTTGGAATGTATTAATTTTTGTTATGTGGTGTTGATCAAATAAAGTTCTTGTCTATCTAAAACCGGTGGAACTTGTTTGTCTGCAGTTTTCTATCTTCTATCCGATTGTGCTACAGTTTAGATTAAATCGTGAGCTCAAAATGCTAACCTTACATTGCATTGCAAATGCATAGTATAAAACAAGGTTGCTTTCTACGTCTGTCCGCCTATCTGCTAACTCCTCCCACTCCACGCAGCGATTTGGTTGTCATTTTCAAGATTTGGACATTATTGAAGAAATATTTTAAAGGAACAATACTTCTGCAAAAACACAACGCATGATTGACGGAGGGCGAGATTCGAACCAACAACGCATTGTTACTCAATCCAGGAGACTGGGCTAGATTAATTGGTCAAGCAGGCGTAAGCACTTAAAAATAAAATATAATATTTTGTGGATATTCTCTTCCAAAAAGGTTTTGTTTGTACAACACATCTGTGCGAAGCCGAATCTTATCGCTAGTCTATAACCCATAATACCTGATTCACGATCAAATTCCACACCTTGAAACACCAGCTGGTCCAGAGTGCGTTGACTCTATTCACTTTCCCTCGAGGGTGGACTACCCAGACAACTGCGGCCTTTTACAGTTGATTGGCATGCGGTAGGCGGGTTACACGAGACAAGAATCAATGGAGAGTTGAACGCAGACCGAGAAGTTCCGTATCAAGATATCTGATTGAACTTTGGCTCCGTTTTGAATGTTAATTTACGTCTGTTAGTATCTACTACTTTGAAGCAAATGGTTTCCTAAGGTAATTGATGTTATAAGGCGTTACTTTTCCATACTTAACTCCTTATCTAATTTTTGTACATTATGACCAGACAAGGCAAAGGGCTTCCTCACTTCTTTCTTTCCTTTGTCCCGATCTCAAGTCTTGACTGACCACTCTGTGTCAAATACAGTAAGATCATTACGCAACATTATCCTGAGTCTAACTCGAAGACGTTGACCGTCTTAAAGGACCCAAAGGATTACTCTGTTTGCTCAACCTGACTGCATCTATTGTGCTGTGGGCTCGCTATTCATAATTCATTTTGTAAATAGGGGTAAATTTAAATTGATGTTAACATTAATATAGGATATCCTGACTTCGCCAAATTTGGCATGCAATAATCATAATCAGTGTTTATTACATATTATTTAAACATTCATTAGACAATTTTACTTTATAATATTTGTAAATGTCAAGTTTGACTGTTGATACACAGTTGGGGATATGGTACGAATTCTGCTTATTCAATATCGCCGCAATAGATAATAACAATAGCTATTGAGTTTTAGCGGCCACGACACGAATCTATGTATGTCTGTCAGTAAGACAATTACAACACATAATCGCAAAGTAGAATAAGATCTTAATGAGTATGCGATAGACAAGCGTACGCGCATAGGTTTTGTAACTTTGTTTCCTAAGACACAGTAAATTGTATTACCAAAGCGTACAATTACACAAATCGATTATAATTACCATACTTTCGCTGTGTTGTCCTTCTGCACGTGTAGCTAGAATAATGTTAGTATTAACGCTAATGCCGTTACGGTGATGTTAGTTTTAATGTTAGTATTCGTTGTTGAGCTTAGGAGTACTTCTAAATTCACTTTTGTATTTTAGTACTATAGCACTTTAGTATTTACTTCACATTATTATAGTATAGATTATTGCTCCAGTTCCACTATTGTTCAATAGTAAATATGCGACAATGTGAATCACTTGATCACTGCAAAAAGAAGACACATTAGATAACTGACGATTTAAAGTATTATGTGAATATCCAAATGAATATATTTTGAATTGAATTGAATTGTTACTTACCCCCATGAGAAAAATATTCGGGGAATTTAATTCGGATATTCGGGTAGTAATTCGGAGTAGTATTCTGTGTAATTGGGGCTAAATTCAATAGCACTAAAGTATATTAAACAAATATGTAATGAAAATAGAGTATCAGTACTATTAGACCGTAATCTAGTGGATAAGGAAAGAAACCTTATAGCTCCGGATCCGTCGCGCGGGTTTCTTCAACATACTGTAACACTATACCACGTTAGTGACACTCAAGTCACTCAACACGATTGCTGTCAAGTGTGAACATTACGCGATCGATTTGCAAGAATACTTATAATGTTGGTAGGGTTTTTGATTGAACATTATCTCTCTAAATGGTTAAAGTCGACTAATATATCAGTGCCCGCGACTTCGTCCGCCTAATTTTTTAGTCTTTTATAGTTTTTTTAAATATAATATAGTCAATAAATGGACTATCCAACACTGAAAGAATTTGTCAAATCGGACCAGCGGTTCCTGAGATTAGCGCGTCCTTGAAACAAACAAACAAAGAAACTCTTCAGCTTTATATTATTAGTATAGAAGTATAGATATCGAGTAAAATGAGGACTCATATGCAGCATTAAAAAAAAGTTATAAGCAGTAAAAAGTTCGTATCCAGCATGCTCATATAGAGGTGAGCACTAAGCATGCTGCGCATGAGACCGCCTCTCTTCTATTCATATGCGTCAAGAGACTTGTTCATATGAACCTGTTCAGATTTTGTTCGGAAGACAATTACAGTTGAATTAATTGGAATCTATCAAAGACATAATAAAGTTTACTGCAACTACCACCTTAGCTTTTCCGATTACTACATGCCTCTATCCTGCTCTATAACTCGACGTAAAATAAAACCATGTTTTTCAACAACTTAAAAGAAAATATCGATTACTTAGCTACCTATTCCCACAGGTATCTTTTATTCTCTGTTTACCCTTCTGGCTCATTTATTTTAATGTTACGCAAACCAACCCGGACATAAAATGGGGGATTTCCCATTTTTGGGTGTGCCATACTATGCTCATAGTGTTTGTGTAAATGTCATAAAATAGTACAAGAACAAAATGTAATTTAACTTCCCTACTTTTCATAAATTCTCTGACCCCTATTTAGTTAACTGTAGTTTTTATTTTCACGTCAACATTTTTATTTAATTTGTTCATTCGTACATTGATGCTATGACTTAATCTATAAAATGGTTGTTGTAACACGGACTTTAGTCACGCACGATTTCATACTAGACGATATAGTATTAGAAACCTTTACATACGGATCTTTGCAGACTACAGAGGCTCTATTTTTCAATCGCTTGTGGCACCTCGAGCTATTAAAATAGCTAGATTTCTACTGAATAACGTTCGATGTAAGTATACAGTCGTGCGAGTCACACAGTTTTCTGTGTGACTCGCACGACTGCAATGACTGGTCTTAACCAATCGCCGCACGAGAACATCAGACGAAAATCAGCAGAAATGAGATACAGCCTAGTGACAGACAGACGGACAGTAAAGTTTTAGTAAAAGGGTCCCGTGGTTACCCTTAAAGTACGGAACCTTGAAAAGACCTTGTGTATTTGCAGATGAAGATAGAGAAAGATAGAAAACCTTTGCTTTCACAGCTTGTCTTGGACTACTAACAAACCCAAACTATGGATCTAAACCAAAGTTTGTGGTCTGTAGAGGTTCGATTATCATGGAATGCTGTAGTTATGTGAGTGCTGCATCATCCGACCAGCCTTGTCTGTGCCTAATCGATTTTCTATTTGAACAAACTTGGCATTGTAACACCTCAATGTGTTTACACTTGAAATTATCACCTATATGATCGTACATAACTGTACTGTAGAAATCCGATTAAAGAAAGAGATTTGTTCGGTGTGATCACGCGATTTTGAATTTTGACACAATTAAGTGTAACAAACACGTTTGATTGAGATATATTGATTAAAAATATTCATATTTACTAAGTAAATGAAATAGTAAATGGGCTATTTTTAAATCCGTTTTTAAAACTTAGGTATTTTCTCTGCCGTCATGCTGCTGGTGGTCGAACTAATCTGCGATATCAGTTCACTTTGGAATTTCTTGATACTCGCTCTAAACATTATTGTGGGGCAGTTCCTTATTCGCAATGCGTAGGATTTTAGGAATTAAATAAGCTGCCTTATTTTATCTTTCCTGACCACAATTTGGAAGTCTTCAAGTAACATGTAAACATAACTCCATCTTTAGGCAGGCATAAGATCAGTTTTACCTTAAGTTCCGTCTTCCCAGACATAAATCTGACGTGACGTGTATGGATAAAACGACCTCAAGGTCTTCAATCAATCAAATCTGCCTGACCGGATAGACTGACGCGGTCAGGCAGATGTGATTGCAAACTGAACACGGGCTATATGGTAGCCTTTATCGCCTGAGAATGAATGTCGCGTACACGTGTAACTCAACTGTAGGTTAAAGTAATTTCTCATAATCCAATAACTTTCCCACTTAAACAGCAATAGTGAAAATGAATCTGACAACCTATAGAAATTCTTAACAAATAGTTCCTAATCACAGCTTATGACATCTTCGACTCAAGATTAAGTATCCAGCAGCAAACCAGTAACAGCAATTTACACACAAAGTGATAGTTACAAGCAGAATCTGCAATTTAGATAAACATTAGTCAACAATCTATTTTTATTCATTTCCCACGTAGGCTTTTAGAAAGTCGAGGATCGAATTCATCTATTAGTAACAAATATTTAATGGGAAATATGATACTCCTAGTATAAAAAAACCGTTTCTAACAAAGCACGTTTCCGTAGAGTAACGGGTGTAATTATTAATTAATGACTTTTAGAGCCATTAGACGACCTTACACGCTCCTTATGCAAGGACACTCGACGCCGTACCTTGGCTTGTTGTAAGGTTTTCACTTTTGTTATACAGGATGTTATGGGATTCTTCCATGATTTCATCAACGCTTTCTCAAAGGAAGAAATTTAAATCTTCCTTTCGTAATACGCTGAAATAACCACCTCTACGGGGAACACTCGCCTGCGACACAAAGTTGGACTGTTTCCTCTTAGTCAGATTTGTGGTTAGACTAGTCAACTATAGTGGGGTATTTTTCCTATTGGGCAGAAAAATTAACGTCGTAAATAGAAATGCAAATGTTGAATAGATCCCTTTCTTGGATTACCCATGCATTCGATAGAAGCGTCACGAATTCACGATACCAACTTTACAAACCCGAAGCGTGCCCTATCAATATAAATCAACTTGGATAATCCAAGTGACTCGAGATCGCCATCATGCGCATACGCAACCTCAACGATGCGCATCAAGCATAGCATGAAACGTCAAACGTTGCACGTGGCAACCTGGCAGCTAAATTGAGCTGTCAAATGTAAGTTATGTTGTAAACCCGTTGTACCACATTCCTAAGTAATTGGTCGTGGTACGTTAGACATTCGGCAGGTCCCGAATATTGTATTGTTTGCCGTATTGCGAAGGTCGTGGTTTCACCAGTGATCTAATATTTATTAGATGGGTAACCTACTTTATCTTCGTTATGTTCTTCTGATGTTGAATTTTCTACTCTGCAATATTATTTTCTATTCAATTTATATGCCTGATGGTTGTTGGTTGTATTATTACAGGATATTTATTTAACGACCTCTGACGACCTCTGTGGCGCGTCGTGCGAGAGCGCGACTGCAATGCAGGAGGTTGCGGGTTCGATTCCCGCCGGGTGCAAGTATTTATGCTTAAAAATAAATATTTGTGTCTGGTCTGGGTGTCCTTCTATGTATAATATGTATGTATTTACAAAAGAAAAATAAATATAAGTATTATATCCGTTGTCTAGTCACCGTAACACAAGCTTAGTCGCTTACCACGGGGCTAGATGGCGCTGTGTGTTGTTCACAGAATTTATTTATTTATTTATTTTTATTTATTTATTTAAGTCACTCACATCCAACTATGTAGTAACATCTTAGTAATATGGGGCTCCACAAGATAATTATCCTAATAAAAAATCTTAAATATGTAAAATGTTTACACCTGTGTATTGTTCAAAAATCATGCACAAACCATTTAAATTCCTCAGCGTTCATCTTTCAAAACAATTATTTTAATTATCCTCATCAGAGCTAAATCTACAAATTCTTATCTTAATTAGGTATGTTGGGTTTAGAATGGCAGGACGACTGCCAATTGCCATATATGATAAAATATTGCGCCCACTCAGGTCAATTAACTCTTCTTGTTTCAAGGTATCCTTGCTCCTTCTAATTTGTTTTGACTGTTGTGGAAATTTCTATAGGTGCTTAAAGAACGCCGAGAGAAACTCTGAAAGAACAGTATTGTGCATTGACTTGTAGTACAGTAACTTTAGCTTTTGAAATTCCCTCAACAAAGTTGTTAAAAAGACGTGACAAAAGTTTATTGACAACTTCAGAAACATGTTTACTGTACAACGCGCCCACTCGGGTCGTTACCCACCAGCGAAGCCTGCAATTATTCAGGCAGCCCTTTTCCCAATTATGTGGCATCAGGTCATGTCAGCTGTGAGCTGAACTCCGAGTGACTTCGGTTCAGTCGAGTGAATACCATCACGCGAAGCGCACGTCACGTCGCGCTCTCTACCACCCGCAGAGTTGCCTCTATTTATAAAAATATTATTCATTAAAAAACCCGCGGATTACTAACGTTGTGAGTTGTGTTGTGATGTGGAACAAATATTGGATTGCCTAATCCAGGTACAGTATGTTTATAAATACCACCATTAAAATTGATAAAAGGGAAAGCCTATTTATTGTTCTTGCCTTTGTTAATGAATAATAAAAATTCATTTCGACGTATCGTTTAGCAATAAGTTTGAAATAGTTATTGATAGTGCCGATTGATTCTCTTTGGTGCTTAGTTTTTTTTGTAATCGTTTTAGATTTAACTATCGTTGAAAAGAAGCGTTGCCGTAAAAAATAACAAAGTTATAAAAATTCATGATGTTATTAACTTTACAAAGTTAATTTGTAAACTTTGTAGGTATTTGTTAAAGACATTATAAGATTGGAATTGTAAGGGGAAATAACTCAATAATACCTAACCTACATTAAAAACGTCATACAATAGATAGGATTTGAAATTTTCCTCAAATGACTTTACGTATTAATTTGTTGGTCATTATCGGAATAACATTACAGGTCGAGAATTCATTAATGCCACTAACAGTTATCATTATACTTATATTACTTATATTAATGGGCCCAGAAGAATCAAAACCATAGGTAGGTTTGAACCTACAAACTTAAGCTACCTACCTATTTTTCGATGAGTATACTTAACTACCTTATGTAATAAGATCGACCGTGAGATGCCATACGATGAATAATAACAATAACCTACAAACGAAATTAAAGACATGTATTAACCGTTAACCGCCATCGCCATACTAGGCCGAGCATCCAGCCGACACTCTTTAACTAGTAGCCACTAAGCTAGGCTACATCATTAGAGTAATCATCGAAATTCTCATTACGAGTTCACCTCAAAACCTTATTACTTTGTTTCTTTAGTGATGTTGTTACGATATAATGTTCAAATTTGATGAATGATACGTGCAAAGTTTAGCAAATCTTGTTAATCCAGAAGAAGAGACCTGTAAAGATCTCGAAACGTTGAGCGTTGAAATAATGCAAAAGTAATAAACATCACGCGATTAAAACCGAAACCTGAGTTGCATTTCAATTTAACATCGCGAAAAGAGAGGAAAAATCTAAATCTTGTAAAAGTATTTGAAAATTACAAGAGTCTTATTAAATCTAAGCCTAAATTAAAATCATAAATGAACACTTACTTTCGCATAAATCATACGAAAATAGAAAAACAAACTGTGTAGTCATCTCATTACCTTTGAGAGAGTTCCTCAACCGATAGACAATACCGAATAATCTGTAGTAAAAACTTTACATACCTCGTATTATTGTTAACATGCTTTCTTTTGTTCATACATCAATGGATAGATTATGTGTACTAAAACGCCTTGTTCTAACTCTATATCACTCTAAAACAAAACAAACTTTGAAAATTGCATATTGTGTTCTCATTCGCTCTAACTCAATATTACATAAGTACATCTCGCTCTGGGTTCAGAAGTAGCTAAGGGAATTTACCTCATTTCTTGTGGTCATGAATAATCTAAGATAATATTCATTCGTTTTATAGGTTTGTTATCTGCTATCTACGAGTATTTACTATACTAAAGTTTCCTAATACAAAGTAATTACTTATACCTATTCCACTTTTAACCAATGCGTGACCAGTTTTTGCTTCAACATTACTCAGATGATCGTGTTAAGAATATATTTACTGTATCTAACAATGTACCATATCGTTGATTTTGTTTTTCCTTTTTGCAATCACTTCACTGGCAATATTTTTCATTTCAATGGAAATTTAATCACGTAAATTGCTTATGTTATCGACTGTAACTGTTTGTTTAACTGTTTTATTTTTATTTTATGCCGTTCAAAATATGGTAGACAGTAATAAAGAATCGCCGTGTTACTTGTGTAACGTCTTTATTTTCTTTTATAAATTATTTATCTTCAAACTTTGGAACTATTAATAGATACTGATCTATATGTGATGGTGCAACAGTTACATCGAATAAGAAAATAATCCTAACAGAGTTACGGCCAAATACCCAAAATTTGAGAGATTCAAATAAGAACTTTGATTGCTGACGTTGAAATCGGAAATCGCAAAACCGTAAAATCGCTGAATCAAAATCGCAAACATCTTTATTTTCTTTTATAACGTCTTTATTTTCTTTTATAAATTATTTATCTTCAAACTTTGGAACTATTAATAGATACTGATCTATATGTGATGGTGCAACAGTTACATCGAATAAGAAAATAATCCTAACAGAGTTACGGCCAAATACCCAAAATTTGAGAGATTCAAATAAGAACTTTGATTGCTGACGTTGAAATCGGAAATCGCAAAACCGTAAAATCGCTGAATCAAAATCGCAAACATACGTGTTTGTTTTCAGCAGACAACGCCAGGCCCTGCATGACTCCTTACTGAACTCAAGAATACGCTTAGTACTTTTTCATTAAGATTAAAAGAAGCTGCTCAATTATTTAAATTTCCCTAAAAAATTGTGGCATTTTAGTATTCGGACATTAGTGTCAATTTATGAGAAGTGGTGATCGCAGAATCCATGTTGTATCATATGGTAAACATAAATTACCACATCTCGGCAAAATGAGACCAGTAGTATCAGACTATTCATTTTAAACAAAAAAAAAAGGTTTGACTGAATTTTATTACATTTTCAGACTGACGCAAACCAAGTACCTACTTTTTGCGGAAATAAAAAATCAAATAGAGACTGATAAAAAAAGTAGTAACTGACCAATAATCGTTAACCTCCAATAATATTATATAGTTCAGATAAACTTAAGACAATTTTCAATGTATATCATATTAATAGAATGTAGGTATATTAAAACTGAACACATGCTAGTATGGATGCAACGTCTAGCAATTAAGGTCGGTGGGCGTCACGCGCGAGCGCCTCTGCTTATTACTCTAATGTTATTTGCCGAGGTGAAGTAACAACACTGCTGGTAACAGACGCAACCTGCATTGTTTTGGTGATACTTATCTCATTAGCCGATTACTTCATTACTCTATATTCTATATTTTATCTAATTATTGTGTGATGTGATGCTGATGAATATCTGTTATACAATTCGGTTTCGTAATTAGTGATAGAGGTCTTTCTGATCTGGATTCTTTTTTTCTCAATCGGTCTGATATACAGTGTGTATTTTTGAAATAGGCTTAGATTCTACACCCTTGAGTTCTCAAAATCATAGATTACGTAAACAAATAGTTTAATATTTTTTTCTAATTTCATTACATTGATATTTGATACCTATTTACCTAATAAATTGAGATGAATTTTGCGTTTGCCTCTATGGAATCAGGTTATCAAAAGCAATCACGAGCTAATATAATTTATTTACATAAACCTTAGTTTCCTGAGTAATCTTTTGTTCCGTCAACGTTACAATTTCCTAACAATTAGTGAATATTTTTAAACATTTTTGCTACGCTACTCACGGTATTGTTTCATTCAACAATAGTTATTGTTGTCCGTCCGGTTATTTGACTTCGACCTTCGGAATCCCTACCGATTATAGGAATTTCGACATTATCTCTTTAGCACTTTTAATGAAGTCATTAGGGTTGACAAAGCTTTCTATTATATTTGAAGCTTTAAAATGTATAATAGAGGATTATTAAAGTTCACATAGGAACAAAATATACCTTCTATCCTACCTTAAGGACTCTATATCTTATCGGTTTTTTGCACTTTCATCATATTCACCTATTATTATATACCTACCTATTCACATACCAATACCTTATTAGTTATTATTACCAACCTTATTGTTTTCCAAGGAAAACCTTTCCGTTTTTACCTGACTACGCCGAAACCAAAAGGAAGGATTACGTTTTTGACATTCTATGTAGGTATGTATGTTTTTGTTGTGTTACTTGAGTCCATTGAAATTCTTCGTTGTATAGTCAAATATGTATTATTTTATAACATGACTCGTATTTCGTTGGTTCTGTCAAGATCATACGAGCCTCTGAACATGGCCTCTGATTTTTGTAAATGTATTTTTTAGCTTTTTTAGCAATTTTGCTAATGTTTTCCATTTAAAATAACCTAATTTAGATGATTAAGATGGATTATATAGCAGTGCAAGCTACTTTCAATCCATGCTATTTATGCCGCTGTAGTGTCCGGGACATAATAAGGTGAATTAGGCTTAACAAGCCCTTCCAGCCTAGTCAACTATGCCCAGAGGAAAGAACAAGTCAATTCGTCTGGAGCTAACTAAGTCTAATAGTATATCTAATTAATTTTCAATTGCCATTTTCTAAAGTCAATAGACACACACCAGTCAGTACCTATCTAAGGAAAACCCCAGAGAAATAGTAAATACTCGTTATTATGAAGTGACTTCCTGTCCGCCTGACACGGGTTCTTTCAATACATAAACAATGTGATGTTATTCCTAAAACTTCCCTCCATTGTCCTGTGTCAGACAAGCTACTACACCTGCCATGGCCTCCGCACCTTACAAGTATAACAATAGAAATGTTCGTTTGTGTTACACTCACATTGAACGCTGATGAGAACTATTGCATGCACTGTGATTGGCATTGTAATCGAAAGTGATGTCAGGTTAAAATTTAAATAGCTTGGTAATTTGTTGAGTAAGAGGCCTATCTTCTTCTGCCCTACTCTTTCTCACGTTATGTGGGGTCGGGTCTGCTAATTTTGCGGCACCAGAATATTCTTCTTCTAATTTTGCGGCTCGGCGTTGTGGGCTGCCCTTGTAGTCGCATCGCAACCTATGCCGAGGCAGATCCTCATTTATTTTTTGCTATAATTTAATTGTTTTTCCTGTACATGTTGTGCTGTTTTGTTTGTTTTCTTTTATTGTTTTTTGTATATTTTGTGCCGTGTGTTTTGTCAATAAAATGTGTTCTATTGTATCTGAAGTGTAGGTAATACTTAAAAATATATAGTATCAGTAGTCGTAGATGGATCAACAACTAACTTAGATACAGTTTTTCTCAATAAATAAAATAGGTTATAACATAATCATTTATTTTCTCATTAAGAAAACTAGGTTTTCCAAGGAAAACTACTTAAGCTATTTTTTATCACTTCTCTTGCAAACATCGTAACGCAATGTAATTACCTAGCCTACCTATGTTTTAAGTAATATTACCTAAATGTAATTTATCATGTTCAACAGTTAAGAAACTAACTAAATAACGCACTAAATTAACTGATGTTATGCATTTATGATGAAAGACACTGATTGATATTGATATTTTTTAGGAAGATCATGAATGATGTCATAGTTTTTCATTTAAACCTAAGTTAATATTGAAACAAGTTAACTTGGGTTTTAAACCAAATATTATAATATTCTTTTAACTGACTATGGTTCTGTTAAAAACATCGGAAATAATGTCGCATACGCACTGTGAATCATAGACTTCGTTGATTAAACAGAATCGATACTGCGCACTAAAACACACTAGCGATGTGCTCATTTAATTCAATATACATAATTTCGATTGAAATTTTCCAACGACATCATTCACTTTCCGAAGTGAAAGTAAGTAGTAAACTTTAAAGTTATTTACATATAACAACGCCCTTTCAATAGAAGCTTTAAATTTCTCTTTAAGGCAACAACATGCATAACTTTATTGTGGTTATGACATTTTTCATAACATTCAACTTGACCTCAAATCGATTGAATGCAACGTTTGCGTTGCTTGAATGTTATCCACACTAATATTATAAAAAGGAAAAATTTGTATTTGTGTTTCTGTGTGTTTGGTATGAAAATGAATAAACTCAAAAACTACTGCGCCGATTTCATTCTTTTGATCCCGATATTTCCGTCCGAAGTCCGTTTCTGTTTAGCGTAATACTGGACGCACTGTCCGTAGTCATCCGAAACGCACACGAGCAACCCCCGTGGATGCTCATGTATGCTGATGATATTGCGCTAGCGGACTCGGAAATGCCGGTTCAACTGAAGGGACAGGTCTATTAAACGATCATTAGATCTGTCCTTTTGTATGGTAGTGAGGCGTGGCCATTGCTTGAGCGACATAAGCAGGAGCTGCGTGTCACGGAGATGAAGATCCTGCGCTGGATGTGTGGAGTGACGCGAAAAGACCGCGTCAGAAACTCCCGCATCAGGGGCAGCCTTCATGTCCGAGACATTGCAGACAAACTGCAAGAATGCTGCTTACGGTCGCGGTGGTACGGCCACGTTCTACGAAAACCGGCTAGTTACGTGGGAAACAAATGTCTTGCCATGGCGCCTCCGGCCTCCGCCCGGCCGCGGCAGATTGGGAAGACCCAAGAAGTGCTGGCTTGACGTTGTAAGATCGGATATGCGTGCAAATGGCCTCACTACACGGGATGCCGAAGATCGTGCGAAGTGGAGACGTAAAAGTAGGAAAGCGGACCCCGGGCTCTCGAGAGAGATGCAACCGGGAACAACGCTCGGATGATGATGATTTCCACGGGAACGGGACTTACGCGGGTGAAACCGCGGGTCGCAGCTACTTGTCTATATATAAATTAATATTGCAGAACACAGCTCAATATAATATCATTAATTTAAACACCTAGGCTTGTACTATGATTACGAGATAACGGATATAGGTACTACGTTTCAAAATTATTTGTTTTAGCTTTTTGTGACCAAAGGGCTGGCTGCTACTTTGGGCAACGAATAGGTATTGCTGAAAAGGCAATGCAGCCAGCCTTTTGGGTACCTACCATATCTAGGGACTCATTTTTGTTACATTTTTATTTTTAATTATTGTAGTGAACTATAATGGTGTATTGTAGGTAATATTTTTACTAGTCTTTCAAAATAAAATCAATTACTACAAATACGATTTTTTGAAAATACGTACAAAATATAAAACATACAGAATTTTTGACGCAAAATAGGCGCTCAAACGTCGATTTGCCGAAAACAAATACATACTGAAAACATCTAGAACTAATAAAAACCGACTTCAAAAAAAAAAGCATTAAAAAAACCGACTTAAAAAAAACATAATATAACTTCGCCTACGTACAGTGCCACCGACTTATCTGTTATGTAATCTGAAGTCGGGCAGCCAAACTACTTACAATCCTACTCAACCAAACCAGTAAATCTGCCCGACTTCAGATTACATAACAGATAAGTCGGTGGCACTGTACGTAGGCGAAGTTATTTTATGTTTTTTTTAAGTCGGTTTTTTTTAATGCTTTTTTTTTTGAAGTCGGTTTTTAATTTTTTTTAATTATTTTTTTATTTCATCCTTTTTAGTGTACTTTCAACTACCACTAAAATCATTAAAATTGTATCCATAACTTTTATCATTGAGGAGTTCTGTAATGAGAAGGTGGTTTCAGATGTGGAGATTCCGGAACCATGTTCTTATTCATCGGTATCTATTCTTTATGGCCTTATTCTACTGGTGATAAAACATAAGAATTTTGAGGAGCAATCCCGTTCATCACTCCGAAGATCCTCATCAGATCCTCACCAAATTTTTATGGAACCATCTCGGAGCTCCCACCTTTCAGTTTTAAAAGGAATCATCTCAATCGGTCAAGCCGTATTCGAGTAATCGATGAACATCCCTAAAACATAGGAATTTTGAGGAGCAATCCCGTTCATCACTCCGAAGATCCTCATCAGATCCTCACCAAATTTTTATGGGACCATTTCGAAGCTCCCACCTTTCGATTAAAAAAAGAATCATCTTAATCGGTCAAGCCGTCTTCGAGTAATCGGTGAACATACATAAAAAAATAAAAAATAAAAATTATACATACAGACGAATTGAGAACCTCCTCCTTTTTTGAAGTCGGTTAAAAACAAGCATTTATCGCCAGAGTAAATGCTTGTCCCCAGCGGGAATCGAACCTTTGCGTCGCAGCAAGGTATTCGCCCTATGCGCCACAGAGGCCGTTTATGCACTGTACATAACGTACAAACTACTTACAAGGTAGCCCTGGGTGAAATATCTTGAGTCCTTCTAATTTATTAAAAGGCTTGTAGGTATTTCCATACCTATACATGTACTAATTCAATAAATATGCATACAAATTGTTTTCGGGTGTAATGTTAAAGATCTTGTTTACTTACAATCTTGCTCAAGATCCAGAAAACAGACCTTGAGTCCATTTACCTATATTGCTTACTCTATGTCGAAAATGATAGGTGTGACTCCTTCAATGTGAAGAAGTGAAACGTCATTCGCTTGTAATTTCTAACGAGTGATTGACGATTTGGTAACGGTACCACTTTTGTTCATGTTTAGCACCAATATACATTGATCCAAACCTTTCAATTGTCTGACCTACTTTGCGATTGTAATTTTATAGTTTTTTGATAGTATTAGGTCATCTCTACTGGTTGATACGGTCATCTTTACTGGTTGATTCGAAAAATAATCTTTGACTATCGACTTGTCTATTAGCGTCTATAATAGCACTGTAATCACTGAACTGTATCTATAAAAGTACGCTGGAATTGCTATACCATACAAAATTACATTAGATCTTTGTGCTGATTTGATTTGCGACATGTTGCGCTGTTGTTGGGGGTTTCTTATTGAAAGTGATGGTGACCGTCCATGGAACTAATAGTTCCGTGGACGGTCACCATCACTTTCAATAGAAAACAGCGCAATATGGCGCAGATCAAATAGGCACAAAATTCAGTGCGCGTCCTGTCCACATTATGGAGGACAGTGATTGTAATAGACAGTTTTACAACTTATCTGCTACTTGTTCCGGTACTCTCAGAACAGTTAAACAAACTGAGTCCCACTTTGCACCAGCAGCAGCCCATACTAACACCTAGAATATCTTAATTCGATACGGCTGTTGTTTGTAAATGCTGAGAATTAGCTACATTTCGTGGTTCGGTGACATAGATAGCTCGGTTTGTGCATTGTTCTCGTTTTGGCAATAAACCCCAAATCGAGTCAGTAATAGCTAGAATGCTCAGCTGTGAGAGCTTTTTTCGGTTATGTTATGTATGATTCGCGTATAAAACAATTTTCGCAACGACCATGTTTATTGTGTCTCATATTATAATATCATATTTAGTTAGTAGTTAGCAGACAGATAGACAGAGAGCCTTCTTTGCAAAAGATAATCCCTTAAGAGGAGTATATACGCCAACGACCTTGAAACTGAAAATCCCTGTCGGGCTCATCGAAAATTGTTGATTATTTCATGACGGAATGTCGTAGAACTTTTTTTTGTGCACAGATTGTAGGTGACATTGTTTCCTACATTTTGGTGTAGTTTTAAGACAAGAACCTCCTATTGGTGCAAAGCCTATCCAAATTTTAGACAAAAAATGTCTGATTTGGCTAAAATGTCGATAGGCTTTAATACGTTTAGACATATTTGTATGGAAACTGCACTAAAATATCGGAAACAATGTCGCCTACAATCTGTACACAAAAAAAAGTTCTACGACATTCCGTCATGAAATAATCAACAATTTTCGATGCGCCCGACATGGATTTTCAGTTTTTCAGAATAGGGCCCTTAATTAGGTACTAAATATTATTTTTAGAAACACGGGTCTAGATCGATTTGAAGATAATCATTGTTATTAATTACCTCGACGTTTCGGCAAACAGGTCACACCGGCCGTGGTCGCGAAAAGACTGGCCGTAGCCGTGGTTGAGTCTTCCGCGACCACAGCCGGTGTAACCCGTTTGCTATCTTTGTTATCTTCAAAGCGATCTAAACACGTGTTTCTATAATGTGTTTAGTGTTTAATATTAATGATTGACGAAAATCGTGTAAGTTTAAAAAGTGTTTAGGGACTAAATACTTGAATTAAAATGACGATGAAAGTTTTGAACACTTGCTAATTCTACTTTAGCGTATTTACCACAACGTTTAGTATTAAAAAATAATTTCTATTAGGTATAATTAGTGCACTACTTGTGTTACATGAAAACTTAATTCTGTATCTTTAAAACAGTGAAACTCGTTCAGAAATCAGGCAAATATCATAGCAGATAAAACGTGAAATCAATGCATCCGCTGCACAAGATATTACTGCAAGTGTCCGGTCTCAAACATGCAATAACCTTTATAATTATACAATATTTTCTATGGCAAATAATATCGTATTAGATAACTGTAACTGAACCGCAACGTTGCGCAGAATCATTTCGTATCGCGTCACGTATTTTGCGACTTTCTATGGGCTTTTAGCATGCGCTGGATTCGTTGTAAACACAGTTTGTATACGTAAATCGCGCACGTGCTATCGTGCGGCCGTTGGCGTTGCACAACTTTGATTTTAATGTCTTTGTGCCTATTTGGACATTTCCTTCTGAATCTTGATCGATTGTTATCGTAATTTATGACAATTTGCTAACCAATGGCTACGATTACGTTAAAAGTACCTACTTACCTATATTAGCCCTATGTGCTCTATTGACTGTGAAAAGGACAGCGGTCACGCAAAAGGGCACGTGTCTTCGCATAAGAATTGTCGTAAATTTCAATTGTACGTTGCGTATTTTACTTTTATAGATAATAACGGTTTCTCTATTTTTGTAAATCATCACGTATTTCTAAGCTGTATTAATAAACAATGATTCAAATTCTGTTGTTAGTTTCGAATGTCTAGCGATAGAGAAGTCTATAGCTAGACATTTAAAAAGCAAAATGTAAATCACAGCGCAGCTCTCGCATATTAGCAATGTTAAAGAAAACTTCATGTAAATATTAGTCATATTCTGACCGAATATCGTTTTTATGTTGCATAGTTAGAAGTAGGTACAAATAAGCAGTTTCAAGATGTAATTAGGTATTTTATAGCAACTATGTATCTAAGCAGCATGGTTTTTTTTATTCAACGTGATTCGTGGGTAGTAATTCAAGATGAAAGGACGTCGTCTAGGCGGACAACATTTTGTTCTAGGACTGCTTAAAATTCGTAGACGTCTCGAACAATTCCCGTTCGGATAATTATTACCGTCTGTCCCCGATATACACTGTTTAAGTAAGCATTTGACCGATGTCTCACTCGAATGGCCAGTGATTTGAAGACCACTCTTCTCTTGATAGATTGACAGACACTGCATTTTATAACATACCACTTATGTAAATGAAGATTTTTTGTTGTTATTTTACGGCAAATATTTCGACATGGTTCGCGCCATGTTCATGTCATAGTCATACACAAGTCGAAAGCCGACATTTCGCCGCATCACGTTCAACATGGTCCTAAATCCGTCGCGTGCGCATACCACAGCCTTCAGAGAAAGCTTCCCACGACCTACTCAGGATAAAGCGTGTAATTTTCAACAAAATACCAAGTACATTTGGTTAGGAAAATCCGAATGTGAACATCATTTTTCTCATGATAAAATGATACTGCTTCCTACAAATAGGCGATAAGTGAATAAAAATAACAATCTTGTCTGGCACGCAATTGACTTCGCGGCTTGTTTTATTACAATTTACTTCAAACCCGTGTGAACTAATTACTGATCGTAATTCATCATATGAATTTAGCAATAAATTAAGAACAAGTGAAGTAGTAAATGTTATATTTACGCGTGTATCGCAACCGTGGGAGTTCGCTTCAAACAATAAACCAATGTACAGACAGCCGCAACACGTATTGTTGTAACAGCACGAGTTACTCAATGCAATAAACATTAACACTTTCGTTTCGGTGAGCCACTTTGATAAACTAGATCGTGGTCTTATAATAATCGATTCTGGACATGAACATGCCAATTTTGTGACATAATCATACAAATAAATTGTAATCTTGAACACGTTTATTGCACACGCTATTTCAACCTTCAATTTGCTGTAGACTTACTTACTTCCTTCATTGTAATAACACAATGTTCTCCTTTTTCCAGATGGCGTACAGAAGTGGTCGCAGATATTAATCACAAATGTTATTAAACCTAATGGAAAGCGAAACGGTACCCGACACCGGCTTCATCTCATCTATCAAACGCTTTAATAACGACGGGAAACAACACGGCACCATAAAGAATCTCCTCAAAAACTTCATTCTCTCAGATACAGACATGGCTATTAAACAAAACCAAAACGATAAAACTGTGTACACGGTACCCGTAAACTTAAGTCCGCCAAAACATACGGAAAGAACAAAGTCTATAAATGAAGCTAAATTAGCATTTTTAAATTCAACAGTCAATCATACTATTCCGGGGCAGAGAAATGATGTGAAGAAAGAAGATATGACTATTCATTACGCACAGATTGCTATCGCAACTGGAAGCGATGACACGAGAAGCACAGGTGGAGGGAAAGAAAAGAAACAGACGCTGCAGATAAATCAATCGAAACCTAAATCCTATACGCCAATCGTAAGCACTTCTTCAAGTCCTAAGAAACGATTTGAAAATCAACAAAGAAAAGTAAGTTTCAAAACGAAAAGTGTTTCATCGACATATCGAAGGCCACCAATCGCTACGAAAACCATGACAATAAATAGCACGAAAGTTTCTGAACTGACCAAGAAATTTAATGATTTGCAAAATGAATCTCGTGATAGTTTGCCGATACCGAATAAACTTGTGAAGACGATCGAAGATTTGGCCACGGCCTCACGGTGTTCGGCCAGCAACAGCTCCACTCCATCTTCAACGCTCAGTTCTAGTCCCAATATCAAAATTGTATTAAGACAAAGAAGAGGCTCTAAGAAACGATACAACAAGAAGAGATGTTCCAGCGTAGATTCCATCGACAAACTTGTCTTATCCGATAACACGACGGCTAAGATTAGCGTTATAAGATCGAAGTCTGACGGCACGAAAATCCCTAAAACGTCAAAAAAACGGTTGAAGTATCAAGACTCAAATGAGCAACAAAGTGGGTCAGACTCTGTTGATGGTACTCCAGCCAAAACGCAACAACCTGCACCTAAAATAGAAAAGAAACAAACAGAAAGCAACAAAGTTAAAAACGTTATAAAAAAGTTTGAATGTGAAATTATTGCACAGTCTAACACGAATACATTACCAAAACAAACTGATCGGACAAAAAGTACAATACCTATAAAAGAGAAACCAAAAGTACCTGTGAAGAAATCATCATTAGTTGTAACAAAGAATGTTGTAGTCAAAGATGGAATTCCTAAACTTAAATCAATTAAACCGCCTACTATCGAAATAGCCGCAAAATTAGAAAGTGAAAATGTAAAAGTTAATATAGAATTAGAAAAAAGGAAAGAACCTATTTACGATCGAAAGAAATTCAAAACTAATTACCATCATACAGACAAAATGCCACTTAAAGTTGTTGAGATAATTCCAGAAGATATTAACGAAAGTAACTGTTCATTAGAGTCCAGTGATCATGTGAGTATTATTACTTCCGAAGCTTCCGACACCCGTCGAGAAGAAAATTCGAGTTTGGAAGTGACTTCGCCGATTACTCCTAATGATTCTTTCTTATGGCGGAGAAAAAGCCAAATCCACTCCACTCAAATCTACGTTGATCCGGAAAAGCCTTCTTCAGAAAGCCCGTACTGTTTTATAAGTTTGACAATAAATCCAGAAGGAGAGCAAGATATTAAAGAAAAAGATGAATCTCTATTATTTCAAAGTAAAGAATCTCTAGAAACTGTGAAAATTAGTAAATCTGATCCAGATTTTGAAAGCAATCTCGTAGAAGCTTACAATAAGGATGTTCTAGTTGGCTTTACGTCAAAACCTAAAAAGGATGAAAAGATAGAAGAAGAGAATGACTATGAGCCTTTAGAACCACACGACGACAATAATGTTGTAATAATTCCTATAAAAACTGAAGGGATATCTAAACTCAACTGTCCTCTGCCTGAAATACCCAAACAAGTCTCGCCACCCGAAACACCTGGAGCAGAAAAGGAGAACATTTACCAGTGTTTATTAGAAATGCGATCTCATCCAGAAGGTGATGAGAGTAGTCTTCATAATTACGAAGAATGCGAGAACGAATTAGAAGAAAGAACTCGAGGCGATGGTGATAGCGACGATGGTTACGAATATTGCAAATCTCCAATCAAACCATATTGCTTGACATCAAGCTCAGGCATTCAAATAGCCGAAGACTACAAACCAGACTCTACAAACAATACCAAAAACTACAAAATAACAAAATCTTTAAGTGGAACTTCGACTGTGAGTTACGAGAAAATCGGATCGGAAAGAATTTATGAAAAGATTCCGAATCATTCCCCGAAATCTAAAGACAGCAGTCCTACGTACAGCAGTCGTCATTCCTTCATATCAGATTACAACGGATACAACGACAATGAAAACATTTACGATGTGATCAAGCACAGCGACGCAGCATCGCTCTCACACTGCTACGAAAGTATACCAAACAGCCCGAGTGTAGTAAAACTGAGGAATAATTTAAGGAAGCAACTAAATGGTGCTTCGAAGCGGTTGTCATTCGATACTGTTTCGAATATAAGTCAATCCACGATGTCCAGTGAGCAGAAGACAAACAGTATCTATGGGCAACGATCGGTGATTAGTTTTAACGGGCAGGAGATTGCCTTCCAAGTGCCGAGCAGCGAAGTCAGTACCAGTGACCGGAGTGATCGCAGCGATGACTGGGTCGATGTCTCTGATGAAGAGAAGCAAGACGAACAGAAAATTATCATGTAAGTTTATTTTAAAATTAACTGAGGACACTTGAAATATATCTAAAACCAAATTTCTTCAAAATCGGTTTATAGGTTTAGGCGTGAAGGGTAACAGACAGACAGACAGACAGAGTTACTTACGGATTTATATTATTAGTATAGATACCTAGCTAGAGGGTTAAAATGTAAAAATAAAAGTTATCTGACACTAACTTTTAAAATCTGCGGAACCTTTGCGTTTAAAATGCTAAAAAACTTGAGTAATTAATGTTTTTTATAATTTGGAATTTGCCCTTTGCAAATTGTGCCTGTCAAGGTAAAATTATAAAATGCATACCTACATTCAATCTAACACCTTGTTCAAACTAGTTTTACCTGTTTAAGACATATAAATTTAAGTTATTTATGCTGCCAGCGTTATGGGTACCTTTGCGCCGGGTACAATTCGGGGTGGGTTTAATTTAATATTTCTTTTTATCATTATTGTTTCTCATATAAGTAGTTATTGTATTATTATTATATTAATATTGTGTTCAAAAAGCCATATGTGTTTTAGCATCCTAGATTAAAGCAATTTGTAATTAAATCATCTATGTATGCTACCATGATCTTAGAAAGAAGCTGAAACTTTTCCGTTTTCATTGACATGTCCTTTTGTGTGTCAGCGTCTAGGATGCATGTAGGTCGACAAATAGAGAGGGGTATTTTTTATCATCCATGACCTAATAAAAACCAAACACACATATAACTGTACTGCTGTTTCCAAAGAGATATGTAAACATTATTATCAGACTGATAAAAACCATATTACCCGCAGACCATTTCAGCGAAAGTTGGTGAAAACACCGCGTAGAAAACACTCTCGATAACTTAAAAAAATGCTATAAGTATTGTAATATAAGGTGATTTAAAATGGATGTGATAAATTGCAGCGTAAGGGAGAGGAGTCGCGGCAGAAAGAGTCCCATCAGCTGGTCTCAGAAAGTCAGACACCAGTGGCAGAAGTCTCCTCATCAGAAAAACGACGACAAAGGTAAGAGATATTTTCTTATTTTTAAATGCATAAGTAAATACAAAGTCAGCCAGTAGGTTTTTTTTGAGAAAATATAGATATAATAACCTACCCATGATCATAAAAATGAATATGATTCGGATTGAAAATACTTCACTCTGCCCGGGAAATTCTTTTATTTTACTGTCCATCACACTAACGTGTGTAAGCAGTCTAATGATTTTTATTTTGTATCAGCGCCATCTATTGGCATTCACGTGTATTAACTCGTATTATATTGTAATGTAGGTAAACCATATTTTGTTCCCATCGATCACGCCAGATAGCGCTGCACGCAAACTTAGATTTAAACTATTCTTTATAAAGACCAATAAAATTTGCAATAAATATTAATTGTCAGTAAAAGTCAAAATTACTGTCAAATTGACATCTTAAAGCAATTTTTTTAACGTCATTTAAGATATTACTTTGTCTTTTACATTTAAATGAAGAAACTAGCCGTAACTTGTATTTTGTATATATTTTGTAATAAATCAAATGGAGCGTCTGGCATTGTGAATTTGACATTGTCTGTTTGTTTGCGCAAGCGCACGCGTTTTGCAGGCGAATTGCGCAAACGTCGGCGACAAGCGTCCTACTCACATTCCATTACGGACTACAGATTTATGATTTAACCATTTTATATGGAATCATACTCTGTAAATAGACTTGTAACTATTAATTACGCAATTTTGATACTGAGGCAATTTGAATGAAGCATTTGAGTGCTTTTTGTCTGATGTTAGTTTTTTGTAGACAATTAACTTAAACTGCTTATAAACTTATAACCCGATACTGGTAAGATTCGATACTGGGAAAATTTCTAAAAACCCTTTTTAAGCAAGGGATGCCTAGATATATAGATGAACGTTTTATTTGCACAACTCAAAGTAAAATACAGTCATATTACAATACATTAAGTATAGAAACACAAAAAGTTTAGAAATAGAACGTTGCAATGGACGACCTTATCGCTTTAAGCGATACACATATACAGCCTACATCATACAACAAACACATTCTTCAAATTTCAGCTCTCTACTATTAGCGGTTTTGGCTGTGCGTTGATCTATCAAAATCAGGACAAAGCATTTTATAGATATAAATTGGAGTATAAAAGTAAATTTATTTTCAAGAAAAAATAACATTAAAAAAATTTCACTTGAAAACGGCTTTAAAACGAGCCTTAATCGTAAACAATCAAAGGAGAATATAGCATTGGAAGTTTTCACGGCACGAGACGTGAACTTGCGTAGTCTAGTTGGAATAGACGTTGGGGTACTGACCCAAAGACGCGAGTTCAAGCCTCGCCGCAAGTGAAAATTTTTGAATGCTATTTTTCCTTGAAAATAAATTTTCTAAATAAAATAGCCTTGAGCTACATACAAAAATTAATAGGATTTTTTAGTATAAAAGTAACATAATAAAATTGTGAACTGAAATCTAAGCTAAAGTAAACAGAGTTCATAAACCCTGCGCGGGCGCAATGCAAGTAGGCGTTTGTTAATTGTTACCGGATTCCTTTACTGGCGCCGTTTGACTTACTGTAAAACATAACGAATTGCTTTATTTTGATAATCAAATGTCAGTATTCTGTTAGATTTTTGCAACTTATATTAAAACATAAAAACAATCCGTCGGCTTGTGTAGGCAGGCACTGAAAGGTCAGGATTGAAAAAAAAATCGATCACATTGTTAAAATTGTTTGATTGTAAATTAATTGGTCAATTCAACATCGATAAATAATCCTCGACTACCGTCGTATTGCATTTTATTTATTTTAAAAATCGCCTATCAACCGAAAAAACGATGCCAAAATCGTTTTATTTCCGTCGGGGGTCCAGCCATTGTAACTTGAATTTAGTTGGTACCTAACTATAATACTCCTACAATTAACTATTTTACTTGATTTCTCGGTAATATTATATTTAAAAAAAAACTACTATTAAAACTGCGACTGTAATCTGAAAGTGTTGACTGTATTACATAATTTCGATCGGTCATACGTACGTAATAACTTTAATGAAGGTACTTACTCATTCACTAAATTAATTCGCAGTTTTAATTAAAATACTGAGGAGTTTTGTTTCGTGAGTAAATTGGTATGAGATCCATCGTATTTCCTGATTTTAAACATTTTTGGAACGCCGTTACTTGTGTCGGCTTGTGATGGGACTGAACTTTTAGAAATCATAAATTAACAACGTATTGAGCTGTAGGTACCATGTACCATTTTTTTTAAAGAAATAACTCTTTAAAGTCCTTATTGTCTCATTGGCCTAGCTACGCCCGCCGGTCTAGTATAATCGAGCGGGTAAAGCAACGCCTGACGCGGTCATTACTTGCATGGGTGACCGATAATGTGTGTGACAAAAAAAATATCTCTCGAGCTCCTCCGTGCTTTACGTAGGCACGTTAAGTAGTTGGTCGCTGTTTTTATCTCTAATAGCAGATTCCCACGGGATCGCGTAAGTCCCGATCCCGTGGGAATATCGGAATTTTTGAAATCGGTCCAGTAGTTTCGGAGATTACCCCCAACATACATACATACATACATACATGTTACCAACGTTGCCTCTTTAAAATATTAGTATAGAATATAGTCAAGATTGTAGATTGTGTATAGGTTGTAGTTTAGGTCAAGTTAGAGGCCTAAGGAGTCCTGAACAACTCTCAACACAAAGTCAACCACACCAAAACACGAAAAGAAGACGATCATATGTACCTTAGAACTCGATTATTCTTCTGTTTTTCCTGCCTACGCTGCAATCTGTGTAGGGTCTAGCTAGTCTTCGTCTTTAATTCTCTTCTGTTTAACATCATCTCATTGACCATACTGTCTCTCTTATACCACCCTCACACAGTCCATTCCGGCTTCTCTTAGGTCGTTCTCTTCCCTACAAACGAAGTTACAAAACTTGGTTCTAAAACAGAAATAACTCAACGTAAGAGTATTGATTTCACCGCGAAGACCGCAGCAAACCATCGATCCGGTACCGCGACCTGATTTGATAACACAACTTCGTGCCGACATAATTTCTAGATAGAGTTTAGACAAATGTTTATTTTATATCATTTGTCTTTAGATTCAGCTATATTTCAAGAGTCTAGATCGCGTTATAGATAATCATTGTTATTATTTACCTCGACGTTTCGGCAAAAGGGTTATACCGACCGTGGTCCCGAGAAAACTGGTGTCTAATAATAATAATGGACGGAAATCGTGTAACTTTAAAAAGTGTGTGTATTTCAAGTGATTTATTTTAGCGTTTATTGATTGTACCTAAGTAGATTTAATTTTTATTTATTTCTTATTCCAAAAAGCCTTCCCCCTATTATAAGGATATTATTGATCATTCTGGTTGAATAGATATGAATCTGCCTCGAAGGTGACTTGAAAATAGTATTTAATTATATTACCGTCAAAAATATCCGCAGAACACAAATAATTACGCTATTCAGCATTCAAAATTACATATATTCAATAACTCAAAGGCAACAATTACAAATAATAACAGATTGCAATAACAACGAGAGGTTTTAGAATGAATTGTACTCAGAAGCTACCAGATAGAGTTGGTTTTTAAGTAGACTTCCTTATTAGGTGCGCGTACGCACAGGCGCGGTCATTATTAAGATCTTTGACTATTGTGTTTGAAATAATAGCCGGACTTTAAGTAGCAACCCACAGATAATCACTAGATACCCAACCAAGTTCGTAAGTAATACTGTGCATGAAGAATTTGGCAACTTACCCGATGTAGTTTCGATAGCGCGATGCAGGTCATTCGTTACACATTGTTTCAGACCTTGGTTCGTTTTTGTTACGTCGTAAACTTTAAAACGTCATTGTTGTTACACATAATTAAATATTTAACCGGGTCTTAATCACGTGATTCTTAATTTTTATACCTCAGTTAGGAGACTGATTCGAGTCTCTTCGAAACGAAGCCGAAGTGACAAAAATAATCACGCGATTAAGATCCGGGTAAATATGTTATTATGTGATTCAATTCTGTTAGTTTAAAAAGTTTGTCTGCGTTGTTGGTTTTATGTCCACTTAACGATGTAGAGCCATTAAACCAATAGATTTATTTCCAATCTTTCGGCATATTACACTATGATGATGAAACAAGACTCATCATCCGTGTCTAGGTCGCCAGATACGTCCTCATAAACATACAAATCTTAAGTCTCGAAGTCTCAAGGAACAACTACTTGAGTATATTAATTTGCATTGGCAAAATGTCTAGGTTAGCTTTTGTCAACAAAACTTTGAAATTTGCAGTTTGTTTTTGTAATGATGGGTGATCGTTTGACCGCTGCTTCTCCAGGTGGTATGTAACGATGTAGCATGCTCTATAGAAGATAAAAAGACTGCAGTTTTCACTTCCAATTTGACTTTCTTTGTGAGACGCAAAAGGTTATTAAAAACCTCGATATACATATTACGTCCGTTTGGTAATTATCAGACAGCCTATTCGCGTATTAAATTATACAATTTTAATTGCAGTCACTCTTTAATTTTAAATTTGATGTTTGTCAAAGAATATTTCACATAATCGCGTGGTGTTTATTACTTCTAGCATTGTTTCAACGCTCAATGTTTCGAGACCTTTACAGGTCCCTTCTTCAGGAAAGATTCTTCTTCTTTGACATTTTTTGACAAAAAATTCTTCGAATAATACCGTTTCGTTTATCATACTTACATCATTTTTGAGGCAATAAAGTTTCGATTGCAGTCAAGTTGTTAAAAATCTAATACGGAAATAATCTGGAATAATCCCCCTGCTCAATGACTAAATCCAAAACGGCCAGATTTTACCAATCTATGCCACAAACGGCCGAATACAGAAACGCAACTCACAATTTGAGTTCTACATAAACAAGCTCTTACCTACTATTTTTAAATTTAGAAGCTGCTTAATTATTTTAGTCTGCTTCAAATTTTAAGTTACGTTTCTGTATTCGACTGAAAGCCTTACTAAATCGGTTGTAACCCCCGTATCAAATTCAAAGAAACATTATCTCGGTCTCGCAACATTCTGTTCGCGTTTCAACAAAGTCTTTCTTCATATTTTATCGTGTTACTTGTAAGTAAATCAAATGAACCGTCCATTATGAAGATGCACATTGTGATCGTCTTTTATATGGCCATAACTCTTTACGCTTGGTTACTTGCTTCCTGCTTTTAATCAAAAACATAAGGAACATGTAATGCTCCATTTACTTTGTACTTGTATGTATAACGGTTATGAAACTGCTAATTTTCTTTACGGAAAACCCCATTCGCAAATGGTTCATGTTTCCTGAAATTTTGGACACAAAAGCTTCTTTGATTTAGCTGTTTATACAGAAGTCATTGAAATTGATTGAATAAATAATATATCTAAGTATATTGTCCTAACTGGCTGGTCATCGCACAGCCTAAACCGCTGATATTAGAGAGCTGAAATTTGGAGGGTGTGTCCTTTATGTGATGTAGGTACCCGATAATAAAGGATTTTTGAAACTTCCACGGGATCGGGACTTACGATACGAGCTGGCAACGGGCGATATGAGGCATCAGCGGACGACGCGGACGTGTCGCGGCGACACTACTGGTTTCTATGTATTTTTATGAAACTCCGTACGTAGTCAGCGACACGAAGCTAGCGACGCGTCGTCGAGCGAGCGCCCGTTGCCAACTCGTAGCTCTATGCTATTGAAGCCGCTATTGAACACAGCTAGTTGAACATGAAATTTTAAATATTTTGATTTGAATGAATAAACTACGTAGACGGAGAGTTGTTCCTACACCTAAAACAATCGGTAAATCCCTAAACAAACGAAATACCTAGCATATACCTACTTACACGCGGCAGACAATGCAATGCCTTCTCACGTGACGTCGAACTTACTCATCCTTGACCTAAGAAATAACATGAGCTTAAGCGAAGCTATTCCACCAACATTACCTGAACCCTCTTCCAAAGTTCATGACGAAAAACCAGTCGTATTAGCATAGGTCTTACTGAAGTGGTGGACATTGATGACATGCAATCTTATTACACATGTGAAAATAATGATTCTTTGTTGAAGTAAATTGTTATTCACTACTATATTAATATTACACTTATGTAATTTTCTTAAATTGTCCAATCAAATAAAATTCTTAAAATAATGGCTGGCGGTCGCAGTTATCCTACTTACTTGTTTTTTTTAAATTACTCATGAAATGTTTAGTAATCTTTTTTTGAATACAATGTTATATTAAGATTTTGTTGAAACAATGCTAAAAGTAATAAACACCACGCGATTAAAACCGAAAAATGTCTTTAATTTCAATAGAACATCGCGAAAACACAAGTAAAATTTAAGATTAGACCTATATCCAACTTTTGGTTTCCGACAGTATTCGAACCTAGGGCTAGTGGTATTCCATCCCATATTATGCGATTGCATTTTTTTTTTCAATAAACCAAATTGTAATACGTAAGTATACAAGAACATACGATCCAAAAATTCCTAATTGTTCAGTCAACAATCGAACACAAACAGAGACATAGTAAAAGTCAAAGCAAAACATAATTAGTAAATATCTTACATACTTGACGATAAGTGGAAATCTCACAGGTGAATTGCGATGTAATCATGCGACTAACAACTCCAACGAGCGTTGGAGTTGACGTTTCTTTAGAGTTGATCCATACTTATATTATAAAGAGGAAAGATTTGTATTTTTGTATGTTTGTGTATTTGTATGTTTGTGTGTTTGTATGTTTGTGTGTTTGTATGTTTGTATGTTTGTAATGAATAAACTCAAAAACTACTGGACCGATTTCCAAAATTCTTTCACCATTAGATATCTACATTTACCCTGAGTAACATAGTTTTGATCCCGATAATCCCACGGCATCGGAACTTACGTGGGTGAAACCGCGGGGCATAGCTAGTAAATAAATATTGCACGACGTTACACACAGCGCAATCTAGCCCCAAACTAGCACTAGGCTTGTACTATGGGTACTAGACAACGGATATACTACATATTATATCCTTTATTTGTAAATACATACATACATATGTTACATAGAAAACAGCCAGACCCAGAAACAAATATTAATTTTTAAGCATATATACTTGCACTAGGCGGGAATCGAACCCGCGACCATCTGCATTGCAGTCGGGCCTTCCTCCGACGCGCCACAGACGCCGTTAAATATATTTAAATAATATTTAAACGACTTCCAAAAAAGGAGGAGGTTCTCAATTCGTTGGGATATATTTTTTTTACACTTCGAGTAGATTATACAGTCGACCTTCATTAATTGCTGGTTAAAGACACGAAATGTTATTTATTTACAATATTCGTGTTTGATTATTAGCGTATGAATTGTGAGAACTTGAAGTTTCTGGTAAGTTAGTAACAAAGGCGTAGGATTACGTTTTTTATTGTCATTTGGTTGAGGAAACTTTTAGGTATGAATGAGGATGTGGTCATCGCGTTTTCGGTTCGCAAAGCGTTTACATAAAACGCGCGGGTTGTTGCATATAGTTTTATTTCTTGACTATGTCTCGCGGTTTCACCTGCGAAAGTCCCGATCCCGTGGGGATTTTGAAAAACCCTTTCTTATTGGATGCCTCCATCATATAAAGAACACACTCTCCAAATTTGAACTCTCTATTACTAGTGGTTTAGTCTGTGCGGTGATAGATCAATCAGTCAGTCGCTCAGGACAAAGCATTTTATAGATATAGACTTACTTATTCCCTTTTCTTAACATCTCATGCACAACAATCTGTTTCTTGTGAAAATGTCGTCCCTTTTCCCATATTCACCCCAAAACATCTGTGTTCCTACTCCTATTCTTGTTAACGGATGCCAAAGAGGTATAAGAATAGGAGGGCAAGCCCTCCGACCATTTGCTTCCAAGGTCTTGATTATTGAATACCATCAACAACTGTCAAGATCTTCATACGATATTACGTTGTACTAATCGCAACAAAATCCTTGTTTTAAATTTTACGAATACCAAAACTTGATAAAACTGTTTAACAAAAAACACTATTTAATAAACGCTTCTATTTATATCGCTGGCTACACCTTTATGAAAGTGAATGTTGTTTCCACATCGCTTAATTTTAGCATTTTCGTATTGTTGCACAACGGCATGCAGTAAACTTAGTCGATCAAGTCGAACGTGGGATCAATTATTTACCTGTCCCACTTGATCCTTGTTATGTCATGTGAAACGAGATTACTGCAACTGCACGCTGCGTTACAAATTAACAAGTATTTACCCATTTACCACACTAGTTTTTGTCACGGCTTTGTTTCAATGACGGAATCAATTGTAAGTTATACCTAGTATAGCACAGAATACATAAATAGTACAAGTAGTTCTAGTATCATGGTTAGCACATGGTTAGCGTATGGTTAGCACTATAGACTTTATTTTTTACGAGGAGAAATGATTTTCCTGCACCGATTTACCACAATTAGTGGGTCTCTCTCTTCTAAGTCCTAATCCTCCTGTTGGGCCATAGAGCAGACACGATATTCCTCCATCCCGTTCTATTGAAGGCAGCACGCTTGCTTTAGTTAACACAGTGCATCGCCATGTCTGTTTTGGGCGTCTACGCTTTCCCTGAGGATTCCAGTCAAGGGCTTGCTTGGGGATATGGCTGGTGTGACAATTTGTGCGTAAAGCACTCTCAACTAGTTGAAAGCCAGAGGTTCACATATTTAAAGTCCTCGGCGACGCGTTCTTATCACAATTTTTAAAGAAAGCAAAGAACTACTCGTGTATTGAATGGTCTTGATAGACTCCAGAAAAAGATCTTCATTAGAAGCTGCGGAGATACGTCGTCTTAGCACAATGGAATTAGCTATAGATCTAGTACTTAAGTCATTGATACCGGCCTGAATACCGATCGGTCTTGTCGGACCAGTTTCAGAATGTTGTTTGATTTCCTTCTCTTTGACTGATTTCTAGTGATTAAGATTTTATCACTTTCTTCAGTTGTAGTTGATCATTTATTTCTTTCTTTTTGCAATATCGTGTACTACAGACTTTTAAGTAAAATACACCGGATAAACTCAGACTTTCTTACTCACGTCTGACATCTGACGTGATAAACAGGTATGTTGTATATGGATATCATGACGAACATTTGAAGGGATGACTAAAAAGGCTGAACAAGTACCTTACTCCTACGCGTCTGCTACAGTTGTCATTGCCGCGAACTGCCCGCGTGGGAGAGGGACGGCAGCGCGGGCGCAGTTCGCGGGCGCGCGAGTTAGCCCTGCGCGCGCGCACTCGGACGGACGCCTCGCGCTACGTAAACCCGGACTCTACCCCGCGCAGTGAAAGTGGCTCGTGTTATTGACAACAATGTGAATAATCGTTAAAGATTAATTACCATCGGTATATTGATGCTCACCGAACCGTTCGTTTTGTTGTGAAATGCCGATGTTTCGTCCCTATTGTTGTTTCGTAACTGACATGCAGTGACCCCGCCTCCACTAGCCACCGGTTACAGAGACCTACACTACCTACAATTGTCAACTTTGTTACGAAAATGTAACCTTCTCAAAACCATTTTTGTGTAGATTCGTGGAAACGTTAACAGTTCTATACTGCAACTTGCTTTCTAATGTTTCTTTTCAGTCAATTTGCACATTATCTTGAGTCACGCTTCGTTTATTTCCATCAAGCCTACTTTGTTTAATCTCATTCTTGTTACATTTATTCATTAAGTCTAGTCGTGTAGACCGCCTTGAGTTTACGTTACGTGATATTTAACAGCAATCCTTTCATTCGATATTAAATTCAGTCGATTTACGATTTCAATGTCAGATCAATCATTTACTCCGTTCACGCCGTTCAAATCTACTAAAACCGTGTTATAGACTAGATGTTACGGTGCTTTAGTCGTAACACCTGTTTCATTACTTACCATAACTTTTCTAAATGGATGTCGGTCGTGTAACCAAATTCCGGTTTTAACTAGGTAATGGATTTTACTACTTTCGCGATCTCTTAGATTTAAATTTTCTTAAGATTTTCTAGTTATTTCCTAGTTTTTGAATTTGGAAAAGATACATAAATCAAGCAGAATAATGAACAATTCCTGAACCTTTATCGAAAAAAATAAGACTTTAAAAGTTGCACCTGTTAGGTACCCTCAGTTGTATTCTGACTGTCCACGATCCCACTATTGGATTTTCACGGGAATTGGCCCCATCCAAATTGTGTATAACGGTTTGAGTGATCGATGATATATAACAGAATGTGGTAAATTTATCGACCACTGTGAAACGATACAATAAATTTGCAATTTAATTACCAAAACCTGTTAGTCAATGCAAATATTAATCAAGAAAATATCACCACTCAATCTATGTTTTATTTATAAATCTATTGAGTGCTGCATTTAATATTTTCACTTTTAATTTCATTGTCCCGGATTTATTCGCGTAGCCTTTATTATATTAACCATTTTATCAATGACCTACGTTTCGAGTCCCAAGTAATATTTTCATTAATCGCGTTTTATTTATTTTCTTACATCGACGTTTCAACCATGTTACAACGGTCTTGGTCGCGGGGGGGAAACTTTACAGACCTCTTCCTCAGGGGTGTCCCACCCATGTCTAGTAGCTTGATTTCAATCCTACATCTCAAAACAGAAAAAAATCTATAAAATAATAATACGTATGTTTCTACAAAACGTTTTAGTTAATTTCTCTCATAAAACTATCAATTTGAATTGTCTGCTGCATCGCAAAAAGTAACAAAGCTACAATTGTCATTGTTTTCTGTTATGTTTATCTTTAGAAAGTCCCATAGTGCATTATGATTATGATACAAACCTATCATTATGTAGTTCACATTCTTTATCAACTACTGTGTCTATGAACGTTGTGATTATCGATTCTTTGCTTTCAGTTTCATTTTCTCTAAGGTTTGTCTAGTTGTGTCCCGCGGTTTCATACGCATACATTCCTCTTATTGCAAATTCCTAAAATCCATTCTTACTTAACCGATGACGACATCAGAATACCTACCTACCTGTTTTGCCAAATTTTAGCCAAAGTCATCCATTGCTTTGTTCAATGCGTTGATCGATGACTCAGTCAAATTATCCTATTACGCTGGGTGACTTCTTAAAGGAAAGATAATCTAAATATGGTTACTGAAAGTTACAAGTTTTCCCCAAAGGAAACATTGCTCCATTAAATATACTCGTATTGTATCAATCGGAAATAAACAACAATAACATTTCTGTCATTAAAATAGCTAGAAACACCTGCTTCGTATAAATCAAAACAGTACCAGGCAATAACTGTCTCCTAGCTAGACCAAGCTTCTAGTCTAGATAGTCTTATAATTGATTTAACTGTTCTCCTTCCGCGGAACAGATTATGCGTCAGGCCTTCATTGTGTCGCAACCCTTGGCAATGCTCTGATTGCAATCCAACGCCATATATCTAGTCAAACAGACTCTTTTGCAACTGTATGCACCATACCAAAACTGTTTAGCAAAATCAATTTATGTATTAACAAATATATAATAATGCGTAATAATGTTGATTTAAATATTGAAATGCTAATAATGGTATTTATTTTATCACCATAGAGAAAACACGTCAACTTATAGTTGGTTATATAGGTTTCACTCCCGATACCGTGGAAATATCAAAAAATTCTGAGATTTTTTTTAAAATTATCGGATGCCTATACACGTCATATAATCACTATCCAAATTTTATCTTACTAGACAGTCAAGACAAAGCCTTTTGTAGATATTATGTAGATACATCTCTCCTTTTCCGCCGGCGCGGCGGTTAAAAACTCATCAAATCTTAAAGTGCACTCGAAATAAATAATTCCTAAATCCAATATTGGTTCAGCTGTCAATATAAATTTGTAAAAAGCCATTTCTGTTCAAGTCCAATGTCAACTGGACTATTACAAATTCTGATTATTCGACGTTTTGCAATATCACGGCGTTTATCATTGAAACTGTGAAAAAAACGAGCCGATCTCGAACGTAAAGGCGATGGTAACGACCAATGATACTCTTCTGTACACCAGTTGGCCCTGAGACACTCGACCACACAGCTGCCGGCAACAAGTTTCCATTTTTTCGAACAAGTTTTTTTATCTCATTTATATCACTCAGCTGAGGAAAACGGCGCTACATTGACTGCTTAGTCAAAGAAACAACAAAAGTGGACGAAATCTTTGTTCGATACAGGTTCTACCGCGAGTGTGGATGTGAATGTGTTTGTGCTAGTGCATCTTTTATTGAAGCACTTGTTACGTAGTGAAGTGATGAAGTGAAGCGAGTTATGATGAAAAATGATCTCGGAACGGCCCCCGGTGAACGGTGGCGTGGGGCCTCCCACGAGGCCTCGGACTTTCCGCAGAAATTGCGGCGATCAAGGTGCATCACCCTCGTATCGATTTCTAAAACAGTTCTTTTGTTCGAATTTGTTCAGTGACGTAAACATTGCCTTGTTTGGCTTTTCAATAACAAATGTCAAATCACTGTAACCTTCTCGAGCGTAATGGAATGTAGATGGTGTCGTTTCCCGAGACACTAAGCAAGTTCATTAAATCAGTCCAAAATAGCTTCTTATTAGCTTGAAGACAATCCAATGCAATGGTCTCACTCGATGCTTTTTGCATTGGCTTATTAGAAGTCATCTTTGGTTTTTTGACAATTTTTAAAGACTTTTGGACACTTTGTTATGAAATTGTGTTAAAATTTTGCGTGACTTAATCACCATTAAAGTTAACGGTCTATAAAAACCTCGACAAACCCATCGTGAATTGACTCGAGAACCTGCACCGGCTATGATCCATAAGACTGTTTAAGCAATAGTTAACTCATTTTTAAGGTTAATTCCACCTTGATCGCTGTCAATCGCTTGTTTTTAGTATCCGTGACATCTCCGTCCATCGTGTATCTGGACACGACTGTAAAGTCTCCGTACTACAGTCGGAACGACGAAGAGGCGAGGAGAACCTCGCATAGGAAGAGGTCTGCCGGAGACAGCGTGGTCTTCCTGCAGGTGCTAGAGCAGCAGTGCTGGCTCAGCATCAGGACGGTGTTACGTGATGCAGATGTCGAGATACAGGATATCGCTGCCTTTCTTGGTGATTTGATTACTTTGTTATCTAATACTCTATCTCCAAATAGTGGTTTCGTATTTCGTAGAAATCTATTTTCGGTTTTTCGTTTATTTAATCTACGTTTAATTCACGCAACGGATTTTGATAAGACTTTCACTATCGTTTAGAGAAGTTCTTCAAATGAAGGTTTTTAAGTAAATAACATTGCATAGGTACTCTAGCGAAGTCGAGGCGGACTGCTATTTTAAAATAGGTGTACTTAAAAATAACATTCGGATTGATACCTAACCTCCTCCTTTTCGGAAGTCGGTTAAAAACAAGAAACACTAAGAGCTTGATATAAGATTTTTAAGAGCTATGTTTTGTTATTCGTGATAAGGAAAATGTTATCACCAAAAAAAAAACCCACAATAGCTTTATCTTTCAAACCAAGATTACCTACTTAGATCTTATTGCTCTAATAATCTAGGTACTTAAATCTTATTTAGTCTGAATGCTGCGCCTTGTCCGGTCTTTCGTTTCAAAATATCCGCCACTGATCTGATAGAAAAGAAAGACATTTATTAAAGTGAAATCAAGAGTTCGTATACGTATATCATGTTTTATTCCAGTGTGTGTGAATCCAGACCGACCGCGCACCAATGTCTTTTTCTTTAAGAAAAAGGTACGTGCGCTAATAACATCGCTCTTACGGTGAAGGAAAAACATCGTGAGGAAACCAACATGTCCTAGGACTCACCACGGTCCGAAGACATGGGATATTCAGTGTTTTCTATGTATCATAATAGTATCATATGTATGTATTTACAAAAAAAAAGTATAATAAATCCGTTGTCTAGTACCCATAGTACAAGCCTAGTGCTTAGTTTGGGGCTAGATTACGCTGTGTGTAACGTCGTGCAATATTTATTTATTTTTATTTATTTATTTTATTCATAGATTTTATTCAAATGACAGCCGTTTGTTTATATTAAAATGTTTTATGAACGTCTGTCGAACGTGAGCACTTTTAGGTTATGTCATAATTAGTTGATTCATAAAAGTGATTGTTAATTTTATTTTAAGCTAATAGGTGTATTGCGAATGCGTTTTTAATTTTGTACCGGTTGAACTGGTATCTTAAATGGCAGGAGACTTTATTTATTAATGTTACTTGTGGTTTTTTTTTGTAACTCAGCGGTTATTTTTCAAACTAGTTGTGTTTTGAATTTGAAGTTTTGTAACACACTGTAGGTATAGTGGCCGGCAAATTAGTTGAAAAAAATGGCGGATGCGCAGAAGTCGATTTTTCATAGAAGTCGCATGTAAAATATAGGTACTGCGTGAAATTTCCCCTTCCATGTAATTTTTTTCCAACTTATTAGCCGGGACCTGTACGACTTCTTCTGTAATTCTCACAAAAATGAGTTTCGCAAAATCAAAACAAGTTATTATCAATACTAATATTATAAAGAGGAAAGATTTATTTCTTTGTTTGTTTATAACGAAAAGGCTCCAAGACTACTAAACCGATTTCAAAATATTCTTTCACCAAAAGAAAGCCACATTATCGAGAAGTAACATAGGCTACTTTTGATCTCGATATTCCCACGGGATCTGGATTTACGCAGGTGAAACCTAACGAAACTAGTCAGTAATAAAATAATTATTAGAGATATCAAATTGGGAATGTTTCGAAATGGGAAATACTTGTATGTATAGTCAACGTTTATGAATCACTACCAGATTTCTCTAAACCAATTTATCTATATTGTTGATCGCTAAATCTGACTCGGTTGTTAATTACACTATACATACATACCTAAATACCTACCAACATAAGAAAGTAGATGCAGTTCGAAACCAATAAGCGAAACCTCCATTTTATTGCGATTGAGATACAGTAGGGTATCATTTCCAGCTGTATTATTTATTAAATACACTGTAGATAGGTTAAAAAGAGTGCGATGGGCGTTTTCCATACATAGAGAAAAAAAACTGACGAATTAAGAACCTCCTCCTGTTTTGGAAGTCGGGTAAAAACCCCCTGGTCTGGGTGTTTTCTTTGTATCATATGTTTGGTATGATCCTATGTTGTCAAAAAAAGTATAATATTGTGGTATATCCGTTGTCTAGTACCCTTAGTACAGCCTAGTTTGGGGCTAGATTGCGCTGTGTAACGTCGTGCAATATATATTTATTTTATTTTATACTTATAATAAAATTTAAGAGTATAATATTTCCTGAAGAAAAATATATTCGTGCGCTGTCTGCCGAGATTCGAAATCCGTGTCTCCAATTAAAGTCGGGGTATCTACCACTAGACCGCCACTGCTCTTTCTATTTTATACTGTACTAGCTGCGTCCCGCGATTTCACCCGCGTTATTCCCGTGGGAATATCCGGATCAAAAGTAGTCGTATGTTACTCATGATGGTGAATGTAGCTTTCTAAAAGAGAATTTTTTTTTTGAAATCAGTTCAGTAGTTTTTGAGTTTATTCATAACAAACTTACGACAAATACACACACAAAAATACAAATCTTTTCTCTATATAATATTAGTGTAGATGTCCAGTCCAATATATACTAATCCTATCGTTTTTTTTACGAAACGTATTAACCAGTTAGGTACTCTACTTAAAGTTTGCCGAAATCAATGTTGAAATATTCAGCACTTAGATACGTACAGGTAAACTGTTATTGCAAAATTGAAGTCAGGCCGAACGAACGATCGATCCGATGGGTAGATACAGCAAAGTAGGTTTGGCTTGCATGTACTTGTAGGTCGTGTAGCCCCAGCCGGCGTAGAATAGGGTTACCCCATCTCGTCCCATGGGTGTCGTAAAAGGCGACAAAGAATTACATGTACTTGTAGGCCGTGTATTCCTGGCATAGAATAGGTTTACCCCATCTCTTCCCGTCGCGTGAGTGTCGTAAAAGGCGACTAAGGGATCTGAGGGAGACTAGCATTAAGTTTTCCCCGCTCGGTAGCGAATATACTACTTGGTCAGGGACCAAGTAGGCAGGCGGCTGGCCGAAAAATGTTGTTAAATCTATTTGTTGTAGGTATGGTCAATGATGGATGACCTACCTACTGCGCCTAAAAAAAAACAATTTGGGGGTTTAGCGGACCATAGATTCCCGAGAGGGATGCAACCGGGAACATCGCACGGATGAGAAGAAGTACTTATTGGCTACTTATGATGGATAAAAAAGTTTAGTTTGCGAAGTTTTGTGAAATGGGAATAATTATGAGGTACCTACCTACCTAGTCTAAAATTATGACACTGCACTTTTTAATCTCTAAACTTACTATACTCCATACTTACTTCTAACCATGAATTGGAACCATTAAATCCAGTAATCGGAAGTTGAAACCTACATTTAACGGTAATTGGTTTGTGGGAGAAAAAATCTTTCGAAAGTGTTTCAATGGATTTTGAACCTATAATTTACTGGCTGATATAATTTTTAATGATTAAAATTACATAAGGAATAAAGAAAACAGACTACCAAAAAACGTACACGCCATTATAATACCTGCATAGAACATTGCAGCCGATAACACCGTTAAGGGGAAAGTCTACCTACTATTTACTCCCTACAAACTTTACAAACATAGTCGTCTGTTTGCTCCCTGGGTAAAGAGATTAGAGAAAATATATGTTTAAGCCATAAATCCTATAGTCCGTTTTGTTCCTTTTAAGATAACAGTTTACCTACTCTTACTCCATACATACGTAGTAGACTAATAAACTTTTTAAACTAACACGATTGGAACTCATAATTTTGTATTTCCCGGGTCTTAATCGCTTGATTTTTTACTTTACAAACGTAGTAGACTGTTTCCTCCCTGGGTAAAGATATTAGAGAAAATATGCTTATGCCATAAATCCTATAATCCGTCTTGTTCATTTTAAGAGGACAGTCTACCTACTCGTACTCCATACAAACGTAGTCGACTGTTTCCTCCCTGGACAAAGACATTATAGCAAATATGTATAGGTCATAAAACCTATATCTGCCATGACCCTACGTTTTGTTTTTTTTTTTTTTTCATTTTCTAATTAGAATAGAAATACAACTCCTAAAAATTAGAAAACGAAAAAAATCAAAACATGGTCATGGCTAATATAAGACTTATGGCATCAACATATTTTCTCTAATATCGTTATCCAGGGAGGAAACAGTCGACTACGTTTATAAAGTTTGTATGGAGAAAAGAGTAGGTAGACTGTCCCCTTGGTAGGGTGTTTTACCTATGCCTTAGATTGGTTCCTGCGATAAACTGTGTTTCTATCATTATCTCCAATCGTTTCAGAGTGCGAGAGCAGCGACTCCGGCCACGTGTACGAGTCGCTCGAGCCGCGCACGCCGCCGCTGCCGCCGACTCTTGCGCATGACGACTCGGACTCCTTCGACAGCGACACAGACACCGATGACAATGCGCAGGTGAGACACTTGACTTTAAGTGTTTTTGAAGATCGACGCTTAATGCTAAATACATTAGGATTTCTTTACATTAAACAAAAATGGCATAGATATTTCTTCTCTTCTCACGATGTTGTATTGAAATAAAGACATTTTTCGGTTTGAATCGCGTGGTTTTTATTACTTTTAGCATTGTTACAACGCTCAACGTTTCGAGACCTTTCCAGGTCTCTTCTTCAGGATAGACTAAGAAATGTCTTTAATTTCAATACAACATCGCGAAAACAGAAGAAGAATCTATTAAACACATTTTTCGTTTTTAATCGCATTGTTTCAACGGTTAACGTTTCGAGGCCTATAAAGGTCTGGGGCGTCACGATCAATCCTAAAGAAGAGACCTGTAAAGTTATCGAAACGTTGAGCGTTGAAACAATGCTAAAAGTAACAAACACCACACGATTGAAACCGAAAAATTGATTTAATTTAAAAATCCCATTATTTTATTTGAAAGTGACAGCTCTATATTTACCTTTTCCTTTAAAATTGGCAGTTCTTTGTTTACATTTTTGATCTAAGTTTTTGACATAGGGTACGTTTCGCGTCATATTTGCTTGTCAAGTTAAAATACTTAAGAGAACAGTCTCCGTTCTCTTTCTCCATACAAACGTAGTTTACATTTTCCTCCCTGGATAAAGACATTAGAGCAATTCTAATTATAATAATATTAAAAAATTAAAAAACAAAAAAAATAAAATGTAGATGCATGCATAGTCATGACAGATATAGGTTTTATGGCATAAACAAATTTGCTCTAATATCTATATCCAGGGAGGAAAATGTAAACTACGTTTGTATGGAGAAAGAGAATGGAGACTGTCCTCTTAATGCAAATGATGTGTTCACCAGTTATAAATCTAAAAATATTGTTTGCATAAAACCGGTTCCTTCCGAAAATAAAATTTAATTAGATGCCTAGGTATGATATCTGCCTTATAAGTCTTAATATTAATTAACTCTTAAACTGTTGTTTTTTTACAGACCTACGCCCCCTTACCGCCTACACTGCCCGCCTCTAGACTGCCAACGCCACCTAGCGGCGGACAATACACTCTCACAAAAATAGCCAGCGCCGCGCAGAAAAAAATGAAAGAAATCAAGCGAAATCTCACTAAAAGATATTCTGGTTAGTGAAAAATATCAAATTTGTGCAGCAAAAAAATAATATTGAAGAAAAAGATATTCCGATACCGGGAATCGAACCCGAGCCTCCTGGGTGAGAGCCAGGTATCCTAGCCACTAGACCATATCGGATGTTATGAGACTGGTCGAAATTATTGACCTATTGCTAACATTGGACGGTATTTAGTTAAATGGTCCGAAGGTGGTGGGTTCGAAAAGAAAAAAAGTGGGTAATATGACGATGAAAAACATCTTTATGAAACTAGGCGGCGCTTAGTTAGCTCCAGGCGTATATTTACTACGCACGATTATATAAATAATAAAATATCAGTATATAGTAATAGATAGACTTAGAAATCTTCTTCTTTTCGTGTAGTGGGTGTGGCTTACCTATTGTTAGAGTGTTCAGGTCGCCCTAAGGCCTCTAACTTGACCTAACGACTGCTAACCGAGATAATAACCGAGATAAAAACTGCTAAACGTGCCTTCTGAAGCATGGAGTAGCTCGAGAAAATGTTTTTTTGCCACACAAATTATCGGTCACCCATCCAAGTAATGACCGCGCCAAGCGTTGCTTAACCCGAACGACCGTTCAAGATCGGCATGTACAACTAGGCCAATGAGCTCCTCAAGACATAGAAATAATAAGGTTTTTGTTTCCTTTCCAGTCGCAATGGACGGCAAACCGTTTACCAAATCACCTCCATCACAGAACGGGATATACGACACTATTAAACCTAAGAAGACTCCCATTTACGCAAACTGCGAGAAACCCGAGCCGCCTCTCTACTCGAATGTCAACTTTTACGACACCTACAATAGGGTTGAAAGTCAGAAGAACGGGTTCAAAGATGAGCTGAAGACTGCTACTGAGAAACGATTAAGTGATGCCAATTTAGATAGTAAAGGTAAGGAACCTGAATTTTATCTTCGGTTTTCGCGATATTTATATGAAAATTAAGTATGTTTTAGGGTTCCGTACCCAAAGGGACTGTCTATTACTGAGACTCCGCTGTCTTTCTGTCTGTCTGTCACTATATCATGGTTAAAGAACCGTTTTCTTCTTTTCGTATAGTGGTGTGGCTCACCTGGTGTTGGAGTTTTCAGACGGCCCTAAGGCCTCTAACTTGACCTAACGACTGCTATCCGAGATAACAACCGGGACCAACTGCTTAACGTGCCTTTCGAAGCGAGAAAATAATTTTTGCCACACAAATTATTAGTCACCCATCCAAGTAATGACCACGCCAAGCTTTGCTTAACCGGCACGACCGTTCATGATCAGCAGGTACAGCTAGGCCAATAAGCTCCTCAAATGAACCGTGACAGCTTGGCAGTTGAAATTTTCACAGAATATTTATGTTGCTGACTACACACTTTTTAAACTTACACGATTTCCGTCACGTATTTATTTTCTTACCTCGACGTTTTAACCGTGTTACAATGGTCTTGACCGCGGGGCAAACGTCGAGGTAAGAAAATAAATACTTATACGCGATAAACTTTAACTATGTTTGTAGTAGTTCTTAATGACGTATTTCGTTCACAATTAGCAGGTATAGAGAAACCCGTGAGCCCTACATCCGAGGTGAAGAAGGACGGAACCCTCTCCCGCAAGACGTACTTCTCGTTCAAGTCGCGGTTCCGGCGCGCCACGTCGCTCGCTGTCGACATCAACGACGTGCCGAGCGCGCTGAAGATCACCAACTCCACCTTCTATCTCACAGACTCTATGGATGGAGATAGCGGGTTTAGTAATTGGTGAGTAGCCTACCGACACTAATCTACTAATGTTATAAAGAGATAACGTTGGTAACATGTTTGTATGTAAATTGGGGGTAATCTCTGAAACCACTGGACCGATTTCAAAAAAATCTTTCACTAATAGAAAGCTACATTATCGAGGAGTAACAATAGGCTACTTCTTGTCTAGATATTCTCATTCCCATATTGTCTTTCATATCTCCAAGGCACGCGTGCTACCTCGACCTCATTGTCGGTTCCCATCAGGTGAGGTGAGGTTAACTGTAGCTTATCTCATAAAGTAAAAGAGCTATCATCATGATCCCTATTGCATCCCGCGGACCGCTACTTTTACGTTTCCATCTTAGGGATGCTGAAGTGTAGTAAGACCATTTGCACACATGTCAGCCCTCTAGACGTCATTCGTAAAACGTGACAAAAATACCACCGTAAGCGGCATTTTTGCTATTTATCTGCAATGTCCCGGACATGAAGGCTGCCCCTGATCTATATGAAAAGCTATAATATGTATAAACTAAGTATATATCCGTTCCTCCCAGCAGCGACAACGCCACAACGACTGCCGGCAGTAGCACGGAGACTTTAGGCCGCCGGCGTGTGTCGCCGGGGCGCCGCGGCTCGCCCGGTACGCGCGGCTGGTCCGAGTCCACGCCCTGCCTCGCGCTGGAGCGCCCCACCGTGCCCCCGCCGCCGCCCCCCGCACCCGCCGCACCACCACCCCTGCACCCCACACCTAGCACTGATATTAGCGCTGTCAACGAAGGTAGGGACCTTAAGGCTTCTTATTTAGCTATAAAGAGACACCTTAGGACTTCAAACTTGGCTATAAAGAGGGAACTTAGGGTTTCAGTCTTGGCTATAAAGAGACACCTTAGGACTTCAAACTTGGCTATAAAGAGGGAACTTAGGGCTTCAGTCTTGGCTATAAAGAGACACCATAGGACTTCAAACTTGGCTATAAAGAGGGAACTTAGGGCTTCAGTCTTGGCTATAAAGAGACACCTTAGGACTTCAAACTTGGCTATAAAGAGGGAACTTATGGCTTCAGTCTTGGCTATAAAGAGACACCTTAGGACTTCAAACTTGGCTATAAAGAGGGAACTTAGGGCTTCAGTCTTGGCTATAAAGAGGGAACTTAGGGCTTCAGTCTTGGCTATAAAGAGACACCTTAGGACTTCAAACTTGGCTATAAAGAGGGAACTTAGGGCTTCAGTCTTGGCTATAAAGAGACACCATAGGACTTCAAACTTGGCTATAAAGAGGGAACTTAGGGCTTCAGTCTTGGCTATAAAGAGACACCTTAGGACTTCAAACTTGGCTATAAAGAGGGAACTTAGGGCATCAGTCTTGGCTATAAAGAGACACCTTAGGACTTCAAACTTGGCTATAAAGAGGGAACTTAGGGCTTCAGTCTTGGCTATAAAGAGGGAACTTAGGGCTTCAGTCTTGGCTATAAAGAGACACCTTAGGACTTCAAACTTTGCTATAAAGAGGGAACTTAGGGTTTCAGTCTTGGCTATAAAGAGACACCTTAGGACTTCAAACTTGGCTATAAAGAGGGATCTTAGAGCTTCAGTCTTGGCTATAAAGAAAAATAACAGTGCCGAACACGGAATTAATGCAGTACAAACAGATGCTTATATGAAGTTGCAATAAAATTCGCTTCCATTTTAGTTGTTCAACTTTTAAAATGATTTGATATACATTATATACACGTGATACTAGCCCAGAAAATCAGGTTGGCAGAAAAGCAGGTTGGCAGAAAGGCCATATCTAAGAAACTGAACTGACATATTGTTTTCGTAATAAAAAAAAGAGTGAACACAGTTTCTGTCACACTTGGCTAAGTAAATACCTAGAGATACTATAATGTTCCAAAAAAAAAAAGGGAGTTTGTAGTAAAACGCTAATATTTAGACTATGCTTTAGTTCCCCAACTAACTATTCAAGCGCTTAAATAAAGTGTAACAAGAGTTCTAAATGGGAGTTAGATATAGCATGCTCAAACCCTACTATAACATCAAAATGGGTACATAAGTTACATCGCCTTCTGCTATTTAATGTCTTACTAACTCTTTAAGGCTGGCACAGCTACATCGAACTAAGTAAACTGGATAAGCTAGCACGGATCCTACTAATTCGTGTTAGTAAATCCGGATTAGTTATCTCGAGGTAGCTGCACAAACGGGCCTAAACGACATGAAAGTAGTGAGAGTAAGTACGAACGTAATTATTAAGTGACATAAGAAGTAATAATAATGCCCTTTATATCGCTAAAATTCGTAATTGCTCTATAGATTTTAAAAAATAATGTGAATTACCTAGATTTTAGTTTTACAGAAAGTTAAGTTGGCGTCGATTGTATTAAATTGTTTTTAAGGACATACATAAATTTGAAATTATACGAAGACAGCGCTAAACAGAGGTCAGTCTGCGCTTGGTCTGCAATAACTATTTTATTTCAATACGTTATGTAACCTTTTTATGAATTACATCAAATTGACATTCCAATTATTGTGATGTAGGACCGGTATTAGCCTGTTTATAACCGTTTTGGCGATAAATTTTTCAAATCGGACCTGCGGTTCCGGAGATTAGCGCGTTCAAACAAACAAACTCTTCAGCTTTATAATAATAGAAGAAGATAGATAGAAGAAGAAGATTAGCAGGATAAAGTAGGAAGTAGTATTTATTATTAAGAAAATTATGAAACATTTCTCAATTTACATTAGAAATCAGTTCTACAATAAGAGCATTTTTTATGATGACCGCAACGCATTTACAAACACACGCGCGCGATTTAACAGCGTTTTTGAAGTAAAATCGCATCTATAGGAACGCGCTATCAAGACAATGCGTGTTTGTTCTGCCGATTGTAAAAGCTCATAAAAAACGTTGAATATACAATAGTTATTGTATCCGATCCAAGCGCAGTGTTGCATGCTGCAATCTCCACACTAATCGTTTGCACTGTCTTTGTTGTTAGCATACTCGTTGTTTTGTCACTATTCTTTTATGTTTTTTTTTATTATATGTTTGTTAGATATTTTTTTTAACTTAAAAACACTTACATATCAATCTTATCTGTTTATAGTTACAAATGCACTTAAATTCCCTTTACATGGTCTTTATTATGCCCTAATAAAAAAAAACCACAAGTAAAATATGGTATTTGAAAAATATCTTAGCCAACTCGTGATATCATCTGGGCTAGCATAACAGCACGAGAAACGTTTTGTCCGTCTCTTTCTCTCAAACGCCACGAAAAAGAAACGGATCTTTTTGTCGATAGAGGTAATGTTTCTCGTGCTATTATGCTAGCCTGGTTGGTAGCATAACTAGATTTACAATTAATATTCATCCGTTAACATAATACATGACTCATTTTTATCTGCCGCCGCTGTGGGAAAAATGTTCATAATGAAGTAGACATAGTAGCTGTGTCCCGCGATTTCACCCGCATAAATCCTGTTTTTTTTAACCTCTACCATGAGTTGATACATAAATGCGTGAATTATAACGTTAACAGTTTGACCTTGTAAACAGCGCACCTACAACACCTGTTCCTTGCCGAAACATTGCATTGCCCAATGGTTTTTAAAAATATTAAATTTCACAAAATAACACAAACAGTATATGTAGTTACTAACTTACCAGTAATTATTATAACATACTATGCCTACACTTTCTCACGCTATCAGCGCCTTTTAAAGTTTGTTTACAGGAACAACTGTTAACTTTACACGTATCTACGTCTCATCACATGGTAGGGGTAAAGTGTGGGTAGTCTGTATGTAACTTGTTTAAATGTTGCATTGAACTTGACGGCTTGAATGTGGGATGTGACGGGTAATTATTGCCTATTAGAAGCTTCGACCAATACAATAGTTAATTAGAAGTACCTACTCTTGTCAGGTTAGGCGCCACGGTGTGTGGCGTCATCAGTGTCCTCCCACGCTACATGCGCGTGCGCAAGGCAACAATCACATTTATATGACATTTAAAAAAAAAGGTTTTTTAACGACGTAGCCTTGAAAAGTTGTGGGTTTGATTCCCAAAGAGGAAAAACGATTTGTACGATTCAGAAATATCTCTTTCTGCTTCTATCTCAAAATTCATTTGGGCTATAAGGGTGACATCATTAAATTAAAAAAAATATATATTAATTGGAGGCGTAGAGTTGACGCGAAAAATGGGCCAATTAAATTTGTTATTGAAATGTTTCTAAAAAGTATAATTAGCTATACTTATAAATTATGGGAGTAGGCCACCAATGAGATTGACTCCAACCCTCCTAGGGACCAAGTAGTTTACCCGCCACCACACGCTCTTAGTGGCATTTTACGAGACCCAAGGCGGGAAGAGATGGGGTAGCCATATTTTATGCCGAGGCTACACGGCTCGCTCAACTAATAAATATAGAAAAAAAAACTTTTAATCAAGTTATTTATGCCATAAAATATTATTATTAAATAAATAAATTATCTATTATTAATTACTCAACCCAACTGCGTACTAAAGCCGACTCTGCCTAACATTACCTACCTACTCACATACCTACATTACAACCGCAATCACAATGCATAGTTCTGCGCGCAGAACTCAGTTGAAACAAACAATTGTACTGCAAAGCACGCATTACCGAGTAAAACTTCACCATCATTTATCTAATAACAATTTAGTTCGTCATGTGTGTCCGTTCATAATAATGGGTCGTGAGTGTTTTTTTATTGTCCCCTCGCATGTTTTGTCTGTAATTTTAGATGTTTTTAGTGCATGTTGAGTTTTTGTTAAAGCACAATGGTGTAATACTCGTATATGATTGTTGCAACATTAAAACCACCAACCATTGATGATCTAATTGTGTTTTTGAAATGGTTGCGTTGATTTTGTGTTTGAATTGTTTTTAATTAAAATATTTGTTTGGTCACATTCATATTAGGGGTCACCATGATGAAAATCATTGTCAATATGTATAGGGCTTGAATTTTCAGTCAATAATGTTTTTGTGGACACAAAATCAATGACGATCTGCAATCTTCAATTGCAACCCTAGATACCCAAATCTCATTAACGTGGTTTGAATGAAATCGATTAGAGTGATAAGTCCGCTTTTTTAGGGTTCCGTGTTAAAAGGGTAAAAAAGCTACCCTTTTACTAAGGCTCTACTGTCCGTCCGTCTGTCTGTCATCCGTCAGTTTGTGAAGATAGCTAGACAGTTGATATTTTTACAGATGGTGTATTTATGTTGCCGCTACAACAACAAATGATAAAAACAGATTCAATTAAATAGCGGGGCTCTCATACAACAAACGTAATTTGTTTGACATCATGGTACGGAACCCTTCGTGCGGCAGGCCAACTCGCATTTGGCCGGTCTTTTAAACTTGATTTACTTATATTTTTAACAACCAGTTACAAATTAGTGTTCCCTTTGTGTTCTGAGCTGCTCAGCAATCTGTATTCTACATTTAACTGGTATTTTGGGTCGTCTATAGTTGTGCAGATAGGGTGTTAGTTCTCCAATCAATCATTGCTAAACCTTCGTTTCGATGTACAGAACTGAAGCGTCTCCTGCCTACGCTCTCCCGCAAGGACAAGAGTCCGCGCGCGCGCACCTCGTGGTACGCTGACTGCGGCGCCGCCGACACCGCGCCCGCCACGCCCGCGCCCGCGCCGCCGCCACCCACTTCCAATACATCTTGGTGAGTTACCATCTTAGGTGCACGGTTTAGTTAGATAAACAGTTATTATAACTAATTATTTATTTATACGTCACACAAACAACAATACAACAACAAACAAAGTCAATCAAATAAACCACCCCTGATCGTACCCGGCGCAAAAGAACCAAGGATTACCTACCCCTTTGTATGGCAATAGCACCAAATACGATTTGGAGCGGCATGTTGAAAATAAACCTCCTAAAGGAGGATACACAAAGGAACGGTTAAGGGCAAATTTTCTACTTAGAAACTGGGACCAGGGCCCTAATGCCCTGATAGTCTCCCCACATCCCTTAGTCGCCTTTTACGACATCCACGGGAAAAACTACACGACATACCTACATTGATTTAATTTGATATTTGTGTATCTCATGCTAAATTTTTCACAGATGATGTAAGTATTTCTTAGCCACTCTAACAATAAATTATAAATATCGCTATAATAACAAAAACTAAATAAAAGTTAAGTGGGGCCCCTCAACAACAACCGTGATTTTTAATTTGAAACACAATGTTAGCGTATTTTACCACTAGCGTCAGTGGTAAAAATAAATGCTAATGTTGTTGTGTTCACGGATTACGCGTGGTCCAGTGTTCATTTTAGAGCTCCGTACCCAATTATGATAATAGTACGAATACCCATCATGCACAAGTCCGACTCTAACTTGGTCAGTTTTTTTTACCGATGTACGGGTGCAATCGCGGGGCACTTCATAATTCTTATATCTACTTATAGTGTGAGTGACTGTTTTTATTCTGACTTCGCACGTCTCGTGCATATTGTCAGTCGGTATCGCCATATTCTGCAAAAAGTTAATGGCATTTGCGATTGCAATCAATCATCTTCATACAACATAAACACGGGAACATTAAATTGGTAGAGATTGGTACACACGATGAGAAAGTTACGACCCGTGCTAGTTTTAAAGATCATGTTTCTGTTGAAGTTTAAATTACCAGTAAATAGAGAGAACATTGTTGATCTGATTTTCTTACCTGAAGTAAAAAGAGAAAAAATATTTTAACGAATTTCACAGAATACATAATAGTACTAAAACAGAAGACCCTCTCCGCAAAGTCATTTAAATAATAGTGATCATTGCTACGACAAAATAAAATGCAAAGTTGAGCGATGTTGGTCTTGTGGTAGATACCCCGACATTCATTCCGAAGGTCGTGGTTTTGAATCCCGGCCCTATATCTTTAATATAAAATATTGTGAGGAACCCACGGTTTAAAGTGTGTTTCCGCAACTATCCCTATAACTCGACTTTTGAAACGAAGTTCATTATTTTTTCATACAAACTACAAAGTTTAGTCGGAAGTGGGCGTTCGCCTCTTGAGAAACTTATTTGCTCATCACTCCGAAGATCCTCTCAAATCAGTTTTCTTTACTGAGTTAATTATGTAACTTAAAAATGCTGAAGAAGTAATAAATGTCCACTCTGTTGTAATTTTATAAATCTCTTTTGTCTCCGATCGATGTCTCCTACTTAGAAGTGGGTAATTCTAAACGCCTATGAAACCTAAGAGAAACCTAAGATTGCATTATCGGTCATGCAACGCTAGCAATTCCAGTCCACTTGGCATTCAGGCTTGTGTTCGAACCTGTGTGACCCGGGTCACCTCACTCGCGGGCATTATTCTTGTAAATCTAACTGACACACTAACGTCAGTGTGTCAGTTAGATTTACAAGAATAATGCCCTTTGAAATACGTGATGTCTCCTCTGTGGGCTTTGGCCGGCCTAAGTAGTAACGCCAAGCTGACGCACTTTCTTAACGTAAGCCGGTGTAGGCACTAACCGGGCTAAGTGGCCCGGCACTAAGCCGTGGCACTAGTCGTGACTCTTGAAGTGTAGTAGCTAAAGCGAGGAACTAGCGTGATACAACTTAGATTTTGCCGTCTGCTGAATGTTTATCAAATCGTTTTGTATAGCACCTACCAAATCGCAGACAGTATAATTTTTTTTTGTTTTCTCGATGTTGGATAGGAATCAAAGTAATTTTTCGGTTTAAATCGCGTGGTGTTTGTCACTTTTAGCATTGCGCAATTAAAACCGAAAAAATCAGTTTATTTCTCAGACATAAGTCATACTTTTGTTTGAATCATGAGATAGATAGAGCCTGGTGATAGACAGAGAGCCAAACTGACAGTGGAGTCTTAGTAAAAAGGTTCCATTGTACCCTTTATGAACGGAACCCTAAAAAGTTTATTTGAAATTATCTCGTTGGTACCGCAAACATCCTCCATTAACGCGAGTTGTTTAAACTTATTTGCCGCCATGTAATTTAACATGAAAGATTGCTTGGTTATTGCATTGTGTTCTTAAATTTTCCGCTAGCTAGCCTGAGCTTGGTTGTGGTTGGTTTACGCAATGAACAGAAAGGAAGAGGTATTCCCAAGCGGGTATGTTGCAAGATGGATATGTAAGTTCCCGTGTTAGGTATATCTACTTAAGAAAAATGTGACATTAAAGGTTGTTGTGCCAACTGCTAATTTTAAAAACTTTGTGATTTTGAGATCAGATAGGCCTATTGAAAGATTTAATGTCCATTGACTTACATATCTTACACTCGTATTTATAGTCAATTTTAAGTAATTATATACTTGTCTATGTAATGTGTCTGTCACATTTTCGTTGACGTTAAAATCACTAATAAAAGGGCAGGGCAAAAGTAACTACTCAAATTCGTCTTTAAATACGGGTGTTAGAACTATGTACATAATTAGTGGTTATGTTATGATGATGGGCTGTTTACAGAATAACATAACCTTTATGACAGAACCCCCGGAATATATGCGCGAAATCGAACTCTAAATTCCAATCTTTTATTTCCATTCGCAAAGAAGTCAAGGCAAACCTTAAATCTCCTTGTACCAAAAAGATAGCGATACAAACAATAGTTAAATTAAAAGTCCATTCCACATATCTGCATGTGTCACATGGTACCTTGCGCACGTGTAAGTGAGGTGCGCGGGCGCAACCGCGTCGGTCGGTTACTCAGGCTCGAGGTGACTCATTGCCTGGCCGATTACCAGTTTGCCCTACCACACCGTTACATACGGTCTAAGTTCGGATATTTGAGCAATTTTAATCAAATTATTATTGTGTCTAAATAAATATATTTAGTGTTACAGAGTAAAAATTACAAAATTATGTTAAAACGATTATAATTAGTGCTTTAGCGTAAGCTGTGTTGCAGCCGACAGGAATAGTTTAATTATTGATTATGGAAATGTGAACAGATTTTCGGCCATTTTTTAAAATTGTTTTTAAAGTGAAAAGAGATTACAAATAAAATAGAGATAACAGTGTTATCGTGTAGATTACTGAAGGTACGTAATAATATCCAACGAAAACAAAACATTGAAAATTAAAAAGTAAAAATCACGCGATTAAAACCCGGGTAATTATGTGTTCCAATCGTTTTGTTTAAAAAGATTACAAAACATTAAGCTAAATGATGATTATTTTTGTCATTAAATAGATAAACATCGATTTTAATCTATACTTATATTATAAAGAGGAGAGATTTGTTTGTTTGTATGTAACGAATAGTATGTAGTATAGTGTATGCCGAAGATCATGCGAAGAGGAGACGTAAAAGTAGGAAAGCGGACCCCGGGCTCTCGACAGAGATGCAACCGGGAACAACGCTCGGATGATGATGATGATGTATGTAACGAATAGGCTCCGCAACTACTGGACCAATTTCAAAAATCCTTACACCAATAGAAGCTACACCATCGAGGAGTAGGTAACATAGACTAATTTTGATGCCGATATTCCCACGGGATCGGGACTTGCGCGGGTGAAATAATTTAGATTAGAATCCGTCAACATTATTGTCAATCAGACGTAAACAATAGGATTTAGGTATTTATTAACTACCGTCACCCATTCATCATCAAAAACTTTTTATCAATCAAAACACGTATTTATAATACGTAACATCATATCTTATAATTCCACGAACTTCACCAACCGCCAGTCGCTCATCCTTTGCGGCCAACTACCAAGTTTCAAATCTCCAGTCAAGCAACCGAACGTGTCGACCGCTCGCTTCTGACCGTTTTCCTCTAGAATACCTATCTAACCTATAGGTACTATGTCTTAATTGCTACCAGTTGTGTTCTTTGAAGTTGATTGTGTTGTTTTCCTTGAGTGCAAGGTAGGTACTGTGTTAAATAATGTGGGAACTCATTGTCTTACGTGTGCAGAACTGTACACCGTTATATTGAAGGGTCATGAGACTGCAGGCGGAGTCGATTTGTATTTAATAGGTTTTTCTGCAAAGCGTGCTTGTTGACTGTCATTAGTTTTATTGTAGGTAGTGCATGCGTTTAATGCAGTTTCCGCGTTTATTTTTTTATAATGACTTTGCTGAATGGCTTGTTGTAGGTTGTTTGTAGGTAGGCGCATTTAATTATCTATACTAATACTAAAAATAAGAAATATTTGTATTTTTGTGTGCATGTGTGTCTGTATGTTTCTTATGAATAAACTCAAAAACTACTTGACCGATTTCAAAAATTCTTTCTCAATTAGAAAGCTACATTCACCCTGAGTAACATAGGCTACTTTTGATCCCGATATTCCCACGGGATCGGGACTTACGCGGGTGAAACCGCGGTACGCAGCTAGTTATTGATAAGTTGAGAACACAGATTTATAAATAAAAGCGCTACAATTTAATCCTTTTAAAGCGGGATTTACATTGCGAAACTAGTTTCAAGTATTTTAGAATTAAATTTACAAAATAAGTCTGGCGCTATGCTCTGATGAAATTATTTCCAGTTAACGGAAATCATTTCATCGATAGGTACAAAAACGTCTACGCAACTTCTTCTGTGCATGTGACTCTATAATGCATGCCACTAGTTTTATGATGTAAATCCAGTATTTGTGTGCATGTGTTATATAAATGTCACATTTCCAATACCTAACCATAAACAAAGATAGGAAGGTACTTGTATAATACAATGTGTTTTAAGTACAAGTTTTATGTCAATCGCTATCGTAGTTTTTGTGTGAAAGTACCTTCAACAAACATACTATCATTCAAACCTTTGTATTTATAAATATTTGTGTGATTTTCCAACTATGTTTTGGCTAAGTAATGGGATCATACTTATTGTTATGCAAATAAAGCGTTCATCTATCTATCTATCTATCCATCATACATTAGATTTGATGATGGTTTAGCCACAAGCCGCCGTAAGAGTCACTGGTACCTATGCCATAATATCTTCCATGGTAGTTGGACTTCCATGGCTAATTGTATCCAATATCCTTAAGAGGAACCTACTCGGTCTCCATACAAACTTAGTCGACTATTTCCTCCCTGGATAAAGAGATTAGAGCAAATATGTTTACCTATGCCATAAAACCTATATCTGCCATGCCGCTATCTTTTGGTTTTTACCTCTTCAACTTAGTTTTTTTTTAAATAAAAATTAGAAAATGAAAAATCCGTGTCATGTCAAGGCTATGGCAGAAATATATTTTTTATAAAGTCTATCCAGGGAGTCGCCTACGTTTGTATGAAGAAGCCCAATAATCCTAACAACTAATTCCAGCCAAATAACCTCAAGTTCTCCCCTACCAGGTACGCAGAAGCCGGCTTGTACCCAGCGGGTAACGTATCGACATCGTCGGGCGCGTCATCGGGTTCGCACCCCGCCTCGCCGCTCCCGCACTCGCTGTTCACTCACGAGCCGCTCTATCAGTTCTACAACGCGGCTAAAGTTGAGGTAACACTTTCTTATTGTTAGGTATTTATCTGCCCACTGTTGTGAAGTTACACTTATTTTATAGATACACCAACAGTAAAGTCCATAGTGCACTTGTTGGTGTAGGTAATACAGAAAACACATATTTGAAAGTTGGACAAGTGTGGTTTCCAGTTATATGTAAGGGTAGGCCAGTATATTTGATCAGCCTCTAGTTTTTACGGGGCGGTCAATCCCCCTGCGGTTCAGTTAGGGAGTTATGGGGTTACTAAAAAAACGATGGCCTCTACGGTAATCAATCTGGCACTCAAATTGTAAATTGTAGTACAACAAACCAATACACTTTAATGCTGGTCAATCTATTCAACTATACACACAGCAGATAAATTAAAATCGATTGGTCATTTAATCGATTTCGATTTAGGTTATTCTGATTGAATTAGGTTCGGTACACAACTAGGCAAAGTTAGTAGGTACCTATACCTAATGTTACACGATGATGTCATTAAAATTCACAATGAAACGGCAATTTGATGTCACCCTACTGGTCGTCAAGTTTTTTCTCTTAATAAAATGGCAGACGGACACTCGCCAGATCACAAACTGGATCATCCTAATTAGCCCGAGCAAATTACAGACAGAGAGCAACATGGGCGTGAGAGGCTGAAGGATGGAGAGGGCTCCTTAGATTTTTACTAATGTCACGGGCCCTGTTTCCCACCTGGCCACTTTCTCACCACTTACGATCGGCATCCATCTTTCGGGCAGACTGGAAGCTCTCTATCGCGATTCAACTCTGACCGCTAGAAGCAAGCCAGAGACAGGGGACCGCTTCCTCGTCATTGTTCACTCCGACCAGCCAACTAAGGCAAGCCGGAGGCGAGGTACGGTGACTTCCCCTTGGAGCATTTGGGAGATTCCAGGGGCTTAGTAATTATTATTACCTCAAGTTTTTTTTCCTTACTAGCGTCAGTTGTTTTGACACAAATATTACAACAACATCCATAAAGGAAATCATGTGACCTAACCTGATACCTAATCCAAAACAGCTATTGCATAACAAGGAAATGTTAAACCACACCTAATCGCTACCTACAGAACAACTCATGTTATTGGGACTTTGGGACGTTAATTTGTGGTCTAATTGTTGTAATTGGTGCGGCCTCC